>CM030794.1:27443697-28139947 GCA_018127125.1 Rhododendron griersonianum | reverse complement strand
GGCTACGCTCAGGGATTACGACGTAGAGTTAGAGATGCATTACAATTGCAATTGCCATCTCGTGATTTGATTGGCCGGAGTGAGTCACCAATTGCCTATATAAAGGGCCTTTGGACTCCGAAAATAGACACACGAAATTCATAGAGTACACACACTCTCAAGCCACGAAACCCTGCCAAAATACTCTCTCAAACCCACTCTTCAAAAGCCCTAACCTCCCGAAGGCAGCCGTCAATCCGGCGATCAAACCCCGAAGTTCAAACCTTAACCCTAGGGTTTTCAATCAAGCAATCAGTCAAATCACATCCAATCCGAAGCAATCAAGCACTGAGGGATCAAGGTGGTGAGGCCCAACGGCCTCTGGTTTGTCTTATTTATCATTCTTACGCTTAATCACAGCATTTTGATTATCAGTTAATCTTTCTGTCTGGTGTGAGGAAGAACACCGACCGGGGCTTCGATCCCTCGGCCGGTATATCAAACCAGGAGGATCCCTCGGCCGTGACTTCAATTCACCGGCCGCGGGATCCATTTCCCTGGGACATTTTGTTTGCTTTTCTGCTTTCTAATGCATGCTTATTTATCGCACTGGCTCACCTTGCTTACTGTTTAAAGGAATAAATAAACAAACTATGTGTTGGAATTAAACAAAGCATCTACACGTCTTATGTTGAATGATTATGGGCCAGTCTCACGACTGGGCAAAGAGGGGTGCCTAACACCTTCCCCTTATTGTACTTTTGGCTCCCGTATCCAGAATCTCTATCTGTTTTCCCAGTTTTAATAAACTGGGTGGCGACTCTATTTGATGATAACCGTTATCATGTAGCGATGTTCCTAGCCATGGGAATGACCATGATTTTGGTTTACAAAGCAAGCAACCAATCGAGCAAACAAACGTGATCCAATGTATGGCGATGCCCCGTTTGGGAGGTGTCTACAGTTTTTGGCGACTCTGCTGGGGATATGAGAGCCATAACCAAAAAGTTCAACATAAGACTAATACATGCCTTGTTTAATTCATTTATCATATGCATCGAGCGGGCAACCCATTGAGTTCACCTGATATCCCGGCATGACACGGTCTATGTTGGGGGTTCCAGCAAACTCCACAGTCACTCGTACCTAGTGGTATATCAAAAAGGAAATCACCCAATCGCCGCCTATGATGGGCTGGTGAGAGGATTGGTGCCCTTTGACAACGGAGCACCCTGAGACTACCAAAACCTTGCATGCTTTAGAAAGCCATAGAACTTATCAAACTAAGACAGGAACCTACAGGCTAGGAACCTACTTGCATTTTGCTTCCAAGTTCTTCCTCACACCTTGTACCATTTATTGTTGTAATTAACTCTTTCTGTGCAGAAGGGTTGGGATTTTCAACCCAAATCCTAACCCTACACAGGCCGAATACTGACTTCCAGGTATTCTATTTTTCAAGCAGGCACAATAGGTAGGTTAAAGAAGCAACCTCAGCCAGTTTTACACTCTTACAATACCCGAAGTCACGCCAAACAGAGGTCTTTACAGTCATCTCATCGGTCGCCTTCGTCTACCAAGACACTCTCACCGCAACGATCCCAATCAGTTTCCGGGACTTCGCGGTCGTCTCCTCAACAAAACCGATTATCTACCCAATTCCAAGCCTCACCAAGCAATCTCCCTACCTACACCCCAAAAATGGCAGACAATGACGCCACCATCACCGAGCTCCGAGCCCAAATTGCCTATTTACAAGCTGAGAAAGCAGCAAGAGATGCTGAAGACAAGAAAAACAAGGAGGAAGCGGAAAATCCTCATGAAATTGTAGAAAACCCTGAGTTGGTCAAACAGGTCAAGGAGATCAAGCACGCTTTGGCTCGCTCACAAGGAGACCAAATTTTAGATTTCGAAGGACTCTGCCTCTTTCCAGAATCTCAACTGCCTGAACGGTTCAAAATGCCAAACATCGAGAAGTTCAACGGGACTGGTAACCCTACCAGCCATGTCCGCCATGTCATCAACACTCTGAAGTCTATGGGCTTGACCGACGAGCTCATCGCTCAATTGTTTCAAAGAACTCTCACTAGAAGCGCCCTCGATTGGTTTCTCACTTTGGAATTTGTACACTATCAAACTTGGCCTGAAGACTCTGATTGTACTCAACCTGTTTTGGCTAGCCGACTTGGGAGCTTCTCTCTCTAGCCTAGAGAGAGAAAGCTCCCTTGGACCGGTCAAAATCTAGCCGGCTGCCACCTCCGGCCAGCCGCAGCAGCAACAACAAGGCCCGGCCTCGCCGGTCAGCACTAGGCCCAGCCACGCCGGGCAGCAGCCACCATCCGGGCAAGGGATCCTCTCTCCTTAGAGAGGCTCTCCTCCACCGCCTTCCACAATCGGAACCCCCCGAGCCGCCTCTACATCCGACGGTCTCTGGCTCTCCTCCTCCTGGCCGGCCTTCATCTGGTCCGGAGCTCCACAGCCGTGGGCTTCGTCCCCAACCTTAACCCCGCCGTGAACCGGCGGGTACCATTTGGGATCTGTACCGGCAGATCTGAAATCACACCGGCCATTACTGGACAATCACAACCAGCCACCATCAGCCGGTCTCCCGGCCGCCGGGACCTCGCCGTGGGACTCAACAGCCGCCATGGGGCCCAGCCGTCGTGTGGATCACCGTGGCTCACCTTCACGCCGCCAGTCAAGGACCTCTCCGGCCAGATCTGTTCAGTCAGACCAGGTCGTAGTCAGGCCATCTCGGGCAGGCCCTGGTCCGGTCTTCCTTCCGGATCACCGTGGCTCAACAGCCGTGGCTCTACAGCCATCAGCCATCATCTTCAACCCCAACCCCCGCCGTGGACCCAATAGCCGCCGTGGGGTCCAGCCGCCCGGGCAATTAGCCAGCCCGGGCCAACCAGCGGGCAGCAGCGGCCTGCCCAGGCAGCCAACTTCAAGCCAACCACAGGCTAGGCCAGCCAAGCAGCCATCCCGGTACCCCGGCTAGGCTGAAAATCATTCTCGGGCGGGGGGCAGCAGTGGGCTGCCAGTGATTGTTTTGCTCGGGCAGAGGCTCGGCAGCAGCTTTTTGCCCGGGCGATTCGAGTCAATCTTTGTCCAGCCACAAGGAAGGCAGCAGCCGGCTGCAGCAACAGGCAGCGGCAGCAGGCAGCAACCCGCCCGATGGCAGGTTGGGCCTAAATTTCTTTCAAAAAAAAAAAAAAAGTGGCACGAATTCCAAACATAATTCCAAGTCCAATATTGGACAGAACAAGCCTGCAGTCAATTTGTTGCTGCACCTATGGGCCAGTTTACTGTTAGTATCTGCGATCCCCGATAGGCGGTCACCTGTTGGACTGAAATCGGGGGTTGTCGGGCTCTTGGTCAAGCCTTTTATATCCCTAGATCCTGTGCTTTTAGCTCTGAGGTTGTGTGTAGTATTCTTGTGGTCGTGGCTATCGTTGATTAGATTGGGATCTGTTCTGATTGAAAAGGGTAGTTCGCAGTAGCAGCAGCTGTGGGTGCCACTGATTAGATTGGTGGATGGATTCTGATTGAGCGAGGTAGCTGCCGGAGCTGTCATTGATTAGGTTGGTGGTTGTTCACTGATCGAAAGGGGCAGCTTGGTCCTCTTTCAGTCGTTAGCGAGCCTAGGGGATGTAGGCGAGGTTGTAGTAGTCTGGATGGAATGGGCGTGGTGTGCAGGGTACTTGGCAGGGTAGCCTTGTCGGATGCCGACATCTCCAGTTCGAGCCTCTCTCAGTCCGTGTCCCTCTGTAGTAGTTGGCTTCTGTTGAGTGGGTATTATACTAGCTTTGGGGTTGATGGAAGTACTTGGTTCTTGGTTCTCTTAACCTAGCCATCGAGGAGGAGGTTATTAGGTAGTTGGGTTCAGCAAGAGGTTTTGGCGAGCCTTAGGCTTGGATGAGGGAGTAGTAGGCCGGAAGGATTGAGCGTGGTGAGCAGGGTACTGAGCAGCAGCAGTAGCCTTGTCGGATGCCGTCGACTCTGGTTCGAGCCTCTTGATGCCTTGTTCCTCTATAGTAGCCGTTCAGCTTGCTTTGTAGCCGTCTTACCCGGTGGCTTCTCCTCAGTGTTGGTTATCATGTGGTCATCTCTGACCTCGATTATTTACTTTACTTACCTTATTTCTTAGCCTGGCGGGTTGTGCCAGGTGGTAGCTCTATTTCATCTAGCTCTATGTACTTTACTTACCGTACACATGGCATCTTCATGTATTTACTTTATCTAACTCTCCATGCGGGTTGTGCATGGTTTACCGCACTTTTGTCATTCTTATTTTTTCCTTTTCTTTTCCTCCTGGGGTATGCCCCTTGTAGGCTTTGGTTTCTCACTTTGGAATTTGTACACTATCAAACTTGGCTTGAAATTGCCAACGCTTTTGTCAAGCAGTACGCGTACAATGTCCAAATTGAGCTAACTACCCGAGATTTGGAGATGACTAAACAAAAATCCAGTGAATACTTTGCTACCTTTGTGGCAAGATGGAGAGAAAAGGCTGCCAAGATGAAAAGCCGCCCTTCCGAGGAAGATCAAGTGAGGATAGTTGTCAAGAACCTACAGCCCAAATACCTCACCCACATTTACACTCAAGCTATCACTGATTTTAAACGCCTACATGCCACTGGGTTGCAAATCGAAGATGGAATCAAGCTAGGACTCATTGGGAAAGAAGAGGCCACTCCTCCACCCAGAAAAACCTTTCCAACCCGTGCATCTCCTGCCTCCATCAACACCCTTAACTCAGTCTTACCACAAGACCCTTTTCAAGCTAGCTCATCTAGAAACACGAATCGCCCTCGCCGCAATTTTGACCCACTCTATATGACTCCATCCCAAGCCTTAGCCATCCTAAGCCGTCAAGGGCACCTCAGGCTCTTGAATAATCCACCTCCTCAGCCACCTTATGGCCCAAGCTATGATGCCAATAAACAATGTGCATACCACCAACACCCTGGACATGAGACAGACCGCTGCATGCGTCTTCATCATGACATCCAGGATCTCATTGATAATCAAGCCATAAAACCTCCTAAGCCTAATGTACAAACCAATCCGCTTCCCGCTCACAACAACGAACCACCGCCTCAAAATATCAATCTCATAAGCCTATCCAATAGCCCCACATATAATCCTACCCTACACATTATTCCAAATACCCAAGCCAAACCATCCCAAATCCTCTCTAAGAACGAGGAATGCTTTGCAACAGAGGGAGAACCCCACATCTATGCCATTGACAATGGAGATTGGTGGCTGGACATGCGTCAAGCCCTGCCAAGTGATTGGAAAGTTGGAAGAATTGAGCCTGCTGATCCTTGGGGTACCCAAGAAGAAGAAGTGGGTCACCTCACCTGAAGCGGAAGAGTGTATAAACCTCCTAAACTAAGTGGAGAAAGTTCAGCCTCAACACGAGTAATGGAAGAAGAAGAAGGAGAAGAAAGCCAAAGGACCGAACCTAAGGAAGACAGGGTGCTAAGGCAACTAAAGAAAATCCAAGCTGATATCTCTATTTGGGGATTGCTTATGTCCTCCTACGAGCATCGCAATTCCTTCTTTAAAACCTTGGGGAAAGCCAAAGTTCCCATCGATATCACCCCCGAAGAACTGGTGGGTTTCATAATGGTGTCAAAAGCTCTAAAACCAACGATAGCTTTCACTGACAAGGATCTACCCCCTAAAGGGCCTGCACATAACAAACCTCTCTACATTTCACTTAAATGTCTCACCAAATGGATCCCACTGGTCTTGGTGGATAACGGGTCTGCTTTAAACGTATGTCCTCAAAGGACCCTCGACAAGCTAGGGATAAACGCCACTGACGTACGCCCTTCAACCCAGGGAGTAAGGGGGTATGACAATTCAAAGAGAAGAGTGGTTGGGTGTGTCACACTGCCAGTAGAAGTGGAGAAGATCAAAAGGGACGTGGAGTTCCATGTGATGGATATACCGGCCACCTTCAATCTCTTATTAGGAAGGCCTTGGCTACATGACGCTGGGGCAGTACCTTCCACTTTGCATCAAAAAGTCAAATTCGCAGTAGACGGAAGGGTCGTAACCGTTCTGGGGGATTCATCAATCCGAACTCATTCTGATACGCCTGTCCAAGAGGTAGAAACCGAGGAAACCTTCCTTACTGGATTCAGTCTTGAGGAAGCAACCGCTGTGCAAGCCTTAATGGCTGAGAGAAACTTCTACGTAAGTACCCCCGCCATATGGATGATGAAGAAGCAAAAATACCTCCCTGGGTTGGGTTTAGGCAAAAGATCACAAGGCATCCCGCGAATGATTGATCCTCCGCATAATCAATACGCCTTTGGTCTTGGCTACACCCCGACAGAAGCTGAGGTAAAAAGGAAGAGAAGCATGGAAAAGGCTAAGGCAAAAGGAAGCGGGGTCAAAGAAGAGAAACTCGTGATCCCAAAAACGCTCAATGGCTGGTTTGTAAGAGAAGGAGAAGACTTTCCATTCTGTGGCTTCGCAGAGACATGGGAAGACGAAGTTACCAAGCAAAGGTACCCTGGAATGCAAATCTTCTTTGATCAGGAATGGACCGACAGTGATTTGGAAGAAGAACCAACCAATTCATCCCCTACTCCCGAAGACTGGATTGAGGTGCTAGCTGAATTTGACCTAAAGATTCTGTTTGGCAAAGAGGGTGAAGAAGGGTATAAAACTACAAAAGGAAAAGGAGCCACTCCCGAGATACTGCAGTAAATCGCATGACAAAAACATTACTTTCATTTCCTAAAGACAAGTTAGGACATGTTTTGGGCCCCTGTTTGGGCATTAGCTACGATTAAATAAATCCCCATTTTATCACTTCTATGCTTGACGAATGATTCCGTCTTTAAAATGTGATTGCTATACACTACAATCTCTCTGCCAAAGATAAAAGGATTTTAAGAATCTAATTTTTTTTTGGGTAATGCCCTAGGGCGGTTAGCTTGAAATATAAAAGAGGTTAACCGAATGTACAGCCTATAAGGGGCATACCCCAGATAAGACAAATCGAAAAAGAAAACGAAAATTATAAATAGCGCCAAGTGGCTACAAGGGTTGCCCGTGTCCATGCCCCCGTCGAACAATCTATCCCAAGGAATGGAACGTACAACAGGGAACCTAGACACGGGCGTGGCAAAAGCAGTAAATACCCGACACAACCCATCGGTATAGGGTACAATCCGAGGCTCTCGAAGTCCTCGCAACTCATACAACTGAAAACATAAACGATAACAATAACAGCCAGTGCACAATAGTAGATAATTGCAAATCGCAAATTGAATAACGATGAGCGCACTGGCTGCGATGATTATCAGCCTAGCCGGGATACCTGGCTGGCTGCTTGGGGTTGACTTGCCTGGGCTGGTTGACTGGCCCTGACCTGCAAGGACTGCCCGATGACGTAAGGGCCCGTGCCGGGCCATGATCTGTGATGGCCGGACTGACTCCGGCAGCCGACCTCGAAACCGGCGAGCCACCGTGGCTCGAACTCGAAACCACCGCAGCTCCCGATTGTTGATGGAGGAGTATGCAGAGACCGGATTATAGATGGCCGATTGTGGTTTGGCCGGACCAGCGTTGGCAAGCCGTGGGCTGGCCGGACCAGTGGGTGCTCGCTGTGGGTAGCCATGGCTGCCAGATCTGGATCTGAAACCGTGATCGGCGGCCATGGCTGTTGGGGCACCCACCTCCGACCATGGACGAACCCTCCTCCGTTCGAGGGGCTAAAATCCGACCATGGACGCCACAGTCGTACCTGGGCGGCGGCGACTGGGTTAACGCTTCGGCCATGGCTGACCTGTACCTACGGCTGTGGGCTTCGCCGTTAGGATGACCCACGGTTGTACCCACGACCGAACGTGGCCTGTGGTGAGCTTGGCCGTTGGGGATTCTCGGCTGGAGCCTTGAACCAGATCTGAAATTCCGACCAATGAATGGCCGGACGTGGTGGATACGAGAGTGGGAGGCGCTGGAGGAGAACTAACCCTAAGAAGGGACGTTCCCTTGCCGTCCTTGCTGCTGTTATCGGCGATAACCTGCCGGAGATGATGGTGGCCAGACCGTGGGGAAGCTTTCTCTCTCTAGGTTAGAGAGAGAAGCTCGCTGAAGATGTTTTACTTGGTTAAGAATCTAATTCTTTATGTTATCAACCAAAAGGAAAGAAGGGACGAACCCTGATTACTTAGAACTAGGTTTTTATCAAAACTCAGGAAGAAGACGCTATCTCCGTGAGAACACTTAGGGTTAGCTTGCCCATTGTGAAAGTACAAACGCAACAGGAGATTCATAAAAACATCTCGGGAGATTCATGAGAACACTAAAACCCTCTTGAGAGAAAAATGCTCGTTGGGCAATCTATACACCCAAGCAAAAGTAAGAGCAGAGCCTGCTAGGACAAGAAGACGCAAAAACACGGCCTAGGCAAAAGTTAAGGCATTCAAAGGAAAGCTCGCTAGGGACTCAACCTCTATCAGGTAACCTAGGCAAAACTTAGAGCGTAAGAAAGAGAAAAACCAAGAGTGAAAACCCAACCCCCAAAGGTGGTGATCTTGGAACTACGTAAAAGGCCTGATTCCCTGATTGGGATACGTAGGCAATCTCGCATTGAGATGCGGCCCAAACATTTGGAGAGAAGAAAGACAATACCAAAAGGTTTATACTCAATGATAGGCATAGCTAACCCTACGTATTGAGCTCGCAAAAGATGAGTTAGTCATTTTCCAGGGAATTGACAAAAACAAAGACACGTAAGAATCATCGTTCGTCCTCTCTGACTTAAAAGTCGTCGACATAAGGGACCAAGCATTCTAACAATCCCAAAACATGGCAAAGAGATTGTAGGAACAGCAAAAGCAAATAAAGAGCCTGAATCAAATTCAAGTGTAAGAAGGGAAAAAACGCCACTTGGCTAAAAGCAAAAATCCAACTTCTTTAGGAAATAGAAGTAGCGGCCGAAGAATGGAACCCTCGGCCGAGTGATCCATTCCTCGGCCCATATTTAAAGTCTAGACATTCACAAAACTTTGAAAAATATTGCATAAGTATCTAATTTCCCGTACACGCTGAGGATGCTTCAAACACAAACAAAAAAAAAATACAAATGTCAAATTATCTGTTTTTAGAACTAACAAAATACAGGTACAAGAAAGGAAAAGCTAGCTACTGTCCACGACCCCTCTTAGGCGCAGGATGAAAACGCTCAGGAACGGAGACACTGATCCTCTGTCCTTCATCAGCCTCGGCATCCCCATCACCAGCTCCGGTACTTCCTCCCTCGCTAACTCCGGCACTCTGAGTAACTGACACTGTCGGTACTCGCTCCGTCTCAAGCTGCAGAGACACAGGATATAGGTATTCAGTTTCACATGAAACGTAGGATGGTAAAAGAAGAGATCAAAGGATGTATACCGCAGCTATTCGGCCACGCTGCCGTCGAGCCAAAGCCTCTGCACTTTGGAAAGCACGCAACCATTCCTGAAATACCTCAGCAGGCACCTGCAGAGGAAGCAATTACATATACAATCAAATAAGCAAGGAATGCTGAAGGAAACCAAAGCAGAATCTACAATATTACCTGCTGAACTCCGGCAGGAAGCACGTAGAACTGCGTAGCACACGGTGTCAGTGTCAAACGCTCCTCTTCTCCATTTGCATTGTGGAAAGAAATGAAACTGGGGGCCCGCGGCCAAACAGGAGGAGCAGCAGCATAGTAGCGGTAGGTAGGGTCAAAGAGGCCAAACGAAAGGCTGAGTAATCTCCCGCTACGAGAAAACTCATGGCTGGCTGTCTCTCAAGAGCAAGTAGCAAGCCCTCCCCGGTCAAAAGATGGGTCGATCTCATACCAACAGGAGGAGGGAGAGGAACAAGCTGCAACGCCTCGGAACGTGGAAAGTACTGGCTCGCTACCCTCTCCCCAAGATACCAGGCTCTCGAAAATGGCCCCTCCAGAAGGAAGTGCTGGCTGTCTAACGCCCGAGCTGAGGTCAACTCCAGAGGAGCATCGTCAAGTAGCACGCCCCATGGGTCAAAACGCACCTATAACAAGGGAAACAGCATCAAAATGACAGAATGAGGAAATTGCACAAAAATCAGAGGATAAAGAGATGTCATACCTGATCCACCGTTAGGCGATCCAAAACTCGCCTCCAAGCCAGCAAGTCCATGGCAGGCGACCGTGACTTCCGAACTCCTTTCAACCAACGGGCTGCCCGTGGAACAAACCTAGGCTCTCTGTGCCCAGTCGGAGGAGGAAACTGCAACAAGTGCTCAAAAGCCCAGAGCTACAAGCGAAGACGGAAAACATGAATAAACAAAGATAGAAGCAACAAAAGAACAACGCAGGAATCAAAATATGTACCTCAAGAATACGATGGTGTCCGCCAAGCGACAAACTAACCCCCCGAGAACAAGCACTGAGGTGTCCGTACAACGTGGCTAGGGCGGGAGTTCCCCAATCAAACTCTGCTATGGTCTCTAAGTGCACCAAAGCAGTCAAGAACTGGACGTGTACGGAATTCTCCTTGTTGCAAAACAAAGTTTACCCAAGGAGATAAAGCAGGAAAGCTCGTACCAGCTGAGAAAGGGGAATCTCCGTCAGGATATCAACTTGATCAAACTCTTCCCGAAGCCAGGTATATGTGATATGACCACTCTCTAACACAATGGGAACCTTCCCCAAAAGATATCCAAGGGGACCCTTCCGCTCATGGATCCGCGGGTCAATTGGAAGAGGATCGCCGCCAACTCTCAGGCCTGTGAGCAAAACAAAGTCGCCCGGAGTGATCGTCATCTCCCCAGCCTCCGGAAGGTGGAAAGTGTTGGTGGTATCCCACCACCGCTCGACCAAAGATGTGGTCAATCCCAACTCCGCCTTCGGAAGATGGAAACCAAGTATCAAGGGCTCGAAGCCAGCCAAAGCAACCGCATCCTTGGCTTCCTGAGGAAGCCTCTCATACCACTCAAACACCTGGGGGCAGCTTCCCCACACGCGCAGTCTCTCATTTGCCTGACAAAATACGAAGAAGGAATCAAATACACAAGATATCGCCTATACATGGGGCAACTTCTAGAACTCAAACTCCTTATCAAAATATCAAATTATCACTCTGCGAAATCTCACATACAAAAATCATTTGACAGGATAAAATTCTACCTTCCTATTGGTGAAACCAAAGTGCTGCTCTGGCTCCCTGTGCAAGACCTCAGGTGGGATATCACTGAGAGGAGGACGATATCGCAATGAACCACCACGTCCAACCATGTGAACCTGAGGAGCGTATGTGGCAACATCAAATGGGGGTAGAATATCACCACCAGCATCAGCACCAACCTCGGGCTCCATCTCGGGAGGAACGGATTGCGACGAGCTCCCCCCAATAGTGGCCCTACGCCGACTCGAACGCAAGACGCGGGAACTTGAAACCCCGCCTAGAATCGGGGCCTCGACGGCCGGAGTTTTACCTGTGTCTCTAGACGCGGCAGCAGTGCCAGATGGCGGAGGAGGAGGCGGAGGAGGAGGCGGAGATGAGGCCATGGCAGCCAAGGGAAGTGATGGCCTGAACTGCGGGGTCGAAGGAAAAACGACGGCGGTGAACGTAGAAGACGACGGTGGTTGATCGGAGGAGAAAGAACTGCGGCGATCGTTCGAAACAGGAGAGGAGAGTAAGGGATAGAAAAAAGGAAGGGAGAAATAACCCGTGAGATCGATTAAGTTTAACTTAAATCGATTTTCTGACCGATGGCTATCTTACGGCCGATGCATCGATTCCTCGGCCGAGACATCAATCCTTCGGCCGAGAGATCGATCTCCTGGCCCTCTAATCAATTTCCTTCGACAAACATCAGATCATGCTCAGTGCACCAATTCAAGCCACTACAGACTTCTAAGTCCTTAACCAACCAAGTAGCCTTGGGGGCATCCCCAAGTCAATGCAACATGATCAAAACCAACCTTGGGGGCATACCCAAGCATGAGGAAAATCTCTCTCCACAAACTGCTAGCCGGCAAAACGAGACACTCAGCAGCCCTGAGCTCAAAACTTCAGCGGTTCTGTGCCCGTATCCACTACCGAGGAAATAAGCAGCTCCGTGCCCATATCAACTCACTCAGCGGCTCTATGCCCATGCCCATCACTCAGCGGTTCCAAGCCCACCGTTTCAACTGACTCGAAGCCATAACAATCAACTCAGCGGCTCGAAGCCCATTACCTCAACAGGCTCGAAGCCTTTGTCTATTATCACCCAGCGGCTCGAAGCCCTTTATCATAGCGGCTCTACGCCCGTATCAATTCAGCGGCCCTGTGCCCATCGTCTCTACACAACTCAGCGGCTCCAAGTCAGCTATCTCAACTGGCTCAAAGCCGTAAACAAGCAATCTCAGCGGCTCAAAGCCCATTATCTCAAATGGCTCCAAGCCATCACCTCAACAGGCTCGAAGCCTATGCTCACTATCACAGCAACAGACTCTACGCCTGTTATCACAATCTCAGCGGCTCGAAGCCCATCACTCCAATAGGCTTGAAGCCTGTATCTATCATCTCAACTGGCTCGAAGCCGTAACAACCAACCCAGCGGCTCTAAGCCCATTGTCTCAACTGGCTCGAAGCCGTACACAATCAAGTTCTTCAGCGGCTCAAAGCCCACTATCTCAACTGGCTCGAAGCCGTAAACAAGCAACAGGCTCTAAGCCGCCCCAACAATCAAGACATTTATTCTCAGGCTCTACACCTGAATGCTCAAAAATCTAACATTTTTGAATGCTCAAGCTCTACGCTTGGATGCCCAACCACTGTGTACTGGATGCTCAAGTTATACACTTTAATGCTCAAGCTCTACGCTTGGATGCCCAACCACTGCGTACTGGACGCTCAAAGCCTGTACTTTGAATGCTCGGATTCTGCCGTCCAAATGCTCGAGCTCTACGCTCTGAATGCTCAAGTCCGGAACTTGATAGAAGCTCTAAGCTTTAAAACAAACACACACGCACGGGCCCGTGCACATATTGCATCAACATTATCACATCGAGTCTGCATCATCATATCTGTTCACATCTAACAACCATCATCACACATATACACTCTGCATATCTCTCATGAAACAGGTCAACCCTGCAATCAACCGGCACTATGCCTCGGTTTTATTGATCGGTTCAGCGCCTCGATCCTTTGGCTCCACGCCAACACTTATGATGAGAAAGCTCCGTGCACAGACCATCAGGATGCAACCAGCTCCGCGCTTCGGTTCATCACGTCAAGCTCTAAGCTCCGACAACTCAGGCCCTCGCCTCAAGATTGCAACAGGCTCCACGCCTCAATCTAATCACCTCAGGCTCCACGCCTCAGTTCCTTCACCTCAGGCCCTTACCTTATGCCAGCTCCGCGCTTCGATTCATCATGTCAAGCTCAAAGCTCTGACACCACAGGCTCTCACCTTATGATCAATACCAGCCCCGCGCTTTGGTCCTATCAAGCTCAAAAGCTCCGACACCTCAGGCTCTCGCCTTATGATCAACACCAGCTCCGCGCTTCGGTCTTATCAATCCCATCCCCTCAGGCCTTCGCCTCAAGATTGCAACAGGCTCCACGCCTCGATTCCATCACTCTCTAGGCTCTCGCCTCATGACTACAACCGGCTCCGTGCCTCGATTCCCTCATCTCCAAAAGCTCCGTGCTCCAGTTACTGGCCCTGTGCCTCCCACATCTCAAAAACAAGCCGGCGTCCAACTCATCTCCAGCAGATGGTTTGGATTCCACCCCATTACATCAATCCCTTCCAGCTCATTCGCAAGGATAGGCTACTCTACCGAGCTCCTTTCAGTCAAAGTAAGGATGATCAAGAAAAGCAAACGCACCTGCAGTGTACTGATCTACCCCAAAATACTAAGGAAGCTCTCCGCAAATAAACTCCCCAGGTAGCCCCGCGCTCCTTCAACTACCGTGCGACAATCCGGGTTCGGCCCGCTACAGTACGTCACACTACGGCTTTTTAAGCCCTAAGGTACGTCTTCTGTCTCTAACCCTCCAAACTTTTTTATTTTTCTTTATTGCCCGAACTACGATTGGTCTGAATTTCCCTTGCAGAATACGTAGGCAGCCTCCCGGCCCGACCATAACAAAACCTTTTTCAAAAAAACCCCTTGGGATAATGGTTGGACCAAATTGAGTTACTTTTTACAGCTTTGACTCTTACTCAAACATGTCTCGCGATCCGTCTGAGTTCAGTCAAAGAGGGGAATCTGTAGACACCCCAATTTGGCCTAACGATTATTTCAAGTCCCACCTTGGGACAATCCCGATGATGAAACAGATACAGTGATTGCTGATTGCTTCCTTGAGAACCTTAGGACTTTCGGTAAGAACTTTGAGCCACTTAGAGGACCCAATTCAGAGCCATACAGCCTTTCAGACATAAATACAGAAGCCTAGGAGAATCCATTTGTCGGCCGTGACATCGATCCCACGGCCCCAACATCATTTCCTCACCCGAGCAACCTGTTGCTAGCAAAATCTCCCTGAGAGATCAATCCCTCGGCCGCAAGATCTATCCTTCGGCCGAGACATCCATTCCTCGGCCGTGACATCCTTTACTCGGCCGCCAGATCGACCTTTTCCCAGACTCTGGAACGTGTTCTGTTAGACGTTTGATCCGATTACACTACCTCTCCGATGTGTTCGGGCTACGCTCAGGGATTACGACGTAGAGTTAGAGATGCATTACAATTGCAATTGCCATCTCGTGATTTGATTGGCCGGAGTGAGTCACCAATTGCCTATATAAAGGGCCTTTGGACTCCGAAAATAGACACACGAAATTCATAGAGTACACACTCTCTCAAGCCACGAAACCCTGCCAAAATACTCTCTCAAACCCACTCTTCAAAAGCCCTAACCTCCCGAAGGCAGCCGTCAATCCGGTGATCAAACCTTGAAGTTCAAACCCTAACCCTAGGGTTTTCAATCAAGCAATCAGTCAAATCACATCCAATCCGAAGCAATCAAGCACTGAGGGATCAAGGTGGTGAGGCCCAACGGCCTCTGGTTTGTCTTATTTACTGTATTTCTAACTAACCGTAGCGTTTTGATTATCAGTTAATTTTTTGTGCGGTGTGAGGAAGAACACCGACCGGGGCTTCGATCCCTCGGCCGGTATATCAAACCAGGAGGATCCCTCGGCCGTGACTTCAATTCACCGGCCGCGGGATCCATTTCCCTGGGACATTTTGTTTGCTTTTCTGCTTTCTAATGCATGCTTATTTATCGCACTGGCTCACCTTGCTTACTGTTTAAAGGAATAAATAAACAAACTATGTGTTGGAATTAAACAAAGCATCTACACGTCTTATGTTGAATGATTATGGGCCAGTCTCACGACTGGGCAAAGAGGGGTGCCTAACACCTTCCCCTTATTGTACTTTTGGCTCCCGTATCCAGAATCTCTATCTGTTTTCCCAGTTTTAATAAACTGGGTGGCGACTCTATTTGATGATAACCGTTATCATGTGGCGATGTTCCTAGCCATGGGAATGTCCATGATTTTGGTTTACAAAGCAAGCAACCAATCGAGCAAACAAACGTGATCCAATCTGTATGGCGATGCCCCGTTTGGGAAGTGTCTACAGTGCCATCTTCGTTCCAGGAAACACTTTTTTTTTTAGTTCCTTCATAAATCCAGGCTCTCCGAGCACACATGCTTTACGGTAACATTTCCAACCACTCTCCCATCAAGCTACTAATTTCATCCTTATTTGGAAAGTTCAAAAAACTTCATTGCTCTACTACCAAAGTGCGCATGCAAATGATGGCAGACGATTGTTCAATGTCAGCCGAGAATCAAATGATGGCAGACGATTACTCAAAGACAGTCCAAATAAAGCAAAGTAGTTCTACACCAAATGATGGCAGATGAATGCTCAATGAAAGGCGAGAATCAAGCAGAATAATTCAAGTTGAAAATCATATGCACCCAAATCATGATATCTTAGAGGCAGTATCAGTATCCTATTTTCCGAATTGTTAAAACGCGCATACCAAGTTTCTTACCCCTAAAAAACATTAACCTGTTTAGGGTCTGCAACAAAGATCCTCGAGATCAAATGCAAACATGCAGGTGCAACTTGAATATTATCTGGAATAGAGTATTAAATGTGAAGAATTCTCTGCAGAAAAGAAAGAATACCTCGTACTCAGTAAAACAATTCTATGCAGTAGATACTGTCACACTGAAGTCAAGTAACTAAGAAGGGTATAAAGGAATACATGTATTGTCTTCTAGAAGTCCTTTGGTTCATCAGGGTCCTCAAAAGGATACGAACCAACCAGCATCACATAGAGAGTCACACCACAGGACCACACATCAGCAATCTGAAATTGGAAACATGTATGAAATCCAAACCTACCAAGCTCGGATTGTTACTAGATACAGCAAAACAACTTGGTAGGTAACAAAGTCAACTAAGAAGAAGAAATGCAAAACTTGAGCTGACGTAAGACATTCTTGGTCTGTTCACAATAAATCTAAAGCCACAACATGAAATGGTCGAATCTTGTAAATCAATGCAAAACTTGATTGATCTGCATAAGCATAAGAACTGGTTTTACCTTGCCGTCGTATTGCTGCCTAAGCAACACTTCTGGTGCAATGTATGCAGGCGTCCCCACAGTTGATTTTGGTTGCGAATGCAACACAGAAGACTGGAAAAAACCATCCAAGTTCAAAGCAGAACAAATAGTAATTTATCCAGATTGCATATATAAGAAATGTATGATTATCAGTCCAATGACAGAAATAGTTTAGCAGTGAAGTTGATGAGTTCTTCACAAAAAGTTATTAAAGATATTTTTTTTGGATAAACCAGCTTGAAATTGAAAAGAGATTAAACGAATATACAGCCTACAAGGGGCATACCCCAGGAGGAAAAGAAAAGAAAACAAAAAAGAGTACAGAAAATTGCTAATGCCAAATGGCTACATGGGCTAAAAGATATGCGTTGTTTTCAATCCATCTAGTAAGAGGGAGGGAAAACAACGCCTAGAAGATACCATCAAAATCATAATGCGACTAAAACTCCACAAGAGAGCTGGAGTGAACTTAGGAATACATCTCACAACAGCATGCACCCTAGCTGTGCTTGAACTGGACAGGACTAGGAGGTCCCCTACTGGGAGGTAACCATCAATGGACAAGTTGCAGCTACAATCAGCAGCTACAACTTCTGAACTCCTGAACTCAATAAGCAGCTACAATCAGCAGCAGTGGCATTTGGGCAGCAGTTACAACACATCAGAGATTAGTTGCTGCCATCACACAATGTGGACAAGCCCCCTTAGAAAAGTATAAATGCTCCAAGGGACACCCCCCCAAGGATAGGTCATAATAGAGAATGACTCCTACTGAGCATAACAGTAACAGGAAACTAACTAGCTCTCACATAACATTGAGCTGAATTCTGAGCATAACTAGCAGAAAAAGAAAAACTGGAACTTGACGTCCCCTTACAGGTTCAGAACAGTCAAGTTTAGAACTTGACCAAAACTGGAACTTGACTGCATATCATCAGCCTGCTTGGGATCAGCTGGCTTGAGATCAGCAGTTACATCAGTTGCTCTAGGCAAACCTGGCAGCAGCAACACAGCTGCTCAACACATCAACAATTTGGCAGCAGCAGATTGTGTTCTGGGCATCAGAAATGCATACCCCAGCAGAATAGAACAGTTCAGGATAGCATCAGAAATGCAGCTAAACATAATGCAATGCAGAGGACGTCCCCCTCTGCGAAGGGAGATCCCACGACAGCCCCTAATGGTTAGGCAAAACAACAAAAGAGGACGCAGAGACTGCATCTCAACTTACTGAACCAACTGAAACTGTCATTAGACATTAGTCATATAACAAATAATAACTGAAAGTAACTGCTGCATAATAGCTGGACACATGCTGCTACACAGAAAGTAATCCCCATCACAGTTGAGTAGAGCTAAACAGAGCAGAATTCAGTATGTATAAACTGGACAGTCAAAACAGAAAGTAGGAACTGGACAACTATACAGCTTAAGCTGTACTATAGCAGAAACCTGGTACAGTAACAACAAGCTGAACAGCCATATCAGTCATGTGGATTAACAAAATCTGGACAGCAACTATGTCGAGAAATCTGCATCTCAACTTACTGAACCATTGCAAGCAGAACAGCATCAGATATCAGTCATCAATCAACTAACAACTGAACCAAATCAACAGCAGAGAGCAGCAGATGCATAGCAGAAACACTTGGTGCATGACCATAGCAGCATGACCAAAAATGATCACACTAAATAATACAATGTCAAAACTCCCAACTCCCACTCTCTATACAATACGAAAACAGGGAAACCATATACTCCCTCAACTAAACCTCACATAATGCCCCCGCTAAATATTACCTCCTCTCACAATGACGGATGGGGCTAGAGCACTCAGCTCACAAGGATTGCCCTCAATATGGTAGGAACGCTCAATGCAATGGAATACCAAGATACCTAAACGAGATAAGGTAACTACCTGAGTACTTAGCAGTAATTGAAGGCCAAGCACTGCTGAGAGAGGATTGAAGTCAGCCTTCCTGAGTACCCTTGAGCAGAAGTTGCTGATCCCCTGTAGAAGTATTAGCTGCTGAAACAGTCAACTGATCACTTAGAGACAGCATCTATCAAAATAATTTAACTCACAATATTGTTCCACTCATTTACAATCAACTCTGCTTGTGAACGAGGAAAGTTAGAAAGTGATAAAAAGCCTTGCTCTCACCATGTTGCAAATTTTTTGAACAATTATCTCCCAAGCACATGATTGATTCTGGAATTTCCTCAAATTCCTTTCAATCCAAATATGGTAGACAGTTACTGTAAATCCCAATCTAGTGATTACACTTTTGAGAGTTTTGCCCTTAAAACTTGATAATAGAGTTACCCAGTCTGCCCAAGGTCTAGCAGGCCATGTAACATGGAGTTTGGCCTGAATGGTATCCCAAACCTGATTAGCGAAAGGGCAATTAAAAAAGAGATGGTCGTGGCTTTCACTCCCTTGGCACAAATCACAATGTGGAGAGACATTCAGACCAAATGACACGAGTCTATCAGCAGTGGCTAGCCTATTCTGAATGGCAAGCCATGTGACAAAGCTGCATTTTGGTAAATAGATAACAACCAGCAACAACCGGCCACTGGCCAACGGCAGCAGCAACAGTGGGCAACCAACCAGAATTCACAAAAGGGCAAGGGAACTTCTCTCTCTAGGGAAGTTCTCCTCCATCGCCCAAACCCTTATCCGGTCCGGCCTCCTGGTCCGGCCAACCTTTATCCGGCCATTCCAGCCGTGGGTTTTAACAATCCTCACAGGCGGGTCCTGGAGCCACTGGGATCCCAAAATCCTAGCAAGTGGGTTTCCAGAAAAGGGGATCTCACGCATAAACTGAACCAGATTTCTGGTTCTGAATCGAGAGGATTCCATGGGTTGTGAAGCTGGGGAGTCCATCGGTGGGCGTCCAAGTCAAACCCGCAGTCGGTAATCCATCCGATTTCATGGGTTATCAACATAGCCACTACCATCCGGTCTCCATTATTTTTCAGTGGGTTTCAAACGGTGGCCGTCGGACATAGCTTCGGCTCGTGGCTCAACCCGTGGCTCAATAGTCGTTGGCCATCATCCCCAGCCCAACCCCGCCTTCGGTGGGCTATCAATTCCAAGTCAGAGGTAGGAGGTCAACGATCTCACATAGAAGACCAGCGACGGCGACGGCGATGGCGCCCTTGGGTTGCTGTTCAGTCCGGCGACGACGACGGCGACCTTGGGGTGCTGTTAGCTAGCCGGATCTCGAGCGGCCGACTGAATCACAGCCACCAGCTGCCGGTCTGAACTTGCCGGAGTTGAGGGCTGCTCAACCGCGTGCGGCCGTACAGGCGTGGGTTATCAGCAGCCGCCGTGGGCCTCGACCGCCGTGGGCCAGTTTGGGGCCAGGCATCAACAGGGGCCAGCCAGCCCGTTGGTAGGCCAGCCCGGGCAGGCAAGCCGTCGGGCACAGCCTGCCTTCAGCCCGGGCAGCAAGCACCAAGCAGTCATCCCGGTCCCCGGATAGGCTGAAAACCTCGTATCCATTGCGCTTTTCGTTATTCAATATGCGCTTTGCACTTATTTGTTTATGTCAATTTGTTACTGGACGAACGGGCCAGTTTACTGTTTGTTTGGCGATCCCCGATAGGCGGTCATCTGTTGGACTGAAATCGGGGGTTAGGCTCTTGGTCGAGCCTCATATCCCTAGTACCTGTTCTTTTAGCCTGCGGTTTGTGTAGTTTCTTGTGGTCGTGGCTATCTTTGATTAGATTAGATTCTGTTCTGGTTGAAAGGGGTAGTCTTGCAGTAGCAGCAGCTGCGGGTGCTCTGATTAGATCTGTGGATGGTTCTGGTTGAGCAGGGTAGCTGCCTGTGTTGTCTTTGATTAGATTCTGTTCTGGTTGAAAGGGGTAGTCTTGCAGTAGCAGCAGCTGCGGGTGCTCTGATTAGATCTGTGGATGGTTTCTGGTTGAGCGAGGGGCAGCTTGGACCGCTTGGGGTTTGAGTGGCCTCTTCTGGGGTTCCTCTTACTTTCCGCTTTTAGTCGTTAGCGAGCCTAGGGGATTAGGGTCTGGGGGGAGTAGTCGTGGTCTCCAGGTCGTGCCTCTCTCGGTCCGTGTCCCTCTGTAGTAGCTGATCTCTTTGAGTGATTATTATGCTAGCCTTGGGTTTGGAAGTACTAGGTTCTTGGTTTTCTTATCCCAGCTTTGGTGGTGGAGGTTTCTGGGTAGTTGGTTCAGTGGGTAGTTCTGGCGAGCCTTAGGTTAGGATGAGGGAGGGTTAGGCTGGAAGGATTGGGCGTGGTGTGCAGGGCTCTTGCAGCGGGGCCTTGTCGGATGCCGTCAACTCTGGTACGAGCCTCTTGATGCCTTGTTCCTTTGTAGTAGCCGTTCAGCTTGCTTGGTAGCCGTCTTACTTGGTGGCTTCTCCTCAGTGTTGGTTATCATGTGGTCATCTCTGACCTCGACTATTTATTTTACTTACTTTATTTCCTAGCCTGGCGGGTTGTGCCAGGTGGTAGCTCTATTTCATTTAGCTTTATTTACTTTACTTACCGTTCACATGGCTTCTCCATGTATTTACTTTATCTAACTCTCCATGCGGGTTGTGCATGGTTACCGTACTTTTGTCATTCTTGTTTTTTCATTTTCTTTTCCTCCTGGGGTATGCCCCTTGTAGGCTGTACATTCGGTTAACCTTTTTTTAATTTCAAGCTAATTTACCCACAAAAAAAAAGCTGCATTTTGGTACATGTGCAGAAAACCACACTACCTTATGCCACAAGGCCTTAGGAAAGGGAGTTCTCAATTTGTCCCATAGGGAGGAGATTGTGAACTGCCCATTGGAAGTAAGAGTCCACCTTGTTTGATCTGCCTCATTCAACCTGGACTGAACCAGAGGTGGCATAGTGTTTCTGACCTCGTTTAGTTCAAATGTTTGGGTGATGGGGAACATCCAATTTGAACCATCTATAATGTGAGATACAGGGGCATCACGCGAGATGCCAGAGTCATACACAATCCTGGGGCCAAATCGATCCACTAAGGGACCGAGAGGATGCCAATTATCATTCCACAGGGATGTTGAATTCCCATTACCTAGTATACAAAGGACATGTGGTTTAACCAAGGGCCTGATATTCAAAAGCTTTCTCCATCCCCACGTACAATCACTAGGTATTTTAAGATGCTAGAAACTCCTACCTTTTAGTAAGTACGATTTGACCCATTGACACCACATGGATTGTTCACCCCCAGAGATTAGAAACCAAATATGTTTTGCAATGGCAGCCTTGTTCCAAATTTGTAAAGACTTAAAGCCAAGACTCCCATCCTCTTTAGGGGAGCACAGATGCTCCCAAGAGACTTTAGCCCCCGTTTTCTTTAAATCAGGGCCAGACCAAAGAAAAGCCCTAAGTATTGACTCAATTTCCTTGATTACCTTCTTGGGCAGGATAAACAAGGAAGACCAATAAGTTTGAATGGAGAAGAGCACATTCTTAATAAGCTGAACCCTGCCAGCATAGGTGAGGTCTCTATTGGTCCACGTCTTAGTCCTAGCAATAATGCTCTCCACTAAACGTTGACAATCCGAAGCCTTAAGCTTAGTGGAGAGGAGGGGAACACCCAAATATCTTACAGGAAGGGAGCCTTCCTGGAAACCTAGAACCTCCATAAAAGCAATTCTAGTGGTATTGTTAACCCCAGAGAAATATATGCTACTTTTCTCGGGGCTAGGAGAGAGGCCAGACAAAGCTCGGAACTCAGTGAGAGCCTCCTGAATAAGGGTGACGGAAGACAATTCACCCTTACAAAAAATCATAAGGTCGTCGGCAAAACAGAGGTTGATAATCTTAGTCTTCCCACATCTCCAATGGAAATGGAAATCAGGCAACATGGATTTCTCTCTAAGTAGACAGGTGAGAACCTCCATAACAATGACAAAGAGGTACGATGACAAAGGGTCACCTTGTCGAAGGCCTTTTTGCCTTAAAATGTAACCAGTGGTCTCCCTATTTAAGCTAAAGGTGTAGTTAGCAGTAGTAACACATGCTTGAAAAAGTTACACAGGCTGATCACACTATGGACGATTTGGGCAATTTAGGGTAACTCGTCTCCCTTATTTCACCCAGGCTGATCTCCCATGGTGGATGGTACGGTCTCCATGGCAAATGGACTGGGCCTCAAGGCCCTCGACTCCAATGAAGTCAGGCGTCGGCAACTAAGCTCTGAGCTCTCAAGAACTCATCAGCCTCAATCGATTCTACCCAATCTAGAAACCTCGAAGACCACCACTGTTGAAACTTTGAACACGGTCACCTCAAGCGACTTCCATACCAGACCCCCCCTTCGAAGTGCCCTTCCAACCCCATCTCCAGTTGGGTTTGGGGCATTCAGCCCTAGGCCACCGCTGTCTGAGCTTTCAGGTAGCTCTCAATCGAAGTCTCCACAAATCCCTATTCTTTTAGATCCCCAAATTAGCAATAGGGCTCACAGTCCCACGCACAATCAACTGAGACCAGTTCATCAGCTACAACAGACGCCTCGGAAGGAGAGTATGCGTTCGGATTCCGAAGCTCGATTGCTTCAAATCGTGGGTAATCTGGAGGACGAGCTTAACATTTCGGAAGACCCATTCGTTCTGGATGTGGTTACAGCCAAATTACAAAGCATACAGCAGTCATGGAGGGAAGCTGGAAATCAAGCACCGCCAAACAAGAAGTCCAGTCCCTCTAGGAAGTTTCAACAGGCGCTCTTTGAGGAGGGTTTGAAATTGGAAGCGGAGGAACGGGCTCGCAAGCAACAGTATGAGGTGCTTGATACTGGGGCAGAAGTGAGTCTCGTCCATGGGAGTACCTCTCAGACCCAACACATTCCAACTGAGGTTCAGACCAATCCTATTCAACAACAGCAACGACAACAGGTATCGTTCATTCCTGCTCCAAAAATCCTAATTAATCCTAGAGGAACCCCTTACCTGGAGGGGGACCCCAATATGGGGTATGATGAAATTGACACCAAACCCAGGAGGCCATGGACTTCCATAGGCCAGTCAAATGGTACTCGAGTTCCCAATAAACCCCGACAGGCTCTGAATGGTCCCAAACCCAAACCTAAAAATTGGGCAGCCCTACTACAATCGCAAAGTCCGTCTGTTGATGTGAAACTAGACTTTCATCCTGACTTATTCCGAGGGAAAGAAGCTAGAGTAGAAATTGATGTCGAACTTACTGACGTTGGGTTATGGAACAAGTATCTAGTAGGCCATTTCCTAGATGGGAAAATGGCCTACCCTTTGGTTCATTCCACTGCCAAGAATCAGTGGAAAGAGTTGTTTGTGGCTGTCAAACCGGATGTAGCAGGGTGCTACCTTTTCGAATTTAGAGACGAACAGGCTAAGCAAATTGTTTTGGATGGGGGCCCCTATTTCTTTTCCCAAAGATATCTAGTCCTTAAAGACTGGCATAGAATGATGCAACCAGTCAAAGAACAACCTTCTCATATCCCGGTATGGGTGAGGTTGCACAACTTACCCTTGGAATTATGGAACCAGGAGTGTTTAAGTAGGGTGGCAAGTACCATTGGCAGACCACTACATGTGGACCAGGCCACAGCCAAAACTTCAAGACAACCAGGCCTTCTACAGACTAAGTCAACTAGTGCAAGAGTTTGCATCGAAATTAGTGCTGAGCATGACCTTCCTGATGATGTGAGTATTACTGTAGGGGACAATTCAGTTGTGGTCCCTATTGAATATCAGGTGTTACCCTCATTGTGTAAGGAATGCAAAGTTTTTGGTCACACCCAATGTTCTAAGGCCCCACCCTTAGGAAATAAAAAACAAGAGCCTGACACAACTTTGAGTGCTACTTCAACCAACCCTACTATCCTTCTAGATGTGGCTGCTGATTCAGAGATTGTTCCAGATGGGGTACTGGCAAGTAGATCACTTGATTTCACTGACAAACCTGTTGACCCTCTGGATTCCTTTAGGGGCAGCCCTGCCTTGCCTCAGAAGCAGCATGTAATCAGTCCAGACGACCTTTTGAATGAGACAGAATCTGAAGAGGAACTGTTAGGAGTTCTTGAGGGAGTGGTCAGAAGCTGTCATGAAGTTCCACAGCCTCAATCCCACTTGGAAAGCATGGGCAGCAGGTCAGATCCAATCCTTTCAATTGTACCAAGGGATGGAATGGTAAACCAAACACTCTCTCCTAAACCACCTGATCCCCAAGGTTCAGAAGTGCGGGATAAAGCTTCAAAAGAAGATCTCAAAGATAACTTTCAGAAGGTTATATCCAGATCCGCTCAAAGAAAATTGAAGAAGCTTGCAAAGGAGCAGGTTCTGAGATCCAGAGGAAGAACCTAACTCATTCATATCCTTTTTGTCAGGGCAGTATGCTTTATATTTCTATCTTCTGCCATCTCTATTATTAGCTCTGCTTGAATATTTGTTTTATGTCTATACACCCTCTTAATTTTGGTTTTTGGAACATCAGGGGTCTCAATGACCCAGTCAAACAAAAAGAGGTTAAGTGTTTTGTAAATAAGAACAAGTTATCAATTGTGGGTTTATTAGAACATAAAATAAAGGAGGATAAAGCATCTAGAGTGATAAAACATGTATGCTCTCAGTGGAGTTTTGTGAACAACTATCCCCAAGCTCCTTTAGGCAGGATTTTTGTGTGTTGGGATCCCAATGTTGTTCAAATTCAGGTCCTTGACCAATCTGAACAATTTATACATTGTGAGGTGCAACCTAAATGTGGTGACCCCCCCCTTTTTTGCAACATTTGTGTATGGAGAGAACAACTATCTGAATAGGTACTGGTTTGTCAACCTGTCTGAAGTTCGTGTGGGGAGCTTCTCTCTCTAACCTAGAGAGAGAAAGCTCCCCCGGTCCAGATCCAGCCGGTCGCCGGTCTCCACCTCCGGCCAGCAGCAACATCAACAGCAAGGACGGCAAGGGAGCAACCCTTCTTAGGGCCTGCTCTCCTCCATCGCCTCCAACCTCCAACCGGCCACCTCTATCTCTCCATCGGGCAGCCATAGCTGGCCTTCTCCGGCCCAGGCTCCCTCCGGCCATGGCAGTCACCTTCTGGGCAAGGGATACTCTCTCCTTAGAGACCCAAGCTCCACAGCCGTGGGCCTCGCCTCCAAACTCAACCCCGCCGTGCACCGGCGGGTACCTTCATTGGGATCTGCACCGGGCAGATCTGAAAGTTCAACGGCCATTACTGGCCAATCAAGCTCCACCTGGTCCGGCCTCCGTCTGGACCGGTCAAACAATAACCGCCGTGGCTTTGAGTTTGGAATCATGGGTCAAAACTTCATGGGTTACCTTCTGCACCAGGCCTCGCCGGAGATGATGGCCCTTGCTGCTTCAATGAGTGCTCGAACAATGGCACGGCAGCAGGGCGAACTCACCATTGAGATCTACATGTACGGAGACCCAGCAAGGCCAAACCCCCGAACCTGAACAGCAAAGCCATGGTTGCCGGTCGTTTTCCTTCAGGCGGCCGGTAACGCCCAGATCTGGGCAAGCTCACATCTCCGACAAGCTCGGCCACATCCAGGTACGGTCACATTTAGGCCACCGGGGCTCACTGTGGCCGCCAGTCAAGGCCGTCATTCAAGGCCCTCTCCGGCCTGCTGCTTGGGCCATCAGCCCGGGCAATCCCAGTCGTGGGGCTCATCGGCCGGTCGAGCCCCAGGCCGGGCAGCGGCCGGAGGCGTCGGCCCGGCCGGGCACTGGCCGGTGTTCATCTCGATCGGCCACCGTGGGGCTCACCTACCCACGCCTTAGCTTTGGCGAGGCAGCCTAGCACCTACCCGGCTCGGGCATTCGGCCGGGCAAGGCCCCTGGCCAGTTTCCGGCCGGGCAAGCCACCCGTGCGTGGCTCGGGCCATCCGAGCTGCCAGTGATTGTTTTGCTCGGGCAGAGGCTGGGCAGCTTCAGCCCGGGCGATTCAAGACAACCCTCATCCGGCCAGGAAGGCCATCCGCGGCTTGCCGGGCAGCCCGGCCCGGCCAAGGGCGGCAGGCAGCGGCGGCGAGGCGAAGCGAGCAGCGAGCGGCCACCGTTGCTTGAGCCCGGCCGAGCGGAGTAAGTGCGTGGCTCGGGCAGTGGGGAAGTTTAATTTATGTCAGGCAATGTACTTTTTTGCACTTATATTGTTGCTGGACTTTGGGCCAGTTCTCTGTTAGTTTTTGCATCCCCCGATAGGCGGTCATCTGTTGGACTGAAATCGGGGGTCGGGCTCTTCGTCGAGCCCTCCATATCCTTTGAGCCGGCACTTTTAACTCTGAGGACCTGCGTAGTATTCTTATGGTCGTGACTATTATTGATTAGATTGGATACTCCTAGTTAAGGGGCAGTCTCGCAGTAGCAGCAGATGTGGGTGCCGATGATTAGATTATGGATGAGTCTAATTGAGCAAGGTAGTTGCCGAAGCTGTCATTGACTAGATTGGTGGATTCTCACTAATTGAAAGGGGTAGCTTCGTAGTCTGTTTCTGATTAGATTTAGTGGTTCACGGATCGAAAGGAGCAGCTTGGTCCACTTGAGGTTTGGGGGGCTACTTTTCGTGGTCCCTCTTCCTGTTCCGCTTATAGTCGTTAGCGAGCCTAGGGGATTTGGGTGAGAATGTAGTAGTCTGGATGGAATGGGCGTGGTGTGCAGGGTACTTAGCAGGGTAGCCTTGTCGGATGCAGACATCTCCAGTTCGAACCTCTCTCGGTCCGAGTCCCTCTGTAGTAGTTGACTTCTTTTGAGTGGGTATTATGCTATCTTCGGAATGATGGGCGTCTCGGTTCTTGGGTTTCTTTTCCCAGCCTAGGAGGAGGAGGATCTCTCCTCAGCGCTGGTTTTCATGTGGTCACCGTTGACCCAGACTATCTACCGTATTTACTTTATTTCCTAGCCTGGCGGGTTGTGCCAGGTAGTAGTTCAAATTTCGAATTTCACATTTTATAGTACGCATAGCATGTTGTTATGTATTTACTCTATCTCACTCTCCATGCGGGTTGTGCATGGTTTACCGCACTTTTTTCACTCTTCTTTATTTTTTCCTTTCTTTTCCTCTTGGGGTATGCCCCTTGTAGGCTGTACATTCGCTTAACCTTTTTTTAATTTCAAGCTAAATTACCTAAAAAAAACTATCTGAATAGGCAGGCCTTATGGGCTAGACTTCATCACCTGAGCACCACTTCCCCCTGGATAGTGCTTGGTGATTTTAATGTCATTAGGCTCCCCATGGAGAAGGCTGGGGGAACTGCTTCCTGGCCTCCTTATATGGATGACTTTAATGGTTGTTTGTATACCTTGGGGCTTGATGATCTCCGGTATACTGGTTGCTATCTCACCTGGGCCAACAAGCAGGACCCCTCACATTTTGTTAGTTCAAAGTTGGATCGAGTTTTAGTCAATGAGAATTGGATGAAGGTTTATAATCGCTCTTATGCTCATTTCCCGCCTCCTGGGATCTCTGATCACTCTCCTGCCATTACATATATTCTTCCGAGCCCTAGAAGTTCAAATAAACCATTTAAGTTTTTCAATTTCCTAGCAGACCACCCTCAATTTTTGGCTGTTGTTCAGAGAGTTTGGAGGAGGGTGATTATTGGGAATCCAATGTATTGTGTATGTGAGAAGCTCAAATTGTTGCAAGGTGAATTTAAACAAATGAATACTAGAGATTTTAGTGATGTCTCTGCTAGAGTTGTTGATGTCAGACAACTAGACTCCTTGCAGCATGCTCTGAGCTCTCATAATCCTAATCCTTCATTGATTAGCCAGGAAAGAACAGTTTACAAACGCTCCTAATTTTGCTTAGGGCCGAGGAAAGTTTAGCTAAGCAAAAGTCTCGAATCCAGTGGCTGAAGTTGGGTGGGCGATCAGTGTACCTCTTATTTCTTCAAGTCTGTGACTAATGCAAGAAATAGAAATAAAATAACTAGTCTGGTCATGTGTTTCACCATCTTCTCTTCACATGACTAGTAGTCTAAAAACCTACTAATCGTCACGTGTTGCATTATTTTTCTTTTGCATGACTAGTATTCTAAACACCTACTAACCGTCATGTTTTTCACCATCTTCTCTTCATATGACTAGTAGTCTAAAAACCACTAACCGTCACGTGTTTCACTATTTTTCTTTTGCATGACTAGTAGTCTAAACACCTACTAACCGTCATGTGTTTCACCATCTTCTCTTCATATGACTAGTAGTCTAAAACCTACTAACCGTCACGTGTTTCACTGTTTTTATTTTGCATGACTAGTAGTGTAAACACCTACTAACCGTCATGTTTTTCACAATTTTCTCTTCTAATGAATAGTAGTCTCTAAATACCTATTATGTGGTGCCAATGGGTGAAGTCTTACCTACTTAAAGGTAAGAGCTTTTGGAGTGTTAAAACTCCAAGCAATCCCTCATGGGTATGGAGGAAAATTCTTAACATTAGACCACTCATCCAATCACACATTACGTATAAAATAGGGGATGGCCATTTGACCTCCTTGTGGTTTGATAACTGGCATCCCCTAGGGCCCTTATTGTCTAAATATGGGCCTAGAATTACCTTAGATTCTGGACTGCACAAGGATTCCACTGTGCAGTCTATCATCAGAGACAATCAGTGGGCCTTCCCACTGACCCAAACTCCTGATCTCAATGAAGTGAGATCAGAATTACAAGCTGTCCCCATCAATGCTTCCACTGGGGATAGATGCATATGGAATCTCAATGCATCTGGTAAGTTCACCATCTCATCCCTATGGGATCATTTAAGGATACATTTTCCTACTATCACTTGGCATAAAGTGGTATGGTTCTCAGGGTACATCCCTAGATGTAGTGTGATCTCATGGATGGCTATCCTTAATAGATTATCTACAGAAGATAGACTAGTCATGTTTGGAATGAAAGCTGCTTCCATATGCAGCCTTTGTTTGGGAGTAGAGTCCCATGAGCACCTCTTTTTTGATTGCCCCATGGCTACACAAATTAGGGGCATCTTATCCCCAAAGACCCCTCACATGACAGGATTGACATCCATGCATCAGTGGGTGAGCAGGCTGTCCTCTGTCCAAGGCAAGGCTCTGGCCATTACAATTGCTAAACTTGTCTTTACAACCTATGTGCACCAATTATGGATTGAGAGGAATCACAGGAAATTCCAGAATCTTAATTGCCCTCCTGGAGTGGTTGCTCACAAAATTTCAAATGAAGTAAGGTGTAGGTTGTTGTCATTGTCTAAGTTCAAGGGGCCTTCTCAATTATTATCTATGTGGAATATTCATGATTAACATTCTCAGTAATAAGTTAGAATGAAATTACCCATATACTCACATGATAACACATGCAGGTTAAATCTCAAGGGGTTTCCCCTTGATCTAACTTGGTCCAGAATAGTCCCTGAGGGCAGGAAAGTTCAATTAGTCAAAGGGACTCAGCAAAGGCTTTCCATTCAGAAATTGACTACTATTACTTCTAAGTAGCAGGTATATAGTTTAATCTTTTGTGAGGAGCAACCTCCATGCACTTGCAGATGAGGGGTGAGTACATGAGGTGTGAGGTTGTCCAAGCTCTGTTATTGCATGCTAAGACTGATTGTGAGCCATGGTTCAGTAGTTAGTTGGATAGGTGGAGTTCATTTATGTATTAAGTTGCTGCTACTAAGGATTGTTATACCTGCTGCTGTAACTGCATAGTATTGTTATACTTCCTGTTTTGCTGATTTCACTTCAGAAGTTTGTGCCTGCTGCTGCTGTTCTGTGCTCTTCTGTGGCAGCAGCAGTTCTGAAATGTTGGGAGTCAGGAGGCTGCTAGTTAGTTATGCTTCCTGTTTTGATTGCCTAACCATAGGGGCTGTCGTGGGATCTCCCTTCGCAGAGGGGGAATTCCTCTGCAATTATGGTTCAGTTGATAGTTGTGCAGTTCAGAAGTTAGAGCTGGACTGCTGTCAACCATCAGTAGTTTTGGCATTGTAATTCCTGTGCTCTTCTGTGGCAGCAGCAGTTCTGAAATGAAGGGTCCAGCAGTCACTGTGACTGGTTCAATTAGCTCTAAACATCTGGAGCTGCCTGTTCTGACTGCATGTTCTCATTAGACTACATTAGTAGACTGTAGGTTCAGAGTTGGTTACTGCATCTGAAATGTGATAGCACTATGGTAGCATATCATCCATTGTAACTAACTGTTGCTAGTGCACTGAGAGTAGCTGTCCTTTTTCTGATTTACATGTGCATGTATCTGATCTGCATGTGCCCAGTTTACTGCTCTTTTTGCATGTGCTGCTGTGGCTAGTGCACAGATATGTTTTTGTGTTTACTTCTGTAAGCCTAACCAATAGGGGCTGTCATTGGGATCTCCCTTCGCGGAGGGGGACGTCCTCTGCATAGTTTTTGCAATTCTGCATCAGTTGTCATATTCTGCATCAGTGTTGGAATGTTGTCATGTGGGAACATTGGTGCAGCAAATGCCTTGTATTAATTACTGTAATTTTCCTGTCATTGGGTTGCATCTGGACAGATGGCAGCAGTTGCCATTCAATTAGTCTACAAATGGTTCATGGACACATTGGGGACACCTCATAAACACAACTGCAATCTATTGTTCTGACTGTTCAGAAGTTGTAATGGAGTATGAGCTGTATTTAAAATGTTCTGAACCTGTTTTGGCTGTTCTGTTCAGTTATATTCTGAACTGTAGCAGGTTTTGTTTTCAGTTATGCCTAACCATCGGGGGCTGTCAATGGGATCTCCCTTCACAGAGGGGGACGTCCTCTGTATAGTTTTGTATATGTTTTCAGTATTGAATAGTATTACTCAAGTATACTAACTGTCATGGATTCCTATGTTTGTCACCTAAGGTTCAGAATCTGATGTTAACCAAGCAGTATGATCTAGCCCTGTTAAGAGCTGTTATGAACTGCTTTGTGCTATGTGGAGCTAGCAGAATTTGAGCTGTAGATTGGAAGCTGATGGATTGAAGAGCTATGTTTTGCTCTGATATGCCTGGAGCTGAGGCTGCAGAATTGAATCAAGTCAAGTTCTGAAGTTAAGAAATTAAGTCAAGTTCAAGTTCTGAAGATCGAATGGTGCCATTCAAATGTGCCAATCTGTGTTCTATTTTCAGTGTAATCATCTGTTTTCAGTGTAATCTTTTGTATAGACATGTTCAGTTCAGTTGAACAAGCAGTTGGTATGCTGTAATGTTCTATCAGTTCTGAAGTTATGTTGTCAGTTCTGAGGCTAGTCAAGGGGAACACTTCTTTTGGCTTTGTTTCCTTTCCCTCTTCTAGATGGATTGGAAACATAGCTTCACATCAATACCTTGTAGCCATTTGGCGTTATCAATTTTCTTTATCTTTTTTGTTTTCTTTTCTTCTTTCCTCCTGGGGTATGCCCCTTGTAGGCTGTATATCCGGTTACCCTTTTTTCTATTTCATGCTATTTTACCCCCAAAAAAAGTCTAAATACCTACTAACCGTCATGTGTTTCACCATCTTCTCTTTTTTTTTTTTTGGGGTAAATCAGCTTGAAATAAAAAAGGGCTAACCGAATATACAGCCTACAAGGGGCATACCCCAAGAGGAAAAGAAAAGAAAAGGAAAACAAAAGAAAGCCTACGCCAAACGGCTACATAGGACTAGAGGTAAGTAGAGCATCTGTTTCCTATCCATCTAATAGAGGGATACAAAACAAATGGCAAAATGATTACAACCATATACGTGATTGGTAACCAGCAAGGAAACTGAGATATAATCACTATACATGATACTGAATTAACTGAAATAACTGAAATACAGATGCTGAAATAACTAAACTTGAATTTGAACTTGAATCCGTTCAAGAACTGATCCACATGCTGAAATCGTGTCTGAACTGCTGGAATTGAACCTCAGTCAACAGGTGATGATCATTGAGACCTCTAGCAACTAGGACTTGTGTATGGATCCAGCCTTCTACTTGGTGCCTTGTGTATCTTCTAAAGCAGCTAGCTGGCTGGGTAGCTGGACTTGGGGACTTGGGGACACAACAAGGATACATGAAAGTTGTGTGTTACAAAATGCACTAACATTGCATATTGCACTCTTGTAACTTCTGACTGCTGGATGGAAGGAGCAGTGGTCTACTAGATCAGACTGATGAAAATGCATCACAAAATGCACTAAATTGACATTGCATACTGCACAATACAGACTGATGAAAATGCATCACAAAATGCATCACAAAATGCACTAGACTGATGAACCTTGCATACTCTCCTCTCATGACATTGCACATTGCACTCTTGTAACTTCTGACTCTACCAGATCAGAACAGCAAAACAGAACTGACTACAGGGAGCTTCCAACGTCTGAAGCTCCCAAAGAACTGTAAGACAATGCAGAGGACGTCCCCCTCTGCGAAGGGAGATCCCAATGACAGCCCCTATTGGTTAGGCGAGAAAACCACAAAACAAACTAGAAGCCATAGAAATGATAAGCTAACTGAACTGATGCAGAATTGCAGAACTGATGACATCATTCCAACATTCCTACATTCAGAATTGCAGAACTGAAGACAACATTCTAACATTCCTACAATAAGTATAATGATAAGCCAACTGAACCTTTCAGAACATCATAACATCAGAACTGATGCAGGGATTCCAACAGAACTGATGCAGAAGACTAAAACAGAACTGATGCAGAACTGATAACATTACAAGCTGAACCATAAACATATTTCAAAACAATTGAGCCATAATTGCAGAGGAATTCCCCCTCTGCGAAGGGAGATCCCACGACAACCCCTAATGGTTAGGCAATCAAAAGAGGAAGCTTTTAGAACTGCACCTCAACTGAACACAGGGGATAAGATAACTACCTGTGTATGTAGGAGTAATACATGAACCTTGCAGGCAGGTTGCTGAGTCCTGCTCTCCCCTGCTTCTGCTTCTGTTTTTGTGTGCATCGACCTCATTAAGATCAAGGAGGAGCATGAAGCTGTATCCCCCTTGACCAATGACCTGCTACACTCAGCAAAGGAGCCACACAGGACAGGCACAAAAGCACAGCTGAAACTTCTGAAACTTTCAAAACAGACTGCACTTTCAAAACAGTTCAAAACATAACAATAAAGTCTGCAACTTCTTGGATATCTATCAGACTTCTATACAAAATGCAGAAATGCTGAGCATCTAGCTGTGATGCACAGAACAGTGATGCACAGAACAGATTGAGGAACAGAACAGAACAGCAAACTGGACAGCCATGTCAGTCATTTGGACTAACAGTCATTTGAACAAGAATCTATGCACTGCAGTTCATGGAAGCAGTCATATATGCATTGCTACTAAAGGTATACCACACAGAATATGCACGGGATATGCTTCATTGGATATGCTACAGCTAGTCAGTCAACAGTCAACTAACTCCTGAACCAAACCAACCAAATGCAGAAAATGCACTACAGAAAATGCACCACAGAGGTGCAGCAGTAAATGCACTACATAATAATCCAATGCTCAGTGCACCACAGAACCAGTCAAGTGAAGGTGCAGCAGAAAATGCACCATAACACCATGCAAATCAGGTTCAGAATCTGATCCAAAGATAGCATGAAGGGTGTTCTTAACATAAAGGAGCAACAAGACTGCTCTTAACAGTAGGACAGATTTTGCCTACAAGCTATACCACTCAGATAAAGCTAGGAGAAGATGTTACCATGAGTGTAATCAATGACCAACTATATTCCATTCATGTGCAATCCACCCTGCCCGAAAAGGAGGCAAGGTAGGTAATGATAAAAGTCGGGACCTCACCATGGAGAAAATTTTCTGAGCAACAACCTCCCAAGAGGAAGATACACCTTGAAACTTCCTCACATTCCTCTCAATCCAAACGAGGTAAACAGTAGTTGTAAAGAGTGTTTCACCATCTTCTCTTCATATGACTAGTAGTCTAAAAACCTACTAACCGTCACGTGTTTCACGGTTTTTCTTGTGCATGACTACTAGTGTAAACATCTACTAACCGTCATGTGTTTCACCATGTTCTCTTCAGATGACTAGTAGTCTAAAAACCTACTAACCGTCACGTGTTTCACTGTTTTTCTTTTGCATGACTAATAGTCTAAACACCTACTAACCGTCATGTTTTTCACCATCATCTCTTCACATATTCTAGTAGTCTTAAAACCTACTAACCATCACGTGTTTAACTGTTTTTCTTTAGCATAACTAGTAGTCTAAACACCTACTAACCGTCATGTTTTTCACCATCTTCTCTTCACATGAATAGTAGTCTAAAACCTACTAACCGTCACGTGTTTCACTGTATTTCTATGGCATGACGAGTAGTCTAAACACCTACTAACAGTCATGTGTTTCACCATCTTCTCTTCAAATGACTAGTAGTCTAAAAACCTACTAGCCGTCACGTGTTTCACTGTTCTTCTTTTGCATGACTAGTAGTCTAAACACCTACTAACAGTCATGTGTTTCACCATCTTCTCTTCAAATGACTAGTAGTCTAAAAACCCACTAGCCATCACGTGTTTCTCTGTTTTTCTTTTGCATGACTAGTAGTCTAAACACCTACTAACCGTCATGTGTTTCACCATCTTTTTTTTGGGTAAAGCCCTAGGGCGGTTAGCTTGAAAATAAAAGAGGTTAACCGAATGTACAGCCTACAAGGGGCATACCCCAGGTAAGACTAAGCAAAAATATAAAGAGCGCCAAGTGGCTACATGGGTTGCCCGTGTTCATGCCCCCGTCGAACAATCTATCCCAATGAATGGAACGTACAACAGGGAACCTAGACACGGGCGTGGCAAAAGCAGTAAATACCCGACACAACCTGTCGGTATAGGGTACAATCCGAGGCCCTCGAAGTCCTCGCAACTCATACAACTGAAAACATAAACGATAACAATAACAGCCAGTGCACAGTAGTAGATAATTGCAAATTGCACATTGAATAACGATGAGCTCACTGGCTGCGATGATTTTCAGCCAAGCCGGGATACCGGGCTGGCTGCTTGGGGTTGACTGGCCTGGGCCGGTTGACTGGCCCTGACCTGCAAGGACTGCCCGATGACGTAAGGCCCGTGCCGGGCCATGATCTGTGACGGCCGGACTGACTCCGGGCTGCACCTACCTCCGACCATGGTGCTACCTTGCTGCTGCCTGGTGCTTGGCCCAGGCCTGCTGTGCCCGACGGGCTGAAGGCAGGCTGCGCCCGACGGCCTGCCCCAACGGCTGGCTGCTACCAGCAGGCTGGCCTCTGTTGAAGGCCTGGCCCCAGACTGGCCCACGTCTGCACGGCGGCTGATGTCTGGTGGCCTGGCCCACGGTGGCTGGGCCAGTTGATGGCCTGGCCCGCTTTGGGTAGCCGTGGCTACGAGATAGATCTGAGGGAGCCGAGGGTAGTGAACCCGTGGGCTCTGATTGGGGTTGATAGGCGGCGGCCGGCGGAAGACCAGCGGCGGCCGGCGGAAGACGAGCTGCTGCCCGCTCCGGTTAGACCAGCGGCAGCGGCGGATCTGTTATGACCCGAGGATTCCGACTGATCTGTTGAAGACAAGTTGAAAGTCGATCTCTGGCCGGAGTGACTGGCCTTAGGAGTCCGGACCAGAGGTGGCCGGTTTGAGGTGGGCTGTGGCCGCTGCTGCTGTTAAAGGCGGCAGCCACCGGAGCTGTTGCCGGACCAGATCTGGTGGTGGAAGGCCGGACCCGTGGGTAGCCGGTTGGTGACGGTATGGGCGGTGGAGGAGAGCCCCTGTCGAGAGAGGGGCTCCCTTGCCCTTGGGATGACCGAAGATGGACAGGCCAGAACGTGATTGGCCGGAGGAGGCCTGGCTGCTTGGCCGGAGGGAGCTTTCTCTCTCTAGGCTAGAGAGAGAAGCTCCCAGCTTCAGTCTTGTGCTAGGTTGTTGTTTATGTTTCACCATCTTCTCTTCACAGGAATAGTAGTATAAAATCTTAATAACCGTCACGTGTTTCACTGTTCTTCTTTTGCATGACTAGTAGTCTAATGAGATCGATGGTCACAGAAACAGAAGCAGAAGCAGGGGAGAGCAGGATTCAGCAAGAGAAACAGAAGCAGAAGCAGGGGAGAAGCAGAAGCAGAAGCAGGATTCAGCAACCTGCCTGCTGTCCAGCCACAATCACAGTGACAAGACAAGTGCAGTCAGGTTATATTTACTTCTATTATTCAGGTAGTTACCTTAATCTTTGTTGGTGCTACATGGATTCAAATTCGGCTGTATCTGAGTGGAATAGCAAGTAGGCAAATCTGTCCTAGCTGTTGTGTGGACTGTTAAGATTTGTACTGTCAAGAGCAGCCTGACTAGCATGGTTATGGTGCATTTTCTGTTGCACCTTTAGCAGCATCTTCAGAACTTTGACTGATTCTGTGGTGCACTAACACCTGCACCTGCACACTCCACACATGCCATTCTCTTTATTTTCATCATGCCATTTACTGAGTCGATCATGCCATTTACTGAGTTGATCATGTCATTTTCTGAGTTTATCATGACTGATGGTTCAGTGTCAGCTCCTCCACCAAAACTTTGTACACTTCCAGCTAGCTTTAGTTCTGCCTAACCAACTGGGGATGTCGTTGGGATCTCCCTTTGCAGAGGGGGAATTCCTCTGCAATGTGTTACCTGCCTACCTGCTTAATCTGTTACTGCACCACAAGCTGGTTATGCTAGTTATGCTAGTTATGTTGGCTGCTGCTACTTGGGCAGCCACATCTGTTTTGTTATAATTTTCTGCCCAGATTCTGACTGTTGTAGCAGGTTCAGAAGTTGATAGACAAGTTCAGAAGTGCTGACTGTTATCAAATACCCAGATCATATGTGCTGTCTGTTATGAAATCTGATGCTGTTATAAAATATGGTGCCATCATTAGTAGTAGACTTTGTAGCAGTCCAGTCCAGTTGTAACAGTCCAGTTCAGTTTGTATGCCTAACCAACAGGGGATGTCGTTGGGATCTCCCTTCGCAGAGGGGGACGTCCTCAGCAAAAAGTTTTTGTAAAGCTATTTTGTTTTGTAAAGTTTGAGCTGTAAAGGGTCAGCTGCTGCTGCTGTTCTGTGGTTCTGAATTTCTGTAAACCAACACCATGCCCAGCTTGGTGTGCTACCTTGAACTCCTTATCAGTCAGCTTGGTGTGCTACCTTGAACTCCTTAGTGGCTGCTGTTTTGAACTGATTCAGCATTATTGTTGATATGACTGATCTGATCTGAAGCTGCTGTCCAGTTCTGAAGCTGTTGCAGCTGCTGCTTTAGGAGCAGGTCCTGCTGCTGCTATTCTGAATTTGTGAATGGCTAAGCTAGGTTCTGAATCTGTGAATGTAAAGAATGTAAAGAATGGCATTGAATGCCTAAACTCAACTTAGAATGCCTAGACTCAACATCTGTAACCCCTTCTTTTGGCATGTGTTTTTCTCCCATCTCTTAGATGGCATTGAAACATGTGGATCTCATTACTTAGTCAATGTAGCCACTTGGCTTAGGACAATCTTTTCTATCTTTGATTTTCTCTTTCTTTCCTCCTGGGGTATGCCCCTTGTAGGCTGTACATCCGGTTATCCTCTTTTTTATTTCAAGCTATTTTACCCAAAAAAAAAAAAACACCTACTAACCGTCATGTGTTTCACCATCTTCTCTTCACATGACTAGTAGTCTAAAAACCTACTAATCGTCACGTGTTGCACTGTTTTTCTTTTGCATGACTAGTAGTCTAAACACCTACTAACAGTCATGTGTTTCACCATCTTCTCTTCATATGACTAGTAGTCTAAAAACATACTAACCGTCACCTGTTTCACCGTTTTTCTTGTGCATGACTAGTAGTCTAAACACCTACTAACCGTCATGTTTTTCACCATCTTCTCTTCACATGACTAGTAGTCTAAAATCCACTAACCTTCACGTGTTTCACTGTTTTTCTTTTGCGTGACTAGTATTCTAAACACCTACTAACCGTCATGTGTTTCACCATTTTCTCTTCACAGGACTAGTAGTATAAAAACCTACTAACCATCACGTGTTTCACTGTTCTTCTTTTGCATTACTAGTAGTCTAAACACCTACTAACCGTCATGTGTTTCACCATATTCTCTTCACATGACTAGTAGTCTAAAAACCTACTAATCGTCACGTGTTGCACTGTTTTTCTTTTGCATGACTAGTAGTCTAAACACCTACTAACCGTCATGTTTTTCACCATCTTCTCTTCATATGACTAGTAGTCTAAAAACCACTAACCGTCACGTGTTTCACTGTATTCCTTTTGCATTACTAGTAGTCTAAACACCTACTAACCGTCATGTTTTTCACCATCTTCTCTTCATATGACTTGTAGTCTAAAAACCACTTACCGTCACGTGTTTCACTGTTTTTCTTTTGCATGACTAGTAGTCTAAACACCTACTAACCGTCATGTGTTTCACCATCTTCTCTTCATAAGACTTAGTAGTCTAAAAACCTACTAACCGTCACGTGTTTCACTGTTTTTCTTTTGCATGACTAGTAGTCTAAACACCTACTAACCGTCATGTTTTTCACAATCTTCTCTTCACTTGAATAGTAGTCTTAAAACCACTAACCGTTACGTGTTTCACTGTTTTTTTTCTTTTGCATGACTAATAGTCTAAACACCTACTAACCGTCATGTTTTTCACCATCTTCTCTTCAGATGAATAGTAGTCTAAAAACCTACTAACCGTCACGTGTTTCACTGTATTTCTATGGCATGACTAGTAGTCTAAACACCTACTAACAGTCATGTGTTTCACCATCTTCTCTTCAAATGACTAGTAGTGTAAAAACCTACTAGCCGTCACGTGTTTCACTGTTTTTCTTTTGCATGACTAGTAGACTAAACACCTACTAACCGTCATGTGTTTCACCATCTTCTCTTCACATGACTAGTAGTCTAAAAACCTACTAATCGTCACGTGTTGCACTGTTTTTCTTTTGCATTACTAGTAGTCTAAACACCTACTAACCGTCATGTGTTTCACCATCTTCTCTTCATATGACGAGTAGTCTAAAAACCTTCTAACCATCACATGTTTCACTGTTTTTCTTGTGCATGACTAGTAGTCTAAACACCTACTAACCGTCATGTTTTTCACCATCTTCTCTTCACATGAATAGTAGTCTAAAACCTACTAACCGTCATGTGTTTCACTGTATTTCTATGGCATGACGAGTAGTCTAAACACCTACTAACAGTCATGTATTTCACCATCTTCTCTTCAAATGACTAGTAGTCTAAAAACCTACTAGCCGTCACGTGTTTCACTGTTTTTCTTTTGCATGACTAGTAGTCTAAACACCTACTAACAGTCATGTGTTTCACCATCTTCTCTTCAAATGTCTAGTAGTCTAAAAACCTACTAGCCGTCACGTGTTTCACTGTTTTTCTTTTGCATGACTAGTAGTCTAAACACCTATTAACCGTCATGTTTTTCATCATCTTCTCTTCACAAGACTAGTAGTCTAAAAACCTACTAACCGTCACGTGTTTCACTGTTCTTGTTTTGCATGACTAGTAGTCTTAACACCTACTAACCGTCATATGTTTCACCATCTTCTCTTCACATGACTAGTAGTCTAAAAACCTACTAATCGTCACGTGTTGCACTGTTTTTCTTTTGCATGACTAGTAGTCTAAACACCTACTAACCGTCATGTTTTTCACCATCTTCTCTTCACATGACTAGTAGTCTAAAAACCACTAACCGTCACGTGTTTCACTGTTTTTCTTTTGCATGACTAGTAGTCTAAACACCTACTAACCGTCATGTGTTTCACCATCTTCTCTTCATATGACTAGTAGTCTAAAAACCTACTAACCGTCACGTGTTTCACTGTTTTTCTTTTGCATGACTAGTAGTCTAAACACCTACTAACCGTCATGTGTTTCACCATCTTCTCTTCAGATGACTAGTAGTCTAAAAACCTACTAACCGTCACATGTTTCACTATTTTTCTTGTGTATGACTAATAGTCTAAACACCTACTAACCGTCATGTTTTTCATCATCTTCTCTTCACATGAATAGTAGTCTTAAAACCTACTAACCATCACGTGTTTCACTGTATTTCTTTGGCATGACTAGTAGTCTAAACACCTACTAACAGTCATGTGTTTCACCATCTTCTCTTCAAATGACTAGTAGTCTAAAAACCTACTAGCCGTCACGTGTTTCACTGTTTTTCTTTTGCATGACTAGTAGTCTAAACACCTACTAACAGTCATGTTTTTCACAATCTTCTCTTCACATGAATAGTAGTCTTACAACCACTAACCGTTACGTGTTTCACTATTTTTCTTTTGCATGACTAGTAGTCTAAACACCTACTAACCGTCATGTTTTTCACCATCTTCTCTTCACATGACTAGTAGTCTAAAAACCACTAACCGTCACGTGTTTTACTGTTTTTTTTTTGCTTGACTTTTAGTCCAAACACCTACTAACCGTATGTACAGCCTACAAGGGGCATACCCCAGGAGGGAAAGAAAGAAAAAAAAACAAAAAAAAACAAAGATTGAGAAAATTGAACTAAGCCAAGTGGCTACATTGACCTAAGCCAAGACTAAATAAACATGGAATCCACGTGTTTCAATTCTATCTAAGAGATGGAAGAGAAACACAGGGCATACCCTAAGAGGAAAACAAACAAGTTGAATAATTACATTAAAATTGACTACGCCTAGGCCAAATGGCTACACAGAGGAACGAACAAAAATTTAGAATCAAATTCTGGGAGCTTCTCTCTCTAGCCTAGAGAGAGAAAGCTCCCTCCAATCCAGTCGGCTCCTCCTCCGGCCAGCAGTAGCAGCAAGAACATGGAGTCATCCGGGCAAGGGATCCTCTCTCCTTAGAGAGTCTCTCCTAGCCTCTACGGCCAAATCTACCAAGACACCCGTCGGCCTTCATCCGCCGTGGCTCAACAGCCATGGCTCATTCACAATCGTGGGAGGGTGATTCACCTCCACCGGTGGCCATCAACATCAAGCCATTCAGCTAGCCTGGCGTGGCCAGCCTAGCGCCCTACCAGCCCCTTCCAGCCAGCCAGCCTGGGCAGGCCATCCTTGAATGGCTCGGGCGGGGGGCAGCCGTGGCTGTCAATGCTTGTTTTGCTCGGGCGGAGGCTAGGCAGCAGCTTATGCCCGGGCAACTCGAGTCAATCCCCGTCCAGCAGCAGCTAGCCCGGGCAAGCAGCATGCCCGGGCCAAGCAGCAGGCAGCAGCAGGCGGCAGCAGCTCCCGGTAGCAGCAGCGGGCAGCGGCATCAGCAGGCAGAAGCCACCCGATGGGAGGCCAGCCCGGGCAGGTAAGCCGGCAGGATGGCCCGGGCAGTGGGGAAGGTTTATGTTTGTCAAGCAAAATTTCTTTAAAAAAAAAAAAAGTGGCACGGATTCCAAAAAAAAGTGGCACGGATTCCAAGTCCAATATTGTTTGTTGCTGGACCTATGGGCCAGTTTACTGTTAGACTCTGCGATCCCCGATAGGCGGTCATCTGTTAGACTAAAATCGGGGGTCTGGCTCTTCGTCGAGCCATTATATCCCTTGAGCCTGCGTTTTTAGCCCTGAGGTGTTGCGTAGTATTCTTGTGGTTGTGGCTAATTTGAGTAGATTAGATTCTGTTCTAGTTAAGGGGTAGTCTCGCAGTAGCAGCAACTGTGGATATCGATGATTAGATTATGAATGGAGTCTGATTGAGCAAGGTAGTTGCCGAAGATATCATTGACTAGATTGGCGGATTCTCTCTGATCGAAAGGGGTAGCTTTGCAGTCTGTTTCTGACTAGATTGGTGGTTTGCACTGACCGAAAGGAGCAGCTTGGTCCACTTGAGGTTCGAGTGACTACTTTTGGTGGCCTCTCATTCTGTTCCGCTTTTAGTCGTTAGCGAGCCTAGGGGATTTGGGCGAGGTTGTAGTAGTCTGGTTGGATTGGGCATGGTGTGCAGGGTGCTTAGCAGGGCAGCCCTGTCGGATGCAGACATCGCCAGGACGAGCCTCTCTCAGTCTGAGTCCCTCTGTAGTAGTTGACTTCTGTTGAGTGGGTATTATGCTAGCTTTGGGGTGAAGGAAGACATGGCTCTTGGATTTCTTAGCCCAGCCTACGAGGAGGAAGATCTCTCCTCAGCGCTGGTTATCATGTGGTCATCATTGACCATGACTATCTACCTTATTTACTTTATTTCCTAATCTGGCGGGTTGTGCCAGTACGTACTTCATTTTCACCTCATTTTTTTTTTTGTTTTTTTGGGTAAATCAGCTTTAAAATTAAAAAAAGAAAACCAGATATACAGCCTACAAGGGGCATACCCCAGGAGAAAAACAAAACAAAGAAATATGGAAACAAAACAAAAGGGGATAACATTCCCTACCTATAGATAACATACTGAATAGATGGAAACAAAACAAAAGGGTATACATTGTTTCCTATCCATCTACAAAAAGGGGAATAACATTCCCTACCACTGTGCAAGAACAGGTTCAGAACAGCAAACTTGTCATGGCCAGCTGCAAGAACAGGTTCAGAACATTCAGCCATGAACTGGCTGTGCTCTCTAATGCAAAACTTGTCACTTCTGAACACAGATTCCATCACATCACATCAGCTGTGGCCCTTCAGAACAGCACAGAACAGCAGAGTATAATAGGAGTACCAACTTGAGACCACCAACTGATCTTGAGGCTTGTACCAACTTGAGACCAACACCAGCAGATTTCAGAACATTCAGCTGGATCAGAACTTGCACAGCTCAAATCTGGTCAATTTCAGAACTTGACCAGCAAACAGGAACAGCTCTAGACTTGACCAATTTGCTGGGGTAGGTTCAGCCTAGGTTCAGCAGCAGCAGCTTAGTGAAGTTCAGAAGGTAGCCATTCTGGTTTACAAAAGACTGATTACATATGGTGATTCCTTTTACTGATTTCCCATGGACAGCCCCCAATGGGTAGGACAAAACAAAACAGTACAACTGTTCTTAAACAATTACAACACAGTACCCATTCTTTCTCATTTACATCCTGTGAAAGCAGGTGACACATTGCAGAGGAATTCCCCCTCTGCGAAGGGAGATCCCAAAGACAGCCCCTATTGGTTAGGCAGGCAACTAAGTAGCTACACTACTACCCAATGCTGATAATAGAAGCAAAACCAGCTAAGGATCAGAACAACAGGGGTATGCAGCTAGGTATCTGAACTTTAAGTACATTTCAAAACTGTATGCAGCTACATATGGTGATTCCTTTTACTGATATCTGAACCTTAAGTACATTTCAAAACTGTTGCAGTTAGGTTCTGACTTGGGAACATAGAACCAAGCTGCTATGAGATACAGCAATCAACAAGCCAGGTTCAGAAAAGATACCTCCCACAATCAACAAACCAGGTTCAGAAAAGATGCAGGTTAGGCTTACAAAAGTAACACAAATCAGAGATATCATGACAGACTTCTAGCTTTCATGACAGACTTCTAGCTTTCAAAACATAGCAGGTTCAGAACTCAGAAGCAGATCAGAGATATCACCAGCACTTGTTCCATAACAGGTTCAGAACTCAGAAGCAGTGCATAACTAGGAACAGGGCATAAGAACAGGGATAGAACATCAGCCATGAACTGGCTGAGCTCTCTAATGTAAACTTGTAGCAGAACAAAGCAGAACAGTTAAAACAGCTGCTAAAGCAATCTGTAGCACAACTACCAACCGAACCATAATTGCAGAGGAATTCCCCCTCTGCGAAGGGAGATCCCACGACAGCCCCTATGGTTAGGCAATCCACAAAACCAAACACTGTGGTGCTACAGATTGCTTAATGGCACCAAACACTGTGGTGCACAATGGCACCAACACATAAACCACTGAGGTGCAAAAGAAAATGCACTACATAAGAAGTCAGGTTCAGAATGCACTACACAGTGATAAAAAGGCTGTCAAAAGTAACAAAGCACAGTTGTTGCATTGCTTCTATTGATTAACGGTTGCAACCCAACTCCCTCCACTCTCCCTCACAAAGTGCCTCCCACTAAATATTACCTCCACTCTCAAGAAGATTGAGGCTCAAGCACACTTCTCACAGGATCTACATATAGTGGCACACTCAATAACCTTGAAACCTACTAGCCTCCATGTTAGCAGGGGCTGCACCAGCCATCCAAATTTAGAGGCCACTGGAGTACTTTTATTAAGGCAGCCTTGCTGACCAAACCTGCAAATCTACAACCATGGCCACAATATGAATACACAAATACACAAGTTCCTCATTACCCAATGCCCCAAACTCTAATAAACCTATTAGTTTGTGAGCCTACTGGCAACTTTGGCAACGAAAGTAATCTACCCTTAACCATGTTAAAGATTTTGTGAACAACAACTTCCCAGGTGCTATTTGTATTTTGAAACTTCCTTAAGTTCCTCTCTATCCAAATATGATACACTGGAGTAGTGAATATCAACTTAGATACGATATTCCTTAGAGATTTCCCCTTAAAAGAGGAGAAGAGGGTGATCCATGCTGGCCAAGGCCTTGGGGACCAACTCGTATCCATCTTTTCCAACATGGCATTCCAAACCCTTGTGGAAAAACTACAGTTGAAGAACAAATGATCATGGTTTTCACTACCATGGCAAAAACTGCATTGGGAGATTGATTTAATCCCAAAGAGGACTAATCTATCCTCCGTGGAGAGTCTACCCTGGATGGCCAGCCATGTAATGAAGCTACACTTAGGTATATGGCCAGAAAACCAAACAGCCTTATGCCAATTAACCTTGGGGAAAGGAGCCCTCAATTTCTCCCATAGAGAGGCTATACTAAACTGACCAGATGCATTCAGAGTCCATCTAACATGGTCCCTGGAGCCACGCAAAGGAGGGAGAAGCCGTCTAACTTCATTCAACTCCCATGTTTGCGTGATTGGGAAAGTCCAGCCAGAATTGTGTACTATAAGGGACACTTTGGCATTCAACGGAAGGCCAGAGTCATAAACAATTCTGGATCCAAACTTCTCCAGCAGAGGACCTAACGGGTGCCAAGGGTCAAACCATATGGATGTGTTCTCCCCATTGCCAATTAAGTGACGTATGAAGGGTTGGACTACATGTCTTAGATTAAGTAATTTACGCCAAACCCAAGAGGGATTAGCAGGCATTTTAAGGCTCCAAAAGCTCCTACCCTTTAATAAGTAGGATTTAACCCATTGGCACCACATGGATTGCTCTCCCCCGGAGATCAAGTACCATATATGCTTGGCCACCGCAGCCTTATTCCACACCTCCATAGATTTGAAGCCAAGACCCCCCTCATCTTTAGGGGCGCATAACTTCTCCCAAGCTATCTTAGCCCCTGATCTTTTAAGGTCAGGGCCAGACCATAAAAAGGCCCTAAGGATAGATTCAACTTCCTTGATGACCTTTTTTGGTAAAATGAACAGGGAGGACCAATACGTTTGCATCGAGAACAAGATGTTCTTGATAAGTTGGACTCTCCCCGCATAAGTAAGGTCCCTATTGGTCCAACTTCTAGTTTTGGCAGTGATACTATCAACCAGCCTCTGGCAGTCCACAGCTTTAAGCTTTGTAGATAACAATGGAACTCCCAGATATCTCACTGGGAGGGAACCCTCCCGAAATCCCAAATCCTGCAAAATAGTCTCCTTAACTCCCACACTAACACCAGAGAAGAATATGCTACTCTTACCTGTGCTAGGGGAGAGACCAGAAAGAGCCTCAAACTCATTCAAGGCTTCCTTGATGAGTTTAATCGAAGAAGGCTCTCCCTTGCAGAATATCATTAGATCATCAGCAAAGCACAGATTTATCAATTGATTAGTTTTACATCTCCAGTGATAATGAAAGTCCGGGAGCTGGGCTTTCTCCTTAAGTAAACTCGTAAGCACTTCCATCACAATAACAAAGAGATACGGGGATAACGGATCCCCCTGTCTCAGCCCCTTCTTCCCTTTAATGTACCCCGTCACTTCCCCATTGATACATAGGGAATAGTTTGCAGTGGTTACACATGCTTGGAGCCACTTAATCATTGTAGGATGGAAGTTCATGGCGGACAGGACATCCCAAATAAATTCCCACCTAACATGGTCATATGCTTTCATTATGTCAACTTTCATGGCACACCTAGGGGAAGGAGAGGACTTGTGATACCCTCTCATGAGTTCTTGGGTAAGGAAGATGTTATCTGCAATTCTCCTTCCTTTCACAAATCCTGATTGGACCGGATCTATGAGCAAAGGAAGAGCAGATTGCAATCTCTTTGCTAGAATCCGAGAGATGCATTTGTAAATGGTATTGCAGCATGAGATGGGCCTAAAGTCACCCACCCTGGAAGGGTTTGGAACCTTAGGAACAAGAGCTACAATAGTGGAATTAGCTTTAGTGAGCAGTTGTCCAGACCTGAAGAAGTTCTGGACAGCTGAGGTGACCTCTCTCCCAATAACAGACCATGCCTTCCTAAAAAACCCTCCATTATACCCATCAGGGCCAGGGGCTTTGGAGGGGTTAATTGACCAAATGGTCTCTTTGATCTCCAAGTCTGAGACAGGGGAGACCATATTAAGACTATGCTCAGGGCTGAGTTTATTTCTAATTAATTGACACACTCTAGTTGGACCCCGATGGGGTGTGAGATGGGACGTTCCAAAAAGAGTTGTGTAAAAGTTAACAAACTGTTCTTTGATTGCCATGAGATCGTGTGAGGTAGATCCATCATTTAATTCTAAGCTTGTTATTTTGCTCCTATTCCTCCTATTGGTCACAGCTTTAAAGAAATAGGACGTACATTGATCTCCAAGTTTCAACCATTGTATACGAGACTTTTGTTTAGCTAAGCTTTCCTCAGCCCTAAGCAATGTGATGTATTGTTTGTGTACCGCTCTCTCTTGTTCTATAACAGCACTATTATTAGGATGAGAGCCTATAATTACCTGTATGTTTTCTAAGGCTTGCTTAGTGGCACTCACCCTCTCAGAGATGCCACTAAACTCTTCCTTATTAAGCTGCTTCAAATCCTTTTGAAGACGCTTAAGCTTCTCACACACACAGAACATGGGGTTCCCAATTACAATTGTCCTCCAGCTCCTCTGGACAATTGCAAGGAATTGAGGGTGGTCAGCAAGGAAGTCAAAAAACCTGAAGGGTTTAATTGACCTTCTTGGATTGGGCTGGACAAACACCACACCTGGAGAATGATCTGAGATTCCAGGCACCAAAAATTGAGCCGATGATTGAGAATATGTTCTCATCCAAGGTTCATTCACTAATACCCTATCTATTTTGGAAGTCACAAAATGAGGAGGGACCTGCTTATTGGACCACGTAAATAAACACCCTGAAAACCTAAGGTCATCAAGCTCGGAGGAGAATAAACAGTGATTAATGTCATCCATGGAAGGATACCACTGTACATTCCCCCCCACTTTCTCCCTAGGATGCCTAATAGCATTAAAGTCACCAAGGACCACCCAGGGAGAAGAGGACTTAAACTGAGAAAGGCTAAGCCAAAGAGATCTACGGTCTGAGATAGAGTTAGCCCCATAGACCATTGTGACCAAAAATAATGCACTCCCATCTTTTGGATGGACCTGACAGTGAATAAATTGATCAGTCTGACATAACACTGTAAGAGACAACATACCAGGGTCCCATCCAACAAAAATCCTTCCTAAAGCAGCTTGGGGGTAATTGTTCACAAAGTTCCAACCAGGACAGATGAATTGGGTGATTCTATCTGCCCAAGTTGCCCTTATTTTATGCTCAAGTAATCCAACAAGACTCAACTTATTGGTGTTCACAAAAGATCTTGCTTCTTTCTGTTTAATGGGGTCATTCAGACCACGGATGTTCCAAAAACCTAAATTGAAAGTTTGAAAAGACATTGGAAACTAAATCACAAAGTAACAAAAAGAGCATAGCTTGACAGAATTAAAGCTACCCTCATTCAAAAGGATACCAAAAGGATATCATTTATTCCGTCTTTTGGAGCTGCTACTCCACTTCTTGTTATTGTTTTTTCCACCGGACTTGTTGAGACCCTTGGAACTCTGAAAGGGAGCCTTTCCCTTTATTTCTTTAGACTTATCATCCGGAGGAATTGGTTTCACTTGCGGATCAAGTTGAGCAGGGAATACCTCCGGGTCTAGATCATTAGGAGGATTACTTGGACCGGACTCCACGCTACACTTGAGAGCCCCTGTATCCACCATCACCTCAAAAGGAATATCAGTATTGAAATTCAGCTCCTCCTCTTCTGAGTCACTCCCATCTATGTCCTCTTTTAAGACCTTAGGCATTGACGTATCCACCACAGCCACCACAGGTATTGTAACTGTCTCCAGTGCTACTGAACCCCCTACATTGATAGAGACTCCTTTACTAACAGCATGCCAATCCTCCTTCGGAACTTCATGACCCTGTGCTTGCTTATTAAGGATGGACTTTGAACATTTAGCGGTTGCATGTCCAAACACCCCACATTCTAAGCAAACAGGAGGCATTAGTTGGTATTCCACCCTAACTGATACACTCTCCCCATCCACTGTGACCTGAATGTCATCTGGGAGTTCATCCGCAGCCTCAATTTCCACACACACCCTAGCATATGCAAGCCTAGTCCTCTTTTCTGTAGCTCGATCAACATATTTGGGCTGTCCTATTGCACTAGCCACCCTGCTTAATCCCACTTCTGTCCAACACTCTAGGGGCAAGTTATGAAGCTTAACCCAAGACGGGATAGAGGACGGTGAAATCTTAGTTGGATTCATCATTCTTCTCCATTTCTGCAAAACAAGGAATTTTTGGGAGAAGAACCAAGGCCCCCCTTCTAGGACTGCAAGTTGGCAAGCTTCATCTTTAAATTCAAAATATAAGAATCCTGCATTATCTGACTTAACTGACAGCAGGCCGTAGTTAGTGTTTTTTCCCCACTGTTTATGAGCAGTTGAATTTGCTAGTCGAAAATCCATCCTACCATCTAGGAAATGACCAACCAAACAATGTGACCAACAATTCTCATCCAAGTGAGTAACATCAAGTTCAACTACAGCATTTTTCCCCCTCTTTAATTCTGGATAGAAATCTAACTTCATATTACTTGAGGGCCCTTGAGACCTAAATAGGGAGGCCCAATTCTTATTAGTTTGAGATGTACGATTCATGGCTTTAGGCTGATCAGGATTAGTACTCGTTGATGCATGAGACACTGGGTTTGGTACACCACCCAGCTTATTTCTAGTATCTTTGACAGGAAACAATATTTTGGGATTTGGGTTAGTTTTCCGAACCTGTGCAGGTGTACGCTCGAACTGGTACGTGTTTCCATGCAGATGCGTTACCCTAGCTCTTGCTTCTGCTTCCTTTTCCAGTTTCTCCTCAAAAGTGTTGATTTGAGCACTAGAGCTGTTCACCCCAGGCCCCTTCAGAGACAGGACTGATCCCATGGCAGCTTCAGCTTCAACCCTCAAACCTTCCTCCAAAAACACCTGTTGTAGCTTCCTAGCCGAACCTGGGCTTTTACTCGATTTAGGGCTGTGATCCCCAAATCCATGAGGAGAAGCTTGCGGCCCGGATCTTGAGACCGTGGGTCCATCATCAACCTCGCCTGAGGTACCATCAATCGACTTCTTGAGGGTAGGGTTACCTGGTTCGAGGCCCAGATGAAGTGTATCGCCTGAGTGGAGCCTCTGACGATCTTCTTTCCAAGATTGTTGAATGGTCTGTAGTTTAGCTGTCACAACATCAAGAACGAAAGGATCCTCCGAATTGTTGAGCTCATCCTCCAGGTGACCCACAATTTCGAGCATCCGAGCTTCGGATTCCATCTGCTTCCGTTCGTTCTGAAAGGCCTGTTGGAGTTTACGAGCAGGGCTCGTCTTGATGTGTTTTGGACTGTGAGTTCCAAATTTAACTTGGGGATCTGATGTTTCAGTCGATTTGGGTGGGAGTGGGGTTTGCTCGGTGAGGACTGCGGCTTCACCATGTTGTATTGAGTTCTTCTGCCTGCGGCGGAGCTCGTTTGAATCCTGGGCCTTGATGCCCAGCCCTTCGGAGAAGGAGGATGAGCCGTCTGCCATGGTGGGCAGGCTAACACAGGAGTTTGATGACTTCAACGGAGATCGCCCTGCCTTGTCAGAATCGCCCTTGTCGCTTTTGATCGCTTTAGGGCTACCCGCCCCAAACCCAGTTGGAGATGGAGCAGGATTAGCCTTAATGGGGGAGGATCCAAGGTTGGGCTCACCTGAGTTGATCACCCGAGATGTTACCAGAACCGACGAAGGCGGATGAGACAGTTGATCTGAGACATGCTGCTTTCGCCGGGGCTCACTGGAGACGAGAGTCTTGGAACCCAACCCATCTGACATGGGAACTGTTCCGTCGGCCATGATGAATCAGACGGAGGAGATCGCCCAACAAATCGCCCACCAAATCGCCATTCTGACCTTAATTGTTTTTTTTTTTTGGGTAAATTATGGTGGTTTTTCACCTCATTTATTTCATGGTTCTATTCAGATCCATTTGTATTTCATATGTCACTTTATCTCACTCTCCATGCGGGTTGTGCATGGTTACCGTACTTTTTTCAATCTTGTTTTTTCTTTTTCTTTTCCTCCTGGGGTATGCCCCTTGTAGGCTGTACATTCGCTTAACCTTTTTTTAATTTCAAGCTAATTTACCCAAAAAAAAAAAAGAGTCTCTCCTCCACCGCCCTCCACAGCCGACAGCCTCGGGCTGTCTCTCCTCCACCGCCCTCCGCCGCTCTGGCCAGATTTTTGGTCTGGTTCGGTCGACCTCACACTGGTCCAGTCGCCGTGGCTCAACAGCCGTAGGCGTGGTCTCCAACCTCAACCCCGCCGTGAACCGGTGAGCAACTTTATTGGGATCTGCACCGGGCAGATCTGAACGTACAACCGCCATTAATGGCCAATCACAGCCAGGGCGATGCAGTCGCCGTGGGACCAGCCCCGCCGCCGCCGTGGGTTCTTCCATTCCCAGCCCCGCCGCCGTGGGGCTTAGCCGCCGTGGGTTCTCTCCGACGTGGGAACCCATTCCCAGCCTCGCCGCCGCCGTGGGTTCTTCCCAGCCCCGCCGCCGTGGGGCTTAGCCGTGGGTCTACCAGCCATGGTTTTTGCCCCTCGAACGGAGGAGGGTTCGTCCATGGTCGGAGGTGTGTAGCCCCAACAGCCATGGCCGCCGGTCATGGTCGATCCAAGTTTTCAGATCCACAGGTCGTTGGTCGGTACAACAGCGACCAGGCACTTTTGGGCTCAACAGCCGCCGGCTGCCGCAGGTGCAGCCACCTCCTGTACGGCTCGGGCACTGGCCCTAGTCATCGGGCCAATCAAGGCGTCAACAGCCGAGCGAGCCAGGCCGGGCAGGCCATCCGTGAGTGGCTCGGGCAAACAGCCAGCCCGGGCAGGTAAGCCGGCTGGGTGGCCCGGGCAGTGGGGCATTTTAATATTCAGTCATGCTATGTACAGTTTTTGCATTTATCTTGTTGCTGGACTTATGGGCCAGTTTACTGTTAGTTTTGGCAACCCCCGATAGGTGATCATCTGTTGGACTGAAATCGGGGGTCGGGCTCGTTGTCGAGCCTTTTATATCCCTAGAACCAGCGTTTTTTGCTCTGAGGTCGAGTGTAGTATTCTTGTGGTCGTGGCTATTATTGATTAGATTATACTCTATCCTAGTTAGGGGTAGCCCGCAGTAGCAGCAGCTGTAGGATCCGATGATTAGATTATGGATGGAGTTTGACTGAGCAAGGTAGTTGCCGGAGCAGTCATTGACTAGATTGGTGGTTCCTCACTGATCGAAAGGGGTTGCTTTGCAGTCTGTTTCTTATTAGGTTTGGTGGTTGCACTGATCGAAAAGAGCAGATTGGTCCACTTGAGGTTCGAGTGGCTACTTTTGGTGGCCTCTCTTTCTGTTCCGCTTTGAGTCGTTAGCGCCCCTAGGGGATTTGGACGAGGATGTAGTAGTCAGGGTGGAATGGGCGTGGTGTGCAGGGTACTTAGCAGGGTAGCCTTGTCGGATGCCGTCATCCCCTGGTCGAGCCTCTCTCAGTCCGAGTTCCTCTGTAGTAGTTGACTTCTGTTGAGCGGGTATTATGCTTGCTTTGGGGTGATGGATGTCTCGGGTCTTGGTTTTCTTAGCCCAGCCTAGGAGGAGGAGGATCTCTCCTCGGCGCTGGTTTTCATGTGGTCCACGTTGACCATGACTATCTACTTCATTTACTTTATTTCCTAGCCTGGCGGGTTGTGCCAGGAATAGTTCAATTTCATATCAGTACATTTCATGGTTATGTCACTTTATTTTACTCTCCATGCGGGTTGTGCATGGTTACCGTACTTTTATCATTCTTGTTTTTTTTCCTTTCTTTTCCTCCTGGGGTATGCCCCTTGTAGGCTGTACATTCGATTAACCTTTTTTAATTTCAAGCTAAATTACCCAAAAAAAAAAATGGCTACACAGCGCTAATAGGATCTAAATAATGGAATGGCAGGGCAATCCCCTCTAGGAAGAGGAATGGCAGCCTCGTCAAAATGTAATGGCAGCCCAGTCAAATACATGCAACTTCAGCACTTCCAAAGCTGGTAGTAGCACATGTAGCAGGCTTCCAATTCCAGTTCCAAAACTGATGTGGATGAGCACTTCCAAAGCTGGTCTTCAGCTCACAATGTAAAACTGCAGTAGAATTGGCAGCTGTTGGACCGTACCTCTTGCTGGACTGCACCTCACGGAATTGGCAGCCCTCTAGTATTGTGACTGCTCCTCTGCTAGACTGCATCTCCCTGTGATAGAGTATTTTGATAGGTTCAGGACTTTATGACCTTGAAACACATTCAGCTTTGGCCGAAACAGCCCAGCAAAACAGTCTATAGAATTCTGGACAGCAGCAACTGATCTCCGGATTAAGCAACTAACCCTCCAAGGAACAACCCCCCAAGGATAGGCCAACCAAAAGCAAAGCTACTACAACGCGTAGAACAACAGAAAACAGACTTAAAAGCTGAACATAAAGGTGCAGAAAAGTGCAAAAGCAGAGGACGTCCCCCTCTGCGAAGGGAACGACATCCCAGTTGGTTAGGCACAAAAACAGCAAAAAGAGCAGATCAGATACATGCATATCAGAAAAGGACAGCTACTCTCAGTGCACTAGCAACAGTCGGTTACTATAACAGTCAGCAGAACCTGGCATCTAACTGAAAACAGAACCTGAGCAACAGTTCAACAGTTCAGCAGCACTCAACTGCTGATTTCACAACAGTAAAATGGTCTAACAAAGTTTGATACTTGTTCTGATCTGTTAGCAGAAAACAACTTGTTCACGTGTTTCCAAGGGTTAGCAACAACAACAACAAAATGATGTAGTCTACTGGTGCACACAACATGCTTAACAACAACAACAACAAAATGAACATGCAATTCTTCATGAGCAAATGCAGCTATGAGAACCCCTCACTCCCTCCTCTGAACCTCACATAGCTCCCCCACTAAATATTACCTCCTCTCTCAAGGACTGTTGGGGCTCTAGCACACAACTCACAGGGTTAACACACAATATAGTAACTACCTGCTAGAATAGGCAGATTCAGAACTGAACAACAACAGGTAGGTTCTGTGACCCTCTCATGCCAAGGATAAAGGTAACTACCTGCTAGAATAGAAGTAATAGAAGCCATACTGGAGAACATGCAGCTTCATAGCAGCCATAACAGGCAGGAAGCTAATTGAACCAGTCACTGTGACTGCTGGACCCTTCTGAATCCCCCTTGAACTACAACTGCTGAGAATGGTGGATTATGCAGCTAGGGGAAGCTTTGAAAGCCCTCCCCTTTGAGCTGGGACCTGCCAATGAAATGATGTGAGTAAACATTCAGGTTGACAAAACATTCAGATTAATCATGAGTGAATGTTCCACTTAGAAAGTAACTGAGTAGGTCCCTTGGACTCTAAGGATAGCAACCTGCTCCTAACCTCATTTGTAATTTTGGTAGCAACCACTCCAGGAGGGCAACTAACGTTTTGAAACTTCCTATAATTTCTTTCAAGCCAAATTTGGTGCACATAGACTGTAAATACAAGCTTAGCAATTGTGACTGCTAAGGCTTTACCTCTTAAGGTGGATAAATTACTAACCCACTGCTGCCAAGAGGTCAATCCAACCATGTAGGGGGTTTTATGGGATAGAATTCCCCTAATCTGAGTAGTTATGGGACACTCAAAGAATAGATGATTGTGCGATTCTACACCCATACACAAACTACATAAGGAGGTAGCTTTCATGCCAAACAGAACGAGTCTATCCTCCGTAGATAACCTATTCTGAATAGCCAACCATGAGATCACACTACACCTAGGAATGTGCCCGGGAAACCAGACCACCTTAGACCAAGTGATGGCAGGGTAATGTGATCTCAAGTGTTCCCAAAGGGAGGAAATAGTAAACTTCCCAGAGGCATTGAGAGTCCAAGCGCAAGTGTCCCCAACGGTGTCATTGATGAGGATTAAATGTAGGTCAGATCTTACTTCATTAAGATCAGGAGATTGAGTAATTGGGAAGGCCCATTGATTGTTCCTAATAATAGCCTTCACAGTGACATCTTTGGGAAGACCTGAATCATAGACAATTCTAGATCCATATCTTGGCAGGAGGGGACCAAGGGGATGCCAATTATCAAACCACAAAGAGGTTGATTGGCCGTCCCCAATGTTATACTTAATATGGGGCTGGACACATGATCTAAGGTTAAGAATCTTCCTCCAAACCCAGGAAGAATCACTAGGAATTTTTACACTCCAGAAGCTCCTACCCTTAAGTAAATAAGACTTAACCCATTGGCACCACATAGATTGCTCCCCCCCGGAGATAAGGAACCAAATGTGCTTGGCTACAGCTGCCATGTTCCAAACAGCCAAAGACTTAAATCCTAATCCACCTTCCTTGATAGGAGTGCAAAGGTGTTCCCATGAGACCTTTGCACCAGTCTTCTTAAGCTCAGAACCTGACCAAAAATAAGCTCTGAGGATTGATTCAATCTCCTTAATTACCTTTTTAGGGATAATAAAGAGAGATGACCAATAGGTTTGCATAGAGAAGAGGATTGATTTTATCAGTTGTATCCTACCAGCATACGACAGGTATCTATGGGTCCACGATTTAGTCTTGCATACAATCCTATCAACCATGACTTTACAGTCTGTATGCTTGAGTTTGGTGGATAAAAGAGGTACGCCCAAATATCTAATAGGTAGGGACCCTTCTTGGAAACCCAAAATACTTAATATGGAGGTTTTGGTGGACGGGTTAACACCAAAGAAGAAGATGTTACTCTTAGTAGGACTAGGTGAAAGTCCAGACAAAGCCTCAAACTCTGTCAAGGCATTTTGGATGTGTGTAATGGAGCTCACCTCTCCTTTACAAAAGATCATAAGATCATCTGCAAAGCAGAGGTTGACAAGTTTAGTAGAACCACATTTCCAATGAAACTTGAAATCAGGGAGGAGAGACTTCTCCTTTAGGATACAAGTCAACACTTCCATAACTATCACAAACAGGTAAGAAGACAAGGGATCGCCTTGTCTTAAACCTTTCTGCCCAGGAATGTACCCTATAGCTTCCCCATTAAAGCACAAAGAGTAGTTAGCTGTGGAGACACAAGCCTTCAACCATTGGATCATCTTGGGGTGGAAATTCATGGAGGCAAGAACATCCCAAAGGAAGTCCCATCTGACATTGTCATATGCCTTCATTATATCCACCTTCATGGCACACCTAGGGGATGAAGAATGTTTATGGTAACCTCTCATTAATTCTTGTGTTAGAAAGATGTTATCAGCTATCCTCCTACCTTGTACAAATCCTGATTGGGCAGGGTCAATAAGTGATGGTAGGATAGGCTTGATTTTGTTAGCTAGGATTTTAGCAATACATTTATAGACTACATTGCAGCAAGAGATGGGTCTAAAGTCACCTACCTTGGAAGGATTGGGGGTCTTAGGAACCAAAGCGACTATGGTAGCATTCGCTTTCTTCAATAACTGGCCAGATTTAAAGAAGAGTTTAACGGCTGAGGTCACCTCATGGCCAATTACAGGCCAAGCTTTTTGGAAGAAAGTAGCATTGTACCCATCTGGGCCAGGCGCTTTTTGGGGATTAAGAGACCAAAACGTGTCCTTGATCTCTTTATCTGTCACCTCCATCACCATGGTTAAACTATGAGAAGGAGAGAGTTTCTTAGTAATGAGTTTATGTACCCTAGAGGATCCCGAGTACAAATTCAGATGCTTGGTGCCTAACAAGTTAGTGTAGTAATTGATGAAGGATTGCTTAACCAACTCAATGTCTTGGGTAATAGATCCATCCTCCAAAACCAAACTAGAAATTCTGTTCCGATTCCTTGAATTACTAATGGTTTTGAAGAAAAATGAGGTACATTGATCCCCCAATTTAAGCCACTGAATTCTCGACTTTTTTTTTTTGGGTAATGCCCTAGGGCGGTTAGCTTGAAAATAAAAGAGGTTAACCGAATTTACAGCCTACAAGGGGCATACCCCAGGTAAGACAAAACAAAAAAAGAAATGAAAAATATAAAGAGCGCCAAGTGGCTACATGGGTTGCCCGTGTCCTTGCCCCCGCCGAACAAACTATCCCAAGGAATAGAATGTTCAACGGGGAGACTGGACACGGGCGTGGCAAAACAGTAAATACCCGACTCCAACCGTCGGTACAATAAAATAAGAGGCCCTCGAAGTCCCCGCAATACAAACTACAGAAACCATAAAATATAATGGCCAGTGCACAACCCGCACTGATTAAATTAAAAAACCCATTGGGCAGGCTGCTGCCTGCTGCGTGGCCAAGCAGGCCGTTTGCTGATTGCCCGGGCGGCCAAAAAGCCTGCTAGGCTGGTGACTGCCCGAGCTGGCTGGCTGGCCGGACCAGTTGCTGCCCGCATTGGGTAGCCATGACTGCTGCTGCTGCTACCCGGTACTTAGCATGGGCTGGCTGCTGCTTGGCCCCGCTTCGGACTTGTCTGCCAGACCAGGGCTGGCCTCAACATGGGTGGCCTGGCTTGGCTCACTCCGGCCGGAGTTCACCGCCAAGCCACCACGTTAGACCAGCCGTCCTCCACTGCGTAACCACTGCAACTTAGGACAGGATCTGGAGGAGTTGAGCCCCACGGCGGCTGAGCCCCATGGCGGTTGTGCCCACGGTGGCTGTGAACTCCACGGCGGCGCTAGGTTGAAGACAGAGGCCGGCGGCTGTGAGCCACGGCTGTTGATGATTCCTTGGCCGGACCAAAGTGCAGACTGGACCAGACGGAGGTCGGACTAGATGGAGGCCGGACCAGGAGGTGGGTGGCTGTATTGGCTGGGTTGATTTCAGATCTGCCCATAGCAGATCCCAAAAAGGTAGCCGCCGGACCACGGCGGGATGGAGTTGGATCCAGACCTGGTTGAAGTCCAGACCTGGCCTCTGCTCGAGCCGTGACCGGCTGGTGGTGGTGGCTGGCTGTGGCTGGCCGGAAGATCCGTGGCCTGCTGCTGCTTCCACCGGAATCGAGAGACCAGCGGCTGTGTACTTATGGATAGCCGATTCACCTCGGAAAGTGAAGAACAGCCCCTAATCTTTGAACCAGATCTAAAAAATTGGAGAGACCCACGACTTGGGCTATCTTCTTCGACTATCTTCTCTGAAGTTGGGAACCCACTGTTGTGGGTTTGTAAGATCTCACGGGGTAAGAACCACCGAGTGATGATGAATGTAGAAGCTGGAGTTGTTGAACCAGGCTTCAATGGCCGGACCAGAGGTGGCCGGATAGAGGTGGCAAGAGGGAGCTTTGCTCCATAGCTGTTGAAGACTGATGGAGGCGATGGAGGAGAGCACTCCCTAAGGAGGGTTGCTCCCTTGCCGTCCTTACTGTTGCCGCTGCTGCTGGCCGGAGGTGGGAGCTCGGGGCCGGCTGTACTAATGGTTTTGAAGAAAAATGAGGTACATTGATCCCCCAATTTAAGCCACTGAATTCTCGACTTTTGCTTGGCAAAACTTTCTTCAGCTCTGGCATAAACAAGGTACTGCTTATACAGTTCCCTTTCAATGGCCTGCTTAGAAGGATCGTTGGGATTGGAACCTAACTCTCTTTGGATGGCTTCCAAACGTTGTTTAAAGGAAGCCACCCTTGATGACAATTCACTGAAGTCGTTAGTATTCAGATTTTTAAGATCCACCTGCAAGTGCTTAAGCTTTTCACAGACACAGTACATAGGGTTGCCAATGATTATTTTCCTCCAGGCCTGCTGGACAGTATCCAGGAACTTAGGATGCTCAGCCAAAAAATTAAAGAACCTGAAAGGTTTTTTCCTTGGAGGTGAGGCAGCTATCAAGTACACAACAGCCGGAGAATGATCAGACACTCCAGGATTGAGAAAATGAGCATTGGACCAACAAAAGTCTGTGGTCCACCTTTCATTTACCAGAACCCTATCAATCTTGGTGCTGATGTGGGCATCTCCTAATTGTTTATTAGACCAAGTGTAGTGGCATCCAGAGTATCTAAGATCAACTAATTCAGTTGACTGAAGGCAGGAGCTAAACTCCTCCATCCAAGGCAACCAAGATCTATCTCCCCCTACTTTTTCAGTGGGATTCTTGATGGCATTGAAATCCCCTAAAACCACCCAAGGGGTAACTATACTAAGCTGTTGCAAATCAGCCCACAATTGCTGCCTATCCAAGTAGCTATTAGCCCCATAGATAAATGTAGCTACAAAAGAGTACTTTTTTTTTTGGGTAATTTAGCTTGAAATTAAAAAAGGTTAAGCGAATGTACAGCCTACAAGGGGCATACCCCAGGAGGAAAAGAAAAGGGAAAACAACAAGAATGAAAAAAGTACGGTAACCATGCACAACCCGCATGGAGAGTAAAATAAGTGACATAGGCAATACAAATGGGTCTGAGTAGAGCCATGTAGTAAATGAAATGAAGTGAGGCGAAGTGTAAATACTTCCTGGCACAACCCGCCAGGCTAGGAATTAATGTAAGTAGAGTAGATAGTCTTGGTCAACGATGACCACATGATAACCTGCGCTGAGGAGAGATCCTCCTCCTCCAAGGCTGGGATAAGAAATCCAAGAACCGAGAAGCCCCTCACCCCGAAGCTAGCATAATACCCACTCAAAAGAAGTCAACTACTACAGAGGGACTCGGACCGAGAGGTTCGAACTGGAGATGTCGGCATCCGACAAGGCTACCCTGCTAAGCACCCTGCACACCACGCCCATTCCAACCAGACTACTACATCCTCGCCCAAATCCCCTAGGCTCGCTAACTGCTCTTAGCGGAACAGGAAGAGGGACCACCAAAAGTAGCCCCCCAAACCACAAGTGGACCAAGCTGCTCTTTTCGATCAGTGCAACCACTAAATCTAATCAAAAACAGACTGCAAAACTACCCCTTTCGATCAGCAAGGATCCACCAATCTAGTCAATGATAGCTCTGGCAACTACCTCTTTCGATCAGACTCATCCATAATCTGATCATCGGCGCCCACAGCTGCTGCTACTGCGAGATAGCCCCTTAACTAGGATAATCCAATCTAATCGATAGCAGCCACGACCACAAGAATACTACGCAACTCCTCAGGGCTAAAAGCACTGGCTCAAGGGATACAGAGGGCTCTACGAAGAGCCCGCCCCCGATTTCAGTCCAACAGATGACTGCCTATCGGGGGTTGCAAAATCTAACAGTAAACTGGCCCTTAAGTCCAGCAACAATATGACAATAAATAGATAAGTGCAAAGAGTATGGCTGCATTGCATAATGGTAAAGTAAGGGATACTACCCCCACTGCCCGAGCCACTAGCCCGCTTGCCTGCCCGGGCTGGCCTGCCATCGGGCGGGCTGATGCCTGCCGCTGCTGCTGCCTGCAGCCTGCTGCTACTGCCTGCCGCAGCTGCTGCCCGAGCAGAACAGTCACGGACAGCACTGCTGCTACCCCCTCCGCCCGAGCCACACAGGATGGCCTGCCCAGGCTGGCTTGCTTGGCTGTTCTGTGGCTGGGTTGTTTGTTGGCCGGGCTGGCCTAAAAAAGCCAGGTGCCCGGGCTGGGCTGACGCCTTCTGCTGCTGCTGCCCGGGCTGGCTGGGATTGCCCGGGCTAGCTGGGTGGCCTGGCTTGGCTCACTCCGGCCGGAGTTCACCGCCAAGCAATAAAGCCACGGCTGTGATGGAGGCCACGGCGACTGGAGGCCACGGCGGTGATGGAGGCCACGGCGGTTGTTCGTGGTGGGAAGAGGAACCCACAGTGGAGTGACCACTGCCGGCGGCCTGTTGAACGGCCGGATCTGAACGGGCCAGATCTGGACGGCGCCGCCCCCAATGGCGATTGCTGTACTTTACAAAAGAGTACTTACCATCACAAGATTGTACTTTACAGTGAATAGCCTGACTAGATTGGTACAAAACTTGTAAGTTAAACACTAAAGGGTTCCAACAAATCAAAATTCTCCCCAGGGGAGAATTGGAGTGATTGCTAACAAAATTCCATCCAGGGAGCATAGAATTGACAATTCTTGGGACCTTGGGTTCTTTGAGTTTATGTTCAAGAAATCCAAATAAGGATAATTTATTATGAAAGACCCAATTTTTTGCCTCCCTTTGTTTAAGAGAGTCATTAAGACCTCTCAAGTTCCAAAAACCAAAATGTAAGGGTGTGCAATCCATCTAACAATTCTAAATAACCAAAAGTTACAGTTCAATTTAGATAAGAATGAAAAGCAATACCACTGATATAACTTTCTAGACAAAAATAGGTAATAAAGAGTTACTTCCCTGATTTGTTAGAAGAACTTTTAGAAGAGTTCTTCTGCCTTCCAAACTGCCCTGCTTTGTTAGAACCCCCCAACATTAGTTTGATGTCTGAAATGACACTAGGGTCAGGAGGTTCTTTATCCTTAACCTTTGCAGCAATTTTGGCAGCTTTTTTTGCTGCTGATCTGGACATTGGAGCCGCAAGGACAGCTGCATTTTGCTGATCTGCATTTTGCTCACTGACTGGGCTTACAGTTGCATTCTGCTGATCTGCATTCTGCTCACTGACTGGGCTTACAGCTGCATTCTTCTGATCTGCATTCTCCCTAGATGGAACTGGAAGCTTTTGCTGAGACAATGGGACTGGTTCCTTTTGACAGTTGACATCCTCCTCATGTTGAGGGATTAGCACTTCAATTTGGGACAAGTTCAAGGTCTCTTGAGAGCTGCTCACTATACTCTCAAGCACCTTTTCTAATTCACCCTCTGAATCATCAATCACTACAGCAGGAGTAGAAGATGATGTAGCACAAGGGTGTAGCTGAGTAGGATGATTCTTGTGTGTGCCATTACCCACTAAGATCCAATCTTGATTAGGCTGACTAGATGTTGTGGCTGACTTCTTAGAGCATTGAGCAGTAGAGTGGCCAAAAACTTGACATTGCTTGCACATTGAAGGCAACACTTGATATTCTATAGGCACCACGACTGATTCTCCCTCCACAGTAATTTTCACATCATCTGGAAGTTCATATTCAGCACTAATCTCGATGCAAATTCTAGCACTGGTTGACTTAGTTTGAAGGAGACCTGGTTGCCTTGAGGTCTTAGCGGTGGCTTGGTCTACATGTAAAGGTTTGCCAATGGTGCTAGCCACTCTACTCAAACACTCCTGATTCCATAACTCTAGAGGTAGGTTACGCAGTCTAACCCATACTGGAATATGAGAAGGTTGCTCTTTAACCGGTTTCATCATTCGATGCCAATCTTTGAGGACTAGGTATTTTTGTGAGAAAAAGTATGGACCACCATCCAATACTTGTTGTTTGGCTTGTTCGTCTCTAAACTCAAAGAGATAGCATCCTCCTACATCCGGCTTAACAGCTACAAACAGTTCCTTCCACTGATACCTGGCTGTAGAAGCAACTAAGGGGTACGGCATTTTCCCATCAAGGAAATGGCCCATTAAGTACTTGTTCCAGTTACCAACATCAGTAAGTTCGATGTCAATCTCAACCTGGGCTTCTTTCTTTCTTTTTTTTTTTTTTTGGGTAAAATAGCATGAAATAGAAAAAGGATAACCGAATATACAGCCTACAAGGGGCATACCCCAGGAGGAAAGAAAAAGAAAACAAAAAAGATAAAGAAAATTGATAACGCCAAATGGCTACAAGGTTTTGATGAGAAACTATGTTTCCGATCCATCTAGAAGAGGGAAAAGAAACATAGCCAACTGCTTGTTAAGATGATAAAAATTTCAGAACTGATAAAACATTTCAGCATACCAACTGGTTACTGAACATGTCTATACAAAAGATTAGATTACACTGAGGTTCACTTGGGACCTTAACACACCCAGATTGGGAGCTACAGAACTTCAGTACTTAAGCTTGACTTTACTTCTTAACTTCAGAACTTGAGCTTGGACTAACTAGCACTAGGCATATCAGAACTTGGAAACCAGCTTCAATCCATCAGCTACCACATTCTGGAGTTGACACCTGCTGGACTGCCAATACAGTGATGGAGCTTCTGAAATTCTGAAGCTTCCAAACAGCCCATCAACATTACAGTCAGCAGATTCTGATCCTTAGGTGACAACACAGGAATCCATGACAGATAGTATACTATACAATACTAAAACAAATACAAAACTATACAGAGGACGTCCCCCTCTGTGAAGGGAGATCCCATTGACAGCCCCCGATGGTTAGGCATAACTGAACCTGGGCTTCTTTCCCTCTTAAAAGATCAGGAAAGAAATCTAGTTTCATGTTCATTGAGGGACTTTGGGATTGTAGTAAGGAAGCCCAGTTTTTAGGCTTAGGTTTAGGTAGATTTTGGGTCGGTTTAGTGTGTGCAGGTAGCGATTGATGTGGCTGATTTTTGGGAGAGGTGGGATGCCTAGGTTCATCCTCACGATACCTGGCGTTGATTAGGGTTTTAGGGAGCTATACCTCATCCCTCCCAAATCCAGTTGAGGAAGATGGATGAGGTATATCTGCAGCTTTAAGAACAGTGGTTGGTGGGAACTGCTGTGATGTATATCTAGGTCGAAGGTCCTCTGAACTATATCCCATGTCAGGGTCCCCTTCTACGTAAGGATTTCCTCTAGCATTAATCAAAATCTTAGAGTTAGGGTTCGGTTTCCTTACCTCTGATGGGGTACGTTAGAATTGGTAGGTGTTACCATGGAGGTGAATCACCCGAGCCCTTGCTTCAGCTTCCTTTGTCAGAACATCTTCGAATAAAGCTTGTTGGGTTTTCTGCGCAGCTTTAGGGCTGAGTTGCGAATTAGGGCTATTCGCCCCAGTGCCATTAGCGGATAATGTTGGAACCGAGCCCTTCATTGCGGCTTCAGCGTCTATCGTCAACCCCTCTTCGAAGAAAACCTGTTGTAGCTTTCGCGCTGGACTTGTGTTTTTGGGCGATTTAGGGCTGTGAGCCCCAAATCCGTTTGGAGGTGATGACTGAACCGACCTGGTTCTGCTTGATTGTAGATCGAAATCACCTGAGATGCTCGATCCCTGAGAATTTAGAGCAAACCCAGTTGGGGATGATGATCGGAGAGTGGTTCCGAGTTTGGAATCACCCGAAATGCTCGCTGGTGGAGTTCCCATCTCAATAGGGATGGAGCAGTTAGGGTTTTTGGACTGCTGTAGATGGAGGTGAAGAGGACTTACAGAATCAACTAGGTTCCTTTGCTTCCTCCTTACTTCGTTAGAATCGATAGCTTTGTGACCCAGCCCATCTGCCATGGACATGGTACCATCAGCCATGGAGAATCAATGCTCCTCCACGCCTTTGTCAGTAATCCCCCAAAATAGCCTGACTGGATTGATACAGTACTTGTGCTTTAAACACTAACGGATTCCAACAAATTAAGATTCTCCCCATAGGAGAGCAGGAATGGTTGCTAACAAAATTCCATTGAGGGAGGACGGAGTTGACAATTCTAGGTGTGTTTTACTGTTTTTCTTTTGCATGACTATTAGTCCAAACACCTACTAACCGTCATGTGTTTCACCATCTTCTCTTCAAATGACTAGTAGTCTAAAAACCTACAAGCCGTCACGTGTTTCACTGTTTTTTTTTGCATGACTAGTAGACTAAACAACTACTAACCGTCATATTTTTCACCATCTTCTCTTCACAGGACTAGTTGTCTAAAAACCACTAACCGTCACGTGTTTCACTGTTTTTCTTTTGCATGACTAGTAGTCTAAACACCTACAAACCGTCATGTGTTTCACCATCTTCTCTTCATATGACTAGTAGTCTAAAAACCTATTAACTGTCACGTGTTTCACTGTTTTTCTTGTGCATGACTAGTAGTCTAAACACCTACTAACCGTCATGTGTTTCACCATCTTCTCTTCAGATGAATAGTAGTCTAAAAACCTACTAACCGTCACGTGTTTCACTGTTTTTCTTGTGCATGACTAGTAGTCTAAACACCTAATAACCGTCATGTTTTTCACCATCTTCTCTTCACATGAATAGTAGTCTTAAAACCTACTAACCATCACGTGTTTCACTGTTTTTCTTTTGCATGACTAGTAGTCTAAACACCTACTAACCGTCATGTTTTTCACCATCTTCTCTTCACATGAATAGTAGTCTAAAAACTTACTAACCGTCACGTGTTTCACTGTATTTCTTTGGCATGACTAGTAGTCTAAACACCTACTAACAGTCATGTGTTTCACCATCTTCTCTTCAAATGACTAGTAGTCTAAAAACCAACTAGCCGTCACGTGTTTCACTGTTTTTCTTTTGCATGACTAGTAGTCTAAACACCTACTAACAGTCATGTGTTTCACCATTTTCTCTTCAATTGTCTAGCAGTCTAAAAACCTACTAGACGTCACGTGTTTCACTGTTTTTCGTTTGCATGACTAGTAGTCTAAACACCTACTAACCGTCATGTGTTTCACCATCTTCTCTTCACAGGACTAGTATTCTAAAACCGACTAACCGTCACGTGTTTCACTGTTCTTCTTTTGCATGACTAGTAGTCTAAACACCTACTAACCGTCATGTTTTTCACCATCTTCTCTTCACAAGACTAGTAGTCTAAAAACCCATTAACCGTAACGTGTTTCACTGTTTTTGTTTTGCATGACTAGTAGTCTCAACACCTACTAACCGTCATGTGTTTCACCATATTCTCTTCACATGACTAGTGTTCTAAAACCTACTAACCGTAACGTGTTTCACTGTTTTTCTTTTGCATTACTAGTAGTCTAAACACCTACTAACCGTCAAGTGTTTCACCATCTTCTCTGCACATGACTAGTAGTCTAAAAACCTACTAACCGTAGCGTGTTTCACTGTTTTTCTTTTGCATGACTAGTAGTCTAAATACCTACTAACCGTCATGTGTTTCACCATCTTCTCTTCACAGGACTAGTAGTCTAAAAACCACTAATCGTCACGTGTTTCACTGTTTTTCTTTTGCATGTAGTCGAAACACCTACTAACCGTCATGTGTTTCACCATCTTCTATTCATATGACTAGTAGTCGAAAAACCTACTAACCGTTGCGTGTTTCACTGTTTTTCTTTTGCATGACTAGTATTATAAACACCTACTAACCGTCATGTTTTTTACAATCTTCTCTTCACATGAATAGTAGTCTTAAAACCACTAACCGTTACGTGTTTCACTGTTTTTCTTTTGCATGACTATTAGTCTAAACACCTACTAACCGTCATGTTTTTCACCATCTTCTCTTCACATGACTAGTAGTCTAAAACCACTAACCGTCACGTGTTTTACTGTTTTTATTTTGCATGACTATTAGTCCAAACACCTACTAACCGTCATGTGTTTCGCCATCTTTTCTTCACAAGACTTGTTGTCTAAATTCTACTAACCGTCACGTGTTTCACTGTTTTTATTTTGCATGACTAGAAGTCTAAACACCTACTAACCGTCATATGTTTCACCATCTTATCTTCACTTGATGAGTAGTCTAAAAATCCACTAACTGTTACGTGTTTCATTGTTTTTGTTTTGCATGACGAGTCGTCTAAACACCTACAAACCGTCACGTTTTTCACCATCTTCTCTTGACAGGAGTAGTAGTCTAAAAAGCCACTAACCGTCACGTGTTTCACTTTTTTTTCTTTTGCATGACTAGCAGTCTAAACACTTACTAACCGTCATGTTTTTCACCATCTTTTTTTTTGGGTAATTTAGCTTGAAATTAAAAAAGGTTAATCGAATGTACAGCCTACAAGGGGCATACCCCAGGAGGAAAAGAAAGGAAAAAAAAAACACAAGAATGATAAAAGTACGGTAACCATGCACAACCCGCATGGAGAGTAAAATAAAGTGACATAATCATGAAATATACTGAAATGAAATTGAACTATTCCTGGCACAACCCGCCAGGCTAGGAAATAAAGTAAATGAAGTAGATAGTCATGGTCAACGTGGACCACATGAAAACCAGCGCTGAGGAGAGATCCTCCTCCTCCTATACTGGGCTAAGAAAACCAAGACCCGAGACATCCATCACCCCAAAGCAAGCATAATACCCGCTCAACAGAAGTCAACTACTACAGAGGAACTCGGACTGAGAGAGGCTCGACCAGGGGATGACGGCATCCGACAAGGCTACCCTGCTAAGTACCCTGCACACCACGCCCATTCCACCCTGACTACTACATCCTCGCCCAAATCCCCTTGGCTCGCTAACGACTCAAAGCGGAACAGAAAGAGAGGCCACCAAAAGTAGCCACTCGAACCTCAAGTGGACCAATCTGCTCTTTTCGATCAGTGCAAACCACCAAATCTAATAAGAAACAGACTGCAAAGCAACCCCTTTCGATCAGTGAGGATCCACCAATCTAGTCAATGACTGCTCCGGCAACTACCTTGCTCAATCAAACTCCATCCATAATCTAATCATCGGCTCCTACAGCTGCTGCTACTACGGGTTACCCCTAACTAGGATAGAGTCTAATCTAATCAATAATAGCCACGACCACAAGAATACTACACTCGACCTCAGAGCAAAAACGCTGGTTCTAGGGATATAAAAGGCTCGGCAACGAGCCCGACCCCCGATTTCAGTCCAACAGATGACCGCCTATCGGGGATCGCAGAGTCAAACAGTAAGCTGGCCCAAATGTCCAGCAACAAGACAAGATATAAATAATTGCATAGTGCAATGCAAACAATGCTACAATGCGCAAAATGAATAACGGTGAGAGAAATGGAACATCCCTCACTGCCCTGGCTAGCCCTGCGGTAGTTGACCGGCGACGGCCTGGCCCCAATCTGGCCCACGGCTGTTGAGGCCCACGGCGGCTGTTTGATGGCCGGCTGTGGGTTGGCCGGGGCCGGCGAAAAACAGTGGCTGTGCCTTGGGAGTTGATGGCCGGCTGTTGAAGTTGAAGTTGATGGCCAACGGGAGTAAGGCCGGCCACAGCTTCCACCCGCTGCCTCCGACGGGAGTTGAAGGCCGGCCACAGTTTCACTTCGGTGAAACCGGCGGCCATGGCGGTGGCTGAAAGGAATGTTGACCGGCCCTCAGGCCAGATCTGATACATTTTGGTAAAATCGACGGCCATGGCTGTATTGGACGACCGACGACAAGTGGCTCTGTATTGGACCGACCGACGACGACCAGTGGCTCTGTATTGGACCGACCGACGACCGGCGGCCATGGCTGTGCTTGTTGGGAATGACGACCGGCGGATCTGATGAGTATTAGCGCCGGGCGTAAGCCGGCCGATGGAGCTGAGAAGAAGATCGGAGAAGGCCGTGAGCCCACGGATCTGCTGCTGCCTTGGCCGGAAAACGGCCGGACTAGAGATGGTCGGCTTTAGTGTTGGGCGGTGGAGGAGAGCCTCTCTAGAAAGAGAGGTTCCCTTGCCCGGCTATGACCTTGCTGTTGCTGCTGCTGTTAACGGCGAGTCCCCGCCTGAAAATGGTGGTGGCCGGACCTAAGGGAGCTTTCTCTCTCTAACCTAGAGAGAGAAGCTCCCACCAGCAGTCCACAGCTTTTCACCATCTTCTCTTCACAGAAATAGTAGTCTAAAAACCTACTAACCGTATCGTGTTTCACTGTTTTTCTTTTGTATGACTAGTAGTCTAAACACCTACTAACAGTCATGTGTTTCACCATCTTCTCTTCAAATGACTAGTAGTCTAAAAACCTACTAGCCGTCATGTGTTTCACTGTTTTTTTCTTTTGCATGACTAGTAGTCTAAACACCTACTAACCGTCATGTTTTTCACCATCTTATCTTCTAATGACTATTACTCTACAAACCTACTAACCGTCACGTGCTTCACTTTTTTTTCTTTTGCATGACTAGTAGTCTAAACACCTATTAACCGTCATGTGTTTTACCATCTTCTCTTCACAGGACTAGTAGTATAAAAACCTACTAACCGTCACGTGTTACACTGTTCTTCTTTTGCATGACTAGTAGTCTAAACAAATACTAACCGTCATGTGTTTCACCATCTTGTCTTCACATGACTAGTAGTCGAAAAACCTACTACTCGTCACGTGTTTCACTGTTTTTCTTTTGCATGACTTGTAATCTAAAAACATACTAACCGTCTCGTGGTTCACTGTTTTTTTCTTTAACATGACTTGTAGTCTAAAAACCTACTAACCGTCACGTGTTTCACTCTTTTTCTTTTGCATGACTAGTAGTCTAAACTCCTATTAACCGTCATGTGTTTCACCATCTTCTCTTCACATGACTAGTAGTCTAAAAACCTACTAATCGTCAAGTGTTACACTCTTTTACTTTCGCATGACTAATAATCTAAACACCTACACTTGGCGTTGAGTTAATAAACCAATATATTAACTCTCAAGTTTAATATATTGGTTTATGAGTTAGCTTCTTTCAAGTTTAATGTATTAACTCTCCAGGACTGCACTTCCTAGTGCCTTACTTGGGTCACTTCTTAGGCGTTTTTTTCCTTCCCTCTTGCAAGATGGATCGGAAACAACGATCATCATGTAGCCATTTGGCGTTGTCAATTTTCTTACTCTTGTTGGTTTTCTTTTTCTTTTCCTCCTGGGGTATGCCCCATGTAGGCTGTATATACGGTTATCCTTTTTTCTATTTCAAGCTATTTTACCCAAAAAAACAAAAAAAAAAATCTAAACACCTACTAACCTTCATGTGTTTCACCATCTTCTCTTAAAATGACTTGTAGTCTAAAAACCTACTAGTCGTCACGTGTTTCACTGTTTTTCTTTTGCATGACTAGTAGTCTAAACACCTATTAACCGTCACGTGTTTCACTGTATTTCTTTTGTATGACTAATAGTATAAACACCTACTAACCGTCATGTGTTTCACCATCTTCTCTTCACAAGACTTGTATTCTAAAAATCTACTAACCGTCACGTGTTTCACTGTATTTCTTTTGGATGACTATTAGTCTAAACACCTACTAACCGTCATGTTTTTCACCATCTTCTCTTTTTTTTTTTGGTTAAATTAGCTTGAAATTAAAAAAGGGTTAACCGAATGTACAGCCTACAAGGGGCATACCCCAGGAGGAAAAGAAAAGGAAAAAAACAAGATTGAAAAAAATGCGATAACCCATGCACAACCCGCATGGAGAGTGTGGAAGAGTAAATAAGATAATAGAATTGCCATATGTGTTGAGATCATACCCCGGTTGCGCTATCCATCTAAGCGGAAGGATAGTACAACGGGGTATGATATGTAGTGATACGAGTATAAATAACATGAAAGCGAACTACTGCCTGACACAACCCGCCAGGCTAGGAAATAAAATAAATAGTCTCGATCAGAAATGACCAAAAGATAACCTTTACTGAATAATAGCAGCTACAAAACACCTCGGCATCGGGGGATTGAACATCAACAACAGAAGAACTAGGCACCAAGAGGCTCGAACCGGAGATGACGGCATCCGACAGAGGGCCCAACCCTGCACACCACGCCCATTCCATCCAGTCTAAACACTCTCATCCAATGTCCAAAGATCGCCAAAACAACCCACCCTCATCCAAAACCTAAAGCCACTAGTCTCCAGAGAAGGATTAAAACAGACCAAGATTCCAATACTCCAACCTAGCACAGAATGAACAAGTATAGCACCCACTTCTAAGGAACAGATATTGCAGAGGACCGGGCTCCGAGAAGAGGCTCGAACCGGAGATGCGACATCCGACAAGGCTACCTCCCCAAGTACCTTGTACACCATGCCCATACCAACCGGTCTAATACTCACTCGACCTAGTACACAAGGCTCACTCTAACCTAAAAGCGGGACAGTACAAGGGCCTAGAAAAACTGCCATTAACAGAGCATTACCTCCGAATCATCTGGCATCACAAAAGAGGCACACAAAACTGCAGAAAGAACCATAACCATCCTTTTCAACCAGTGCATAACCACCAATCTAATAAGAACTATCACAGTCACAGTCAAACTACGCTATAACAAACGGCCCAGAGGAGCAAGGAAACATGGATTATAAACAGACCCAGCATAAATGCTACAGCCATAGCCCCGAAATTGGGCACCCCAACAGTACCAGCCCGAACCCAGGCATAACAAAATCCAACAGATGAACCCAAACTCAGTCCAAACAGTGACTGCCCATTGGGTTTCTAATATGGAAAATGAGGTCTAGAGAATGATACCTGCCCCCTCGAGGGGTACAATGTACTGCAGCCCAGCCGCATACCGGAGTTCAGAGAACCCCGCAACCCAATGTTTTGTGAAGCCCAGCAGCAACCCAGCCGCAAACCACCGAACCTGATCTGTGGTCCCCCACCTCATCAGTCGCAAACCACCACCAGTTCGGCAGGAAACTATGCGATTGCAACCCACCTCAAGTGGTGGCTTGCCCCTATTGCCGTGCCACTGTTCGAGCACAAACGAAGCAATAGAGGGTCGCCGTGTAAATAGACCCCTGAAGACGCCTACTGAAGACGCACGCCGGCCTCCTTGTAGCTCCGGCCACCTTGTAGATGTACCCCTGAACTAGAAGACGTAAGTCAACAGACCTTGGGCATCTTGATTGTCCACCGCCCGCGGCTGAGCTGCCATCATCTCCGACGAGATCGGCCCGATCAGCAGCGTAGGAGCGAGGACTTGCTCCGCCGAGTGAAGAAACCCACGAACTGGGCTCATACAACCCACGAGCCCACCAGTTTGAGTAGTCCAGAAGCGGTTTGTGAGTGTTGATATAGTTGAACAGAGCTTATATTACCTCCGGTTCAACTGTTGAGATGGTGTTGAACCTAATCTCCATGGACGATCTGTAATTCGGCAGATGAAGGAAAAGTGGGTTTAACCGATTCTCCCTGCTCTGGTAGTCTGATGAACAACAAACCTATAGAAAATCAGTCCACGGGGGTGGGCTGAAGAAATACACAGGTTCAATGGTGAAAAATATAAGAACCACAGACGAATCTACGGTTATGTTTCAGAAAATCTGATTTTTGGAAGTGGGGAGTGCATTCTCTCTCTATTCCTAGAGAGAGAAGCTCTCAAAACCCTGCTGTCCGATTATCCATCTTCTCTTCACAAGACTAGTAGTCTAAAAACCCATTAACCGTCACGTGTTTCACAGTTTTTGATTAGCATGACTAGTAGTCTCAACACCAACTAACCGTCATGTGTTTCACCATATTCTCTTCACATGACTAGTGTTCTAAAACCTACTAATCGTAACGTGTTTCACTGTTTTTCTTTTGCATAACTAGTAGTCTAAACACCTAATAACCGTCATGTTTTTCACCATCTTCTCTTCACATGACTAGTAGTCTAAAAACCACTAACCGTCACGTGTTTTACTGTTTTTCTTTTGCATGACTATTAGTCCAAACACCTACTAACCGTCATGTATTTCACCATCTTCTCTTACAATGACTAGTAGTCTTAAAACCTACAAGCCGTCACGTGTTTCACTATTTTTCTTTTGCATGACTAGTAGACTAAACACCTACTAACCGTCATATTTTTCACCATCTTCTATTCACAGGACTAGTTGTCTAAAAACCACTAACCGTCACGTGATTCACTGTTTTTCTTTTGCATGACTAGTAGTCTAAACAACTACTAACCGTCATGTGTTTCACGATCTTCTCTTCATATGACTAGTAGTCTAAAAACCTACTAACCGTCGAGTGTTTCACTGTTTTTCTTTTGCATGACTAGTAGTCTAAACACCTACTAACCGTCATGTTTTTCACCATCTTCTCTTCACAAGACTAGTAGTCTAAAAACCCATTAACCGTAACGTGTTTCACTGTTTCTGTTTTGCATGACTAGAAGTCTCAACACCTACTAATCGTCATGTGTTTCACCATATTCTCTTCACATGACTAGTGTTCTAAAACCTACTAACTGTAACGTGTTTCACTGTTTTTCTTTTGCATTACTAGTAGTCTAAACACCTACTAACCGTCAAGTGTTTCACCGTGTTCTCTGCACATGACTAGTAGTCTAAAAACCTACTAACCGTAACGTGTTTCACTGTTTTTCTTTTGCATGACTAGTAGTCTAAATACCTACTAACCGTCATGTGTTTCACCATCTTCTCTTCACAGGACTAGTAGTCTAAAACCTACTAACCGTGACGTGTTTCACTGTTTTTTTTTGCATGATTAGTAGTCTAAACACCTACTAACCGGCATGTGTTTCACCATCCTTCTTCACATGACTAGTAGTCAAAAAATCTACTAACCGTCATGTGTTTCACTGTTTTTGTTTTGCATGATTAGTACTCTAAACACCTACTAACCGTCATGTGTTTCACCATCTTCTCTTCAGATGAATAGTAGTCTAAAAACCTACTAACCGTCACGTGTTTCACTGTTTTTCTTGTGCATGACTAGTAGTCTAAACACCTACTAACCGTCATGTTTTTCACCATCTTCTCTTCACATGAATAGTAGTCTTAAAACCTACTAACCATCACGTGTTTCACTGTTTTTCTTTTGCATGACTAGTAGTCTAAACACCTACTAACCGTCATGTTTTTCACCATCTTCTCTTCACATGAATAGTAGTCTAAAAACTTACTAACCGTCACGTGTTTCACTGTATTTCTTTGGCATGACTAGTAGTCTAAACACCTACTAACAGTCATGTGTTTCACCATCTTCTCTTCAAATGACTAGTAGTCTAAAAACCAACTAGCCGTCACGTGTTTCACTGTTTTTCTTTTGCATGACTAGTAGTCTAAACACCTACTAACAGTCATGTGTTTCACCATCTTCTCTTCAATTGTCTAGCAGTCTAAAAACCTACTAGACGTCACGTGTTTCACTGTTTTTCGTTTGCATGACTAGTAGTCTAAACACCTACTAACCGTCATGTGTTTCACCATCTTCTCTTCACAGGACTAGTATTCTAAAACCGACTAACAGTCACGTGTTTCACTGTTCTTCTTTTGCATGACTAGTAGTCTAAACACCTACTGACCGTCATGTTTTTCACCATCTTCTCTTCACAAGACTCGTAGTCTAAAAACCCATTAACCGTAACGTGTTTCACTGTTTTTGTTTTGCATGACTAGTAGTCTCAACACCTACTAACCGTCATGTGTTTCACCATATTCTCTTCACATGACTAGTGTTCTAAAACCTACTAACCGTAACGTGTTTCACTGTTTTTCTTTTATATTACTAGTAGTCTAAACAACTACTAACCGTCAAGTGTTTCACCATGTTCTCTGCACATGACTAGTAGTCTAAAAACCTACTAACCGTAGCGTGTTTCACTGTTTTTCTTTTGCATGACTAGTAGTCTAAATACCTACTAACCGTCATGTGTTTCACTATCTTCTCTTCACAGGACTAGTAGTCTAAAAACCACTAATCGTCACGTGTTTCACTGTTTTTCTTTTGCATGTAGTCGAAACACCTACTAACCGTCATGTGTTTCACCATCTTCTATTCATATGACTAGTAGTCGAAAAACCTACTAACCGTTGCGTGTTTCACTGTTTTTCTTTTGCATGACTAGTAGTCTAAACACCAACTAACCGTCATGTTTTTCACAATCTTCTCTTCACATGAATAGTAGTCTTAAAACCACTAACCGTTACGTGTTTCACTGTTTTTTTTTTTCACTGTTTTTCTTTTGCATGACTAGTAGTCTAAATACCTACTAACCGTCATGTGTTTCACTATCTTCTCTTCACAGGACTAGTAGTCTAAAAACCACTAATCGTCACGTGTTTCACTGTTTTTCTTTTGCATGTAGTCGAAACACCTACTAACCGTCATGTGTTTCACCATCTTCTATTCATATGACTAGTAGTCGAAAAACCTACTAACCGTTGCGTGTTTCACTGTTTTTCTTTTGCATGACTAGTAGTCTAAACACCTACTAACCGTCATGTTTTTCACAATCTTCTCTTCACATGAATAGTAGTCTGAAAACCACTAACCGTTACGTGTTTCACTGTTTTTCTTTTGCATGACTATTAGTCTAAACACCTACTAACCGTCATGTTTTTCACCATCTTCTCTTCACATGACTAGTAGTCTAAAACCACTAACCGTCACGTGTTTTACTGTTTTTATTTTGCATGACTATTAGTCCAAACACCTACTAACCGTCATGTGTTTCGCCGTCTTTTCTTCACAAGTCTTGTTGTCTAAATTCTACTAACCGTCACGTGTTTCACTGTTTTTATTTTGCATGACTAGAAGTCTACACACCTACTAACCGTCATGAGTTTCACCATCTTATCTTCACTTGACGAGTAGTCTAAAAACCCACTAACTGTTACGTGTTTCTTTGTTTTTGTTTTGCATGACGAGTCGTCTAAACACCTACAAACCGTCACGTGTTTCACCATCTTCTCTTGACAGGAGTAGTAGTCTAAAAAGCCACTAACCGTCACGTGTTTCACTTTTTTTTCTTTTGCATGACTAGCAGTCTAAACACTTACTAACCGTCATGTTTTTCACCATCTTCTCTTTACAGAAATAGTAGTCTAAAAACCTACTAACCGTAACGTGTTTCACTGTTTTTCTTTTGTATGACTAGTAGTCTAAACACCTACTAACAGTCATGTGTTTCACCATCTTCTCTTCGAATGACTATTACTCTACAAACCTACTAACCGTCACGTGCTTCACTTTTTTTTCTTTTGCATGACTAGTAGTCTAAATACCTACTAACCGTCATGTGTTTTACCATCTTCTCTTCACAGGACTAGTAGTATAAAAACCTACTAACCGTCACGTGTTACACTGTTCTTCTTTTGCATGGCTAGTAGTCTAAACAACTACTAACCGTCATGTGTTTCACCATCTTGTCTTCACATGACTAGTAGTCGAAAAACCTACTACTCGTCACGTGTTTCACTGTTTTTCTTTTGCATGACTTGTAATCTAAAAACATAGTAACCGTCTCGTGGTTCACTGTTTTTTTCTTTAACATGACTTGTAGTCTAAAAACCTACTAACCGTCACGTGTTTCACTGTTTTTCTTTTGCATGACTAGTAGTCTAAACTCCTATTAACCGTCATGTGTTTCACCATCTTCTCTTCACATGACTAGTAGTCTAAAAACCTACTAATCGTCAAGTGTTACACTCTTTTACTTTCGCATGACTAATAATCTAAACACCTACACTTGGCGTTGAGTTAATAAACCAATATATTAACTCTCAAGTTTAATATATTGGTTTATGAGTTAGCTTCTTTCAAGTTTAATGTATTAACTCTCCAGGACTGCACTTCTTAATGCCTTACTTGGGTCACTTCTTAGGCGTTTTTTTCCTTCCCTCTTGCAAGATGGATCGGAAACAACGATCATCATGTAGCCATTTGGCGTTGTCAATTTTCTTACTCTTGTTGGTTTTCTTTTTCTTTTCCTCCTGGGGTATGCTCCTTGTAGGCTGTATATACGGTTATCCTTTTTTCTATTTAAAGCTATTTTACCCAAAAAAACAAAAAAAAAATCTAAACACCTACTAACCTTCATGTGTTTCACCATCTTCTCTTAAAATGACTTGTAGTCTAAAAACCTACTAGTTGTCACGTGTTTCACTGTTTTTCTTTTGCATGACTAGTAGTCTAAACACCTATTAACCGTCACGTGTTTCACTGTATTTCTTTTGTATGACTAGTAGTATAAACACCTACTAACCGTCATGTGTTTCACCATCTTCTCTTCACAAGACTTGTATTCTAAAAATCTACTAACCGTCACGTGTTTCACTGTATTTTTTTTGGATGACTATTAGTCTAAACACCTACTAACCGTCATGTTTTTCACCATCTTCTCTTCACAAGACTAGTAGTCTAAAAACCCATTAACCGTCACGTGTTTCACTGTTTTTGATTAGCATGACTAGTAGTCTCAACACCAACTAACCGTCATGTGTTTCACCATATTCTCTTCACATGACTAGTGTTCTAAAACCTACTAACCGTAACGTGTTTCACTGTTTTTCTTTTGCATAACTAGTAGTCTAAACACCTACTAACCGTCATGTTTTTCACCATCTTCTCTTCACATGACTAGTAGTCTAAAAACCACTAACCGTCACGTGTTTTACTGTTTTTCTTTTGCATGACTATTAGTCCAAACACCTACTAACCGTCATGTGTTTCACCATCTTCTCTTACAATGACTAGTAGTCTTAAAACCTACAAGCCGTCACGTGTTTCACTATTTTTCTTTTGCATGACTAGTAGACTAAACACCTACTAACCGTCATATTTTTCACCATCTTCTCTTCACAGGACTAGTTGTCTAAAAACCACTAACCGTCACGTGATTCACTGTTTTTCTTTTGCATGACTAGTAGTCTAAACAACTACTAACCGTCATGTGTTTCACGATCTTCTCTTCATATGACTAGTAGTCTAAAAACCTACTAACCGTCACGTGTTTCACTGTTTTTCTTTTGCATGACTAGTAGTCTAAACACTTACTAACCATCATGTTTTTCACCATCTTCTCTTCACAAGACTAGTAGTCTAAAAACCCATTAACCGTAACGTGTTTCACTGTTTTTGTTTTGCATGACTAGAAGTCTCAACACCTACTAATCGTCATGTGTTTCACCATATTCTCTTCACATGACTAGTGTTCTAAAACCTACTAACCGTAACGTGTTTCACTGTTTTTCTTTTGCATTACTAGTAGTCTAAACACCTACTAACTGTCAAGTGTTTCACCATCTTCTCTGCACATGACTAGTAGTCTAAAAACCTACTAACCGTAACGTGTTTCACTGTTTTTCTTTTGCATGACTAGTAGTCTAAATACCTACTAACCGTCATGTGTTTCACCATCTTCTCTTCACAGGACTAGTAGTCTAAAACCTACTAACCGTGACGTGTTTCACTGTTTTTTTTGCATGATTAGTAGTCTAAACACCTACTAACCGGCATGTGTTTCACCATCCTTCTTCACATGACTAGTAGTCTAAAAATCTACTAACCGTCATGTGTTTCACTGTTTTTGTTTTGCATGATTAGTACTCTAAACACCTACTAACCGTCATGTGTTTCACCATCTTCTCTTCACATGAATAGTATTCTTAAAACCTTTTAACCGTCACGTTTTAACTGTATTTCTTTTGCATGACTAGTAGTCTAAACACCGACTAACCGTCATGTTTTTCACCATCTTCTCTTCACAAGACTAGTAGTCTAAAAATCTACTAACCGTCACGTGTTTCACTGTTTTTCTTTTGCAAGACTAGTAGTCTAAACACATACTAACCGTCATATTTTTCACCATCTTTCTTTTTTTTTTTGGGGTAAAATAGCTTGAAATAAAAAGAGGATAACCGGATGTACAGCCTACAAGGGGCATACCCCAGGAGGAAAGAAAGAGAAAATCAAAGGTAGAAAAGATTGTCTTAAGCCAAGCGGCTACAATGACTAAGTAATGAGATCCACATGTTTCAATGCCATCTTAGAGATGGGAGAAAAACACATGCCAAAAGATGAGGTTACAGAACTAAATGAAGTGTTCCTCTTACAACACTTGTTCAGTTCTGGGGTTCTTTCAAAAGATAAACTACTGAACTGAACATTACAAGCTTCAGAGATTATGCTCAATCAACATGGTAAACTGGCTTCAGCCTTGTGAACTTGGTGAGCCTTCAACTAATAAGAAATGATGCAGCCTCAGCACTGATGCAGTCCAGCTTCAGAAGATAAACTACTGAACTGAACATATCTATACTCTGCTGCAATGACAACTGAACTGATTACCACATTACAAGCTTCAGAGATTATGCTCAATCAACATGGTAAACTGGCTTCAGCCTAGTGCATGACTTGGGTCATGGGACACAACATCACAGACCTAGCAAGGCTAGCTGGGTAGTTGGGAGTTGTTGTGCAACTTGGTGAGCCTTCAACTGATGCAGCTTCAGCACTGCTGCTGCAGCATACTTGGACTACACTTCTGAACTTGAACCATACTATACAATACTGACTACACTTCTGAACTTGAACCATACTATACAATACTGAAAGCAAATACAAAACAATACAAAACAATACAAAACAGAGGACGTCCCCCTCTGTGAAGGGAGATCCCATTGACAGCCCCCGATGGTTAGGCAAACTGAAAACAGAATTGATGCAGAATTGGAGCAGAACATTCCATGATGACTACATTCAGAACTGAAGCTGAACATTACAGACCATAACAGAACTAATGCAGAACTGATAACACCTGACAATGCTGCTATGTTTACTTCTGAACCTGCTACAACAGTCAGAATCTGAACAGACAAGAATACAAGCTACCAACTAAACCATAATTGCAGAGGAATTCCCCCTCTGCGAAGGGAGATCCCACGACAGCCCCTATGGTTAGGCAATCCACAAAACCATACCATCAGTCATCAGTCAACTAACAACTGAACCAAATGCAGAAAATGCAGAAAATGTTATTTCAATGACACCATGCAAATCAGGTTCAGAATCTGTGAAGAATCTGAAATTAAGGTATATACCTGCTAGTATAGAAGTAATAGCAGAATAAACCCATTGAGGTAATTGAGATGTTGATGTACAGAAGCAGTCAGCACAGTGACTGCTGAACCTTTCTGTACCAAGATAACAATATATGAGTATATGAGTTGAAGCTGAACCCCCTTGAGCTAGGACCTGCAAAAAACAATATATGAGTAGAAGTATGTCCCAATATAACAAGTCTATTTAATTTAAGCATGAATATTCCACAGAGACAGTAAATGAGAGGGCCCTTTGATAGACAAAGACAACAATCTGCATCTAACTTCATGTGAAATTTTGTTAGCAACCACTCCCAGGGGGCAGCTAATGTTCTGGAACTTTCTAAAATTCCTCTCGAGCCACAATTGGTGCACATAGACTGTAAACACCAGCTTAGCAACTGTGACAGCCATGGATTTACCTTTTAAATTGGACAATTTACTTACCCATTGCTGCCAAGAAGACAACCCTACCATTGAGGGGCATTTAGAGGAAAGGATACCTCTAATCTGTGTAGCTATGGGACACTCAAAAAATAGGTGATCGTGGGACTCTACACCTGTACAAAAACTACAGATGGATGTGGATTTCATGCCAAACATAACAAGTCTGTCCTCAGTAGATAATCTATTCTGAATGGCCAACCAAGATATCACACTACACTTCGGAATGTGCCCTGAAAACCAAACTACTGTATTCCAGGTGATTACAGGGAAATGAGGTCTCAAATGCTCCCAAAGAGAGGAGATAGTAAATTTCCCAGAGGCAGTGAGGGTCCAAATGCATCTATCATCTATGGCGGCATTGATTTGGACAGTTTGTAGTTCAGATCTCACTTCATTAAGATCAGGAGACTGAGTCATAGGGAATGCCCACTGATTATCCCTAATAATCGCTTGCACAGTGACATCTTTTGTAAGCCCAGAATCATAGGCTATCCTAGGACCAAATCTTGGTAAGAGGGGCCCGAGGGGATGCCAATTGTCAAACCACAGAGATGTTAATTGGCCATTCCCAATTTTGTATTTAATGTGAGGCTGGACATGTGGTCTAAGATTGAGGATTTTCCTCCAAACCCAAGATGGGTCACCTGGAGTTTTAACACTCCAGAAACTCCTGCCCTTAAGTAAATAAGATTTGACCCATTGGCACCACATAGATTGTTCCCCCCCCGAGACAAGGAACCAAATGTGTTTGGCCACAGCAGCCTTATTCCAGATCTCCATAGACTTAAAGCCCAATCCACCTTCCTGGCAGGGGAACAAAGGTGTTCCCATGAGACTTTGGCACCAGTCCTCTTTAGGTCAGGACCAGTCCAAAAGAAACCTCGAAGGATTGATTCGATCTCCTTAATTACCTTTTTAGGGATAATAAAGAGAGATGACCAATAAGTTTGCATAGAAAAGAGTATTGACTTGATCAATTGTATCCTACCAGCATAAGACAGGTATCTAAGGGTCCATGATTTTGTTTTGGCAACAATCCTATCCACCATGACTTTACAGTCTGAGTGTTTGAGCTTGGTAGATAGAAGTGGTACCCCCAGGTATCTTACAGGTAAGGTCCCTTCCCGAAAGCCCAATATAGTGAGAATGGAGGATTTGGTGGTAGGATTGACACCAGAAAAGAAAATGTTACTCTTGGTGGGGCTGGGAGATAGGCCAGACAGGGCCTCAAACTCAGCCAAAGCTTGCTTGATATGATTGATAGAGCTTACCTCACCTTTGCAAAAAATCATAAGGTCGTCTGCAAAGCAGAGGTTAACAAGTTTGGTAGAGCTACATTTCCAATGGAATTTAAAGTCAGGAAGACGAGACTTCTCCTTTAGAATGCAAGTCAACACCTCCATTACAATCACAAATAAGTATGAAGACAACGGGTCACCTTGTCTTAGACCTTTCTGCCCAGGTATGTATCCTATAGCTTCCCCATTGAAGCACAAAGAGTAATTGGCAGTGGAAACACAAGTTTTCAACCATTGGATCATCTTAGGATGGAAATTCATGGAGGCTAGGACATCCCAGAGGAAATCCCATCTGACTTTATCGTAAGCCTTCATGATATCCACCTTCATAGCACATCTAGGGGATGAGGAGTGTTTGTGATATCCTCTCATTAATTCCTGAGTAAGGAATATGTTATCAGCTATCCTCCGACCTTGAACAAAATCGGATTGGGCAGGGTCAATGAGGATTGGTAAGACTGGTTTTATTTTGTTAGCCAGGATTTTGGCAATACACTTATATACCACATTACAACATGAGATTGGTCTGTAATCCCCGACCTTGGAGGGATTGGGGATTTTAGGCACTAACGCTACCGAGGTAGCATTAGCCTTCTTTAATAGTTGACCTGATCTAAAGAAGAGTTTAACAGCCGAAGTCACTTCATGGCCAATCACGGGCCAAGCTTTTTGGAAGAAAGCTGCATTGTAGCCATCTGGACCAGGTGCATTTTGAGGATTGAGAGACGAAAAGGTATCCTTGATCTCTTTATCTGTTACCTCAATCACCATATCCAAACTTTGAGAATGGGATAGTCTCCTAGTAACAAGTTGGTCTACTCTGGAGGATCCAGCATAGTCAGTCAAATGCTTGGTACCTAACAGATTAGTATAGTAGCTTATGAAAGTGTGTTTCACCAATTCAATGTCATGAGTGACTGATCCATCCTCCAAAACTAAACTGGAAATTCTGTTTCTATTCCTAGAATTATTAATGGACTTGAAGAAAAAAGAAGTACATTGGTCCCCCAGTTTTAACCACTGAACCCTTGATTTTTGCTTGGCTAGACTTTCTTCAGCCCTAGCAAAAACAAGGAACTGCTTACACAGTTCTCTTTCAATGGCCTGTTTAGAGGGATCATTAGGGTGTGAACCAAGCTCACTTTGGATGGCTGCCAGTTGTAACCTAAGGGAGGCCACTCTAGCTGACAAGTCACTGTACTCATCAGTGTTCAATTTTTGAGATCCCCCTGCAAGTGCTTAAGTTTCTCGCAGACACAGTACATAGGATTACCAAAGATTACTTTTCTCCAGACCTGCTGTACAGTTTCGATGAATTTAGGGTGTTCATAAGTGAAAAAGGGTTTGTGCTGTGGGAGCTTCTCTCTCTAGGATAGAGAGAGAAAGCTCCCTCCGGCAACCGGCTGTCACCTCCGGCTGGCAGCAGCAGCAGCAACATCCGGCAGGGCAAGGGAGCCCCCTCTCGACAGGGGCTCTCCTCCATCGCCCGTTCCCCAACTGGCTACCCACTGGTCCAGCCATCCATTGATAAGATCTGGCCTCAATCGACCAGCTCCAGCTCCGGTGCAACAGCTCCGGCCGTGGTCAACACTTCCTCCATCGCCCTCCACATCCGGCAGTCGACGGCCATCACCTGGTACAGTCCGACCAACGCTGGACCGGGGCTTCACACTCGGGCAAACTACAACAGGTACGGTCTAGATCTGGTTCGTTCTAGATCTGGTCCGGCCTCCAACCACGACCTCGCCGTGAGGCTCAACATCCGCCGTGGTGTCCAGCTCCGGCGACAGCAGCGGCAGGCCTACTACGGTCTGGCCATCACTAGTGGGCAGCTTCCGGCCACGGAGCGACCCAACCCAGATCTGTTGGTCGCAGGACTGCTCCTCCTGTACAAATCGGGCTCCGGCCCTAACCTCATCGATGCACAGCCCTGCACCCCCTGTACACTCGTTCTTCGCGCAGGTGCTTCCAGAGCTTGGGTCCTTTCTCTGAGCTCTGACCTCTCCACAAATCAGTTTCCTCCCGTTATGTGTCAAGATGTCACGGCGGGTGGAGTAATACCATGTCGGTTCTGGATCGGTTGGGTCATCTATATGGAGTTGGTCTCAAACTCAAAAGTACCAGATGCACAAGGAAGAAGATGAACAGTTCCGGCCAGCCATAGCTGGCCATCACTGGACGGGCCCCGGGCTCTACAGCCCGGTCTCTGCAATGGGTACCAGTCGGCTCGATCTGGTCCAATGAAATGCCGTAGATGGCGTCTAAGCAGCCCGGGCAGCGGTGCTTTCAAGGCCACGCAGGCCAGCCGGTAGGCCAGGCCATCCAGGCAAGGCCAGCCCGGGCAATCCAGACAGACAGCAGCCTGGCAGGCTGGTAAGGCCAGTCCAGCCAGCAGCTTGGGCCTTCGGCCCCAGTCAGCATCAGCATCCTCATCAGCCTGGGCCGCCAGCCCGGGCAGTCAAGGCCCTCTCTGGCCACTTCAACAGCCGTGGTTTTTTGGCCCGGCCTTCATCCAGTCAGCCGCCGCGGGGGTCAGTTGGCCTTCCAGCCCGGGCAATCATCAGCCAGCCCGGGCCTCGCAGCGGGCAGCAGCAGCAGGCGACAAGGCCAAGGCCAGCCAGCCAAGGCCAAGGCCAGCCAACCACAGGCTTGGCCAACAAATTTTTGCCATCCCGGGCAGTGTGGCTCGGGCATTTATCTATCATATAGTCTACTACTGTTTACTTTTAGTATTACTGGTTGCTTCTGGTAGCAGTAGCTGACTTACTTACTTATTTCTGTGCTTGCGAGGACTTCGAGGGCCTCTAATTTACCCCTATCCCGACGGGTTGTGTCGTGGATTTTCTGCTATTACCATGCCCGTGTCCAGGTTTCCCGTTGAACCCTCCATTCCTTGGGATAGTTTGTTTGACGGGGCTTGGACACGGGCAACCCATGTAGCCACTTGGCTTTTTATATTTTTGTCGTTTTCTTTTTGCTTTGTCTTACCTGGGGTATGCCCCTTGTAGGCTGTATATTCGCTTAACCTCTTTTAATTTCAAGCTAATTTACCCAAAAAAAAAATTTAGGGTGTTCAGCCAAGAAATTGAAGAACCTAAAAGGTCTTTTCCTTGGAGGAGTGGAAGGTGTCAAATACACAACAGCAGGGGAGTGGTCAGACACTCCAGGGTTGAGAAAATGAGCATTGGACCAACAGAAATCTTTGATCCAACGCTCATTGACTAAAACCCTATCAATCTTGGTGCTAATGTGTGCATCTCCCAATTGTTTATTTGACCAAGTGTAGTAACAACCAGAGAACCTAAGGTCAACTAGTTCAGTTTAAGGTAACTACCTGAATAATAGATGTAAATAGAACCTGAGCTGAAGTATAGCCCCTTTGAATGTGGATCCAGCCTTCTTCTTCTTGCTGAAGTATAGCCCTTGCTGCTTCTTGTTGAAGCAATCCCCTACTTCTGCTTCTGTTTCTGTGCCCATCTCATTAAGATCAAGGAGGAGCAGCACGAAGCTGTATCTCCCTTGACCAAAGACCTGCAAATGTGATAGTATGTTAATTTCATAAAACCAAGGGAAGACTCATTTTGTTACTGCTTGAAGTACACCACTAAACAATGTTCCATTGGATTTTTAATTGTCTAGAAAGGGGACCACTAGGTAGGTTAGCCAAGGACAAAAGCCTAGACCTTACATCATCGGAGATTTTATGAGCAACTACAATGGGGGGGCAGGAGGAGTTCTGGAACTTTCTGTGGTTCCTTTCCATCCAAATATGATGAACATATACAGTGAAGGCCAGCTTTGCAATAGTGTTGGCCAAAGACTTACCTCTCAAACTAGAGAGGCAATCCACCCAAGTCTGCCAGTTCTGATGCCCTTGCATGTGGGGCACTTTGGGAGACAGGATATTCCTGACTTGGGCAGCCATAGGGCACTCAAAAAATAGGTGGGCATGGTTTTCCATGTCAGGGCACAATATACATTGGGAGGTGGATTTGAGCCCAAACAGGACTAGCCTATCCTCGGTGTTTAATCTTTGAAGAAGGGCCATCCAAGTAATTAGACTACACCTCGGTATATGGCCTGGAAACCATACAACCTTATGCCATGTGACAATGGGAAAGTGGGTTCTAAGATTGTCCCATAGGGATGAGATGGAAAACTGCCCTGACTTAGTTAGCGCCCACATGCATGTATCCTTGGTAGCACTATTGACAGTAATTGTATGCAGACCAGTTCTTATTTCATTAAGTTCCAGGGTTTGGGTGACAGGGAAGGCCCACTGGTTGTTATGTATTATATGTTGAACAGAGGCATCCCTAGTTATTCCAGAATCATAGATAATTCTAGGACCAAATCTTGGGAGTAGTGGTCCTAGGGGATGCCAGTTGTCATACCATAAAGAAGTAGACATTCCATCCCCCAACTTGTACAGAATGTGTGGCTGAACAAGGGGTCTCAAGGATAGGATTTTCCTCCACACCCAGGAAGGTTCACTTGGGACCTTAACACACCAAAAGTTCCTACCTCTGAGCAAGTAGGACTTGACCCATTGACACCACATGGATTGTTCCCCGCCGGACACAAGGAACCAAATGTGCTTTGCCACTGCAGATTTGTTCCAAGTCTCCAAAGACTTGAACCCAAGACCACCTTCTTGGACAGGGGAGCAGAGATGTTCCCATGAGACTTTAGCTCCAGAGGTTTTGAGATCAGGTCCAGTCCAGAAGAAAGCTCTCAATATGGCTTCCACTTCCTTAATGACTCTTTTAGGAAGGATAAAGAGAGAAGACCAATAGGTCTGCATGGAGAACAGAATGGACTTAATCAATTGGAGTCTCCCAGCATAGGAGAGGTATCTGTTGGTCCAGGACTTAGTTTTTGCAATGATTTTTTCCACCAAACATTTGCAGTCAGTATGCTTCAGTTTGGTGGACAGTAGGGGAACACCTAGATATCTAACAGGAAGGGTACCCTCCTGAAAACCAAGAACATGCAATATTGATGCTCTGGTGGAGGAGCTAACACCTGAGAAGAAAATATTGCTTTTGTTTGGACTAGAGGAGAGGCCAGATAAGGATTCAAACTCTTCCAATGATGACTGAATATGGTTTATAGAACTTAATTCACCCTTGCAAAATATCATAAGGTCATCTGCAAAACATAGGTTAACCAACTTGGTTGACCCACATTTCCAATGGAAATTAAAATCAGGCAATAGGGTTTTCTCCTTGAGAATGCATGTGAGGACTTCCATGGCAATAACAAATAGGTATGAGGAAGGGGGGTCTCCTTGCCTCAATCCCCTTTGACCAGGGATGTACCCAATGGCTTCACCATTGAAGCTTAGGGAGTAATTGGCTGTGGTTACACAGGCTTTTAACCACCTGATCATCTGAGGGTGGAAGTTCATTGAGGCAAGGACATCCCAGAGGAAGTCCCACCTAACATTGTCATAGGCCTTCATTATATCTACTTTCATGGCACACCTAGGAGAGGAGGAGTGTTTGTGGTAACCCCTCATCAACTCCTGTGTGAGGAAGATGTTATCCGCAATCCTTCTGCCCTGAACAAACCCAGACTGAGCTGGATCAATCAAGTGGGGGAGGGCTGACTTAATTCTATTGGCTAGAATCTTGGCAATACACTTGTAAATGAGGTTGCAACATGATATTGGCCTGTAATCCCCAACCTTTGAAGGATTGGGAACCTTAGGTACAAGAGCAACCAGTGTGGCATTGGCTTTCTTTAACAGTTGACCAGATCTAAAGAAAGACTTGACACCAGAGGTGATCTCATGACCAATCACAGGCCAAGCCTTATGAAAGAAGGTAGCATTATATCCATCAGGTCCGGGGGCTTTCTGAGGGTTAAGGGACCAGAAGATGTCCTTAACTTCTTTGTCAGTGATTCCCACTACCATATCCAGCCTCTGAGACTCTGACAGTTTCCTAGTGATGAGCTGCTGGACCCTAGATGATCCAGCATAGTTGCTTTGGTGAGGGGAACCAAGCAACTTGGTGTAGTAATGGATAAAAGATCCTTTGATCATCTCAATATCCTGTGTGGTATTACCATCTTCCAAGACCAAGCTAGTAATCCTAGTTCTATTCCTGGAATTACTAATTGATTTGAAGAAAAAGGAGGTACATTGGTCTCCCAGTTTCAACCATTGAACTCTTGATTTTTGTCTGGCAAAGCTCTCCTCGGCTCTAGCTAGGGTGAGGTACTGTTTGCATAATGCCTTTTCAGCAACTTGATTTGCTGTGTCACTAGGATCTGAGGCCAGGGCATTTTGAATAACATCCAGCTGTTGTCTGGTAGAGGCAACTCTGGATGATAGATCACTGAATTCTTTGGTATTCAACTGTTTTAGATCCTTTTGTAGGATCTTCAACTTTTCACAGACACATTACATGGGATTACCTATGATCACCCTCCTCCAGACACTCTGAACAATGTTCATAAAGTTAGGATGGTCTGCCAGAAAGTTAAAGAATCTAAAAGGTCTAGATTTAGGAGGGGTGATGGGTGCCAATGCCACAACTGCAGGGGAGTGGTCAGAAACTCCAGGGTTTAAGAAATGAGCACTAGACCAACATAGAGTTTTGATCCAATTCTCATTTACTAGGACCCTGTCCAACTTTGTGCTAATGTGGGATACACCAACTTGTTTATTAGACCAAGTAAATTGATTCCCAGAGTATTTAAGGTCAACCAGCTCCACAGATTGGAGGCAAACATTAATATCATCCATCCAAGGGGGCCAGTGTTTATCACCTCCCACTTTCTCAGATGGTGACCTGATAGCATTGAAGTCACCAAGGACTACCCAAGGGGATGAAAGAGCAACTGTTTGCAGGTCACGCCAAAGTGTCTGCCTTTCAAGATGGCAATTATCCCCATATACAAAGGTGGCTGCAAAGGAATAATTGCCATCACATGATTGCACATTGCAATGTATGAATTGGTTTGATTGGGAAACAGGTTGGACATTAAAAAAGGAGGGGTTCCAGCATACCAAAATTCTGCCCAAGGGGGAGTGGACATAGTTGCTAATAAAACTCCAATGAGGTAAGATAAGACTAGCAACTCCAGTGACCTTTGGTTCTTTAATTTTGTGTTCAATTATCCCCACAAGGGACAAATTATTGTTATGAACCCATTTCTTAACCTCTTGTTGCTTCAGTGGGTCATTGAGACCTCTAACATTCCAAACTCCAAAATGCAATGGTTTGCTAAACATTAATACAAAAGGGTAAAGATAACCACAATGAGCTTCAACTAATGAGATTAAGAGTGATGCACAAGATGAGCTTTATTTAGATAATTGTGGACAAAAAGAAAAGAGGAGGGAAAGTTACTTCCTTTTCTTATGTGAGGAGCCTTTGGATTGACTCCTATATTTGCCATTGTGACCAGCCTTCTTGGAACCTCCCAATTGCAATTTGATATCAGGTGGCTTCCCCTGTTTCTCATCACCAACTGATTGCTGAATTTCAGAGCTAGTACTAGTACCAGATCTTGCTGCCATTGCTTCCTTGTTTGCTTCCTCATTGGACTGACTATGTTCTGTGTTCTCTGTCAGCTTATTTACATGTACTACTGAACTTACCACCCCCTCTAGTACATTCAGAAGTTCTACATCAGAGTCATCAGAATCTTCAGTATTCTCCTTTAGATTGGATGGTGAGGCTACTGACAGGTCATGAGGTAGAGGGCTGTGAGGGGGGTGAGCAATCCTGACTAGGGAGGGCTGTTCAACTGCTTTCTGTTTCCCACGATTCACAACCTGCCATTCCAATTGACTGGGGGGGGGAGGGGGGTACAACAGCTTGCTTGCTACATTTGGATGTAGCATGACCAAAGACATGGCATTGTGAACACATAGGAGGTAGGACTTGGTATTCCACAGGGATAACAACAGATTCCCCTTCCACTACTACTTGAACCTCATCAGGGAGGTCTTGTTCAGCACTGACCTCAATGCAGGATCTCCCTTCGCAGAGGGGGACGTCCTCTGCATTGCATCACATTTTACTTTACATTGCATTATGTTTATCCAGATTAGATGTATTGTTGACTGTTGATAGACAGATAGACATGTTTGTGAACATTGTTAAATTATGTTGGTGGTTCAGTAGTTGACTAATGGTTCAGTAGTTGGCTCAGTTATGGTTCATTAACTGCTATGACTGCATTCTGTTCTGTCTGATGGACTGCTGCTGATCTGCTTTCTGCACTTCAGAAGTTTCACTTCAGAAGTTTGTGACAGCAGCAGTTCTATTAAGGTGTTGCAACTGAATTTGACTAGGAAAGGCCTAAGTTGTCCATCCATGCAAAGTATACTCAATAGTTTTATTTTAGCCTAACCAATTGGGGCTGTCATTGGGATCTCCCTTCGCAGAGGGGGACGTCCTCTGCATTGTATGTATTTTTGTTTTGGTGAACCTTAGTTTAGCATACTTTGGATACTTAAATGATGCTTTGGTTCCCTGTGTCTGCATTGTTCACGTTTGGAATTGCACAATCAGCTGGTTATTGTGACTGTTCTGGCATTTCTGGGCTTCAGAAGTTTCAACTCTAACAGCAGCAGTTCTGAAGCTTGTCCAGTTTTGGGCAGTCCAGCTTATGCTCTTGTGTTCTGCATGATGATGAAGCCTGTCTGATCTACTGTATGCAGTCCACATGCTGTCCACATGGGGCTTTTTCCTACAAGTTGGCTGTCCAAGTTGTCTGATCTGCTGCTGCTGTATTGACTGTACAGCTGTGGTTTGTTTCACTTGTGGCAGCTAAGTTGCTGGTACCTCAATCTTTGGGAGCTTCAGAAGCTGGAAGCTACTAAGGTTTCAAGAATAGTCAGTTCTGTTTTGCTGGACTACTGTCACAAGTCTATCACAATACAGGAGTGCAATGTGCAAAGTGCAATGTCCAGTTCTGAATCAGTTCAAGGTATGAGAGGGGAGTATCCAAGGCTGAATCAGTTCTACATCAGATGAAGTATCACCAGACTGTCTTGTTTTGTTTCATTAATACACAACTCTCACGTGTCCTTGTTGTGTCCCCAAGCCCCAAGTATTCAGAAGATACACAAGGTACACAAGGTATTGGGCCTGTCAGCATTGGATAGGTTCATCACTTATAGGGTACAATGTTCAAATGGATGTTGTAACTGGTCCCCTTTTGTAGATGGGTAGGAAACAAATGTTTGTAGTTTGTTTTGTCTCCATCTAGTTCACAACAATCCAATCCATGTAGCCATTTGGCTCAGTCTTCAATTTTTCTTTCTTTTTCTTCAATTTTTCAATTTTTCTTTTGTTTCCTCTTGGGGTATGCCCCTTGTAGGCTATATATTCGGTTAGTCCCCTTTTTATTTCAAGCTGATTTACCCAAAAAAAAAAAAAAAACTAGTTCAGTTGATTGGAGGCAAGAATTGAACTCCTCCATCCATGATGTCCAAGACCTATCTCCACCCACTTTTTCAGTAGGAGATTTTATGGCATTGAAGTCACCTAATACCACCCAAGGAGTGATAACACATAGGTGTTGTAGGTCAGCCCAAAGTTGTTGTCTTTCCAGGTAACTGGTAGCACCATAGATAAATGTGGCATCAAAAGAATGCTGTCCATCACAAGTGAGTACCTTACAATGGACATACTGACTAGACTGACACAGGACTTGCACATGGAAAACCAAAGGATTCCAACATATCAAAAGTCTACCCATTGTAGAGCTGGGATGGTTGCTAACAAAATTCCAAAGAGGAAACATAGATTTGATCATGGTAGGGACCTTGGGTTCTCTGACTTTATGTTCAATGAGACCTACTAGAGATAACTTATTCTTAAAAACCCAATTTTTTGCTTCCCTCTGTTTGAGAGGATCATGGGCATACCCCAGGAGGAAAAGAAGAGGAAAACAAATAAGAATGAAAAAAAAGTGCAGTAAACCATGCACAACCCGCATGGAGAGTGAGATAGAGTAAATACATAACAAAATGCTATGCGTACTGTAATACGTGAAATGTGAATTTGGATTACTTCCTGGCACAACCCGCCAGGCTAGGAAATAAAGTAAATACGGTAGATAGTCATGGTCAACGGTGACCACATGATGACCAGCGCTGAGGAGAGATTCTCCTCCTCCACGGCTGGGATAAGAAGACCAAGAACCGAGAAGCCCATCACCCTGAAGCTAGCATAATACCCACCCAAAAGAAGTCAACTACTACAGAGGGACTCGGACCGAGAGAGGTTCGAACTGGAGATGACTGGAGATAACTTATTCTTAAAAACCCAATTTTTTGCTTCCCTCTGTTTGAGAGGATCATTAAGACCTCTCAAGTTCCAAAAACCAAAATTTTTAGGTGAGCAATCTATAAAACAATATTAAGTACAACCACAGAGTTACTTATCAATAAAATTAGAGTGAAAACAAAATACTGATGTAACTATAAGTGGATAAAACATAGTTAAAGAGAGTTACTTCCCTGTAGATTCCTTCTGTCTCCCTAGCTGTCCAGCTTTGGAGAAGCCCCCCATTTGCAATTTCCTTGTACCAGGATCAGGTGGTTCTTTATTTCTGAGTTTTGCAGCCTTTTTTGCAGCATTCCTAGCTGCTGATTTGGAAACTTGAGCAGTAGGGGTAAGGTTGACCTACTGACTGGAATGGTTTAGGTCTTTATCACTGTCATCCACCAAATGCTGAGACAATGTGAGGGTTTCCTCTTTACTGTTAACAGTCAGAACACAGCCTTCCTGTTTCTCAGAGGTAACGAATACTGGTAACTGCTGATTGGGAGTCTCATTTTTTGTGGCAGGCTCAAGGACTGATGAGAGCTACTGGCAGGCTCAGCAGGCTCAGCAAGCTTTTCTGCTTGGGAACTCACAATGGCTGTCTGAGGTAAGGTGCCATTGGTATCTGGTTGGTTAAGGATAGCTGCTGGTTTCCCATTACCCACTAAGGTCCACTCTTGAATGGGTTGGGTGGAAGCTGGGGGGACATTCTTAGAGCATTGGTTAGTTGAATGACCAAAAACTTGACAATGTTTGCACAATAGGGGTAACACTTGATATTCGATAGGCACAACCACTGAGATTCCCCCTACAGTTATTCTCACATCTTCAGGTAAATCAGTTTCAGCACTAATCTCAATGCAGATTCTCGCACTGGTTGACTTTGTTTGGAGCAGACCTGGTTGCTTCGAGGTTTTAGCAGTGGCATGATCCACATGAAGTGGTTTTCCAATAGTACTAGCCACCCTACTAAGACACTCTTGGTTCCATAACTCTAAGGGTAAGTTATGCAATTTTACCCATGCTGGGATATGAGAGGGTTGCTCCTTAACCGGTTTCATCATACGATGCCAATCCTTAAGGACTAGGTATTTCTGTGAAAAGAAATAGGGACCACCATCCAAAATTTGTTGTTTAGCCTGCTCATCTTTAAATTCAAATAGATAACAACCAGCAACATCTGGCTTAACAGCCACAAACAGATCTTTCCACTGGTATCTGGCAGTTGAAACGACCAATGCATAGGGCATTTTTCCATCAAGGAAATGGCCCACTAGGTACCTGTTCCATGTACCAACATCTGTTAACTCAACGTCTATTTCTACCTGGGCTTCTTTTCCCCTACAGAGATCCGGATAAAACTCAAGTTTCATGTCTGATGAGGGGCTTTGTGATTGCAATAAGGATGCCCAATTTTTCGGTTTTGGTTTAGGAGCAATAGAGTTCAATCTAGGGTTATTAGCATACTGGTGAGTTATTTTTTGCGGTTGGTGCGAGGGCTCGCTCTTGTCAGGTACAGTTACTGGAGATACATGGGGTGTATGTGAGAACTGCTGTGGTGTATACCTAGATCGAGGGTCCCCTTCTACATACAGATTTCCTCTAGCGTTAGGGTTTGGTTTCCTTACCTCAGATGGAGTACGCTGAAACTGGTAGGTGTTACCATGTAGGTGAACCACCCGTGCCCTTGCTTCTGCTTCCTTTGCTAAACCATCTTCGAATAGTGCTTGCTGGCTTTTCTGTGCAGTGTTAGGGCTTGTGTTCTTGTGTTCAGCATCTATCTTCAATCCTTCTTCGAAGAAAACCTATTGTAGTTTGCGAGCCGGGTTTGTGTTCTTGGTCGATTTAGGGCTATGAGCCCCAAATCCATTTGGAGTTGATGACTGAGCCCCAGAGAGAGTGCCGTCAGCCATGGAGAACTTCCGCTCTTCCGCTTCCGCTTCCTTATGAAGATCTTCCTTCCATGATTGTTAAACGCTTTGTAATTTGGCTGTTACAACATCAAGAATGAAAGGATCTGCCGAATTGTTGAGCTCATCTTCCAGATGACCCACAATTTCAAGCATCCGAGCCTCGGATTCTAGTTGCAGTTGACGTGCGGGACTCATCTTGGTGTATTTGGGGCTTTGATCCCCAATATTGGTTTGGGGATCTGCTGTTTTAGCTGATTTGGGAGAAGATGGGATGAGGGCTGGGCTCTCAACGTGATGTAAAGAGCTCCTTTGCTTCCGACGAAGTTCATTTGAATCCTGGGTTTTGCAACCAAGCCCTTCCGAGAAAGAGACTGAACCGTCTGCCATGGGAGATTCACGGGAGTCACTGTTTCTCCATGGCCATGTCAGAAATCGCCCTAATCGCCTCACATGTCAGAGTCACGAGAGTCCCGTATGGATGTTTTACAGCACTTAGCTAAACTTTCCTCTGCTCTAAGCAAAGATAATTCACCATCTTTCTTCACATGACTATTAGTCTAAAAACCTAATAACCGTGACGTGTTTCACTATTTTTCTTTTGCAAGACTAGTAGTCTAAACACCTAATAACCGTCATGTGTTTCACCATCTTTCTTCACATGACTAGTAATCTAAAAACCTACTAACCGTCACGTGTTTCACTGTTTTTCTTTTGCATGACTAGTAGTCTAAACACCTACTAACCGTCATGTTTTTTACCATATTCTCTTCACATGAATAGTAGTCTTAAAACCTACTAACCGTCACATGTTTCACTGTTTTTGTTTTGCATGACTAGTAGTCTAAACAACTACTAACCGTCATGTGTTTCACCATCTTCTCTTCAAATGATTAGTAGTTTAAAAACCTACTAGCCGTCACGTGTTTCACTGTTTTTGTTTTGCGTGACTAGTAGTCTAAACACCTACTAACCGTCATGTTTAACATGACTAGTAGTCTAAACACCTACTAACAGTCACGTTTTTAACCATCTTCTCTTCACATGAATAGTACTCTTAAAACCTACTAACCGTCACGTATTTCACTGTTCTACTTTTGCATGACTGGTAGTCTAAACACCTATTACTCGTCATGTGTTTCACCATCTTCTCTTCGAATGACAAATAGTCTAAAAACCTACTAGCCGTCACGTGTTTCACTGTTTTTCTTTTGCATGACAGGTAGTCTAAACACCTACTAACCGTCATGTTTTTCACCATCTTCTCTTCACATGACTAGTAGTCTAAAAACTTACTAACCGTCACGTGTTTCACTGTTTTTCTTTTGCATGACTAGTAGTCTAAACACCTACTAACCGTCATATTTTTCACCATCTTCTCTTCACATGAATAGTACTCTTAAAACCTACTAACCGTCCCGTGTTTCACTGTTCTTCTTTTGTATGACTAGTAGTCTAAATACCTACTAACCGTCATGTTTTTCACCATCTTCTCTTCACATGACTAGTAGTCTAAAAACCTACTAACCGTCACGTGTTTCACAGTTTTTCTTTTGCATGACTAGTAGTCTAAACACCTACTAACCGTCATGTTTTTCACCATCTTCTATTCACATGACTAGTAGTCTAAAAACCTACTAACCGTCACGTGTTTCTCTGTTTTTCTTTTGCATGACTAGTAGTCTAAACACCTACTAACCGTCATGTTTTTCACCATCTTCTCTTCACATGACTAGTAGTCTAAAAACCTACTAACCGTCACGTGTTTCACTGTTTTTCTTTTGCATGAATAGTAGTCTAAACACCTACTAACCGTCATGTGTTTCATCATCTTCTCTTCACATGACTAATAGTCTTAAAACCTACTAACCGTCACGTGTTTCCTTGTTTTTGTTTTGCATTACTAGTAGTCTAAACACCTACTAACCGTCATGTTTTTCACCATCTTCTCTTAATATGTCTAGTAGTCTAAACCTACTAACCGTCACGTGTTTCACTCTTTTACTTTTGCATGACCATTAGTCTAAACACCTACTATCCGTCATGAATTTCACCATCTTCTATTCACATGACTAGTAGTCTAAAACCTATTAATCGTCACGTGTTGCACTGTTTTTTCTTTTACATGACTGGTAGTCTAAACACCTATTAACCGTCATGTGTTTAACCATATTCTCTTCGAATGACTAGTGGTCTAAAAACCTACTAGCCGTCACGTGTTTCACTGTTTTTCTTTTGCATGACTAGTAGTCTAAACACCTACTAACCGTCATGTTTTTAACCATCTTCTCTTCACATGACTAGTAGTCTAAAAACTTACTAACCGTCACGTGTTTTACTGTTTTTCTTTTGCATGACTAGTAGTCTAAACACCTACTAACCGTCATGTTTTTTTTCACCATCTTCTCTTCACATGAATAGTACTTTTAAAACCTACTAACCGTCCCGTGTTTCACTGTTCTTCTTTTGTATGACTAGTAGTCTAAATACCTACTAACCGTCATGTTTTTCACCATCTTCTCATCACATGACTAGTAGTCTAAAAACTTACTAACCGTCACGTGTTTCACAGTTTTTCTTTTGCATGACTAGTAGTCTAAACACCTACTAACCGTCATGTTTTTCACCATCTTCTCTTCACAGGACTAGTGTTCTAAAAACCTACTAACTGTCACGTATTTCTCTGTTTTTCTTTTGCATGACTAGTAGTCTAAACACCTACTAACCGTCTTGTTTTTCACTATCTTCTCTTCACATGACTAGTAGTCTAAAAACCTACTAACCGTCATGTGTTTCACTGTTTTTCTTTTGCATGACTAGTAGTATAAACACCTACTAACCGTCATGTGTTTCATCAACTTCTCTTCCATGACTAGTTGTCTTAAAACCTACTAACCGTCACGTGTTTCCTTCTTTTTGTTTTGCATGACTAGTAGTCTAAACACCTACTAACCGTCATGTTTTTCACCTTCTTTTCTAAATATGACTAGTAGTCTAAAACCTACTAACCGTCACGTGTTTCACTGTTTTTCTTTTGCATGACTAGTAGTCTAAATACCTAGTAACCGTCATGTGTTTCACCATCTTCTCTTCACAGGACTACTAGTCTAAAACCTAATAACCGTCACGTGTTTCACTGTTTTTTTTTGCATGATTAGTAGTCTAAACACCTACTAACCGGCATGTGCTTCACCATCCTTCTTCACTTGACTAGTAGTCTAAAAATCTACTAACCGTCACGTGTTTCACTGTTTTTGTTCTGCATGACTAATATTCTAAACACCTACTAACCGTAATGTGTTTCACCATCTTCTCTTCACATGAATAGTATTCTTAAAACCTACTAACCGTCCCGTTTTCACTCTATTTCTTTTGCATGACTAGTAGTCTAAACACCTACAAACCGTCATGTTTTCACAAGAATAGTAGTCTATAAATCTACTAATCGCCACATGTCTCACTGTATTTCTTTTGGATGACTAGTAGTCTAAAAACCTACTAACCGTCATGAGTTTCACCATCTTCTATTCACATGACTTGTAGTCTAAAAACCTACTAACCGTCTCGTGTTTCACAGTTTTTCTTTTGCAATACTACTACTCTAAACACCTACTAACCGTCATGTGTTTGACCATCTTTTCTTCGCATGACTAGTAGTCTTAAACCCTACTAACCTTCACGTGTTTCACTGTTTTTCTTTTGCATGACTATTAGTCTAAACGCCTGCTAACCGTCATGTTTTTCACCATTTTCTCTTCACATGACTAGTAGTCTAAAAACCTACTAACCGTCACGTGTTTCATTGTTTTTCTTTTGTATGACTAGTAGTCTATACACATACTAACCGTCATATGTTTCACCATCTTCTCTTCACATGACTAGTAGTCTTAAGACCTATTACCCGTCACGTGTTTCACTGTTTTTTTTTTTGCATGACTAGTAGTCTAAACACCTACTAACCGTCATGTGTTTCACCATCTTCTCTTCACATGACTTGTAGTCTAAAAACCTACTAACCTTCACGTGTTTTACTGTTTTTCTTTTGCATGACTAGTAGTCTAAACACCTACTAACCGTCATGTTTTTCTCCATCTTTCTTCACATGACTAGTAGTCTAAGAACCTACTAACCGTGACGTGTTTCATTGTTTTTCTTTTGCAATGCTAGTAGTCTAAACACCTTTTCTAACCGTCTTGTGTTTCACCATCTTCTCTTCACATGACTAGTAGTCTTAAAACCTACTAACCGTCACGTGTTTCACTGTTTTTATTTTGCATGATTAGTAGTCTAAACACCTACTAACCGGCATGTGCTTCACCATCCTTCTTCACTTGACTAGTAGTCTAAAAATCTACTAACCGTCACGTATTTCACTGTTTTTGTTTTGCATGACTAATATTCTAAACACCTACTAACCGTAATGTGTTTCACCATCTTCTCTTCACATGAATAGTATTCTTAAAACCTACTAACCGTCCCGTTTTCACTCTATTTCTTTTGCATGACTAGTAGTCTAAACACCTACAAACCGTCATGTTTTCACAAGAATAGTAGTCTATAAATCTACTAATCGTCACATGTTTCACTGTATTTCTTTTGGATGACTAGTAGTCTAAAGACCTACTAACCGTCATGAGTTTCACCATCTTCTATTCAAATGACTTGTAGTCTAAAAACCTACTAACCGTCTCGTGTTTCACAGTTTTTCTTTTGCATTACTACTACTCTAAACACCTACTAACCGTCATGTGTTTGACCATCTTTTCTTCGCATGACTAGAGTCTTAAACCCTACTAACCTTCACGTGTTTCACTGTTTTTCTTTTGCATGACTATTAGTCTAAACGCCTGCTAACCGTCATGTTTTTCACCATTTTCTCTTCACATGACTAGTAGTCTAAAAACCTACTAACCGTCACGTGTTTCACTGTTTTTCTTTTGCATGACTAGTAGTCTAAACACATACTAACCGTCATGTGTTTCACCATCTTCTCTTCACATGAGTTGTAGTCTAAAATCTACTAACCGTCACGTGTTTTACTGTTTTTCTTTTGCATGAGTAGTAGTCTAAACACCTACTAACCGTCATGTTTTTCTCCATCTTTCTTCATATGACTAGTAGTCTAAAAACCTACTAACCGTGACGTGTTTCATTGTTTTTCTTTTGCAATGCTAGTAGTCTAAACACCTTTTCTAACCGTCATGTGTTTCACCATCTTCTCTTCACATGACTAGTAGTCTTAAAACCTACTAACCGTCACGTGTTTCACTGTTTTTTTTTTGCATGACTAGTTGTCTAAACACCAAATAACCGTCATGTGTTTCACCATCTTCTCTTCACATGACTTGTAGTCTAAAAACCTACTAACCGTCACGAGTTTCACTGTTTTTCTTTTGCATGACTATAGTCTAAACACCTACTAACCGTCATATTTTTCACCATCTTCTCTTCACTTGACTAGTAATCTAAAAACCTACTAACCGTTACGTGTTTCACTGTTTTTATTCTTTTGCATGACTAGTAGTCTAAACACCTGCTAACCGTCATGTTTTTAACCATCTTTTCTTCACTTGACTAGTAGTCTAAAAACCTACTACTCGTCACGTGTTTCACTGTTTTTCTCTTGCATGACTAGTAGTCTATACACCTACTAACCGTCATGTGTTTCACCATCTTTTTTTCACATGACTAGTAGTCTAAAAATCCACTAACCGTCACTTGTTTCACTGTTTTTCTTTTGCGTGACTAGTAGTCTAAACACCTACTAACCGTCATGTTTTTCACCGTCTTCTCTTCATATGAGTAGTAGTCTAAAAACCTATTAGCCGACACGTGTTTCACTGTTTTTCTTTTGCATGACTAGTTGTCTAAACACCTACTAACCGTCAAGTTTTTCACCATCTTCTCTTCACATGACTAGTAGTCTAAAAACTTACTAACCGTCACGTGTTTCACAGTTTTTCTTTTGCATGACTAGTAGTCTAAACACCTACTAACCGTCATGTTTTTCACCATCTTCTCTTCACATGACTAGTAGTCTAAAAACCTACTAACCGTCACGTGTTTCTCTGTTTTTCTTTTGCATGACTAGTAGTCTAAACACCTACTAACCGTCTTGTTTTTCACCATCTTCTCTTCACATGACTAGTAGTCTAAAAACCAACTAACCGTAACGTGTTTCACTGTTTCACTGTTTTTCTTTTGCATGACTAGTAGTCTAAACACCTACTAACCGTCATGTTTTTAGTCATCTTCTTTTTTTTTTTTTTTTTTTGGGTAACTTAGCTTGAAATTAAAAAAGGTTAAGCGAATGTACAGCCTACAAGGGGCATACCCCAGGAGGAAAAAAAGGAAAAAAAAAAAACAAGAATGACAAAAGTTTGGTAAACCATGCACAACCCGCATGGAGAGTAAGATAAAGTAAATACATAACAAAACGCCATGTGTACTGAGATTAATAAATTGAACTACTATCTGGCACAACCTGCCAGGCTAGGAAATAAAGCAAATAAAGTAGATAGTCATGGCCAACAATGACCACATGATAACCAACGCTGAGGAGAGCAGCTACAAAGCAATACGGCTTCTAGGCAGTCTGAACGGCTATTTTTTTTTGGGTAATGCCCTAGGGCGGTTAGCTTGAAATATAAAAGAGGTTAACCGAATGTACAGCCTACAAGGGGCATACCCCAGGTAAGACAAAGAAAAAATATAAAGAGCGCCAAGTGGCTACATGGGTTGCCCGTGTTCTTGCCCCCGCCGAACAAACTATCCCAAGGAATAGAAAGTTCAACGGGGAACCTAGACACGGGTGTGGCAATAGCAGTAAATACCCGACACCAACCGTCGGTATAAGGTAAGTTAGAGGCCCTCGCAGTCCTCGCAATACATACTATGGAAAACATAAAAGGCTCGACCAAGGCATTAAGAGGTTCGAACCAGAGTTGACGGCATCCGACAAGGCCCCCTGCTAAGAACCCTGCTCACCACGCCCAATCCTTCCGGCCTAATAGTCCCTCATCCAAACCTAAGCCTCGCCAAAACCGCTTACTGAAACCAACTACCCGGTATCCTCCTCCTCCAAGGCTGGGTTAAGAAAACCAAGAACCTAGTACTTCCATCAACCCCAAAGCTAGTATAATACCCACTCAACAGAAGTCAACTACTACAGAGGGACTCGGACTGAGAGAGGCTCGAACTGGAGATGTCGGCATCCGACAAGGCTACCCTGCTAAGTACCCTGCACACCACGCCCATTCCATCCAGACTACTACAACCTCGCCCAAATCCCCTAGGCTCGCTAACGACTATAAACGGAACAGAAAGAGGAACCACCAGAAGTGGCCACTCAAACCTCAAGTGGACCAAGCTGCTCCTTTCGATCAGTGCAAGCCACCAATCTAATCAGTAACAGACTGCGAAGCTACCCTTTTCGATCAGTGAACAACAACCAATCTAATCAATGACAGCGCCGGCAGCTACCTCGCTCAATCAGAAACCATCCACCAATCTAATCAGTGGCACCCACAGCTGCTGCTACTGCGAACTACCCTTTTCAATCAGAACAGATTCTAATCTAATCAACGATAGCCACGACCACAAAAATACTACACACAACCTCCGGGCTAAAAAGCACAGGATCTAGGGATATAAAAGGCTCGACCAAGAGCCCGACCCCCGATTTCAGTCCAACAGATGACCGCCTATCGGGGATCGCAGAGACTAACAGTAAACTGGCCCATAAGTCCAGCAACAAGTTGATAATAGAAAGATAAATGTAAATCGCATTGCTAGCTAGTATAATACCCACTGCCCGAGCCCCCTCGAGGGGTTCAATGTACTGCAGAAACTAACAGTCCAACAGATGACCGCCTATCGGGGATCGCAGAGACTAACAGTAAACTGGCCCATAAGTCCAGCAACAAGTTGATAATAGATAGATAAATGTAAATCGCATTGCTAGCTAGTATAATACCCACTGCCCGAGCCCCCTCGAGGGGTTCAATGTACTGCAGAACCAAGCTCCAACCTGGAAGTCCGGCGAGCCACCGCCAGTAGTTCAGGTCTACAGTGCTAATTATGGTTTCAGCATATAGATTTCTTAAGCCAGATTGAATGCCCAAACTCAGATTTTGCAAGAAATCAATTCTACTTCCTCAATCCGAAATGAGAGCAGTGCACTAATTAATCAAGCAGGGCAATGAAAGTATACCGCTACAGTACCTCAATACCAACGGAGATGGAGACCTCCATCAGCACGGACGTTGCTGCACTCGCATAGAATCCGACCTCAAAGCAATGGCCATGGCAGACCCTGTGTAGCTGGATCTGAACCATGTCTGGCGAGCCACCGCCCTCTGCCGTGTACCACACCCGAGCAACTTTGGACCAGATAATTCAAAGGGGTATTCTGATGGGGGAGCTTCTCTCTCTAACCTAGAGAGAGAAAGCCCCCTGCAGCCACCACAAGGCCAGCCACCGGGCAGCAGCCACCATCCGGGCAAGGGATACTCTCTTCTTAGAGAGGCTCTCCTCCACCGCCCTCCACAACCGGCAACCCACCGCTCTCCTCCACCGCCCTCCGCTCCGGACAGATCTGGTGCGGTCACACCACCTGGCCGGCCTTCATCTGGTCCGGTCAAACTTCACTATGGTCCGGAGCTCCACAGCCGTGGGCTTCGTCTCCAACCTCATCCCCGCCGTGAATCGGCGGGTACCATTTGGGATCTGCTCCGGGCAGATCTGAAACCAAACCGAGGAGCTCAACCTACCGACGAGCTCAACCACCACCAGTTGGTCTTCAGCCTCACGGCTGAGGGTCTTCAACAGCCGTCGGTCCACCAGCCGGCCGCCGGGACCCCACCGCGGGACTCAACAGCCGCCGTGTGGCTCACCTTCACGCCGCCAGTCAAGGTCGGTCCAGTCATACCAGGTCGTGGTCAGGCCATCTCAGGCAGGCTCTGGTCCGGTCTTCCATCCGGACCACCGTGGCTCAGCAGCCGTGTCTTCCATCCCCACCGTGGACCCAATAGTCGCCGTGTCTTCCAATAGCCGCCGTGTCTTCAGCTGGCCCGGGCAATTTTCTTCCGGTGGGCTATCAATAGCCGTCAAGCATCATCTCCAGCCCCAACCCCGCCTCCGGTGGGCTATCAATCCCAAGTCAACCCGTCACCGGCGATGGCTTTATTCAGCCAGGCATCCACTTTGCAGCCGCCGTGGACTTCACAGCCACTTTGCTCGGGAAGACCCTGGTCTGGACCATCGTAGCCCGGGCAGTCAAGGCCTCTACGACCAGATCTGTCAAGTCACCCGTCGGCTTTCATCCGCCGTGGCTCAACAGCCGTCGGCCATCATCGCCAGCCGTAGTGGGGCGGCTAGCCACAGCTAGCCTGGCGAGGCCAGCCTAGCTCCCCACCAGCTTCCTTCCAGCCAGCCCGGGCATTCTGCCCGGGCAACTAGCCAGCAAGCCAACCCGGGCAGGCCATTCGTGAGTGGCTCGGGCGAGGGGCAGCAGTGGCTGCCACAGATTGTTTTGCTCGGGCAGAGGCTAGGCAGCAGCTTCTGCCCGGGCGATTCGAGTCAACCCTACGTCCAGCCGCTGGGAAGGCTATCCACAGCTAGCCCGGGCCAAGCAGCAGGCAGCAGCCGCCCGATGCCAGGCCAGCCCGGGCAGGTAAGCCGGCTGGGTGGCTCGGGCAGTGGGGCAATTTACTATTCAGTCATGCTATGTACTGTTTTTGCATTTATCTTGTTGCTGGACTTTTGGGCCAGTTCACTGTTAGTTTTGTAACCCCCGATAGGCGGTCATCTGTTGGACTGAAATCGGGGGTCGGGCTCTTCGTCGAGCCCTCTATATCCTTTGAGCCAGTGCTTTTAGCTCTGAGGCTTTGCGTAGTATTCTTGTGGTCGTGGCTATTATTGATTAGATTGGATTCTCCTAGTTAAGGGGCAGTCTCGCAGTAGCAGCAGCTGTGGGTGCCGATGATTAGATTATGGATGAGTCTGATTGAGCAAGGTAGTTGCCGGAGCTGTCATTGACTAGATTGGTGGATTCTCACTGAGTGAAAAGGGTAGCTTCGTAGTCTGTTTCTGATTAGATTTAGTGGTTTGCACTGATCGAAAAGAGCAGCTTGGTCCACTTGTGGTTTGAGTGGCTACTTTTGGTGGTCCCTCTTCCTGTTCCGCTTATAGTCGTTAGCGAGCCTAGGGGATTTGGGCGAGGATGTAGTAGTCTGGATGGAATGGGCGTGGTGTGCAGGGTGCTTAGCAGGGTAGCCTTGTCGGATGCCGACATCTCCGGTTCGAACCTCTCTCGGTCCGAGTCCCTCTGTAGTAGTTGACTTCTTTTGAGTGGGTATTATGCTAGCTTCGGGGTGATGGGCTTCTCGGTTCTTGGTCTTCTTATCCCAGCCTTGGAGGAGGAGGATCTCTCCTCAGCGCTGGTTATCATGTGGTCACTGTTGACCATGACTATCTACCGTATTTACTTTATTTCCTAGCCTGGCGGGTTGTGCCAGGTAGTTGTTCAATTTCACATTTCACGTATTACAGTACGCATAACATTTTGTTATGTATTTACTCTATCTCACTCTCCATGAGGGTTGTGCATGGTTTACCGCACTTTTTTCACTCTTATTTGTTTTCCTTTTCTTTTCCTCCTGGGGTATGCCCCTTGTAGGCTGTACATTCGCTTAACCTTTTTCTGCCGTGTACCACACCCGAGCAACTTTGGACCAGATTTGTTGCATACAAAACTCACCGCCAGTAGCAATGGGTACTCGTGTTGGGCTTGAGAGTACCCAAACCGAGAAGCCTGGGTTTAGAGATGCTCTAACCTGGCCGAAGCTAAGTCCAGCGAGCCACCTCTTTCCGCTGTGCACCACAACTAAGCAGCTCTAGCTCAGATCTGTTGGGTAACAGCACCACCACTGGCAGCAATGGATACTCGAGAGCACTCCGGTGCTGGTCTTAATAGCACCCATCTGAGATGCCTGGGTCTATAGAAACCTCCGAAGAAGAAATTAGAGAGATCAGGGTTGATGGCCCATGTTCCTGTGTGATTTAAAGTGATAAACCAAACAATCGGCTGTTAATATAACCGACCCTTCTCCTTTTCAACAACCCAGATGGGAAGTCTGGTTATGGGTAAATGAACCCCTTGGAAGATCATGTACCAGCGCCACTTAGTGGATCTCTATGTGAATTTGTGGAACCCAAACAATGTTTGGGGATCTTGAAAAAATCAATAGAAAAAAATTGGTAGAAACCAGATTTTGTTGGACTGAATATCCCTTGGAGGAATGCTTATGAGAGGCCGGCTGTGAATCCCATAACCTTATCAGGAATTCAAGTGGCCGGCTGGGCTGGAATTTGGGCGGTGGAGGAGAGCTTCTCTAGAGAGAGAAGCTCCCTTGCCCTTTCTCACCATCTTCTCTTCACATGACTAGTAGTCTAAAAACTTACTAACCGTCGCGTGTTTCACTGTTTTTCTTTTGCATGACTAGTAGTCGAAACACCTACTAACCGTCACGTTTTTCACCATCTTCTCTTCACATGAATAGTACTTGATGAAGCAGTTTTTGGTCACCTCCGGAGGAGGGGTTCCTCAATCGTCCATCTGATCCTCCAATCCATGAAGTGGCTTCCGGAGAGCTTGATCTTTCGACCTGCAATACATAACAAAAAGCTATGGGCACCGGTGTGGCTGTCGCCATCACCCCTCCGATGCCTAAGTCAGTTGATCTGCTTTAGAAGAGAGTATGGACTGAGTATGAGTTCTGCAGTATTGCATTGCGTACCTTTGTGAGGTGGAGATGTGATCTTTATATAGGCATCTTGGGAGGAATCCCTTAGGATTGGGACTCTTAAGTCTCATCCGCTCGTGGCGGGTATAGATAGGTGTTGGAGTGTCCTCCTTACCTCAGGACTCCCCTGATTCTTATCAGGTTTGAGGAGTCCCTTCACCTTTGGACTCTTGTACCTGCTTATCAGGTTAAGAGTCCTTACGGTGCTGGGACCTCTTGGGCTTATCCGCACATGACGGAAATAGGTTGGAGTGTCCTCCTTACCCAGGACTCCTTTGGTCCTTATCAAGTTTAGGAGTTCTCCTGGTGGACGAATCTCTGTGGTTATCCTCTAAGACTCGCGGCTTAATCTCTTTGGACGAGATAAGGTCCTGGTTGTTCTATGAGTCTTATAGACTGTACGAACTTTTGTCGTGACGTATTTTATAAGCCTCTGGCTGCAGGTTTGCCATCCTTGCCGAGCTCACCTGGTGAGCTGAGCTCGGTATTCTTCTATGAGCTGTGCTCGTGAGCTGGCCTCCATCCTTGAGGTGGTTTAGTAGAGGCTAGCTTTTATAGGCTAGATCCCATGTTCTTGAGACTCTAGCTTGAGCCCTTAGGGCTGTGCTCGTGAGCACTTTGGTTTGGGCTAACCTTGGGATGACCTTCGCCCCTGGGCTGATCCATTGAGCTCAGCTCTTCAAGTTAAGCTCCGCGTCATTAGGTCCCTTGCATGGCCCTTCGTGTTGTGCTGGGCTTAATCGCCTGGGCTGACCTTGGGAGGTTATTTCCTACTTATCAGGTACTCCCCTGTTTCCGAGTAAGAACATCAGTGAAGATTAGGAAACACTATTTGCTTTGGAATCGACGACTATGCCTGCTTGTCCTGTGTATCATCTGTGATGTTCATCAAGTTGCGGTGTACATAGCCATTGCTTGGTTCAGGGGAATTTTGTGGACCCTTAGTCCTATGATCATGTTGTCATTTTTGACTTTATTGAACAACTTCACTAGCTGACCTTACTGAATAGCAAACCGATGAGAATGTTTTGGGGGCAAAATAGAGCGCGCCCTTTTACTTTGATCAGCACCCATCTATGGTAGTTATTTCAACCATGGGGTATCTGGCCTTAGCCTTGCTGAGTAGCAATGCTTGTAGTAGAGCAAAGAAAAATACATTTGTCCTGGTGTTTGAGGGAGCCAAGCTTTAGTGAAGCCTGCTCTTGTTCTAGAGCTTTACGTTTGCTATGTCCTTTGTTAGTTCCCTTAGGAATACCTTGGGATAACTTAGATGTGGGGGTACTGATTTATTTCAGGTATCCTGATGAATCAGCTTTGTCGTTAGCTCTGACCTGATCCTTTGATTGGCATTCTACTGCTGTATTTATAGTCATCTTGATAGGAGGTTGAGTCCTTGTTGGACTATATCTCGTGAGTTCCGGATTACCTATTTAAGGTTAGGGGAGTCCCGCCTTAGCTAGGAATCCCAATCCAACCCTGATTATGTACTCGGTGAGATGTGATAGAGAAGTTCAGGTGAGACCGGTCCCTACTCCCCAGGTCTGTGATTCTCGTGGTGTTGACCTTACTAGGTTTGTTATATTTATCACTCCCCCAATCCCTTGAGTGTGGGGTTGCTAAAAAATAATCTGGTACTTATGATTTTGTGTCCTTTTAGGACTGATCTTATTCCGATATTTTGCCTTAGCAATTCGTTTGGCACATGAGTAGTTTTTCATGCGTATTGTTGGTTGTATAAAGCTACTTTGAACGTTTGGCAGAGCATGCTTGAGAGCTGTGCTAGGCCTTTTAGGTCCGTAAGGGCTTAAACCAGCTGATGAAGCGGTTTTGTCAAAATAGGTGTGAGCAATTTTCCGTCTTGTTTGACTTAGGCCTTTTGCAAGACCTTGGTCGAGCCGATGTATGCATCATGCCCGAATCTTCTGCATCTTGGAGGACTTAAGCCTCTTGTAAGGTTTTCTCTCAAGTAGGCATGAGTACCTTACTCGAACCTTTGTGTCCCATAGGACTCAAGACTCTTGTAATCTTTACAGAGCTTTTGAGAGCTTGAGTAGACCTGAGCGTCGTGCTTGAACTTCTCGAGTTCTTTGCAATTTGTCACAGCTTGTTAGCTTCGGAAATTGTGTTCGACTTTTGGTCTTGGGAGACTTAGCTTTTTGTTGACGAAGTTTTGAGAGTTCTGGGCCGAGCTGTGCATAAGCTTTGTCCGAATAGGTTTGTGAGAGCTGTGCTCGGACCTCTTACAATTATGCATGCTTTTATCTTGATTCTTTTTGGATTCTCAGGTACTGGTCCCTTAGGACCTTTACATTTCAATTTTATCGAGCAAGGTCTTATGTAGTCTATGCTGACTTTTAGCCTTATGGCTCATTTTAGCATTTATCCCTTAGGATTTAACACTAAAGTTGAAAATTTTCTTTATTCTTTGGGACTAATCTGGATTCTTGTCCATTCCACTCCTCTAAGTGTTTAGTCGTGTGTATCCAAATAACTTTTACACTATGTTGTACCCCTCCTCCTTAGTATACTGATGCCCAAGGTAAGATATCCTTACTTGGGTTTCGTAGTCCAGAGCTTATTGAGCTCAATCCGAGTGGACTTGTAGGCCTCTTTCTCGGACTTATTTATGTGGTAGTACTTATGCTTGGTGCCTTGGCACTGATCAGTCGAGCTGTTACTTGAATGTAACATATTTAAATGCTACTCTTACTTGAGCAGGATGCCTTGGCACTCATTTTTTTTTTGTATTAGTTGCCCTAGCAACAATGCTTACTTTAAACAGGTTTAATGGATGGCTTTAAATTACTTCCTTAGAAGTTTGTTGCTTTCCTGATATCTGTCGTTTCCTTAGAAACTCTTATTTATGCTTCTCTTATGACTCCTTAGAGTTACTGAGCTGACATAACTCCTTGGAGTTACTTAGCTAACATGTTCCCTTAGAAACTATTCTCTTTGATGTCTACTCCCTACTCCCCCAAGTGTAAAGTTGTGTTAATAGCTTTGCACTTGTAAGGTGGGTGGTTTATGCCTTGGCATTATATATATGTCATCTGCTATATTTAAGCTATGGTGGGTTGCAACTGGGCAACCCTTTCCCCTAGGGTATTTGTTAAAATGGCCATGTTTGGCCTTGATTATTGCTAGCTTTAGGCATTTTGGCACAGGTTTCTGTCTGTTGGAGGTTTTTGTTTGTTGGAGAGCCTCCATATCTGCATTGTTATATGCTTCATGCCTCATGCCTTAGCATGTTTGCCATATGCCTTGTGTCTTAACACATCATCCCATGCCTTAGCATGATTGTCATAAGCTTTATGCTTTAGCATATCATCTCATGCCTTAGCATGATGATTATTTTCATTATGCCTTAGCACATCTTCTCATACCTTAGCATGATGTCTATCTACTTATCTGTCTTGGCTTATTTTGCTTTGGATTTTCTTATATTCCTACTCCCTCTAGTGTCAGTTGATTTTTCATCATGACACTTGTGTTTGAGAGCTTGGTGCTTGTATCCCTTAGGACCTAGCGAATCTCATAAGCTTTTTCCAGCTTGTTTATTTGCTTAGCTTATATCCCTGTAGATCAGCTAATGCTTTAGCATCCGAGCTAACCTATGGCAGGCTGGGCTGATCTTTGGTCTTTCCCTTAAGTGTATGAGGATTTGGAGCTATAAATGATATTTTTTTGGGTAATATAGCTTGAAATAAAAAAGAGGATAACCGGATGTACAGCCTACAAGGGGCATACCCCAGGAGGAAAGAAAGAGAAAATAAAAGGTAGAAAAGATTGTCCTAAGCCAAGCGGCTACAATGACTAAGTAATGAGATCCACATGTTTCAATGCCATCTTAGAGATGGGAGAAAAACACATGCCAAAAGATGAGGTTATAGAACTAAATGAAGTGTTCCTCTTACAACACTTGTTCAGTTGTGGGGTTCTTTGAAAAGATAAACTATACTACTGCTTGTTCAGTTCAGAGCAGGACTCGAACTACTGAACTGAACATGTCTATACTCTGCTGCAATGCCTATCCGAAGCAGGACACTGCAACATGACAACTGAACTGATTACCACATTACAAGCTTCAGTTTATGCTCAATCAACATGGTAAACTGGCTTCAGCCTTGTGCATGACTTGGGTCATGGGATACAACATCACAGAACAGCCAACAAGGCTAGCTGGGTAGTTGGGAGTTGTTGAGCAACTTGGTGAGCCTTCAACTAATAAGAAATGAACTACCAGCAAGGCTAGCTGGGCAATGGACTGATGAGCCTTGGTGAGCCAGGAGCAGTCCAGCTTCAGAACTGATGCAGCTTCAGCACTGCTGCTGCAGCAGTCCATCACACAAAACCAAACAAACTGACTACAAGTTGCACCAGCTACTTGGACTACACTTCTGAGCTTGAACCATACTATACAATACTGAAAGCAAATACAAGACAATACAAAACAATACAAAACAGAGGACGTCCCCCTCTGTGAAGGGAGATCCCATTGACAGCCCCCGATGGTTAGGCAAACTGAAAACAGAATTGATGCAGAAGTGAAGCAGAACATTCCAAGATGACTACATTCAGAACTGAAGCAGAACATTACAGACCATAACAGAACTATTGCAGAACTGATTATACTTGACAATTCCTTCTTTTGGATACACCTGACAACATGGATCATGGCTGCTATGTTGGTAACAGCCATCACAGTCAAACCACACCACTTTATGCCATGCAACAATAGGAAACTACTTATAACAGTAACAGATTTCAGTTCTGAAGGCAGATGCAATACAACAAATGGTTACAAACTTATGCTGAAACAGGACAGTTCTGAACTTCTGAACACAACAGTCAGAATCTGGGTAGAAATTACAACAGACAAACCAATTGCAGAGGAATTCCCCTCTGCGAAGGGAGATCCCAACGACATCCCCAGTTGGTTAGGCAAAACTAAAGCTAAATCTACCTGGAAATGAGCTGACAGGAGTCAAAGGCAGCAGTCAGAAAATGGCATGATCAATTCAGTATTTGGCATGATCGACATTTTGGAAACTCAGAAATTGTTCATGCCATTTTCTGAGGCATGATAAACTCAGAAATCAGGTATAGAAATATTCAAATGTTTTGAAGGTGCAACAGAAAATGCACCATAACCATGCTAGTCAGTCTGTTCTAGACAGTATAAATCTTAACAGTTCACCAATGAAGATTAAGGTAACTACCTAAATAATAGAAGTAAATATAACCTGACTGCACTTGTCTTGTCACTGTGACTGTGGGATCATAGATTTGCCTACTTGCTCTCCCCTGTTTCTGCTTCTGTTTCTGTGACCATTGATCTCATTAAGATCAAGGAGGAGCATGATCCCCCTTGACCAATGACCTGCAAATGTGATAGTATGTTAATATCATAAAACCAAGGGAAGACTCATAAAATGTTAGTGCTTGAGGTACACCACTAAACAATGTTCCATTGGATTTTTAGTTTTCTAGTAAGAGGACCACTAGGTAGGTTAGCCAAGGACAAAAGCCTAGACCTTATATCATTGAAGATTTTATGAGCAATTACAATGGGGGAGCAGGAAGAGTTCTGGAATTTTCTGTGGTTCCTTTCCATCCAAATATGATGAACATATATAGTGAAAGCCAACTTTGCAATAGTGTTGGCCAAAGACTTACCTCTCAAACTAGAGAGGCAATCCACCCAAGTCTGCCAGTTGTGATGTCCTTGCATGTGGGGGACTTTGGGAGACAGGATACTCCTGACTTGGGCAGCCATAGGGCACTCAAAAAATAGATGGGCATGGTTTTCCATGTCAGGGCACAATATACATTGGGAGGTGAATTTGAGCCCAAACAGGACAAGCCTATCCTCAGTGTTTAATCTTTGAAGAAGGGCCATCCATGTAATTAGACTACACCTCGGTATGTGGCCTGGAAACCATACAACCTTATGCCATGTAACAATGGGAAAGTGAGTTCTAAGGTTGTCCCATAGGGATGAGATGGAGAACTCCCCTGACTTAGTTAGTGCCCAAATGCATGTATCCTTTTTTTTTGGGTAAATTAGCTTGAAATTAAAAAAAAGTTAACCGAATGTACAGCCTACAAGGGGCATACCCCAGGAGGAAAAGAAAAGGAAAAAAAACAAGATTGAAAAAAGTGCGATAACCCATGCACAACCCGCATGGAGAGTGTGATAAAGTAAATAAGATAATAGAATTGCCATGTGTTGAGATCATACCCCGGTTGCACTATCTATCTAAGCGGAAGGATAGTACAACGGGGTATGATATGTAGTGATACGAGTATAAATAACATGAAAGCGAACTACTGCCTGACACAACCCGCCAAGCTAGGAAATAAAATAAAAGTCTCGATCGGAAATGACCAAATGATAACCTTTACTGAAAAAATAGCAGCTACAAAGCACCTCGGCATCGGGGGGTTGAACAGCAACAACAGAGGAACTAGGCACCAAGAGGCTCGAACCGGAGATGACGGCATCCGGCAGAGGGCCCAACCCTGCACACCACGCCCATTCCATCCAATCTAAAACACTCTCATCCAAAGTCCAAAGATCGCCCAAAACAACCCGCCCTCATCCAAAACCCAAAGCCACTAGTCTCCAGAGAAGGATTAAACAGACCAAGATTCCAATACTCCAACCTAGCACAGAATTAACAAGCATAGCACCCACTTCTAAGGAACAGATATTGCAGAGGACCGGGCTCCGAGAAGAGGCTCGAACCGGAGATGCGACATCCGACAAGGCTACCTCCCCAAGTACCTTGTACACCGTGCCCCTTCCATCCGGTCTAAAACTCTCTCAACCTAGTACACAAGGCTCACTCTAACCTAAAAGCGGGACAGTACAAGGGCCTCGAAAAAATCCGCCATTAACAGAGCATTACCACCGAATCATCTGGCATCACAAAAGAGGCACACAAAACTGCAGAAAGAACCATAACCATTCTATTCAACCAGTGCATTACCACCAATCTAATAAGAACTATCACAGTCACAGTCAAACTACGCTATGACAAACGGCCCAGAGGAGCAAGGAAGCTTGGAACACCGGGTAATCCAACTAGAACTAGGATTAATGAATAAGTTCCAGAAGCTAACCCGATCTCAGTCCAACAAATGACTGCCCATCAAGGTTCTCAATATTGAACTACAATCTAAGGAATGATACCTGTCGAATGGACAAGTGACTGGTCAGCCCCAACATATGAACAGAACAGCACCTGCCATTAGGAGGACCGACGGCTTGCCGCCACTACATGTTCCTCCGACCGGCACGAACCCTTTGCCGGCAGCAAGAGCCACCAGCAGCTTGATGTCTCCGGTAGCTTGACCCACCGGCAGCTTGATGATCTGATATAATCCGGCGAAGTCCCACTCTTCTGGATCTGAAAAATTCTGGCTACCTGGATATTTATCCGGCAGCCATGTAGGTGTTCCACGGTTGGGATAGTTGTGAACTTCCACTGATGGGCCGGCCCGAGTATAACCATGGCCGGAACCAGCAGCTTAATGGAATTGAAACCCAGTCAGACCCAACCTCTAGACGCCGGACGCCGGAGATCAGGACCACCGCACTTCATTAGATGTGTGGCCCACAGGATTCATTAGGCCCACAGGACGTCCTCCGAGCCTCGGTTGAAACGATTGATCCACCGCCGGCTACTGAGACCGGCGAGCCTCTGTTGAACACGAGACCCCTGTACTGAGACCGATTGAGAACCCACTTCTGGCAGGGGTTTGAATCTGAGATCTCCACTCTAGCTTGCCCCATCGCGTTGCAGGAAACCGCAGATGAAACAGCCGGGGCTAGGACCTCCGGCGCAGCTGAGATGGCCATAGGATCGGCCAGTCAAACCCACCTCAAGAGCTGGCCTTTTGATTTCGATGGTAGACCCATCGGCTTCTTTGATTTCGAGTGATGGTGGATGATGCTGCTAGAAATAGTTGAACCCAACTTGGAGAACCCCTATAGCAGTACCGAAAACAGTGGGTTTGGTTTCAGAAACAGTGAGTTTGGCCGGACCAGGACTGGCCGGATATGGGTTGGGGCGGTGGAGGAGAACTTCTCTAGAGAGAGAAGTTCCCTTGCCCCTCCTAACAGTCTGAATGGTCAGAGCCTAGTTCTCTTTGGATAACTTCTATGCATGTATCCTTGGTAGCTGTATTGATAGTAATTGTATGCAAATCAGTTCTTATTTCATTAAGTTCAAGGGTTTGGGTGACAGGGAAGGCCCACTGGTTGTTTGGATTATATGTTGAACAGTGGCATCCCTAACTATTCCAGAATCATAAATAATTCTAGGACCAAATCTTGGGAGTAGTGGTCCTAGGGGATGCCAGTTGTCGTACCATAGAGAAGTAGACATACCATCTCCCAACTTGTACAGAATGTGTGGCTGAACAAGGGGTCTCAAGGATAGGATTTTCCTCCACACCCAGGAAGGTTCACTTGGGACCTTAACACTCCAAAAGTTCCTACCTCTGAGTAAGTAGGACTTGACCCATTGACACCACATGGATTGTTCCCCGCCGGACACAAGGAACCAAATGTGCTTTGCCACTGCAGATTTGTTCCAAGTCTCCAAAGACTTGAAACCAAGACCACCTTCTTGGACAGGGGAGCAGAGATGTTCCCAGGAGACTTTAGCTCCAGAGGTTTTAAGATCAGGTCCAGTCCAGAAGAAAGCTCTCAATATGGCTTCCACTTCCTTAATGACTCTTTTAGGAAGGATGAAGAGAGAAGACCAATAGGTCTGCATGGAGAATAGAATGGACTTAATCAACTGAAGTCTCCCAGCATAGGAGAGGTATCTGTTAGTCCAGGACTTTGTTTTTGCAATGATTTTATCCACCAAACTCTTGCAATCAGTATGCTTCAGTTTGGTGGACAGTAGGGGGACACCTAGATATCTAACTGGAAGGGTACCCTCCTGAAAACCAAGAACATGCAATATTGATGCTTTGGTGGAGGAGCTAACACCTGAGAAGAAAATACTGCTTTTGTTTGGACTAGGGGAGAGGCCAGATAAGGATTCAAACTCTTCCAATGATGACTGGATATGGTTTATAGAACTTTTTTTTTTTTGGGTAATTTAGCTTGAAATTAAAAGAGGTTAAGCGAATGTACGGCCTACAAGGGGCATACCCCAGGAGGAAAAGAAAGGAAAAAAACAAGAATGACAAAAGTGCGGTAAACCATGCACAACCCGCATGGAAAGTAATATAAAGTGAATACATAACAAGATGCCATGTGAACTGAGATATATGAAATTGAACTACTACCTGGCACAACCCGCCAGGCTAGGAATAAGGTAAATAAGGTAGATAGTCAAGGCCTACGATGACCACGTGATAACCAACGCTGAGGAGAGCAGCTACAAAGTAATACGGCTTCTAGGCAGTCTGAACGGCTACTACAGAGGAACAAGGCATCAAGAGGTTCGAACCAGAGATGACGGCATCCGACAAGGCCCCGCTGCAAGAGCCCTGCTCACCACGCCCAATCCTTCCGGCCTAGTACTCCCTCATCCAAGCCTAAGGCTCGCCAAAACCACCTACTGAGACCAACTACCCAATAACCACCTCCTCCAAAGCTGGGCTAAGAGAGCCAAGAACCTAGTACCTCCATCAAGCCCAAGGTTTATAGAACTTAACTCACCCTTGCAAAATATCATGAGGTCATCTGCAAAACATAGGTTAACCAATTTGGTTGACCCACATTTCCAATGGAAATTAAAATCAGGCAGTAGGGTTTTCTCCTTGAGAATGCATGTGAGGACTTCCATGGCAATAACAAATAAGTATGAGGAAAGGGGATCTCCTTGCCTCAATCCCCTTTGACCAGGGATGTATCCAATGGCTTCACCATTGAAGTTTAGGGAGTAATTGGCTGTGGTTACACAAGCCTTTAACCACCTGATCATCTGAGGGTGGAAGTTCATTGAAGCAAGGACATCCCAGAGGAAGTCCCACCTAACATTGTCATAGGCTTTCATTATATCTACTTTCATGGCACACCTAGGAGAGGAGGAGTGTTTGTGGTATCCCCTCAACAACTCCTGTGTAAGGAAGATGTTATCCGCAATCCTTCTGCCCTGAACAAACCCAGACTGTGCTGGATCAATCAAGTGAGGGAGGGCTGATTTTATTCTATTTGCTAGAATCTTGGCAATACACTTGTAAATGAGGTTGCAAAATGATATTGGCCTATAATCCCCAACCTTTGAAGGATTGGGAACCTTAGGCACAAGAGCAATCAGTGTTGCATTGGCTTTCCTTAGCAGTTGGCCAGATCTAAAGAAATTCTTGACAGCAGAGGTGACCTCATGACCAATCACAGGCCAAGCCTTATGAAAGAAGGTAGCATTATATCCATCAGGTCCAGGGGCTTTCTGAGGGTTAAGAGACCAGAAAATGTCCTTAACTTCTTTGTCAGTGACTCCCACTACCATATCTAGCCTCTGAGACTCTGACAGTTTCCTAGTGATGAGCTGCTGGACCCTAGATGATCCAGCATAGTTGCTTTGGTGAGGGGAACCAAGCAGCTTGGTGTAGTAATGGATAAAAGATCCTTTGATCAGGTCAATATCCTGTGTGGTTTTACCATCTTCCAATACCAAACTAGTAATCCTAGATCTATTCCTGGAATTACTAATTGATTTGAAGAAAAAGGAAGTACATTGATCTCCCAGTTTCAACCATTGGACTCTTGATTTTTGTCTGGCAAAGCTCTCCTCAGCTCTAGCAAGGATAAGGTACTGTTTGCATAATACCTTTTCAGCAGCATGATTTGCTGTGTCACTAGGATCTGAGGCTAGGGCATTTTGAATATCATCCAGTTGTTGTCTGGTAGAGGCAACTCTGGATGATAGATCACTGAATTCTTTGGTATTCAACTGTTTGAGATCCTTTTGTAGGATCTTTAACTTTTCACAGACACAATACATGGGATTACCTATGATCACCCTCCTCCAGACACTTTGAACAATGTTCATAAAGTTAGGATGGTCTGCCAGAAAATTAAAGAATCTAAATGATATCCTGAGCTTCTTTCATTTATAGTCGCGCTACGTCTTTGAGCTTGGAAATTTTTCCAAATTTTCGTTTATTGCATAGATGTGCTACATCTGTGAGCTTGAAAATTTTTCCCAAGCTTCGTTTATTGCATAGCTATGCTACGTCTGTGAGCTTGGAAATTTTTCCTAAGCTTCGTTTATTGCATAGCTGTGCTACGTCTGTGAGCTTGGAAATTTTTCCTAAGCTCTATTTATTGCATAGCCGTGCTACGTCTGGAGTTCTTAGAGCTTCGACTCTTCAAGGCTCATTTAATAAGCCCTGGAGTGAGCTGTAATACTTGTCTTAGCATGGTTATTCTACGTCTTAGCATGAGGTTTGCTCATGCCTTAGCGTGAGACTTGGAATAGTACCACATGATTTTAGCATGAGGTTTGCTCATGCCTTAGCATGAGACTTGGAATAGTACCACATGATTTTAGCATGAGGTTTGCTCTTGCCTTAGCATGAGACTTGGATTATCACCTCATGCCTTTGGCATGAGGTTTGCTCACGCCTTAGCATGAGACTTAGAACAGTACCTCATGCTTTTAGCATGAGGTTTGCTCATGCCATAGCATGAGGTTTGAAATAGCGCCCGCATGCCTTTAGTATGAGGTTTGCTCATGCCATAGCATGAGACCTGAAATAGCACCTCATGCCTTTAGCACGAGGTTTATATCAAAGTTCATCTCATGCTTTTAGCACGAGACCTGAAAAAACATCTCATGCCTTTAGCATGAGGTTTCCCATAGTCTTTATTTTTCAAGGCGTCCTTAGCTGACCTTAGAGGTATTGAGTTAGTAACTGAACTCGGGTTTGTTAGTTCAGAGCTCTTTTGGACTGGGTCAATGAGTCTTGTAGGCCGCACTCTCGGGCTTTTAGCTTTTGCCCCTTAGGGCTGAGACTCTTCAGTGCCTATTCCTGGGACTAGACCACGTGGACTTGACAACACTTTGGGAATTAAATGTCAGTCTGAGCTTTGTGAGCTTCGACTCGTTGATAACTTTATGTTGCATAGCCTTAGCTACGTTCTTGAGCTTGGAAATATTCCTGAGCTCCTTTTATTGCATAGCTATGCTACGTAAAGTTGATTCATCAACCCTTAGGTTGAGCTTAGCTCTTATCAGAGCTGTGTTGTTCAAGCTATGTGAAGCGATTTTTCTAAGTTGGCTGGCCTTAAGAGGTCAGGTTTTCCGTATATGTCCCCTCGTAGGGTCAACTTTTCTGGGAAGGAGATCCTCTGCTCAGAGGTTTCTCAATCTGACCAAGGTACTGTGATACTTGGCCATTATCATCCCCTCTTGCTTTAGGACTTTTAATCCCTTTAGGATAATGTCTATGATTAGCATATTTGTGTTACACCGTGGTGCTCACTATGCTTGTCCCTTGGGATGAGCTGGTCTAGTTTATACTCAGCTTCAGTTATTCCCCTGTTTCTTTAGACCTGGTCAGGTCAGGAAAAGGGAAACACTTGAGAGGGTGATTTCTTTCCGTGCTTTTATCTGGTGCATCGAATGCGAGCAACATAGGTCATTTTTTTGGGCATGTAGCCTCATTGCAACTATTGGTTGTAACCTTGGGCAACCCTGTCCCTTAGGACTGTCTTTACTTGAACTTTTTGTGTTGAGTCGAACATGATGATATGCTTGGCCTAACTAAGCTATGCTTAGGGTGACCATGTCCCTTGGGACTTTTAGTTGAGCTCCTCTGTCATGTGTTATTGTGTTGGCTGAGCTTATCTCTTAAGATTAGCTAGCCTTAAATCATTATCCCTTGGGATTGTTGACGGGCTACGTTCTGTTGTCCAATTGGGGTACTCGTCTTGAGGTACTCTCCTGGGTTATCCCTTAGGATATTTTATGTTTGTCACCTCCCGTAGGAGGTGTTTCAGCCACCTTAGATGATCAAAATCCTTTGTTGGAGTAACTTGGTGGTCCATATAGCTGGGCTGATGATGGCGTCATGTCAATCCTTGAAGATGATAAGATGATGTTGCCTTTCATGCTCAGCTCTCTGAACGAGCCTGAGCTCTTATCTGTGTATTTCCTTAGAAATTTTCATGTTTCCGTAGAGGTGAGTTACTCATTCACTGCTATTGTCGTGACAATTTTGCACTTGCACTTGCTTTATGGAGAACATCACATGCTTTATCAACTATGTTCTTCTGAGCAGACCTTGGTTGCTCAATGCTGAACTTTTTGCTTAGTCTAATTTTGGGGCCTTGAGCTGTGACTGAGCAGGCTTGCTGTTCATGCTTAAGTTTCAAACACTTATGTTGCTTTTGACTTCTGGTTGAGGTGCGCGGGCCGTGCCCAATTTTCCCAGGTTTAATTCCCTTGGGACTGGGCTTTACCCATTGGTTGTCCAAGCTCCGTAAGCTTTTTCTAGCTACTTCCAGAACTCTAGCTTTGGCTGAGAAGACTTGTATGTCCATATACTTCCCTGCTCCCCCAAGTGTTAAGGTGTTGGAAAAACATCTTAACACTTGTAGATTGTGTAATTGTTTCATGTGGGCCGTTGGCCCTATGACTGGTTGTCCCTTGGGATATAATTGCTGTACTATCTTATCAATCTTTGCCAATGTTTGACTTTTTAATGGAGATCGTACTTTCGAAAGCAGATTTTTTCTTTGGTTGAGCAGATGAAAATCATGCTTGTATCAGTAATAAAATTGTTCAATGTTACCTGATAATTTTATCATAGTGAGCCGAGTTCATGAAGATTATGCTCGGATTAGGATTTTAACTATCCTACGAAACTGAGCAGATGAAAATCATGCTCAGGTTATGGGTCCCTTAGGATAAAAGCTTTTTACCTAAGCTATTTGTTTACCAAACAGATGAAAGTCAAACTTTACTAAGACACTGTTTGCTTTGGAGTAACCGTGGTCACACTCAAACTCTGGTCCCGTGGGACCCTAGGCTCTTTTTGAGCTGAACAGATTAAGATCGTGTTCACTCTTGGGGATTTTATGTATCCTAAAAGGCCAGATGGATTAGAAAAGGACATTAGTTCACATGCATTTTGTGGGTCAACAGTTCCCTATGAGTTGTATTTGGAAAATTCAATGTAGAGTCCTAGATTTTTAGAATTCTCCATTTAAACAGATTCATTTGAATATGAACTCTTTATGGTAATCCAAAAAATTATGCGAGTGATCCCAATGTGGGGATATGCTTGTGATAAGCAGTAATTAATCAAAATAAAGGAGGAATAAGACTTATCTTGTAGTAGGATATTTTCCGTGATCAACTCCACCGTTATCCGCGAAGGAAAGCTGATGCTTGGGCTTGAGAACGCCGTGGCGATATGTGCGCTTGAAATTCAATGTACTCCGGATTCGTATTCGGGAGTCATGGTGATGGAGCAGAATTGCCAAGTGGCTCTCCCTTTTTCTTCTCTTTTTTTTGTTGTTGTTGTCGTACGCATGGAGTGCGATCATTCTTTCAGAGCCCGCCAATCAATTTTCCTTGGAAAAAGATCGCCTATAACAGCCATGAATAATATTATCACTCATGAATACATTTATTTTATCCACGGGAGATAAATTTATTGCCGAACAACTCGATTGCCGCATTTGGTCAAATTCCGAGAGTTGTTCGGATTGATGCAGATCCCGTGGGACTCAAATTGCAATAGTTGCTTCAAGGCTCCACTTTGTACGCCTTTGCTTGTAAAGTTGTGGTCGGGCTCGGAATTGTCATGACAATCTGTGAGCCTTTTAATTTACTCCTAGTTCATGTCTGAATTCATGTTGATGGAACAAAATCGCCAAGAGGTCATGGCGATGCAAAACTGTCACGAGCCGTGGCTCGAAAACTCGTTTCTTTTTCTTTCTTTGAACACTCGGAATGCATATCCAATATGGGTGCCAGACTTTGCCGAGGATAACGAACGCGAAATTGGCCAATTTCTTTGATGTCAAATATATTGGCCGTTGAATCATTCTTCATTGAGCCGTGGCTCATGAAAGATTCGGTTTTAATTCCTTTGAGGCTATGTGCACTAGCCGTTGGGGCCAGCGTTAATTTTTGCATTGAGCCGTGGCTTTCTTTCTTTTTGTCGAACTGGTGGAGTGCAATCTTTCGTGATGGGTGAAACTGATTGAACCTTAGTTCGAAATTGGGTTGGTTTCAATTTTCATTGAGCCGTGGCTCTTTCAATTTTTATTGAGCCGTGGCTCACGAATAATCGGTTTTTATTCCTTTGATGTTGTTCACACAAGCCGTTGGAGTCGGCGTTAATTTTTGCATTGAAACCTTGTTTCGGAAGTGATCAGGTTCAATTTTTCCCTGCCTCATGAGCAAGATTGACGTAGTTGAATTTTCCACGAAGCGAGATCGGCCTCGATTGATGGATTTTCGCTAGTGTGAAGTTACACACGTCTCCCTTTATTACGAAACATGCAACAGTGAGTTCCTTGTAATTGAGGCACTGGTAGCCATAGCCCCGTGAATCGTCGAGCGTCTTCATCATTCGTGATGGAGTAGCTATATTTTTTTTTTGAAAGACCTGCAGTCTGTTTCCCTTAGAAAAAGATAACCGTGATCATAACGTGAAACATTAATTATACCACAAGAATAAATTTATTTATCCAGAGAAATAAATCTATTGTGATGCGGTCAAATCCCAGGAGGAGTTCGAAGATAAGTATGATGTATAGTCATAAAGGCCATTGGCTACTAGACTTCATACTGATTAGGAGTCCTAATCAATAACTTCAATTACTGTATAACAAAAGATGGAAATAGAGGTTTTTGCTTTACAAAAACTCTTTTTAGAATCAAGTGCACCCGAGAGTTTGGAGTGGGTTGGACTTGCCCAACACAAAATAATTCCACTAAAAAGAAGCGGCGAATACCAGATCATAAAATACAAATAAACTTATCTCATGGATAACTTCTGATCATGTGGTGATTGGGCTTTGTAAAGCATCAACATGCTTAATTCGTTTCTAGGAGAGCAAAGCATATTGTATTGTATTAACAGTTTTAATATCAAAACTGTGGTCGAAACGTATTTCTAGGGAGTTGAGACTTATCTCTTTGGCAGACTGGTCCGTTGCATCTGTGTTGATGAATGCATAAGAACTTCTTTGTTCTAGATTGACTTCGAATTATTCAGACCGTGCGCATGCCAATTCGTATGGGATCTTGTTGGAAACCATCCAGTATGGAGGAAATGATAGGGAGAACAAATCGTTCCCACAGACGGCGCCAGCTGATGAAGCAGTTTTTGGTCACCTCCGGAGGAGGGGTTCCTCAATCGTCCATCTGATCCTCCAATCCATAAAGTGGCTTCCGGAGAGCTTGATCTTTCGACCTGCAATACATAACAAAAAGCTATGGGCACCGGTATGGCTGTCGCCATCACCCCTCCGATGCCTAAGTCAGTTGATCTGCTTTAGAAGAGAGTATGGACTGAGTATGAGTTCTGCAGTATTGCATTGCGTACCTTTGTGAGGTGGAGATGTGATCTTTATATAGGCATCTTGGGAGGAATCCCTTAGGATTGGGACTCTTAAGTCTCATCCGCTCGTGGCGGGTATAGATAGGTGTTGGAGTGTCCTCCTTACCTCAGGACTCCCCTGATTCTTATCAGGTTTGAGGAGTCCCTTCACCTTTGGACTCTTGTACCTGCTTATCAGGTTAAGAGTCCTTACGGTGCTGGGACCTCTTGGGCTTATCCGCACATGACGGAAATAGGTTGGAGTGTCCTCCTTACCCAGGACTCCTTTGGTCCTTATCAGGTTTAGGAGTTCTCCTGGTGGACGAATCTCTGTGGTTATCCTCTAAGACTCGCGGCTTAATCTCTTTGGACGAGATAAGGTCCTGGTTGTTCTATGAGTCTTATAGACTGTACGAACTTTTGTCGTGACGTATTTTATAAGCCTCTGGCTGCAGGTTTGCCATCCTTGCCGAGCTCAACTGGTGAGCTGAGCTCGGTATTCTTTTATGAGCTGTGCTCGTGAGCTGGCCTCCATCCTTGAGGTGGTTTAGTAGAGGCTAGCTTTTATAGGCTAGATCCCGTGTTCTTGAGACTCTAGCTTGAGCCCTTAGGGCTGTGCTCGTGAGCACTTTGGTTTGGGCTAACCTTGGGATGACCTTCGCCCCTGGGCTGATCCATTGAGCTCAGCTCTTCAAGCTAAGCTCCGCGTCATTAGGTCCCTTGCATGGCCCTTCGTGTTGTGCTGGGCTTAATCGCCTGGGCTGACCTTGGGAGGTTATTTCCTACTTATCAGTACTCTTAAAACCTACTAACCGTCACGTGTTTCACTGTTCTTCTTTTGCATGACTAGTAGTCTAAATACCTACTAACCGTTGAAAGTCCTAGAGTAGTAGTGTGAGCAGTAAAGTTCTTGGCTCTCGGGGCAAGGGAGTTTCTCTCTCTAGGGAAACTCTCCTCCACCGCCCATCACTATTGCCGGCCACCTCTGGTCCGGCCATTTTTCCGGCCACGGGTCGTCATCCAACCCGGTATCCCGGTCTGGCCATCTATCCATCCAAGGGCTCTCCTCCATCGCCCTCCACTTCCGGCAACCGAATCAAGCAGTCGACGGCCTCTAGGACGATCTGGTCCATTAAGCAGTCATTGGCCATCATCTGGTCCGGCCACCATTGATACTTAGTAGGGTGGTCCGCCTTTGGCCCGCAAAGGTCTGGTCAGGCCAACACTGGATCGGGCCTTTTCGGGCAAGCTCCAACAGGTACGGTCTAGATCTGGTCCGGCCTTCACAGTTACTCCGTTTCTCTGGTCCGGCCAAGCTCCATCCGTCGGCCTTCATCTTCATCTCCAACCACAACCTCGCCGTGGGGCTCAACCGCCACCGTGGTTACCAGCTCGGGCGGCGGCAGCGGCGGGCTTACTCTGGTCTGGCCATCACTGGCGGACATCACTCGGGCAAGGGAGCCTCTCTCGCTAGGGAGGCTCTCCTCCACCGCCCACCTCTCATACCGGCCATCTCTGGTCCGGCCCCTAAGGTCCAGCCATTTAGGCCTCGGATCGACTTCCAACCCAGATCTGTTGTCGCCACAGATTTAGGGCATCACAGGTCGTGGCCGGCCTCCACCACCTGGTCCGGACAAGATCCACTCTGGTCCGGTCTTCCATCCGGCCTAGAAATCAACACCCGTAATGGCCCAACAGCCGTCGGCCTTCAACTCTGCGGGCATCAACAGCCGAGCAAGCAGCAAGCCAGCCCGGGCAGGCCATCCGTGAGTATCTCGGGCGGGGGGCAGCGGTGGGCTGCCAGTGATTGTTTTGCTCGGGCAGAGGCTAGGCAGCAGCTTTTTGCCCGGGCGATTCGAGTCAATATTAGTCCAGCCACAAGGAAGGCAGCAGCCGGCTGCAGCAGCAGGCAGCAGCCCGCCTGATGGCAGGTTGGGGCTAAATTTCTTTTAAAAAAAAAAGAAATTTACTGTTTCACCATCATGTGTTTCACCTACTAACCATCATGTGTTTCACCATCTTCTCTTCACATGATTAGTAGTCTAAAACCTACTAACCGTCATGTGTTTTACTGTTTTTCTTTTGCATGAGTAGTAGCCTAAACACCTACTAACCGTCATGTTTTTCACCATCTTTCTTCACATGACTAGTAGTCTAAAAACCTACTAACCGTCACGTGTTTCACTGTTTTTCTTTTGCATGACCAGTAGTCTAAACACCTACTAACCGTCATGTGTTTCACCATCTTCTCTTCCCATGACTAGTCGTCTAAAAACCTACTAACCGTCACGTGTTTCACTGTTTTTCTTTTGCATGACTAGTAGTCTCAACACCAACTAACTGTCATGTGTTTCACCATATTCTCTTCGCATGACTAGTAGTGTAAATACCTACTAACCGTCATGTGGTTAACTATCTTCTCTTCACAGGACTAGTAATCTAAAAACCTACTAACCGTAACGTGTTTCACTGTTTTTTTTTCCGCATGATTAGCAGTCTAAACACCTACTAACCGTCATGTTTTTCACCATCTTCTCTTCACAAGACTAGTAGTCTAAAAACTTACTAACCGTAACGTGTTTCACTCTTTTTCTTTAGCATGACTAGTAGCCTAAACGCCTACTAACCGTCATGTTTTTCACCATCTTCTCTTCACATGAATAGTACTCTTAAAACCTACTAACCGTCACGTGTTTCAATGTTCTTATTTTGCATGACTAGTAGTCTAAATACCTACTAACCGTCATATTTTTCACCATCCTCTTTTCACATGACTAGTAGTCTAAAAACCTACTAACCGTCACGTGTTTCACAGTTTTTTTTTTGCATGACTAGTAGTCTAAACACCTACTAACTGTCATGTTTTTCACCATCTTCTCTTCACATGACTAGTAGTCTAAAAACCTACTAACCGTCACGTGTATCATTGTTTTTCTTTTGCATGACTAGTAGTCTAAACACCTACTAACCGTCTTGTGTTTCATCATCTTCTCTTCACATGACTAGTAGTCTTAAAATCTACTAACCATCACGTGTTTCACTGTTTTTGTTTTGCATGACTAGTAGTCTAAACACCTACCAACATTCATGTTTTTCACCATCTTCTCTTCACATGAATAGTAGTCTTAAAACCAACAAACCGCCACGTGTTTCACTATTTTTGTTTTGCATGACTAGTAGTCTAAACACCTACTAAACGTCATGTTTTTCACCATCTTTTTCTTCACAAGACTAGTAGTCTAAAAATCTACTAACCGTCACGTGTTTCACTGTATTTATTTTGTCTGACAAGTAGTCTAAACACCTACTAACCGTCATGAATTTCACCATCTTCTCTTCACATGACCAGTAGTCTAAAAACTTACTAACTGTCACGTGTTTCGCGGTTTTTCTTTTGCTTGACTAGTAGTCTAAACACCTAATAACCGTCATGTTTTTCACCATCTTCTCTTCATATGACTAGTAGTCTAAAACCTACGAACCGTCAAGTGTTTCGCTGTTTTTCTTTTGCATGACTAGTAGTCTAAACACCTACTAACCGTCAGGTGTTTCACCATCTTCTCTTCCCATGACTAGTAGTCTAAAAACTTACTAACCGTCACATGTTTCACTATTTTTCTTTTGCATGACTATTAGTCTAAACACCTACTAACCGTCATGTTTTTCACCATCTTCTTTTCACATGAATAGTACTCTTAAAACCAACTAACCGTCCCGTGTTTCACTGTTATTATTTTGCATGACTAGTAGTCTAAATACCTACTAACCGTCATGAATTTCACCATCTTCTCTTCACATGACTAGTAATCTAAAAACCTACTAACCGTCACATGTGTCACAGTTTTTCTTTTGCATGACTAGTAGTCTAAACACCTACTAACCGTCATGTTTTTCACCACCTTCTCTTCACATGATTAGTAGTCTAAAAACCTACTAACCGTCACGTGTTTCTCTGTTTTTTCTTTTGCATGACTAGTAGTCTAAACACCTACTAACCGTCATGTTTTTAACCATCTTCTCTTCACATGACTAGTAGTCTAAAACCTACCAACCGTCACGTGTTTCACTGTTTTACTTTTGCATGACCATTAGTCTAAACACCTACTATCCGTTATGAATTTCACCATCTTCTATTCACTTGACTAGTAGTCTAAAACCTACTAATCGTCACGTGTTGCACAGTTTTTTCTTTTACATGACTGGTAGTCTAAACACCTATTAACCGTCATGCGTTTCACCATCTTCTCTTCGAATGACTAGTGGTCTAAAAACCTACTAGCCGTCACGTGTTTCACTGTTTTTCTTTTGCATGACTAGTAGTCTAAACACCTACTAACCGTCAGGTTTTTAACCAACTTCTCTTCACATGACTAGTAGTCTAAAAACTTACTAACCGTCACGTGTTTCACTGTTTTTATTTTGCATGACTAGTAGTCGAAACACCTACTAACCGTCACGTTTTTCACCATCTTCTCTTCACATGAATAATACTCTTAAAACCTACTAACCGTCACGTGTTTCACTGTTCTTCTTTTGCATGACTAGTAGTCTAAATACCTACTAACCGTCATATTTATCACCATCTTCTCTTCACATGACTAGTAGTCTAAAAACCTACTAACTGTCACGTGTTTCACAGTTTTTCTTTTGCATAACAACTAGTCTAAACACCTACTAACCGTCATGTTTTTTACCATCTTCTATTCACATGACTAGTATTCTAAAAACCTACTAACCGTCACGTGTTTCACTGTATTTCTTTTGTATGACTAGTAGTCTGAAAACCTACTAACCGTCATGTTTTTCACCATCTTCTCTTCACATGACTAGTAGTCTAAAAACCTACTAACCGTCACGTGTTTCACTGTTTTTCTTTTGCATGAATAGTAGTCTAAACAGCTACTTACCGTCATGTGTTTCATCATCTTCTCTTCACATGACTAGTAGTCTTAAAACCTACTAACCGTCACGTGTTTCCTTGTTTTTGTTTTGCATGACTAGTAGTCTAAACACCTACTAACCGTCAAGTTTTTCACCTTCTTCTCTTTTTTTTGGGTAATTTAGCTTGAAATTAAAAAGGGTTAATCGAATGTACAGCATACAAGGGGCATACCCCAGGAGGAAAAGAAAAGAAAAAAAACTAGAATGATAAAAGTACGGTAACCATGCACAACCCGCATGGAGAGTAAAATAAAGTGACATATGTGATACAAATGGATCTGAAAAGAACCATGAAATGTACTGAAATGAAATTGAGCTATTCCTGGCACAACCCGCCAGGCTAGGAAATAAGGTAATTGAAGTAGATAGTCATGGTCAACATGGACCACATGATAACCAGCGTTGAGGAGAGATCCTCCTCCTCCTAGTCTGGGCTAAGAAAACCAAGACCCGAGGCTTCCATCACCCCAAAGCAAGTATAATATCCGCTCAACAAAAGTCAACTACTACAGAGGAACTCGGACTGAGAGAGGCTCGACCAGGGGATGACGGCATCCGACAAGGCTACCCTGCTAAGTACCCTGCACACCACACCCATTCCACCCTGACTACTACAACCTTGCCTAAATCCCCTAGGCTCGCTAACGACTCAAAGCGGAACAGAAAGAGAGGCCACCAAAAGTAGCCACTCGAACCTCAAGTGGACCAAGCTGCTCTTTTCGATCAGTGCAAACCACCAAATCTAATCAGAAACAGACTGCAAAGCAACCCCTTTCGATCAGTGAGGATCCACCAATCTAGTCAATGACAGCTCCGGCAACTACCCTGCTCAATCAAACTCCAACCATAATCTAATCATCGGCTCCTGCAGCTGCTGCTACTGCAGGCTACCCCTAACTAGGAAGGAGTTCAATCTATTCAAAAATAGCTACGACCACATGAATACTACACTCAACCTTAGAGCAAAAAAAACTGGTTCTAGGGATATAAAAGGCTCGACCATAAGCCCGACCCCCGATTTCAGTCCAACAGATGACCGCCTATCGGGGGTTAATAACACCATCAGACTGGCCCGTACGTCCAGCAACAGATTGACAATAAACCAATATTGGATTTGGAATTATGTTTGGAATCCGTGCCACCTTTTTTTTTTTTTTGAAAAAAATTTAGGCCCAACCTGCCATCGGGCGGGCTGCTACCCCACTGCCCGAGCCACCAGCCGGCTTGCCTGCCCGCTGCTGCCTGCAGCCTGCTGCCACTGCCTGCAGCTGCTACTGCCTGCTGCCGCCTGCTGGATGAAGGAAGACTCGAATCGCCCGGGCAGAAGCTGCTGCCTAACCTCTGCCCGAGCAGAACAGTCACGGGCAGCACACGGCTGCCCCCTCCGCCCGAGCCACTCCCGGATGGCCTGCCCGGGCTGGCTTGCTTGGCCCGATGACTCCGGCAGCCGATTGACGTGATTGAACCCCCTTCGTGGTCTGACTTGGGCCATGGCTGTGAGCCACGGCGGTTGACGCCGGCGACGGTCTGACTCCGGCAACCGTGACCGGCGGCCATGGCTGATTGACGTGATTGAACCCCCATCGGGGTCTGACTTGGGCCATGGCTGTGAGCCACGGCGGTTGACGCCGGCGACGATTTGACTTGGGCCGGAGATGATGGCTGGAGATGATCCAGGCTGGTACCTCAACAAGGCCCACCGCGAGCCGCCGCCCTCTGCGGTGTATCACAACCGAGTGAGGACAGCCGAGGTACAGATGTGATTGAACGGCAGATTGACTTGATTGAACCCCCATCGGGGTCTGGTACAGAACGGATTGAACCCCCATCGGGGTCGTGATTGAACCCCCGTCGGTTTGCCAAATGGATCTTTCACCGTGGCTGGGTCGCCGGAGCTGGTGTGGATATCGTCGGACCAGAGAAGGCCGTTGGCCGTTGGCCGGACCCAAGGGGATCCGGTTGTGAAAGGGCGGTGGAGGAGAGCCTCTATAGCGATAGAGGTTCCCTTGCCCGAGGTCTGCTGCTGTTGCTGCCGCCGAGTGGGAGCCGGCATGGCTGGGCCAGGTGCGGCAGCCTTAGCTTTTTTGGAGCAACTAGTTACTTCCACCTTCTTCTCTTAATATGACTAGTAGTCTAAAACCTACTAACCGTCACGTGTTTCACTGTTTTTCTTTTGCATGACTAGTAGTCTAAATACCAAGTAACCGTCATGTGTTTCACCATCTTCTCTTCACAGGACTACTAGTCTAAAACCTAATAACCATCACGTGTTTCACTGTTTTTTTTTTTGCATGATTAGTAGTCTAAACACCTACTAACCGGCATGTGCTTCACCATCCTTCTTCACTTGACTAGTAGTCTAAAAATCTACTAACCGTCACGTGTTTCACTGTTTTTGTTTTGCATGACTAATATTCTAAACACCTACTAACCGTAATGTGTTTCACCATCTTCTCTTCACATGAATAGTATTCTTAAAACCTACTAACCGTCACATTTTCACTTTATTTCTTTTGCATAACTAGTAGTCTAAACACCTACAAACCGTCATGTTTACACAAGAATAGTAGTCTATAAATCTACTAATCGTCACATGTTTCACTGTATTTCTTTTGGATGACTAGTAGTCTAAAGACCTACTAACCATCATGAGTTTCACCATCTTCTATTCACATGACATGTAGTCTAAAAACCTACTAACCGTCACGTGTTTCACAGTTTTTCTTTTGCATGACTACTAGTCTAAACACCTACTAACCGTCATGTGTTTGACCATCATTTCTTCACATGACTAGTAGTCTTAAACCCTACTAACCTTCACGTGTTTCACTGTTTTTCTTTTGCATGACTATTAGTCTAAACGCCTGCTAACCGTCATGTTTTTCACCATTTTCTCTTCACATGACTAGTAGTTTAAAAACCTACTAACCGTCACATGTTTCACTGTTTTTCTTTTGCATGACTAGTAGTCTAAACACATACTAACAGTCATGTGTTTCACCATCTTCTCTTCACATGACTAGTAGTCTTAAAACCTACTAACCGTCACGTGTTTCACTGTTTTTTTTTTTTGCATGACTATTAGTCTAAACACCTACTAACCGTCATGTGTTTCACCAACTTCTCTTCACATGACTTGTAGTCTAAAAACCTACTAACCGTCACGTGTTTTACTGTTTTTCTTTTGCATGAGTAGTAGTCTAAACACCTACTAACTGTCATGTTTTTCACCATCTTTCTTCACATGACTAGTAGTCGAAAAACCTACTAACCGTGACGTGTTTCATTGTTTTTCTTTTGCAATGCTAGTAGTCTAAACACCTTTTCTAACCGTCATATGTTTCACCATCTTCTCTTCACATGACTAGTAGTATTAAAACCTACTAACCGTCATGTGTTTCACTGTTTTTTTTTTGCATGACTAGTAGTCTAAACACCTACTAACCGTCATGTGTTTTACCATCTTCTCTTCACATGACTTGTAGTTTAAAAAACCTACTAACAGTCACGAGTTTCACTGTTTTTCTTTTGCATGACTAGTAGTCTAAACACCTACTAAACGTCATATTTTTCACCATCTTCTCTTCACTTGACTAGTAATCTAAAAACCTACTAACCGTTACGTGTTTCACTGTTTTTATTCTTTTGCATGACTAGTAGTCTAAACACCTGCTAACCGTCATGTTTTTAACCATCTTTTCTTCACTGGACTAGTAGTCTAAAAACCTACTACTCGTCACGTGTTTCACTGTTTTTCTCTTGCATGACTAGTAGTCTATACACCTACTAACCGTCATGTGTTTCACCATCTTTTTTTCACATGACTAGTAGTCTAAAAATCCACTAACCTTCACGTGTTTCACTGTTTTTCTTTTGCGTGACTAGTAGTCTAAACACCTACTAACCGTCATGTTTTTCACCATCTTCTCTTCACAAGACTAGTAGTCTAAAAATCTACTAACCGTCACATGTTTCACTGTATTTCTTTTGTATGACTAGTAGTCTAAATACTTACTAACCGTTATGTGTTTCACCATCTTCTCTTAAAATGACTTGTAGTCTAAAAACCTACTAACCGTCACGTGTTTCACTGTTTTTCTTTTGCATTACTAGTAGTCTCAACACCTACTAACCGTCATGTGTTTCACCATATTCTCTTCGCATGACAATTAGTGTAAATACCTACTAACCGTCATGTGGTTCACCATCTTCTCTTCACAGGACCAGTAATCTAAAAACCTACTAACCGTAACGTTTTTCACAGTTTTTTTTTTTGCATTATTAGCAGTCTAAACACCGACTAACCGTCATGTTTTTCACCATCTTCTTTTCACAAGACTAGTAGTCTAAAAACTTACTAACTGTCACGTGTTTCACTCTTTTTCTTTTGCATGACTAGTAGTCTAAACGCCTACTAACCGTCAAGTTTTTCACCATCTTCTCTTCACATGAATAGCACTCTTAAAACCTAATAACCGTCACGTGTTTCAATGTTCTTCTTTTGCATGACTAGTAGTCTAAATACCTACTAACCGTCATGTTTTTCACCATCCTCTTTTCACAAGACTAGTAGTCTACAAACCTACTAACCGTCACGTGTTTCACAGTTTTTCTTTTGCATGACTAGTAGTCTAAACACCTAATAACCGTCATGTTTTTCACCATCTTCTCTTCACATGAATAGTATTCTTAAAACCTACAAACCGCCACGTGTTTCACTGTTTTTGTTTTGCATGACTAGTAGTCTAAACACCTACTAACCGTCATGTTTTTCACCATCTTCTCTTCACAAGACTAGTAGTCTAAAAATCTACTAACCGTCACGTGTTTCACTGTATTTATTTTGTATGACAAGTAGTCTAAACACCTACTAACCGTCATGAATTTCACCATCTTCTCTTCACAAGACCAGTAGTCTAAAAACTTACTAACTGTCACGTGTTTCGCTGTTTTTCTTTTGCATGACTAGTAGTCTAAACACCTAATAACCGTCATGTTTTTCACCATCTTCTCTTCATATGACTAGTAGTCTAAAACCTACTAACCGTCAAGTGTTTCGTTGTTTTTATTTTGCATGACTAGTAGTCTAAACACCTACTAACCGTCATGTGTTTCACCATCTTCTCTTCACATGACTAGTAGTCTAAAAACCTACTAACCGTCACGGGTTTCACTGTTTTTCTTTTGCATGACTAGTAGTCTAAACACCTGCTAACCGTCATGTTTTTAACCATCTTTTCTTCACTGGACTAGTAGTCTAAAAACCTACTACTCGTCACGTGTTTCACTGTTTTCTCTTGCATGACTAGTAGTCTATACACCTACTAACCGTCATGTGTTTCACTATCTTTTTTTCACATGACTAGTAGTCTAAAAATCCACTAACCTTCACGTGTTTCACTGTTTTTCTTTTGCGTGACTAGTAGTCTAAACACCTACTAACCGTCATGTTTTTCACCATCTTCTCTTCACAAGACTAGTAGTCTAAAAATCTACTAACCGTCACATGTTTCACGGTATTTCTTTTGTATGACTAGTAGTCTAAATACTTACTAACCGTTATGTGTTTCACCATCTTCTCTTAAAATGACTTGTAGTCTAAAAACCTACTAACCGTCACGTGTTTCACTGTTTTTCTTTTGCATGACTAGTAGTCTAAACACCTACTAACCGTCATGTTTTTCACCATCTTCTCGTCATATGACTAGTAGTCTAAACACCTACTAACCGTCATGCGGTTCACCATCTTCTCTTCACAGGACTAGTAATCTAAAAACCTACTAACCGTAACGTTTTTCACTGTTTTTTTTTTTGCATGATTAGCAGTCTAAACACCGAATAACCGTCATGTTTTTCACCATCTTCGATCTCTTCACAAGACTAGTAGTCTAAAAACTTACTAACCGTCACGTGTTTCACTCTTTTTCTTTTGCATGACTAGTGGTCTAAACGCCAACTAACCGTCATGTTTTTCACCATCTTCTCTTCACATGAATAGCACTCTTAAAACCTAATAACCGTCACGTGTTTCAATGTTCTTCTTTTGCATGACTAGTAGTCTAAATACCTACTAACCGTTATGTTTTTCACCATCCTCTTTTCACATGACTAGTAGTCTAAAAACCTACTAACCGTCACGTGTTTCACAGTTTTTCTTTTGCATGACTAGTAGTCTAAACACCTACTAACCGTCATGTTTTTCACCATCTTCTCTTCACATGAATAGTAGTCTTTAAACCTACAAACCGCCACGTGTTTCACTGTTTTTGTTTTGCATGACTAGTAGTCTAAACACCTACTAACCGTCATGTTTTTCACCATCTTCTCTTCACAAGACTAGTAGTCTAAAAATCTACAAACCGTCACGTGTTTCACTGTATTTATTTTGTATGACAAGTAGTCTAAACACCTAATAACCATCACAAATTTCACCATCTTCTCTTCACATGACTAGTAGTCTAAAAACTTACTAACTGTCACGTGTTTCGCTGTTTTTCTTTTGCATGACTAGTAGTCTAAACATCTACTAACCGTCATGTTTTTCACCATCTTCTCTTCATATGACTAGTAGTCTAAAACCTACTAACCGTCAAGTGTTTCGTTGTTTTTATTTTGCATGACTAGTAGTCTAAACACCTACTAACCGTCATGTGTTTCACCATCTTCTCTTCACATGACTAGTAGTCTAAAAACCTACTAACCGTCACGGGTTTCACTGTTTTTATTCTTTTGCATGACTAGTAGTCTAAACACCTGCTAACCGTCATGTTTTTAACCATCTTTTCTTCACTGGACTAGTAGTCTAAAAACCTACTACTCGTCACGTGTTTCACTGTTTTTCTCTTGCATGACTAGTAGTCTATACACCTACTAACCGTCATGTGTTTCACCATCTTTTTTTCACATGACTAGTAGTCTAAAAATCCACTAACCTTCACGTGTTTCACTGTTTTTCTTTTGCGTGACTAGTAGTCTAAACACCTACTAACCGTCATGTTTTTCACCATCTTCTCTTCACAAGACTAGTAGTCTAAAAATCTACTAACCGTCACATGTTTCACTGTATTTCTTTTGTATGACTTGTAGTCTAAATACTTACTAACCGTTATGTGTTTCACCATCTTCTCTTAAAATGACTTGTAGTCTAAAAACCTACTAACCGTCACGTGTTTCACTGTTTTTCTTTTGCATGACTAGTAGTCTCAACACCTACTAACCGTCATGTGTTTCACCATATTCTCTTCGCATTACTATTAGTGTAAATACCTACTAACCGTCATGTGGTTCACCATCTTCTCTTCACAGGACCAGTAATCTAAAAACCTACTAACCGTAACGTTTTTCACAGTTTTTTTTTTGGCATTATTAGCAGTCTAAACACCGACTAACCGTCATGTTTTTCACCATCTTCTTTTCACAAGACTAGTAGTCTAAAAACTTACTAACTGTCACGTGTTTCACTCTTTTTCTTTTGCATGACTAGTAGTCTAAACGCCTACTAACCGTCAAGTTTTTCACCATCTTCTCTTCACATGAATAGCACTCTTAAAACCTAATAACCGTCACGTGTTTCAATGTTCTTCTTTTGCATGACTAGTAGTCTAAATACCTACTAACCGTCATGTTTTTCACCATCCTCTCTTCACAAGACTAGTAGTCTACAAACCAACTAACCGTCACGTGTTTCACTGTTTTTGTTTTGCATGACTAGTAGTCAAAACACTTACTAACCGTCATGTTTTTCACCATCTTCTCTTCACATGAATAGTAGTCTTTAAACCTACAAACCGCCACGTGTTTCACTGTTTTTGTTTTGCATGACTAGTAGTCTAAACACCTACTAACCGTCATGTTTTTCACCATCTTCTCTTCACAAGACTAGTAGTCTAAAAATCTACTAACCGTCACGTGTTTCACTGTATTTATTTTGTATGACAAGTAGTCTAAATACCTACTAACCGTCATGAATTTCACCATCTTCTCTTCACATGACTAGTACTCAAAAAACTTACTAACTGTCACGTGTTTCGCTGTTTTTCTTTTGCATGACTAGTAGTCTAAACACCTACTAACCGTCATGTTTTTCACCATCTTCTCTTCATATGACTAGTAGTCTAAAACCTACTAACCGTCAAGTGTTTCACTGTTTTTCTTTTGCATGACTAGTAGTCTAAACACCTACTAACCGTCATGTTTTTCACCATCTTCTCTTCACATGACTAGTAGTCTAAAAACTTACTAACCGTCACGTGTTTCACTGTTTTTCTTTTGCATGACTAGTAGTCTAAACACCTACTAACCGTCATGTTTTTCACCATCTTCTCTTCACATGAATAGTACTCTTAAAACAACCTAACCGTCCCGTGTTTCACTGTTATTCTTTTGCATGACCAGTAGTCTAAATACCTACTAACCGTCATGTTTTTCACCATCTTCTCTTCACATGACTAGTAGTCTAAAAACCTACTAACCGTCACGTGTTTCACTCTTTTACTTTTGCATGACTAGTAGTCTAAACACCTACTAACCGTCATGCGGTTCACCATCTTCTCTTCACAGGACTAGTAATCTAAAAACCTACTAACCGTAACGTGTTTCACTGTTTTTTTTTTTGCATGATTAGCAGTCTAAACACCGACTAACCGTCATGTTTTTCACCATCTTCTCTTCACAAGACTAGTAGTCTAAAAACTTACTAACCGTCACGTGTTTCACTCTTTTTTTTTTTGGGTAATTTAGCTTGAAATTAAAAGAGGTTAAGCGAATGTACAGCCTACAAGGGGCATACCCCAGGAGGAAAAGAAAGGGAAAAAAACAAGAATGACAAAAGTGCGGTAAACCATGCACAACCCGCATGGAGAGTAAGATAAAGTAAATACGTAACCATGCACAACCCGCATGGAGAGTAATATAAAGTGAATATATAACAAGATGCCATGTGAACTGAGATATATGAAATTGAACTACTACCTGGCACTACCCGCCAGGCTAGGAATAAGGTAAATAAGGTAGATAGTCAAGGCCAACGATGACCGCAAGATAACCAACGCTGAGGAGAGCAGCTACAAAGTAATACGGCTTCTAGGCAGTCTGAACGGCTACTACAGAGGAACAAGGCATCAAGAGGTTCGAACCAGAGATGACGGCATCCGACAAGGCCCCGCTGCAAGAGCCCTGCTCACCACGCCCAATCCTTCCGGCCTAGTACTCCCTCATCCAAGCCTAAGGCTCGCCAAAACCACCTACTGAAACCAACTACCCAATAACCACCTCCTCCAAAGCTGGGCTAAGAGAGCCAAGAACCTAGTACCTCCAACAAGCCCAAGGCTAGCATAATACCCACTCATCTGAAACCAACTACTACAGAGGGACACGGACCGAGAGAGGCTCGAACTGGAGATGACGGCATCTGACAAGGCCCCGCTGCAAGAGCCCTGCACACCACGCCCATTCCATCCAGACTACTACACCCTCAACCTTATCCCCTAGGCTCGCTAACTTCTATAAGCGGCACGGGAAGAGGATCCACCAGAAGTGGCCACTCAAACCCCAAGTGGACCAACTGCTCCTTTCGATCAGTGCAAACCACCAATCTAATCAGAAACAGTCAGCAAAGCTACCTCTTTCGATCAGTGAACAACCACCAATCTAATCAACGACAGCTCCGGCAGCTACCTCGCTCAAACAGAAACCATCCACCAATCTAATCAGTGGCATCCACAGCTGCTGCTACTGCGAAAACCCCTTTCAATCAGAACAGAAACTAATCTAATCAACGATAGCCGCGTCCACAAGAATACTACACCCAACCTCAGAGCTAACAAGAACAGGATCTAGGCATGTAAAGGCTCGACCAAGAGCCCGACCCCGATTTCAGTCCAACAGATGACCGCCTATCGGGATCGCAGAGACTAACAGTAAACTGGCCCGAAAGTCCAGCAACAAATTGACAATGAATAAATAAGTGCAAAGCGCAAATTGAATAACGAAGGCGCAATGGATACGATGATTTCCGGCCTAGCCGGGCAACCGGGGCTGGGCTAGCTGGCTGTGCCCAGGCTGCTACTGCCTGCTGCTACTGCAGCCTGCCTGCTGCTGCCTGCCTGCTACCGCCTGAGACTCTGCCTTGCCAGCCCAAGGCCGGCTGGCTGATGGCCCGGGCTGAAGGCCCAGGCTGCTGATCGGGTAACTGCTTGAGTATTGCCCGAGCAAGCCCCCCTCCTCTGCCCGAGCAAGTCCCCTCCGCTGCCTCTGATTGACCTGCCCTAGCGGCCAGGGCTGGCCTGGACAGGGGGTGGCCTGAGATGGCTCACTCCGGTCGGAGTTGACCGCCGAGCCACGATAGCTCCGACTCCAATCCACCGTCCTCCACTGTGTACTGCATCTTAGGACCGGATCTGGCCGGAGATGTGACCCGGCGACCGGGACCGACTCCAGCAGCCATTGATGTTGATGATGGCCGACGGCTGTTAAGCTCCACGGCGCGGTAGATAATCTATTAAGGATAGCCATCCATGAGATCACACTACATCTAGGGATGTACCCTGAGAACCATACCACTTTATGCCAAGTGATAGTAGGAAAATGTATCCTTAAATGATCCCATAGGGATGAGATGGTGAACTTACCAGATGCATTGAGATTCCATATGCATCTATCCCCAGTGGAAGCATTGATGGGGACAGCTTGTAATTCTGATCTCACTTCATTGAGATCAGGAGTTTGGGTCAGTGGGAAGGCCCACTGATTGTCTCTGATGATAGACTGCACAGTGGAATCCCTGTGCAGTCCAGAATCTAAGGTAATTCTAGGCACATATTTAGACAATAAGGGCCCTAGGGGATGCCAGTTATCAAACAACAAGGAGGTCAAATGGCCATCCCCTATTTTATACGTAATGTGTGATTGGATGAGTGGTCTAATGTTAAGAATTTTCCTCCATACCCATGAGGGATTGCTTGGAGTTTTAACACTCCAAAAGCTCTTACCTTTAAGTAGGTAAGACTTCACCCATTGGCACCACATAATAGGTATTTAGACTACTGGTCATGCAAAAGAAAAACAGTGAAACACGTAACGGTTAGTGGTTTTAAGACTACTATTCATGTGAAGAGAAAATTGTGAAAAACATGACGGTTAGTAGGTGTTTACACTACTAGTCATGCAAAAGAAAAACAGTGAAACACGTGACGGTTAGTAGGTTTTTAGACTACTAGTCATATGAAGAGAAGATGGTGAAACACATGACGGTTAGTAGGTGTTTAGACTACAAGTCATGCAAAAGAAAAATAGTGAAACACGTGACGGTTAGTGGTTTTTAAACTACTAGTCATATGAAGAGAAGATGGTGAAAAACATGACGGTTAGTAGGTGTTAAGACTACTAGTCATGCAAAAGAAAAATAGTGCAACACGTGACGATTAGTAGGTTTTTAGACTACTAGTCATGTGAAGAGAAGATGGTGAAACACATGACGGTTAGTAGGTGTTTAGACTACTAGTCATGCAAAAGAAGAACAGTGAAACACGTGACGGTTAGTAGGTTTTTAGACTACTAGTCCTGTGAAGAGAAGATGGTGAAACACATGACGGTTAGTAGGTGTTTAGACTACTAGTCATGCAAAAGAAAAACAGTGAAACACGTAACGGTTAGTGGTTTTAAGACTACTATTCATGTGAAGAGAAGATTGTGAAAAACATGACGGTTAGTAGGTGTTTAGACTACTAGTCATGCAAAAGAAAAACAGTGAAACACGTGACGGTTAGTAGGTTTTTAGACTACTAGTCATATGAAGAGAAGATGGTGAAACACATGACGGTTAGTAGGTGTTTAGACTACTAGTCATGCAAAAGAAAAACAGTGCAACACGTGACGATTAGTAGGTTTTTAGACTACTAGTCATATGAAGAGAAGATGGTGAAACACATGACGGTTAGTAGGTGTTTAGACTACTAGTCATGCAAAAGAAAAACAGTGCAACACGTGACGATTAGTAGGTTTTTGGACTACTAGTCATGTAAAGAGATGATGGTGAAACACATAACGGTTAGTAGGTGTTTAGACTACTAGTCATGGAAAAGAAAAACAGTGAAACACGTGACGGTTAGTAGGTTTTTAGACTACTAGTCATGTGAATAGAAGATGGTGAAAAACATGACGGTTAGTAGGTGTTTAGACTACTAGTCATGCAAAAGAAAAACAGAGAAACACGTGACGGTTAGTAGGTTTTTAGACTACTAGTCATGTGAAGAGAAGATGGTGAAAAACATGACGGTTAGTAGGTGTTTAGACTACTAGTCATGCAAAAGAAAAACAGTGAAACACGTGACGGTTAGTAGGTTTTTAGACTACTAGTCATGTGAAGAGAAGATGGTGAAAAACATGACGGTTAGTAGGTGTTTAGACTACTAGTCATGCAAAAGAAAAACAGTGAAACACGTGACGATTAGTAGGTTTTTAGACTACTAGTCATGTGAAGAGAAGATGGTGAAACACATGACGGTTAGTAGGTGTTTAGACTACTAGTCATGCAAAAGAGGAACAGTGAAACACGTGACGGTTAGTAGGTTTTTATACTACTAGTCCAGTGAAGAGAAGATGGTGAAACACATGACGGTTAGTAGGTGTTTAGACTACTAGTCATGCAAAAGAAAAACAGTGAAACACGTGACGGTTAGTAGGTTTTTAGAATACTAGTCATATGAAGAGAAGATGGTTAAACACATGACGGTTAGTAGGTATTTAGACTAATAGTCATGCAAAAGAAAAACAGTGAAACACGTGACGGTTAGAGGTTTTTAGACTACTAGTCATGCAAAAGAAAAACAGTGCAACACGTGACGATTAGTAGGTTTTAGACTACTAGTCATGTGAAGAGAATATGGTGAAACACATGACGTTTAGTAGGTGTTTAGACTACTAGTCATGCAAAAGAAGAATAGTGAAACACGTGACGGTTATTAGGTTTTTATACTAATAGTCCTGTGAAGAGAAGATGGTGAAAAACATGACGGTTAGTAGGTGTTTAGACTACTAGTCATGCAAAAGAAAAACAGTGCAACACGTGACGATTAGTAGGTTTTGGGATTACTAGTCATGTGAAGAGAAGATGGTGAAACACATGACGGTTAGTAGGTGTTTAGACTACTAGTCATGCAAAAGAGGAACAGTGAAACACGTGACGGTTAGTAGGTTTTTATACTACTAGTCCAGTGAAGAGAAGATGGTGAAACACATGACGGTTAGTAGGTGTTTAGACTACTAGTCATGCAAAAGAAAAACAGTGAAACACGTGACGGTTAGTAGGTTTTTAGACTACTAGTCATATGAAGAGAAGATGGTGAAACACATGACGGTTAGTAGGTGTTTAGATTACTAGTCATGCAAAAGAAAAACAGTGAAACACGTAACGGTTAGCGGTTTTAAGACTACTATTCATGTGAAGAGAAGATTGTGAAAAACATGACGGTTAGTAGGTGTTTAGACTACTAGTCATGCAAAAGAAAAACAGTGAAACACGTGACGGTTAGTAGGTTTTTAGACTACTAGTCATGTGAAAAGAAGATGGTGAAACACATGACGGTTAGTAGGTGTTTAGACTACTAGTCATGCAAAAGAAAAAGAGTGAAACACGTGACGGTTAGTAGGTTTTTAGACTACTAGTCATGTGAAGAGAAGATGGTGAAACACATGACGGTTAGTAGGTGTTTAGACTACTAGTCATGCAAAAGAAAAACAGTGCAACACGTGACGATTAGTCGGTTTTTAGACTACTAGTCATGTGAAGAGAATATGGTGAAACACATGACGGTTAGTAGGTGTTTAGACTACTAGTCATGCAAAAGAAGAACAGTGAAACACGTGACGGCTAGTAGGTTTTTAGACTACTCGTCATTTGAAGAGAAGATGGTGAAACACATGACTGTTAGTAGGTGTTTAGACTACTAGTCATACAAAAGAAAAACAATAAAACACGTGACGGTTAGTAGGTTTTTAGACTACTATTTCTGTGAAGAGAAGATGGTGAAAAACATGACGGTTAGTAAGTGTTTAGACTACTAGTCATGCAAAAGAAAAAAAAAGTGAAACACGTGACAGTTAGTAGGATTTTAGACAACAAGTCTTGTGAAGAGAAGATGGTGAAAAACATGACGGTTAGTAGGTGTTTAGACTACTAGTCATGCAAAAGAAAAACAGTGCAACACGTGACGATTAGTAGGTTTTTTGATTACTAGTCATGTGAAGAGAAGATGGTGAAACACATGACGGTTAGTAGGTGTTTAGACTACTAGTCATGCAAAAGAGGAACAGTGAAACACGTGACGGTTAGTAGGTTTTTATACTACTAGTCCTGTGAAGAGAAGATGGTGAAAAACATGACGGTTAGTAGGTGTTTAGACTACTAGTCATGCAAAAGAAAAACAGTGAAACACGTGACGTTTAGTAGGTTTTTAGACTACTAGTCATGTGAAGAGAAGATGGTGAAAAACATGACGGTTAGTAGGTGTTTAGACTACTAGTCATGCAAAAGAAAAACAGTGAAACACGTGACGGTTAGTAGGTTTTTAGACTACTAGTCATGTGAAGAGAAGATGGTGAAACACATGACGGTTAGTAGGTGTTTAGACTAATTGTCATGCAAAAGAAAAACAGTGAAACACGTGACGGTTAGTAGGTTTTAGACTACTAGTCATGTGAAAAGAAGATGGTGAAACACATGACGGTTAGTAGGTGTTTAGACTACTAGTCATGCAAAAGAAAAACAGTGAAACACGTGACGGTTAGTAGGTTTTTAGACTACTAGTCATATGAAGAGAAGATGGTGAAACACATGACGGTTAGTAGGTGTTTAGACTACTAGTCATGCAAAAGAAAAACAGTGAAACACGTGACGGTTAGAGGTTTTTAGACTACCAGTCATATGAAGAGAAGATGGTGAAAAACATGACGGTTAGTAGGTGTTTAGACTTCTAGTCATGCAAAAGAAAAACAGTGCACCACGTGACGATTAGTAGGTTTTTAGACTACTAGTCATGTGAAGAGAATATGGTGAAACACATGACGTTTAGTAGGTGTTTAGACTACTAGTCATGCAAAAGAAGAACAGTGAAACACGTGACGGTTAGTAGGTTTTTATACTACTAGTCCTGTGAAGAGAAGATGGTGAAACACTTGACGGTTAGTAGGTGTTTAGACTACTAGTCATGCAAAAGAGAAACATTGAAACACGTGACGGCTAGTAGGTTTTTAGGCTAGTAGTCATTTGAAGAGAAGATGGTGAAACACATGACTGTTAGTAGGTGTTTAGACTACTAGTCATGCCATAGAAATACAGTGAAACACGTGACGGTTAATAGGTTTTAAGACTACTATTCATGTGAAGAGAAGATGGTGAAAAACATGACGGTTTGTAGGTGTTTAGACTACTAGTCATGCACAAGAAAAATAGTGAAACAAGGGACGGTTAGTAGGTTTTTAGACTACTAGTCATATGAAGAGAATATGGTGAAACACATGACGGTTAGTATGTGTTTAGACTAATTGTCATGCACAAGAAAAACAGTGAAACACGTGACGGTTAGTAGGTTTTAGACTACTAGTCATATAAAGAGAAGATGGTGAAACACATGATGGTTAGTAGGTGTTTAGACTACTAGTCATGCAAAAGAAAAACAGTGAAACACGTGACGGTTAGTGGTTTTTAGACTACTAGTCCTGTGAAGAGAAGATGGTGAAAACACATGACGGTTAGTAGGTGTTTAGACTACTAGTCATGCAAAAGAAAAACACTGAAACACGTGACGGTAAGTAGGTTTTTAGACTAATTGTCATGTGAAGATAAGATGGTGAAAAACATGACGGTTAGTAGGTGTTTAGACTACTAGTCATGCAAAAGAAAAACAGTGAAGCACGTGACGGCTTGTAGTTTTTTGGACTACCAGTCATTTGAAGAGAAGATGGTGAAACACATGATGGTTAGTAGGTGTTTAGACTACTAGTCATGCGAAAGTAAAAGAGTGCAACACGTGACGAGTAGTAGGTTTTTCGAATACTAGTCATGTGAAGACAAGATGGTGAAAACACATGACGGTTAGTAGGTGTTTAGACTACTTGTCATGCAAAAGAAAAACAATGAAACACGTGACGGTAAGTAGGTTTTTAGACTAATTGTCATGTGAAGATAAGATGGTGAAAAACATGACGGTTAGTAGGTGTTTAGACTACTAGTCATGCAAAAGAAAAACAGTGAAACACGTGACGGTTAGTTGCTTTTTAGACTACTAGTCATTTGAAGAGAAGATGGTGAAACACATGACTATTATTAGGTGTTTAGACTACTAGTCATACAAAAGAAATACAGTGAAACACGTGACGGTTAGTAGGTTTTTAGACACTACTATTTCTGTGAAGAGAAGATGGTGAAAAACATGACGGTTAGTAAGTGTTTAGACTACAAGTCATGCAAAAGAAAAAAAAGTGAAACACGTGACGGTTAGTTGCTTTTTAGACTACTACTCCTGTCGAGAGAAGATGGTGAAACACGTGACGGTTTGTAGGTGTTTAGACGACTAGTCATGCAAAAGAAAAATATTGAAACACATAACAGTTATTGGGTTTTTAGACTACTTGTCAAGTGAAGATAAGATGGTATTCCTAACTCAGGAATTGATGAGGGGTATAGGGCAAGGGAACTTCTCTCTCTAGAGAAGTTCTCCTCCACCGCCCAACCCATATCCGGCCAATCCTGGTCAGGCCAACCTATATCCGGCCACCTCTGGTCCGGCCATCTATCACTGCTCCGTTCAGGACTAGATTCACACTATTAGGGAATCTGAATCAAATGCGAGGTGGTGCTATGGAATCTGAATCAAATAGGGAAACTCGTTGCTGCTTTAAACTGTTCTGGTTCACAATGAGGAGATGAATACGGCGGTGGAAGATCTGCTCGTGTAGCGCTCCGGATTATATTCAGTTCATGGGTTTTATATTCAGTTCGTGGGTTGAATACGGCGGTGGAAACTCGTTGTCATGGAGATGGGTTGAATATTCAGTTCATCTAAAGCTATTATTGAAGGTGGGCTTCATCCGTAGCAATTTTACTTTGTATCACTTCTGCGAATCAGATCCTGTTCTCGCTAAGTGTTGACGATGACACGGCGGTGGGGGTAATCCTCGTATGGGTCTCTTGTTTTGCGTGAGTGCTGCTTTGTTCAATCTCTTGGGATGGCCTTCTCGTTGGAGCTCGCCCTATGTACTGCTATGGTAGCTGTAAAATGGGTTACTGGGCTTCCATTGGTGCTTCAATGGAGGTCTGTTGTGATTGTTCCATGCGAAGATGAAGCAACTGGACTCCACGCTCTGTTGGTGCATGTGGGGATTTCTTGGGCTTCTGAAAAGTTGCATCTTTTACAGTAATCACGTGGGTGTTGCCGTTTACAAGGGGGCCACCCATTAATCATCGGTATTGGCATATTGGTGGCAGGTTTGTTTATCTATGTAGGGACAGCCAATTTTGTTTCATTCTCATATTACTTTAATAGTGTTTTTTTGGGTAAATCAGCTTTAAAATTAAAAAAAGAAAACCAGATATACAGCCTACAAGGGGCATACCCCAGGAGGAAAACAAAACAAAGAAATATGGAAACAAAACAAAAGGGGATAACATTCCCTACCTATAGATAACATACTGAATAGATGGAAACAAAACAAAAGGGTATACATTGTTTCCTATCCATCTACAAAAAGGGGAATAACATTCCCTACCACTGTGCAAGAACAGGTTCAGAACAGCAAACTTGTCATGGCCAGCTGCAAGAACAGGTTCAGAACATTCAGCCATGAACTGGCTGTGCTCTCTAATGCAAAACTTGTCACTTCTGAACACAGATTCCATCACATCACATCAGCTGTGGCCCTTCAGAACAGCACAGAACAGCAGAGTATAATAGGAGTACCAACTTGAGACCACCAACTGATCTTGAGGCTTGTACCAACTTGAGACCAACACCAGCAGATTTCAGAACATTCAGCTGGATCAGAACTTGCACAGCTCAAATCTGGTCAATTTCAGAACTTGACCAGCAAACAGGAACAGCTCTAGACTTGACCAATTTGCTGGGGTAGGTTCAGCCTAGGTTCAGCAGCAGCAGCTTAGTGAAGTTCAGAAGGTAGCCATTCTGGTTTACAAAAGACTGATTACATATGGTGATTCCTTTTACTGATTTCCCATGGACAGCCCCCAATGGGTAGGACAAAACAAAACAGTACAACTGTTCTTAAACAATTACAACACAGTACCCATTCTTTCTCATTTACATCCTGTGAAAGCAGGTGACACATTGCAGAGGAATTCCCCCTCTGCGAAGGGAGATCCCAAAGACAGCCCCTATTGGTTAGGCAGGCAACTAAGTAGCTACACTACTACCCAATGCTGATAATAGAAGCAAAACCAGCTAAGGATCAGAACAACAGGGGTATGCAGCTAGGTATCTGAACTTTAAGTACATTTCAAAACTGTATGCAGCTACATATGGTGATTCCTTTTACTGATATCTGAACCTTAAGTACATTTCAAAACTGTTGCAGTTAGGTTCTGACTTGGGAACATAGAACCAAGCTGCTATGAGATACAGCAATCAACAAGCCAGGTTCAGAAAAGATACCTCCCACAATCAACAAACCAGGTTCAGAAAAGATGCAGGTTAGGCTTACAAAAGTAACACAAATCAGAGATATCATGACAGACTTCTAGCTTTCATGACAGACTTCTAGCTTTCAAAACATAGCAGGTTCAGAACTCAGAAGCAGATCAGAGATATCACCATGAACTGGCTGAGCTAAAGCAATCTGTAGCACAACTACCAACCGAACATTGGTGGCAGGTTTGTTTATCTATGTAGGGACAGCCAATTTTGTTTCATTCTCATATTACTTTAATAGTGTTACATTATCATATTACTTTAATAGCTGTCCAACTGGGGTTTACGTGAATTGAAGTTTGTGGTTTGGGGCTCAAATGCTGTGCAACTTGTTGTGGAGCTCTATTAATTCCATGATTCTTTGTTTCGTTGGCCTAGTTCCTTAGCATAGTGTGGTGAGACTGGAGTTATCTTCGACTAGATTGGTGGTCGTGCTCTGATCGAAAGGGGTAGCTTGCGGGTTGTCATCGATTAGATTGGTAGTCGTGCTCTGATTGAAAGGGATACTTCGTTGGCTATCTTTGATTAGATTGGTGGTCATGCATTGATTGAAAGGGGCAGCTTGGTTTCGCCTGCGGATCGAGTGGCCGCTTTTCGGTGGTTATGCGCTGTTTTGGTTCTTGATCTGTCCCCCTTTTAGATTATAGCGAGCCTAGGGGATTAGGTTGAGGGTGTAGTAGTATGGATGGAATGGGCGTGGTGTGCAGGGTACTTGGGAGGGTAACCTTGTCGGATGCCGTCATCTCCAGTTCGAGCCTCTTCTCAGTGCCTCGTCCCTCTGTAGTAGCTGTTCTTTAGAAGTGGGTTATATGCTTGTTACTCTGGGTTTAGTTTGAGATTTAGTATCTTGGATTGCTTATCCCTTATCTGGAGTCTGTGGTCATTACCAGTTGGCTGAGAGCGGGTTGGTTCTGGCGAGCCTTAGGATTGGATGAGGGAGTATTAGGCCAGATGGAATGGGCGTGGTGTGCAGGGTGGGGCCCCCTGTCGGATGCCGACATCTCTGGTTCGAGCCTCTTCTTGGTGCCTGGTTCCTTGTAGTAGCTGTTCAGCTTACTTGATGCCGATTTGCTTTGTGCTGCAAGTCCTCAGTGATGGTTCTCTTTTGGTCATTTATGACCGTGACTATTTAATTTATTTCCTGACTTGGCGGGATGTGCCAAGTAGTAGTTTGCTTTTATGATTATTACATATCGTATCATTACTTATCATACCCCGTTGAACTATCCTTCCGCTTAGATGGATAGTGCAACGGGGGTATAAACTCAACACACATGGTACTTTGTTATTTTACTTACTCTATCTTACTCTCCATGCGGATTGTGCAAGGGTTATCGCACTTTTTTCAATCTTCTTTTTTTCCTTTTCTTTTCCTCCTGGGGTATGCCCCTTGTAAGCTCTACATTCGGTTAACCTCTTTTAATTTCAAGCTAATTTACCCAAAAAAGAAGAAGATAAGATGGTGAAACACATGACGGTTAGTAGGTGTTTAGACTTCTAGTCATGCAAAATAAAAACAGTGAAACACTTGACGGTTAGTAGGATTTTAGACAGCAATTCTTGTGAAGAGAAGATGGTGAAGCACATGACGGTTAGTAGGTGTTTGGACTACTAGTCATGCAAAAGAAAAACAGTAAAACACGTGACGGTTAGTGGTTTTTAGACTACTAGTCATGTGAAGAGAAGATGGTGAAAAACATGACGGTTAGTAGGTGTTTAGACTACTAGTCATGCAAAAGAAAAACTGTGAAACACGTAACGGTTAGTGGTTTTAAGACTACTATTCATGTGAAGAGAAGATTGTGAAAAACATGACGGTTAGTAGGTTTTTTTTTTGGGTAAATCAGCTTGAAAGTAAAAGAGGTTAACCGAATGTACAGCCTACAAGGGGCATACCCCAGGAGGAAAAGAAAACAAAACAAGAAGATTGAGAAAAATGCGTTAACCATGCACAACCCGCATGGAGAGTAGGATAATGTAGATAAAATAACAAAAAGTGTCATAAGTGTAGAAATCATACCCCCGTAGTACTATCCATTTAAGTAGAAGGATAGTACTACGGGGTATGATATGAAGTGGTACGAGTATAAATTACATGATATGAACTGAAATTGAACTACCACCTGGCACAACCCGCCAGGCTAGGAAGTAAAGTACATAGTCACGGCCAGAGATGACCACATGATAACCAACACTGAGGAGAACAGCAGCAAAGCAACATGGCTTCAAAGCAAGCTGAACGGCTACTACAGAGGAACATGGCACCAAGAGAGGCTCCACCAGAGATGACGGCATCCGACAAGGCTACCCTGCCAAGCACCCTGCACACCACGCCCAATCCTTCCGGCCTACTACTCCCTCATCCAAACCTAAGGCTCGCCCGAACCACCTGATGTCAACCAATTACCAACTACCACCTCCTCCAAAGTTGGGATAAGCAAACCAAGAACCTACTACAACCAACAGACCCAGAGAGCATGCAAAGTACCCACTCAAAGAGATCAGCTACTACAGAGGGACAAGGAACCGAGAAGAGGCTCGAACCGGAGATGTCTGCATCCGACAGGGCTACCCTGCCAAGTACCCTGCACACCACGCTCATCCATCCAGACTACTACACCCTCAACCTAATCCCCTAGGCTCGCTAACGACTAACAGCGGGACAGAAAGATGAACCACACGAAGTGGTCACACGAACCGTAGGAGGGCCAAGCTGCATCTTTCGATCAGCGCCAAACAGCCAATCTAGTCAAAAAACAACCTGCAAAGATGTCCCTTTCAATCAGTGAACGACCACCAATCTAATCATGGACAGCCCCGACAGCTACCTCGCTCAACCAGAATCCACACCAATCTAATCAGTGGCAGCCGCAAGGCAACCCCTTTCAATCAACACAAACTCTAATCTAATCAATGATAGCTACACCCTACCATACTACGCACAACTTCCGGGCTAAGAAGCAAAGGATCTAGGAATATAACGCGACTCGACAAAGAGCCCAAACACTCGAACTCAGTCCAACAGGTGACTGCCCGTCGAGGTTCTCAGAAAATCACATTAAACTGGCCCTAATGTCCAGCAACAATTTGGTAGGAATTGGTCCATCTAAAAGTCAAGATTAACCCGATCTCAGTCCAAGCAGGTGACTGTCCATCGGGGATCTCGAAATGAACCAGTTGTGTGTCAAAATGAATCTGCAATTTGTATTAATATTGCAGCCAGTAGACTGCCCAATTCACAGATGTCTTCAATACCTGCAAACTGGGAATGTCTTCAATGTCTGGCAGCAACCTGAGGTCGTCGTCGCCGGTGGACTGAGACCGCCGGACTGAGACCAGCGGTGAAGGAGCTCCGACGCCGGAAAAGGACCACGGGTTTGAGACTCACCCACTGTTGCCGTGAAAAGGACCACGGGTCACCTTGGTTTCCACCGGCCCGATGGGATCTGAATCCTCCATTAACGACAGCCTTGAGCTTTGAACGCCGGAGAAGAGAACCCATCTTCGAACGCCGGCAGGTTGATTGATGGACCTGCTTTAGTGGTGGGCGGTGGAGAGAGGCTCCCTTGCCCGGTTGACGTCCGCCTGTGATGGCCGGACCAGAGGTGGCCGGCTGCAGCTGCCGCCAGTCGTAAGGTCCACCAGATCTAGACAAGACCCCACTATTTCCGACGAGCAACTGCTCTCCGCCGTGCGATGGGATGGCTGCTAAGCCACGTTGGATCCGATCGGGTCATCAGAACCCATGAGCAGGAGCTCTGGGTCTTCTCCGTGGAGATGAAATGAAGCCCCGCTGCTCCGGGGTGGTCTTTGCGACGCCTGTCTGAAGTGAACCACGGTCCACAAAGATGAAATCCAACCCAGGTGAATGGTGCAATGGGAGGACTGCCGCCTGTGAGGATTGTTAAAACCCACGGCTGGAATGGCCGGATAAAGGTTGGCCGGACCAGGAGGTCGGACCGGATATGGGTTTGGGCGGTGGAGGAGAACTTCTCTAGAGAGAGAAGTTCCCTTGCCCGGAACTAATATCTACTTACACTCATTCAATTGAACTAGTAGGTGTTTAGACTACTAGTCATGCAAAAGAAAAAAACAGTGAAACACGTGACGGTTAGTAGGTTTAGACTACTAGTCATATGAAGAGAAGATGGTGAAACACATGACGGTTAGTAGGTGTTTAGACTATTAGTCATGCAAAAGGAAAAACAGTGAAACACGTGACGGTTAGTGGTTTTTAGACTACTAGTCATATGAAGAGAAGATGGTGAAACAGATGACGGTTAGTAGGTGTTTAGACTACTAGTCATGTGAAGAGAATATGGTGAAAAACATGACGGTTAGTAGGTATTTAGACTACTAGTCATGCACAAGAAAAACAGTGAAACATGTGACGGTTAGTAGGTTTTTAGACTACTAGTCATATGAAGAGAAGATGGTGAAACACATGACGGTTAGTAGGTGTTTAGACTACTAGTCATGCAAAAGAAATACAGTGAAACACGTGACGGTTAGTGGTTTTTGGACTACTAGTCATGTGAAGAGAAGATGGTGAAAAACATGGCGGTTAGTTGGTATTTAGACTACTAGTCATGCAAAAGAAATATATTGAAACACGTGACGGTTAGTAGGTTTTTAGACTACTATTCATGTGAGGAGAAGATGGTGAAAAACATGACGGTTATTAGGTGTTTAGACTACTAGTCATGCAAAAGAATAACAGTGAAACACGTGACGGTTAGTGGTTTTTAGAATACTAGTCATGTGAAGAGAAGATTTTTTTTTGGGGTAAATCAGCTTAAAATAAAAAGGGGGGGGCTAACCGAATATACAGCCTACAAGGGGCATACCCCAGGAGGAAAACCAAATAAAACAAAATTGAAAACTAAGCCAAGTGGATACAAGGATTGGGTTGTTGTAAACTAGATGGAGACAAAACAAACTACAAAACATTTGTTTCCTACCCATCTACAAAAGGGAACTAGTTACAACATCCATTAGACGGTTAGTAGGTGTTTAGTCTACTAGTCATGCAAAAGAAAAACAGTGAAACACGTGACGGCTTGTAGGTTTTTAGACTACAAGTCATTTGAAGAGAAGATGGTGAAACACATGACGGTTAGTAGGTGTTTAGACTACTAGTCATGCGAAAGTAAAAGAGTGCAACACGTGACGATTAGTAGGTTTTTAGACTACTTGTCATGTGAAGAGAAGATGGTGAAATACATGACGGTTAGTAGGTGTTTAGACTACAAGTCATGCAAAAGAAGAACAGTGAAACACGTGACGGTTAGTAGGTTTTTAGACTACTAGTCATATGAAGAGAAGATGGTGAAACACATGACGGTTAGTAGGTGTTTAGACTACTAGTCATGCAAAAGAAATACAGTGAAACACGTGACGGTTAGTGGTTTTTGGACTACTAGTCATGTGAAGAGAAGATGGTGAAAAACATGGCGGTTAGTTGGTATTTAGACTACTAGTCATGCAAAAGAAATATATTGAAACACGTGACGGTTAGTAGGTTTTTAGACTACTATTCATGTGAGGAGAAGATGGTGAAAAACATGACGGTTATTAGGTGTTTAGACTACTAGTAATGCAAAAGAAAAATAGTGAAACACGTGATGGTTAATAGGTTTTAAGACTACTATTCATGTGAAGAGAAGATGGTGAAAAACATGACGGTTAGTAGGTGTTTAGACTACTAGTCATGCACAAGAAAAACAGTGAAACATGTGACGGTTAGAAGGTTTTTAGGCTACTAGTCATATGAAGAGAAGATGGTGAAACACATGACGGTTAGTAGGTGTTTAGACAACTAGTCATGCAAAAGAATAACAGTGAAACACGTGACGGTTAGTGGTTTTTAGAATACTAGTCATGTGAAGAGAAGATTTTTTTTTGGGGTAAATCAGCTTAAAATAAAAAGGGGGGGCTAACCGAATATACAGCCTACAAGGGGCATACCCCAGGAGGAAAACAAAATAAAACAATATTGAAAACTAAGCCAAGTGGATACAAGGATTGGGTTGTTGTAAACTAGATGGAGACAAAACAAACTACAAAACATTTGTTTCCTACCCATCTACAAAAGGGAACTAGTTACAACATCCATTAGACGGTTAGTAGGTGTTTAGTCTACTAGTCATGCAAAAGAAAAACAGTGAAACACGTGACGGCTTGTAGGTTTTTAGACTACAAGTCATTTGAAGAGAAGATGGTGAAACACATGACGGTTATTAGGTGTTTAGACTACTAGTCATGCGAAAGTAAAAGAGTGCAACACGTGACGATTAGTAGGTTTTTAGACTACTTGTCATGTGAAGAGAATATGGTGAAATACATGACGGTTAGTAGGTGTTTAGACTACAAGTCATGCAAAAGAAGAACAGTGAAACACGTGACGGTTAGTAGGTTTTTAGACTACTAGTCCTGTGAAGAGAAGATGGTGAAACACATGACGGTTATTAGGTGTTTAGACTACTAGTCATGCAAAAGAAAAACAGTGAAACACGTGACGGTTAGTAGGATTTTAGACTACAAGTCATGTTAAAGAAAAACAGTGAACCACGAGACGGTTAGTAGGTGTTTAGACTACTAGTCATGCAAAAGAAGAACAGTGAAACACGTGACGGTTAGTAGGTTTTTATACTACTAGTCCTGTGAAGTGAAGATGGTGAAACACGTGACGGTTAGTAGGTGTTTAGACTACTAGTCATGCAAAAGAAAAACAGTGAAACACGTGACGGTTAGTAGGTTTTTAGACTACTATTTCTGTGAAGAGAAGATGGTGAAAAACATGACGGTTAGTAAGTGTTTAGACTACTAATCATGCAAAAGAAAAAAGAAGTGAAACACGTGACGGTTAGTGGCTTTTTAGATTACTACTCCTGTCAAGAGAAGATGGTGAAACACGTGAAGGTTTGTAGGTGTTTAGACGACTAGTCATGCAAAAGAAAAACATTAAAACACGTAACGGTTAAGGGGTTTTTAGACTACTAGTCAAGTGAAGATAAGATGGTGAAATACATGACGGTTAGTAGGTGTTTAGACTTCTATTCATGCAAAATAAAAACAGTGAAACACGTGACGGTTTGTAGGATTTTAGATAGCAAGTCTTGAGAAGACTTGTAGTCTAAAACCTACTAACCGTCACGTGTTTCACTGTTCTTCTTTTGCATGACTAGTAGTCTAAACACCTACTAACCGTCTTGTGTTTCTCCATCTTGTCTTCACATGACTAGTAGTCGAAAAACCTAATACTCGTCACGTGTTTCACTGTTTTTCTTTCTTTCTTTTTTTTTTTTGGGTAAAACAGCTTGAAATAAAAAGAGGCTAACCAAATATAAAGCCTACAAAGGGCATAGCCCATGAGGGAAAAAAAGAAAAGAAAGAAAGTTTGAGAAAATTGAAATCTAAGCCAAGTGGCTACATGGATTGGATTGTTGTAATCTAGATGGAGACAAAACAAACTACATGGATTGTACGGTGACCATGGCAGAAGGGCTTGGGTACAAAGCTCTAGACTCTAATGAAATGAGGAGAAAGCAGAAGAGTATTTCGGAACAAATCAGTTCGAATCAACTTCTTCCACAGCAATCCGGAAACCCTAACAGCTCCATCCCTATTCTTTCAGATCCCCAATCCATTACTAAGGTTCACAGCCCCAAGCACAACCAGCTGAGACCAGTTCACAAGCCACAACAGGTGCCCCAGAAGGAGGGTGTGCGTTCGGCATCCGAAGCTCGAATGCTTGAAATCGTGGGTCATCTGGAGGACGAGCTCAACAATTCGGAAGACCCATTTATCCTAGATGTAGTTACAGTCAAACTGCAAAATATCCAACAGTCATGGAGGGAAGCTGAGAAACAAACTCCTCCATCTACAACCGTATTTGGGGAATTCAGCCCTAATTCGACAAAAAATTCGAGTCCATCTCGTAAGCTTCAACAAGTCTTTGAGCAAGCCCTAATCCGGGAAGCAGAGGAACGAGCCTCCCATCTACAGGTCAAGGCCGCCCAGTTTGACAGCCAACAAAAGCAGGTACAAAATTCTGGTCCTAACCCTAAGATTCTGTACAATGCCAGGGGAAATCCTTATGAGGAAGGAGATCCCAATATGGGTTATAGTGCAGAAGATGCTCGACCTAGGGCTGGGATTCGTGCTAATGGTTCATTCCATCCGGTTACGGATTTTACTCCTAGTTCCACTACACATAATCTTAATACCAGTATACCTCACTCTCAAAATCAAGGCAACACTCTACCCAATCAAGACCCCCAAACCTCTCTTCGGAATCAGGTTCACCCTATCCATATGCATCAATTCAATTCCAAACAAAGGGCTGGTCAGGTTAAGCCTAAACCTAAGGATTGGGCCTCTCTTCTGCAGTCACAGAGCCCTTCTCAGGATATGAAATTAGAGTATTTTCCTGATCTGCAGAGAGGTAAAGAAGCTATGGTTGAAATCGACATAGAGCTAACTGAGGTAGGGAAATGGAACAAGTATTTGTTTGGTCACTTCCTAGATGGGCAGATGCCTTACCGTCTGCTGGTCTCAACTGCGCGGAATCAGTGGAAAGATCTCTTTGTGGCAGTCAAGACTAATGTAGCTGGGTTCTACTTGTTTGAATTCAGAGATGAACAAGCAAAAATTCAAGTTCTAGAAGGAGGACCTTACTTCTTCTCTCAAAAGTATCTTGTTCTTAAAGATTGGCACAGGATGATGAAGCCTGCTCAAGATCAACCTTCCAAAATACCAGCGTGGGTTAAATTTCATGATCTCCCTCTTGAGCTTTGGAATCAGGAGTGCTTGAGTCGAGTTGCAAGTACAATTGGGAAGCCACTTCATGTAGACCAAGCCACAGCCAAGACGGCCAAGCAGCCTGGCCTCCTCCACACTAAATCCACTAGGGCTAGAATCTGTATAGAAGTGAGTGCTGAGCAGGTTCTTCCGGATGAGGTCATGGTCATTGTTGCTGGAGAATCTGTTGTTGTTCCAATAGAGTATCAAGTACTTCCTCCCAAATGTGACACTTGTCATGTATTTGGCCATCACACAAGCAAATGTGCTAGCAAACCTTCCTCATCTTCATCTCCCCCACAACCTACAGTTCAAGATGTGATTGTGCCTAATGTTGAGGAAGATGATCATAAGGTTGACTATGCTAGCAAACCATCCTCACCTGCTGCCTACTCCACTAAGGAGGAGCTCAGTGTTTCGGAAGATCAGCTTCTAGTAATTTTAGGAGGGGTAGAGAGTAGCAATCAGGATGAAGGGGAATTGAAACAACATATCAAGTCAATAACCTCTCTGGGTAAAGATCAATCTGAGCCTGATTACTCCCTTGCTCCTGAGCCACCCGATCAGTTAGGTTCTGGCAGCAAGGAAGTGGCTAATCTGGTTTCCAAGGACAGCACTGGCTTCAATGAATACTTATCCAAGTCTGCTAAGAAGAGATTGAAGAAGCAAGCAAAGGAGGAGTCAATGGAGGGCATTAAATCCCGCCCCCATGCAAAGAATAATTGATATCCTTTTCGTATCCTTTTGAGTATTTGCAGTACTTATTCTTTCCATCTCTGCATCAAGTTGTTTTTGTATGCCTGTGCAAGCTTTCAATTTAGGGTTTTGGAATATGCGTGGGTTGAATGACCCCATTAAACAAAAAGAAGTTAAATCCTTTGTGAGCTCTAATAAACTTAATCTAGTTGGCTTTCTTGAGCATAAAATTAGGGCTGTTTGGGCAGACAGAATCACTAATTACATATGTCCTGATTGGTGTTTTGTGAATAATTACTCTCATGCGGCTTTAGGTAGGATTTTTGTGGGTTGGGACCCTGAAGTAATATCTCTTACAGTGTTAGGTCAGTCCGATCAATACATTCACTGCGAGGTCCAACCCAAGGATGGGAGTGCACTCTTTTTGGTCACTATGGTGTATGGGGCTAATTCTTTGTTGGAGCGAAGATCCCTTTGGCAATGTCTTAGTCGGTTCAGGACCTCTTCACCTTGGGTGGTCCTGGGTGACTTTAATGCTATTAGGCACCCTAGGGAGAAAGTTGGGGGTAATTCTCAGAGGTCACCACTCATGGATGACATCAATCGCTGTTTGTTTGCCTCTGAACTTGATGACCTTAGGTTCACCGGGTGCTTATTCACTTGGTCAAATAAACAGGTCCCTCCTCATTTTGTAGCCTCTAAACTTGATAGAGTGTTAGTGAATGAGCCATGGATGAAGACTTTTACCCAATCATCCGCCCATTTTTTGGTCCCTGGTATCTCAGACCATTCTCCAGCAGTGGTATGAGTACAGCCTAACCCAAGGAAGTCGATTAAACCCTTCAGGTTCTTTGATTTCCTTGCAGACCATGCATAATTCCTTGCAATTGTGCAGAGGGTTTGGAGGTCAATTGTAATTGGCAATCCTATGTTCTGTGTGTGTGAGAAACTTAAACACCTACAACAGGAGCTGAAGCAACTTAATAAAGTTGAATTCAGTGGCATCTCTGAGAGGGTGTGTGCCATTAAGCAGGACTTAGAAACCATTCAAGCTATTATTGGATCTCATCCAAATAATAGTCTTGCCATAGAACAGGAGAGAGTGGTACACAGGCAATACATCATGTTGCTTAGAGCTGAGGAAAGCTTAGCCAAGCAAAAGTCGCGAATACAATGGTTGAAACTTGGAGATCAGTGCACTTCCTATTTCTTTAAAGCTGTTAGTAATAGGAGAAATAGGAGCAAAATAACAAGCTTAGTTCTTAGTGACAGCTCTATCACTCATGATCTTCAGGTTATCAAAACGGAGTTCGTTAACTTTTACGCGACATTATTTGGCACTCCGCACCCCACACCTCATTTGGGTCCAAATAGAGTTGTGCAATTAATCAGAAATAAACTCAGTTTTGAACAAAGTATTCGGATGGTCTCTCCGGTGTCAGATTTGGAGATCAGGGAAACCTTTTGGTCTCTTAATCCAACCAAGGCCCCGGGCCCTGATGGGTACAATGCAGGGTTTTTTAGGAAAGCTTGGCCTATCATTGGGTATGAGGTCACGTCAGCTGTCCAGAATTTCTTTAGGTCTGGACAATTGCTCACCAAAGTTAACTCCACCATTGTAGCTCTTGTCCCTAAGGTACAAAACCCTTCCAAGGTAGGTGACTTTAGGCCCATATCATGCTGCAATACCATCTACAAATGCATCTCTAGGATTCTAGCCAAGAGATTGCAATCTGTTCTTTCTCTTCTCATAGATCCGGTCCAGTCAGGCTTTGTGAAAGGTCGGAGAATAGCAGATAACATATTCCTCACTCAAGAACTCATGAGAGGTTATCACAAGTCATCACCTTTTTTTTTTTTGGGTAAAAACAAGTCATCACCTTCTTCTAGGTGTGCCATGAAAGTTGACATAATGAAAGCTTATGATCATGTTAGGTGGGAGTTCCTGTGGGATGTTCTTTCTGCAATGAACTTCCATCCTACCATGATCAAGTGGCTTCAAGCATGTGTAACCACTGCTAATTACTCTCTTTCTATCAATGGAGAAGTGACTGGTTACATTAAGGGTAGGAAGGGTCTGAGGCAGGGGGATCCTCTGTCCTCATATCTCTTTGTTATTGTGATGGAAGTTTTTACAGCTCTACTTAAGGAGAAATCTCATCTCCCGGATTTTCACTTTCACTGGAGATGTAAAGATAATCAGTTGATTAACCTTTGCTTTGCCGATGACCTAATGATATTTTGCAAAGGGGAGCTTCCATCTGTCAAACACATTCGGGATGCGTTGACTGAGTTTGAGGCTCTTTCTGGCCTCTCCCCTAGCCCGGGGAAGAGTAGTATATTCTTTTCGGGTGTTAGTGTGAGGGTTAAGGAAACTATTTTACAGGAGCTTGGATTCCAGGAAGGTTCCCTCCCGGTGAGATACCTGGGGGTCCCTTTACTATCTACTAAGCTCAAGGCTATTGATTGTCAGAGATTGGTAGATAGTATCACTGCCAAAACTAGATGTTGGACTAATAGGGACCTTACTTATGCTGGGAGAATGCAGCTTATAAAGAACATATTGTTCTCAATGCAAACATTTTGGTCCTCCCTGTTCATTTTACCAAAAAAGGTCATTAAGGATGTTTTTTTTTGGGTAAAACAGCATTAAATAGAAAAAAAAGGGCACGGATATACAGCCTACAAGGGGCATACCCCAGGAGGAAAAAGAAACAACCAAGTAAAAAAATGACTATGCCAAATGGCTACATGCCTAGAGAATAACCTAATAGACGCTGTTTCCAGCCCATCTAGAAGAGGGGAAGAAAACAACGCACTGACAACAAAACATGACATGACATAAAACCCAGTTACATTGCTTGGGAGCTTTGCTCCATAACATAACATGACAACAATATGACAACACTTTATCAGTTCAGTTCCATAACAGTAGCAATACAGTTCAGTTCCATTCAGTTCCATAACAGTAGCAATCAGCAGATTAACAAGTTCAGAACCACAGTGGTGTGTCCATGAAGTGTCCCCAATGGCCTCTGCTCTTCTGCCATCAGAGCTGCATATGAAGTGTCCCCAGCAACTGCTAGAGCATGAGTGATAGTCCAATACCTTCCAGTCACACTAACAGAACAGATCAGGACAGTAGAGGAAGCACAACACCTGAAAGCTTCACTATACAACAACTACTGAAACATAACAGACCATAACAACTTCTTAGGGAACTGCTGCAATCAACTACTGAACCAAAACAGACCCTAACAGACCAACAGTCAGTAACTGCAACTAACCAAAACATGGGCCAAACTAACAGCCACAATAACAGCCACTATGACTACAACTGACAACACAGCAGCTACTAGGACAACACAGCTACTAAGACTACAACTTCTGAACTTGTACAAACTATACAAACTGAAAACAAATACAATACTAAACAAAGGACGTCCCCCTCTGTGAAGGGAGATCCAATTGACAGATGCATAACTAGGCAAAGCGAAAACAAAACGATCAAAGCAACATCAAACAAAAGATAGCTTAAAAGGCAGAATGAGAAACAGCTGCACCACCCAGCTGCTGCTGCACTGCAGCAGCTATCAGCAGCAGATTAGAGGTAAAACTCCATGTGTACAACAGCCCCAAAACTGGACAACCAAGCCAACTTGGACAGCATGTGGAGAGCATACAGCAGACAGCAGATACAACCAAGCCAATTGAAAACAGAACCTACTAACAGAACATAACAGCTAGCTGGAACCAACTAGAAGGTGAGATGGTTTATGAAAACATAACAGAACAAAACAGAACAGCAGCCATAGCAGGTTAGGCCACTGACAGTTGTGGCTGCCCAAGTAGCAGTAACCAACCCTTGCATCTACAGCAACTAGCAAAACTAGCACCAGCTGATATTGACCATCGACCAAACTAGTAACACAACTGCTACAATAATAGCATAACAGCAGCATAACAGCTGGGCAGTAACAACAGAATATCAGTTGGGAACACAACATTGAACAAGGCTAGCCACACATATCATAGGCTAGCCACACACAACATGGACCAGTAGGGCAGTAGCTGAAAACATTATAGTGCTCACCCCTCCACTCCCTCGGAACCTTACACCTCCCACTCTCTTAACAAAACCAGGAATAAGGTGACCCTCTTCTCCCTCCACTGAACCTCACCCAATTCCCCCTCTAGATATTACCTCCTCTCACAAGGAATGTAGGGGATTTAGCACTCAGCTCACATGGATAGCACACAGTATGGAAGAAGTACACACAAAAATTAACCCTCAAAGGAGTAAGGTAACTACCTGGTTACATAGTAGTAATAGGAGACCACATTGTGGGAGCTTGAGGTCAAATCTGGGTATCCTCACAATTGTTACCTGCACAGAATGTATCTAAAAGGATGTCCAGGAAAGCAGGGCCATTAATCATGGCCACAAGTATCAATAACCACCAATATCAATATCAAGTGATGCCCCAAACTCTAATAAACCTATCATTTTGTGAGCCTGCGGGCAACTTAGGCAGCGACAGCAATCTACCCTTAACCATGTTAAAGGTTTTGTGAACAACAACTTCCCAGGTGTTAGTGATAGCTTGAAACTTCCTCAAGTTTCTCTCTATCCAAAGATGATATACTGTGGCAGTGAATATCAGTTTAGTGACAACATTCCTTAGAGTTTTTCCCCTAAAAGAGGAAAAATGGGTAATCCATGCTGGCCAAGACTTGGGGGACCAACATGTATCAATCTTTGCCAACATGGCATTCCAAACCCTTGTGGAGAATCCACAATTAAAAAACAAATGGTCATGGCTTTCACTACCATGACAAAACTGCACTGAGAAATTGATTTGATCCCAAACAGAACTAATCTATCCTCAGTGGAGAGTCTACCCTGGATGGCCAGCCATGTAATGAAGCTACTCTTAGGTATATGGCCAGAAAACCAAACAGCCTTGTGCCAATTTACTTTGGGGAATGGAACTCTCAATTTCTCCCATAGAGAGGCTATGCTAAACTGACCTGTTGTATTAAGAGTCCATTTTACTTGGTCTTTGGAACCTCTCAGAGGAGGGAGAAGTTGTCTAACCTCATTCAACTCCCACGTTTGCGTGATTTGGAAAGCCCAACCAGAGTTATGTACTATGCTGGACACTTTGGCAGTCAATGGAAACCCAGAGTCATAAACCAATCTGGCACCAAACTTATCCAACAATGGGCCCAAAGGGTGCCACAGGTCATACCACAGGGATGTATTCTCCCCATTACCAATAGAATGATGAATGAAGGGTTGAACTAAATGTCTTAGGTTAAGTAACTTCCGCCAAACCCAAGAGGGGTTAGCAGGCATTTTTAGACTCCAAAAGTTTCTACCTTTTAATAAATATGACTTAACCCATTGGCACCACATGGATTGCTCTCCCCCGGAGATCAAGAACCATATATGCTTGGCAACCGCAGCCTTATTCCACTCCGCCATAGACATAAAACCAAGACCCCCCTCATCTTTAGGAGCACAAAGCTGCTCCCAAGCTACCTTGGCCCCTGATCTTTTAAGGTCAGGGCCAGACCATAAAAAGGCCCTAAGAATAGATTCGACTTCCTTGATGACCTTTTTTGGTAAGATGAAGAGGGAGGACCAATACGTTTGCATTGAAAACAAGATGTTCTTGATAAGCTGGACTCTCCCCGCATAAGTAAGGTCCCTATTGGTCCAACTCCTAGTTTTGGCAGTGATACCATCAACCAGTCTCTGACAGTCCACTGCTTTAAGCTTAGTAGCTAACAAAGGGACTCCCAGATATCTCACTGGAAGGAAGCCTTCCTGAAATCCCAGCTCTCGCAGAATAGTCTCCTTAACTCCCACACTAACACCAAAGAAGAATAAGCTACTCTTGCCTGGGCTAGGGGAGAGACCAGAAAGAGCCTCAAACTCAGTCAAAGCATCTTTGATGAGTTTGATTGAAGAAAGCTCTCCCTTACAGAATACCATTAGATCATCAGCAAAGCACAGATTTACCAATTGATTAGTTTTACATCTCCAGTGAAAATGAAAGTCAGGAAGCTGGGCTTTCTCCTTAAGTAAACTCGTAAAAACTTCCATCACTATGACAAACAGATAAGGGGACAAAGGGTCCCCCTGCCTCAATCCCTTCCTACCTTTAATGTACCCAGTCACTTCCCCATTGATACATAAGGAGTAATTTGCGGTGGATACACAAGCCTGAAGCCACTTAATCATTGTAGGGTGGAAATTCATTGCGGACAGGACATCCCAAAGAAATTCCCACCTAACATGGTCATATGCTTTCATTATGTCAACTTTCATGGCACACCTAGGGGTAGGAGAGGATTTGTGATACCCTCTCATGAGTTCATGGGTGAGGAATATGTTATCCGCAATTCTCCTTCCTTTCACAAATCCTGATTAGACCGGATCTATGAGCAAAGGATCAACCATTCATACGTCATTAAGGATGTTGAGTCTATACTTAGGGCCTTTTTGTGGTCTGGCCCTGACCTTAAAAGAACTGGGGCTAAGGTAGCTTGGGAGCATCTCTGTGCTCCCAAGAATGAGGGGGGTCTTGGTTTTAAATCTATGGCAATTTGGAAAAAGGCTGCGGTTGCTAAGCACATATGGTTCTTAATTTCAGGGGGTGAGCAATCTATGTGGTGTCAATGGGTTAAATCCTATTTATTAAAGGGTAGGAACTTCTGGAGTCTTAAGATGCCTAGTGATCCCTCTTGGGTTTGGAGAAAGTTGCTTAATTTGAGAAATTTAGTTCAACCATTCATACGTCATGCTATAGGCAATGGGGACATCACATCCTTGTGGTATGATCATTGGCATCCTTTAGGCCCATTGTTGAATACGTTTGGTTCCAGAATTGTGTATGATTCTGGCATTACCTTGAATGCCAAAGTCTCCCAAATAATTCTCAGCTCTGCCTGGGCATTCCCAGTCACACAAACTTGGGAATTGAATGAAGTCAGGTGTCAGCTTCCCCCTTTGAGGAATGGAAGGGATCAAATAAGATGGACTCTTAACTCAAATGGACAATTTAGCATAGCCTCTCTATGGGAGGAGTTGAGAGAGCCTTTTCCCAAAGTAACTTGGCATAAAACTATTTGGTTTGCTGGCCATATCCCAAAGTGCAGCTTCATTACCTGGATTGCCATACATGGTAGACTTTCCACTGAGGATAGGCTTGTTCTTTTTGGGCTTAAGCCTTCTTCTCAGTGTAGCCTCTGCCCTGGTAGTGAGAGTCATGACCATTTGTTCTTTAATTGTGTATTCTCCATGCAAGTCTGGAATGCTATTTTAGCAAGAGTTGATGAGAGGTGGCCCCCCCAATCTTGGGCAGCCTGGATCTCTCACATCTCCACTTTTACGGGAAAATCCCTTAAGAGTGTTGTCATCAGATTGATATTCACTGTTACAGTGTATCACCTTTGGATTGAGAGGAATATGAGGAAGTTTCAAGCTACTGCTAGCACATGGGAGGCAATAGTTCACAAAATCTATAACATGGTTAGAGGAAAACTTCTGTCCCTGCCCAAACTGCTTGGCTCTCATGATACTAGATTTATTAGAGAATGGGGTATAACCTTGGAATAATCATATATGTGGTAAGAGATTTTTATTTCACTCTGACAACATCTGTAGTAGTTCGAGCCTCTCTCAGTCCGTGTCCCTCTGTAGTAGTTGACTTATGTTGAGTGGGTATTATGCTAGCTTTGGGGTTGATGGAAGTACTAGGTTCTTGGTTCTCTTAACCCAGCCTTGGAGGAGGAGGTTATTAGGTAGTTGGTTTCAGCAGGAGGTTTTGGCGAGCCTTAGGCTTGGATGAGGGAGTAGTAGGCCGGAAGGATTGTGCGTGTTGAGCAGGGTACTGAGCAGCAGCAGTAGCCTTGTCGGATGCCGTCAACTCTGGTTCGAGCCTCTCGATGCCTTGTTCCTCTGTAGTAGCCTTTCAGCTTGCTTTGTAGCCGTCTTACTCGGTGGCTTCTCCCCAGTGTTGGTTACCATGTGGTCATCTCTGACCTCGATTATTTACTTTACTTACATTATTTCCTAGCCTGGCGGGTTGTGCCAGGCGGTAGTACTATTTCATGTAGCTCTATGTACTTTACTTACCGTACACATGGCATCTTCATGTATCTACTTTATCTACTCTCCATGCGGGTTGTGCATGGTTTAACGCACTTTTGTCGTTCTTGTTTTTTTCCTTTTATTTTCCTCCTGGGGTATGCCCCTTGTAGGCTGTACATTCGGTTAACCTTTTTTAATTTCAAGCTAAATTACCCAAAAAAAAAAAGGGCGATTTCTGACAAGCATGGCGATTTGGGGCGATCTGAAGTTTCTCTCCTCTCTCGTCTGCTAACAAAGTTCCATGGCTGACAGTACGATCCCATTTGCTGATGGATTGGGGTTTAAAGCCCTAGACTCGGAGGAACTTCGACTCTCCATGGCAGACGGTACGGTGACCATGGCAGAAGGGCTTGGGTACAAAGCTCTAGACTCCAATGAAATGAGGAGAAAGCAAAAGAGTATTTCGGAACAAATCAGTTCGACCCAACTTCTTCCACAGCAATCCGTTTCTAGGGTTCACAGCCCAAGAACAACCAGCTGGGACCAGTTCACAAGCCACAACAGGTGCCCCAGAAGGGGGGTGTGCGTTCGGCATCCGAAGCTCGAATGCTAGAAATCGTGGGTCATCTGGAGGACGAGCTCAACAATTCGGAAGACCCATTCATTCTGGATGTAGTTACAGCCAAACTGCAAAATATCCAACAGTCATGGAGGGAAGCTGAGAAGCAAATTCCTCCATCTACAACCGTCTTTGGGGAACTTAGCCCTAAATCAACAAAAAATTCGAGTCCATCTCGTAAGCTTCAACAGGTTTTTGAGCAAGCCCTAATCCGGGAAGCAAGCCCTAAGATTCTGTACAATGCCAGGGGAAACCCTTATGTGGAAGGAGATCCTCACGCCACCTTGAAGAGCTCGGTTCCTCCATCAACATCGAATGGCTCTGGGGCGACTAGCCCTAAAACGCATAGTAGCCCCATGGCTGCCCGGAAAACTCAGCAAGCATTATTCGAGAATGGATTGAAGAAGGAAGCTGAAGCACGAGCACGAGTGACTCACCTCCATGGTAACACATAATAAGGGGTTGCTTTGCAGTCTGTTTCTGATTAGATTTGGTGGTTTGCACTGATCGAAAAGAGCAGCTTGGTCCACTTGAGGTTCGAGTGGCTACTTTTGGTGGCCTCTCTTTCTGTTCCACTTTGAGTCGTTAGCGAGCCTAGGGGATTTGGGTGAGGTTGTAGTAGTCAGGGTGGAATGGGTGTGGTGTGCAGGGTACTTAGCAGGGTAGCCTTGTCGGATGCCGTCATCCCCTGGTCGAGCCTCTCTCAGTTCGAGTTCCTCTGTAGTAGTTGACTTCTGTTGAGCGGATATTATACTTGCTTTGGGGTGATGGAAGCCTCGGGTCTTGTTTTTCTTAGCCCAGCCTAGGAGGAGGAGGATCTCTCCTCAGCGCTGGTTATCATGTGGTCCATGTTGACCATGACTATCTACTTCAATTACCTTATTTCCTAGCCTGGCGGGTTGTGCCAGGAATAGCTCAATTTCATTTCAGTACATTTCATGGTTCTTTTCAGATCCATTTGTATCACATATGTCACTTTATTTTACTCTCCATGCGGGTTGTGCATGGTTACCATACTTTTATCACTCTTGTTTTTTTTTCTTTTCTTTTCCTCCTGGGGTATGCCCCTTGTAGGCTGTACATTCGATTAACCTTTTTTAATTTCAAGCTAAATTACCCAAAAAAAAAAAAAGGAAGCTGAAGCACGAGCACGAGTGACTCACCTCCATGGTAACACATACCAGTTCCAACGCACACCATCAGAGGTACGAATGTCAAACCCTAATCCTCGCGGAAATCCTTATATGGAAGGGGATCCTGATATGGGGTATAGTTTTGAGGATCCTCAACCTCGCTATACCTCACAGCAGGTCCTGCCAGCTACTGTTCTGAATTCTGTAAATGTACCACGTGTAACTACTGAACCTGCACCTCTCTCTAAGCCTTTGAATAATAGTCAGAAATATCATCAAATCAATCCCAAACTGAATAATGGTCAGTATAAACCTAAACCGAAGAACTGGGCCTCTCTCCTCCAATCTCAGAGTCCGTCTCTGGATATGAAACTTGATTATTTTCCTGATCTTCAGAGAGGTAAGGAAGCTATGATCGAGATTGACATAGAACTGACTGACATAGGGTTATGGAATAGATACTTGGTAGGTCATTTTTTAGATGGCAAGATGGCTTATCCTTTACTAGTTGCCACTGCTCGGAACCAATGGAAGGATCTTTTTGTGGCTGTTAAATCAAATGTAGCAGGGTTTTATCTATTTGAATTTAAGGATGAACAGTCTAAGATGACTGTTCTTGAAGGAGGTCTTTACTTCTTCTCACAGAAATATCTGGTTCTCAAGGATTGGCATAGGATGATGAAACCGGCACAGGAGCAACCTGTCAAGGTACCTGCCTGGGTAAAGTTTCATGATCTGCCATTGGAACTATGGAACCAAGAATGCCTGGGCCGAGTAGCTAGCACAATAGGGAGACCCATACATGTTGATCAGGCCACGGCCAAGACTGCCAAACAACCTGGGCTTTTTTTTTTTTGGGTAAATCAGCTTGAAATAAAAAAGGGGCTAACCGAATATACAGCCTACAAGGGGCATACCCCAGGAGGAAAAAGAAAAGAAAGACAAAAAAAAGAAAGCCTACGCCAAACGGCTACATAGGACTAGAGGTAAATAGAGCACCTGTTTCCTATCCATCTAACAGAGGGATACAAAACAAATGACAAAATGATTACAACCAATATAAGTGATTGGTAACCAGCAAGGAAACTGAGATACAACCCCTATACATGATACTGAAATACATGTTTCAATTACAAATTTCAACTGCATTCAAAGAAGAGAATACTGAACATAATTTAGACAGTGGAATCCACTCAAGAACTGATCCACATGCTGAAATCATGAGCATCCTCATGTCTGAACTGAACCTCAGCAACCACCTGCTACTGCTGGAACTGACCTCAGTCAACTGGTGTATCCTCTACCATGGTCAACTGGCTTCAGACTTGTGTATCCTCTGAAGGTGTGTAGCAGCTAGCAGAACCATGTGTATCCTGGCAGCTAGCCATGATCAACTGGCAGCTAGCTTTGTGTATCCTCTGAAGGTGTGTAACAACAAATCAGAACTGATGCAGTACAGCTTCTGACTTGGGGACACAACTATCAGCAGCAGTCCAAACTAAACCAGAATAGCTAAACACAGTCACTAAGTAGAGCATATACAATACAATACAGAGGACGTCCCCCTCTGCGAAGGGAGATCCCATTGACAGCCCCCGATGGTTAGGCATAATCTAAGTAAAACTACCACAGAATGGCACATAACTGAAAACAGAACCTGCTCCTAAAGCAGCAGCTTCAGATCTTTACTTGAGTTGAAATAGGGACACAAAACAGTTTAGCAACAGTCATTAGTGAAATGGTCTAACAAAATGCAACAACTAGCTGGTAAAACATCACCATAACAGAACAAAACAGCTAGCTAGCAAGACAGATGACAACTGCAGCAGCAGCTGGGAATGCAACATGTTTAGATGTAAAAGAACCGAGGTACATCAGAATCCAAGTAAGTATGCAACATGCCTGCTTGATCTAGATGGTATACGAGTCCATAACAGGTAGTACAATGGACACAAACAAAAAAACAGCCGCTGAAACCTAAGATACCACAGTTGAAAACTCTTTAACCTCAGCAATAGACAAAAGGCAGTTTAGTTTCAAGCAAGCAGGTCTGATGCTACGTAACAGCCCATCAAAAGGCAGAAAATTGAACCTAAAACTGAAGCTGTAACATCTCAGCACATAAAGCCAATGGCATTAACAGAACTGATCTGAATTGCACAAAACAGTAACCAATCCCAAACTATAGCAATAGAATATGAATTCCCAGACTAAATATGAGGTCTCACTGGCTACGAACACCCTTGAAAACTGACCTCCCGCTCATCTTTTACTCACAAGTATAGGGAATAAAGGTATCCATCAACTCCCTCCGCTATTCCTCACATGAGTCCCCCGCTATTTATTACCTCCACTCGCAAAGGAGAATGATGGGGCCCAAGCACACAACTCACTAGAATAACACACGATATAGTGGGACACACTTCAAACTTGTAACGAAAAGATTAAGGTATAAACCTGCTAGGATAGAAGTAATAGCAGTATAAACCCCTTGAGACAGCTGAGATGTTGCTGTACAAAACTTGAGTGAAGCAGCCAGCACAGTGACTGATACAAACCTTGAGTGAAACAACCTGCCATTTTGAACAACAAAGCTACTATGGATAACAATTAGTCCAAGTCCAGCAGAAACAGTAATACTAAGTCCACAACAGCTAGGATTTGTATAGAAGTTAGTGCTGAGCAGGATCTCCCTGATGAGGTCACAGTGTTGGTGGAAGGGGAATCTGTGGTTGTACCCATTGAATACCAAGTCCTCCCCCCCATTTGTAAGCTATGTCATGTATTTGGACATTCCACGGAGCGGTGTGCAAAGAGTGCAATCCACTCCTCCTCCCATCTCTTATCTGAAGTTAAGGTTGATTCTTCATCAGGCAATGGCAAGCAAAAAGCTGATCTAGAACAGCCAACAGCAGGTTCTATACTGCTTCAAGGAGGTTCCTCCAAAAGTAGCCCTCCCATACTGCAGGAGCAGCAAGCTATCAACTCTGTGGCCTCTGGGAGTTACTCTGAATCTGAAGAGAAGCTGCTGGATGTGGTCAGCAGCTCTCATGAGGTTCCACAGCAGCAGCTTAAAATGGGAGTCATGAGTGGTAAAACAGACTCATGCCACTCAGCAGGTCCAAGGGATGAACTGGTTTCAGATTTGAATCAAACTCCCACTCCTAAACCTCCTGATCCCCGGGGTGCAGAGGTAAGAGATGAAGCACCAAAAGAAGATCTAAAGGGAAGCTTTCAAAAGGTTCTATCCCGATCAGCGCAAAGACGATTGAAAAAGCTTGGTAGGGAGCAGTCTCGAAGTTCCCTATCTAGGGGAAGGCATTAATCTCTCCGTATCATTTTGTTAGGACAGTTTCTCGTACTTTCATTTTGCTATTTTCATAATTTTTTTTTTTTGGGTAACTTAGCTTGAAATTAAAAAAAGATTAAGCGAATGTACAGCCTACAAGGGGCATACCCCAGGAGGAAAAGAAAAGGAAAAAAAACAAGAGTGAAAAAATTGCGGTAAACCATGCACAACCCGCATGGAGAGCAATGAAAAGTAATGACATGACAAAGCCATGTGTACTGAGATAAATGAAGTGAAAATGAACTAGAAATTGAACTTCTACTGGCACAACCCGCCAGGCTAGGGAATAAAGTAAGTAACGTAGATAGTCATGGTCAACTGTGACCGCGTGATAACCAGCGCTGAGGAGAGATTCTCCTCCTCCAAAGCTGGGCTAAGCAAACCAAGAACCCTGACGCCGTTCACCCCGAAGCAAGCATAATACCCACTCAACAGAAGTCAACTACTACAGAGGGACACAGACCAAGGGAGGACGAACTGGCGATGACGGCATCCGGCAAGGACCCTGCTAAGTACCCTGCACACCACGCCCATTCCAACCAGACTACTACAACCTCGCCATATCCCCTAGGCTCGCTAACGACTCTAAGCGGAACAGAAGGAGAGACCGCAAAAGCAGCCACCCAACCCCAAGCGGACCAATCTGCTCTTTTCGATCAGTGCAGACCACTAACTCTAATCAGAACCAGACTACGAAGCTACCCTTTCAATCAGCGAGAATCCACCAATCTAGTCAAGATAACTCCGGCAACTACCATGCTCAATCAGACTCAATCCATAATCTAATCATCGGTGCCCACAGCTGCTGCTACTGCGAGATAGCCCCTTAACTAGGAGAATCCAATCCAAACAAAAGTTGCCACGACCACAGGAATACTACGCAAAACCTCAGGGCTAAAACCGCAGGGTCAAGGGATAAAAGGCTCAACAAAAGCCTGGCCCCCGATTTCAGTCCAACAGGTGACTGCCTATCGGGGGTAGCAACTAACAGTGTACTGGCCCGAAAGTCCAGGAACAAGCTAAAAGCTAGTGGAGTACATTGGTTTACAATACACAAACTTCCCCCCTGCCCGAGCCCCCCAGTCGCTGGCTGCTCGCCCGGGCTAGCTGGATGGCCTACGCAGCGGCTGGTCGAAGGTTGGCTTGTAACGCCCGGGCTGAAGCTGCTGCCTAGCCTCTGCCCGAGCAGAACAAACACTGGCAGCCACTGCTGCCTCCCCCGCCCGAGCCACTTATTGATGGCCTGCCCGGGCAAGCTGGTTGGCTGGTTGCCCAGGCTGGATGCCCAGGCTGACTGAAAGGAAGCTGGTACGGTGCTAGGCTGGACTCACCAGGCTAGTTATGGCTGACTGCCACGCTGTGGCGATGAGCCATGGCTGTTGAGCCACGGCCCGGGCTGCCTGACAGTGGCGGTTGACGGCGGCTGATGAATGGAGGTCACCTGAGGCAGGCCACCTCACGGCGGCTGGGTTGAGCTGGAGATGGTGGCCATGGCCACGGTGGGTTAGCCACGACCTGCGCCACTGCCCGGGCTGTTTAGATCTGCTCTTCTAGACCTCAGTGGTAGTGAAGCGATGTTGCTGTGCCACTGTACGAGCACAAATTGAAGCAACAGGCCATCATCTTCGGCGAGGCTTGGTAGAGCAAGAACAAACCGTAGCTTCGATCCAGTGATTACGGACCAAAGCTACACCCAAGGCTAAGCGGTGACCGGGCAGTAGTGGGGAGCGGGCTAGATCTGCCCGTTGTTGTTGCTGTTGGTGGCCGGCCCGTGGAGCTACCCGGCGGCCAGGGGCTGGTAAAGACACGGCGGTGATGGAGTCGTGGATGGTGGCCGGACCAGAGGGAGGCCGGACCAAACTGCTCGAGGAGAGCCGGCCCTGTGGTGGCTGCTCAAACAGATCTGGCTTGCCCGTAGCTGCTGCTGCTGTGGCCGGGGCTGCTGCTGGGGATGGAAACGAAGCCCCACAGTGGTGGAGCCACGGGTTGTTGTTGCCCAGTCCAGATGGAGGCCGGACCAGATAGAGGATGGTCGAACCCGATCTGGCCGGAGCTTTTGGTACGGCCTGAGGTTGCTGCTTGTGGGTGGCGATGGAGGAGAGCACTCCCTAAGAAGGGTTGTTCCCTTGCCGTCTTGCTGCTACTGCTGCTGGCCGGAGGTGGGATCCCGGCGGCCTGCTGCTGCCTTGTTGTTGCTGACCTAGATCTAGACCTGTCCTGTACGGGCCAGCCTTGTGGCTGCTGCCGGCTGTCGGTTGGCCGGGCGGACTAGAGGTGGCCGGTTGTGGTTTGGCCGGACCAGAGGTGGCCGGAAGTGGGATAGGCGGTGGAGGAGAACTTCTCTAGAGAGAGAAGTTCCCTTGCCTGAGACTATGTATTTTACTTCTCTTTGTTATTATTTTCATAATTAGTTCTGCTTGAAGTTGTTTCTTATGTCTATAAAATCTCTTAACGTTGGTTTTTGGAACATACGGGGTATTAATGACCCAATTAAGCAAAAAGAGGTCAAATGTTTTGTGAATAAAAATGGTCTATCACTTTTTGGTTTATTAGAACATAAGATAAAGGAAGTTTGGGCTGGTAGAATCTTAAACTTCGTTTGTCCTAATTGTTGCTTTGTGAACAACTACCCCCAAGCTCCCAATGGTAGAATTTGTGTATGTTTTTTTTGGGTAATGCCCTAGGGCGGTTAGCTTGAAATATAAAAGAGGTTAACCGAATGTACAGCCTACAAGGGGCATACCCCAGGTAAGACAAAGAAAAAATATAAAGAGCGCCAAGTGGCTACATGGGTTGCCCGTGTTCTTGCCCCCGCCGAACAAACTATCCCAAGGAATAGAAAGTTCAACGGGGAACCTAGACACGGGCGTGGCAATAGCAGTAAATACCCGACACCAACCGTCGGTATAAGGTAAGTTAGAGGCCCTCGCAGTCCTCGCAATACACACTATGGAAAACATAAAAGGCTCGACCAAGAGCCTAACCCCCGATTTCAGTCCAACAGATGACCGCCTATCGGGGGTCGCCGAACAAACAATAAACAGATTGACAATAGACAAAAAAGTGCAAAGCGCATATTGAATAACGATAGGCGCGATGACTGCTTGCTGCTTGCTGCCCGGGCTGAAGGCAGGCTGTGCCCGACGGCTTGCCTGCCCGGGCTTAAGGCAGGCTATGCCCGGCTGCTGCTGCTGCTGTTAACGGGGCAGCCACCGGATAGGGGGGGTGGCCACCGGAATGGGTTTGGACGGCAGCCCGGGCGGTTGAACCGTCCACCGCATGGACTGAGACAGCCGGATGGGTGGCTGGCTTACGGCCCAAGCTGAAAAGGACTGTCCGATGAAAGGGCCGGTGCCCGTGCCGTTGAGCCCAAAAGGCCGGCGGCTGGACTGACGGCCGGACTGACTCCGGCAGCCAGCGGCTGTTGAGCCCAAAAAAAGCCTGTTCGCTGCTGACCGACCGTTGACCAGTGGATCTGAGTTTGGACCAACCGACGACCGGCAAAACGGCGTGGTGACCCGCGGTGAAGGGCGCCTGTGAGGGCCGGACCAGAGGTTGCCGGCTGCAGCTGTTGAGCCACAGCGACCTGATCGAGGGTCCAGAGCTACGGCTGTTGAGCCACAGCGACTGGCGACTGGACCCGTGAAGGGCGGACCTGATCGAGGCCAGCTAGTGAGGTCAACCGAACCAGATCTGGCCGGAGCGGCGGCCCGAGGGCTGCCGGCTGTGGAAGGGCGTTGGTGGAGATACGGCCCGAGGCTGCCGGCTGTGGAGGGCGGTGGAGGAGAGACTCTCTAAGGAGAGAGGATCCCTTGCCCTTGTGACTTCCCTGATGTTGCTGCTGTGGTTGGCCGGAGTTGGCAGCCGGCTGGATGACCGGGCCAAGGGAGCTTTCTCTCTCTAGGCTAGAGAGAGAAGCTCCCAGCCGAAGGAAGCACTGAATTTGTGTATGTTGGGACCCTAGTGTTTTGAATATTCAAGTTTTAGATCAGTCGGATCAATTTATTCATTGTGAAGTTCAGCCTAAGTGTGGTGGAGCAATCTTTTTTGCAACTTTTGTGTATGGAGCTAATAACTATGTGAATAGGCAGACCTTGTGGGCAAGACTCCATCATCTTAGCACCTCAGTTCCTTGGATAGTGTTAGGGGATTTTAATGCTGTTAGGTTCCCAAATGAGAAGGTAGGAGGTACTTCCTCCTGGCCTCCTCATATGGATGAATTTAATCATTGTTTGTATGACCTTGAACTAGAGGGTCTTAGGTTCTCTGGATGCTTTCTCACTTGGGCCAACAGGCAAGACCCATCCCATTTTGTCAGTACTAAGCTAGATAGAGCCATAGTCAACGAACATTGGATGAAGGCTTTCACAAGTTCTTCTGCCCATTTTTCCCCCCTGGGATTTCAGATCATTCTCCTGCCATTGTGAATATCACCCCGGGTCCTTTGAAATCTTTGAAACCCTTTAAGTTCTTTGATTTTCTAGCTGATCATCCACAGTTTTTAACTGTGGTTCAGAAAATTTGGAGGAAAGTGATTATTGGGAATCCAATGTTCTGTGTTTGCGAAAAACTCAAGATGTTACAAGAGGAGTTTAAGCAACTTAACTCTAGGGAATTCAGTAATGTCTCTAATAGGGTTGCTGATGCTAGACAATGCCTTGAATCTTTACAGAAAAGCATGAGCTCTCATCAGATTACTCCCTCCATCATAAACCAAGAAAGAGTGGTGCACAGGCAACTCTTCACTTTACTTAGGACTGAGGAAAGCTTGGCTAAACAAAAGTCAAGAATTCAATGGCTGAAACTTGGGGATCAATGCACCTCTTATTTCTTTAAAACTGTTAGTAACACAAGGAATCGAAGTAAAATTACTAGTCTGGTGTTGGATGATGGGTCTCTTACTCATGACATTCAAGACATTAAGAACAACTTTGTTGGGTTCTATACGGACTTGCTGGGAACAGCTCTTTCTACCTCTTATCAGGGGCAAACTAGAATCCAACAGGTTGTCAATAGGAGACTTACAGACAGTCAAAGGACTGCCATGATTGCTGAGGTCACAGACCTTGAAATTAAGGATACATTTTGGGCTCTTAATCCTAGCAAAGCCCCTGGTCCTGATGGCTATAATGCTGGGTTCTTCAAAAAGGCTTGGCCTATCATTGGTCATGAAGTAACTGTAGCAGTTAAGACTTTCTTTAGGTCTGGTAGATTGCTAAGGAAAATCAATTCTACCATTGTTGCACTGGTCCCTAAAGTTCCTAACCCATCTAAGGTTGGGGACTTTAGGCCCATTTCATGCTGTAATACCATTTACAAGTGCATCTCTAGGATACTGGCTAGAAGGTTGCAGACTGTCCTTCCAATGTTAATTGATCCTGTCCAATCAGGATTTGTGAAAGGACGGAGGATTGCGGATAATATTTTTCTAACTCAGGAGCTAATGAGAGGATATCATAAATCGTCACCATCTCCTCGATGTGCAATGAAAGTTGACATTATGAAGGCATACGATAATGTTAGGTGGGATTTCCTTTGGGATGTTCTATCCTCCATGAATTTTCATCCGATAATGATTAAGTGGCTCCAAGCTTGTATTTCCACTGCGAATTATTCCCTTAGCATCAATGGGGAGGTCACAGGCTACATTGTAGGACAAAAAGGGCTTAGGCAGGGAGATCCTTTGTCTTCATACCTATTTGTGATTGTGATGGAGATTCTCACTTGTCTCCTAAGAGAGAAATCCCTCCTTCCAGATTTTCATTTTCATTGGAGATGTGGGCGTACCAAGCTTATAAATCTATGCTTTGCTGATGATCTTATGATCTTTTGCAAAGGGGATCTAACCTCTATCAGTCATATCCAGGATGCCCTCTCTGAATTCCAAATCCTGTCGGGTCTCTCACCTAGCCCTGGCAAAAGTAGCATCTACTTTTCTGGGGTTAGTTTAAGCACTAGAATGGCCATCTTGGATGTCCTTAAGTTCAAGGAGGGCTCACTGCCTATCAGATATCTTGGGGTGCCTCTCCTCTCTACAAAACTTAAAGCCTCTGATTGTCAGTCCTTAGTGGATAGCATAACTGCTAAAACTAAGTCATGGACTAACAGAGACCTCACGTATGCTGGTAGGGTCCAGTTGATTAAGAACGTATTGTTCTCCATTCAAACTTATTGGTCCTCCTTGTTTATCATCCCCAAAAAGGTGATCAAGGAGGTTGAGTCAATTCTTAGAGCGTTTCTATGGTCTGGTCCCGACCTTAGGAAAACTGGGGCTAAGGTATCTTGGGAGCATCTGTGTTCTCCGAAACAAGAGGGAGGCCTTGGTTTCAAATCCATGCAGGTTTGGAATAAGGCGGCCATTGCCAAACACATTTGGTTCCTTATTTCGGGGGGGGGGGGGGGAACAATCAATGTGGTGTCAGTGGGTCAAATCTTATTTAATACGGGGTAGAAACTTTTGGAATTTGAAAGTACATTGGGATTGCACATGGGTTTGGAGGAAACTTCTGCATCTCAGACCATTGGTGAGGCCATATATACTTAGTGTAATAGGTAATGGTCAATCCACCTCCTTGTGGTATGATAATTGGCATCCACTTGGTCCTTTGTTAGCCAAATTTGGTCCCAGAATTGCTTATGATTCTGGAATTCCAAAGGAGGCTACTGTGTCTCACATTATCCAAAATTCATGCTGGGCTTTTCCCATCACCCAAACTTTGGAGATCAATGAGGTAAGAAGTACTTTACCACCTCTTATTTCTTCCAGGCTGAGTAGGGATGATCATATTAGGTGGTCTCTCACTTCTAATGTCCAGTTCACAGTTGCTTCCCTTTGGGATAAACTAAGGACTCCCTTTCCAAAAGTTGTGTGGCATAGGTTGGTGTGGTTCTCAGGTCACATTCCGAAATGTAGTTTTATCACATGGATAGCTATTCAGAATAGGCTTTCCACTACAGATAGGTTGGTGTCTTTTGGCCTTCCTATTCCTGCCCAATGTAGTTTTTGTCAGGACTGTGAAAGTCACAATCACATATTCTTTAATTGCTCGTTTACTAAGCAGGTGTGGGATTCTATTCAAACCAAACTACATGTGTCATGGACATCTAGAACTTGGTCCGAATGGATCTCTTTTCTCTCTAATTCTAGAGGGAAATCTATAAAGGCTATTATCACTAAATTGGCCTTTACAGTCACTATTTACTACATCTGGATTGAAAGGAATGCCAGGAAGTTCCAGGGCATGTCCTGTTCTTGGGAAGTTGTTGTTCATAAAATACTTTCAATGATGAGAACAAGGATTCTATCTATACCTAAACTTCAAGCAGAATGGATTGTGAATGACTGGTAAAATGGCAGAAGTTAACTACTTTATGTTGTTCCTACTGTGAATATTTGTAAGCATTGTTCTTGTTTTCCTACTCTGACATGACAGGCTATAGCAGGATATGTTCAAAGGAGGGACAGCAAGGGTCAAGGGCTGGCTCCTCTATGGTCAAGTTAACTACTATTTTGGTAGTTTGTGCAGTTAAGAGCAGTTCAGATAGTACTCCTATTTACACAGAGTTGAGGAGCTATTTGAGAGGAGAGCATCTGACTGTTTTGGAAGACTGTTTATAGTGACTCAAAGGGACTGCACCAGTCTTGAATGCTTCATCAGTACTCCCAAACTGAATGAAGATACTGTGTTCCAAACTCTTTGGGAGATTCAGAGGATACACAAGAGTGAATTCCACTGAAAAAACCTAAGTTTAGTAAAAAACCCAAGTTAAGAGCCTTGAATGAAGCTTCTTTTGTAATGCTTAAGAGCCTACTTACACGTGCTGTTTTCCCTCCCTCTACAAGATGGATTGGAAACATCGCATTTCATTTCATTTCATTTACTCCATGTAGCCTTTTGGCGTAGCTAAATTTTTTTTTTTCTTTCTTTAATCTTTGTTTTCTTTTCCTCCTGGGGTATGCCCCTTGTAGGCTGTATATTCGTTTATTCTCTTTTTATTTCAAGCTATTTTACCCAAACAAAAAAAAAAAAAGGAGAGCAGGACTTCAACATGATTCAGGACAAGTGCTAGCAATAGCTGCTGGATATCTACAGTAACAGTCAGAACTCTGAGTTCTGGCAGGTTGCTGTAGCTTCCCATTTTGTGTATTACTCCTATTTAGCAGGTATATACCTTATTCTTTGGTGAGGTTTATTGGAGACTCTGTGTGAAACCTCCTCATAGTGTGTGAGATGTGTGCTACCTGGTGAGATGTGTGCTTGTGCTCCTTCATTTCTTTGAGAGAGGAGGTAATATTTAGTGGGGGCGTTTTGTGAGATCTAGGGAGGGAGTTGGTGGACCCTAGCACATGAGTGATTAGAATAGGGCTGTTGTGAGCTTCCCTAGGTAGTGCAAGGGAGAACATAATAAATGTGGTTGAATTGAAGTTCTGTATTAATAGTGGTTCAGGCTCAGTACTGCTCTGCTACTGCTAGTGAGCTTCAGTAGTTGAACACCCTATTTAGCAGTTTTGTTGTTACTCCTGCTAGTGAGCTTGCTGTTACTCCTGCTACTGCTACTGTTTGTGAGCTTATGTATTAATTGTGGTTCAACCATTGCAAGTCTGCAGTTTTGCTGAACACCCTAATTGTGGTTTTAGTTGCCTGTTGACCACCCTAGTTCTGCTACTGCTACTGTTTGCTGAGCTTCTATATTACTCCTGCTACGGCTGGGCTGTAGTTTTAGTTACTTGTTGACCTATATACCTGTTATGACTGATTGCTGCTGCTGTTTCTGACTGTTGACCACCCTAATTGTGATTCAGCCTGTTGCTTCTTGTAGCAGTTTTGGTTATTTGGTTAGTTTTTGTTATTTTTTATCACGGCTACAATGGTTGTGGATTGTTCCATCCATGCTTTTGCATTATTTTTTGCCTAACCAATAGGGGCTGTCGTTGGGATCTCCCTTCGCAGAGGGGGAATTCCTCTGCAATGTCCAGCACTCACATTTTCATCTGCTGCTTCTGACTTGTTCCTAGAGGGCATGTCCCTAGCTGAACTGATATGATCTGAGCCTTACTATGCTGTTGCACTGTTGATGGCTGCTGTGGTTCAGTAGTTGACTGATGAAGCATACATTTACTGAACGAACTCTGTCAGATAGTGGATTATGGATTAACATACATCTGAGGTTGCTGCTAAGCTGCTGCTGCAGCTTAGCCTCTGTTTTGCTGCTGTTCTGATGCTGATGCTGATGCTGTTGCTGCAGCTTGTGTTGCTGTTCTATGCAGTCTGCTGAGATTTGGCAAATGCTCAAACGAACTCTGTCTTTGGCAAGTGCTCCTTGTGTTGCTACTGCTGATGCTCATGTTCAGCTTTTGACGATGCACGTGCCTTTGGCAAGTCATACTGCTCCCACAAGCTTTCTGCTCTATGCAGTCTGCTGAGATTTGATATGCTTCCAAGCTCAATTGTGTTCTTGTAATTAGTCCAGTCAGTTTGATTGGCATAAGTTTTATAAGCTTTGTAATGTCTTGCATTGGCGTTGTTTTTTTTTTTTTTTGGGTAAAATAGCATGAAATAGAAAAAGGATAACCGAATATACAGCCTACAAGGGGCATACCCCAGGAGGAAAGAAAAAGAAAACAAAAAAGATAAAGAAAATTGATAACGCCAAATGGCTACAAGGTTTTGATGAGAAACTATGTTTCCGATCCATCTAGAAGAGGGAAAAGAAATATAGCCAACTGCTTGTTAAGATGATAAAAATTTCAGAACTGATAAAACATTTCAGCATACCAACTGGTTACTGAACATGTCTATACAAAAGATTAGATTACACTGAGGTTCACTTGGGACCTTAACACACCCAGATTGGGAGCTTCAGAACTTCAGTACTTAAGCTTGACTTTACTTCTTAACTTCAGAACTTGAGCTTGGACTAACTAGCACTAGGCATATCAGAACTTGGAAACCAGCTTCAATCCATCAGCTACCACATTCTGGAGTTGACACCTGCTGGATTGCCAATACAGTGATGGAGCTTCTGAAATTCTGAAGCTTCCAAACAGCCCATCAACATTACAATCAGCAGATTCCGATCCTTAGGTGACAACACAGGAATCCATGACAGATAGTATACTATACAATACTAAAACAAATACAAAACTATACAGAGGACGTCCCCCTCTGTGAAGGGAGATCCCATTGACAGCCCCCGATGGTTAGGCATAACTGAAAACAAAACCTGCTACAGCCAACTGAACAGCCACAACAGGTTCAGAAAATATGCAGGACAGCCAAAATAGGTTCAGATCAAGCTCATTCTCCATTACAACTTCTGAACCTGTTTTGGAACTAGTTACATAACTAGCACCAGTTACAATGCAGAACATATCAACAGAACAACACCAGCCACAAGGGTACATTGATCAGGCATTCAAAACTGATGCAGCTAGGTTTCTGACTTGGGGATACAACATGGAGTAGCAGTAAGATAGCAGTAACATGCATATGCACATGCATAGCAGTAAGACAGCTACCTCAAGCAGTAAGATAGCAGAGCCCTCACAAAGATTAAAATATACTCACACCTAATTGGCGTTGTTTTCCTTCCCTCTTCTAGATGGATTGGAAACACCGCATGTTAGTTATCTCTTGTAGCCACTTGGCTTAGGTAATTTTCTTTACTCTTTCCTTTTTCTGTTTCTTTCCTCCTGGGGTATGCCCCTTGTAGGCTGTATATTCGCTTAGCCTCTTTTTATATTTCAAGCTGATTTACCACAAAAAAAAAAAAAAAAAAAGGCCAGCTAGTGAAGTGACTGATGTGTGCTGCTGTGGGTTTAGGAAGTTCTGTCATGATGTTCTGTGTGATAGAATCTGATGTTCTGAATCTGTTATGTCTGCTGTTCTGATTCTCTGAATCTGCAGTTCTGTTGGACAGCTAAGCTGTTATGCTTCCTGTTATGGTGGCCCTATTGCTGTTGTGCATGGGTATCTCTTCAAGTTTTGCTGATGTCCAAGTTCAGATTGTAATGTTCTGAACTTGGATGTCCTGTTGAAGACCTGCATTCCTCCTTTCCAAGTGTTTTGAAGAAGCTGCAGTCCTGTGTGGCTACTGCCCAGTCATAGCTGGATGAATAGCATGGAATTTAGTAGCTCAGTAGCATTATTATGTGTTCTGTTTCGTATCCCTCTTGTAGATGGGTACGAAACAGACGTTCTACTTACTTCTAGTCCTATGTAGCCGTTTGACGTAGGCGCTCTTTTTTTTTTTATTCTTTCTTTTCTTTTCTTTTCTTTCCTCCTGGGGTATGCCCCTTGTAGGCTGTATATTCGGTTAGCCCCCCTTTTTATTTTAAGCTGTTTTACCCCAAAAAAAAAAGAGAAGATGGTTTAAAACATGACGGTTAGTAGGTGTTTAGACTACTAGTCATGCAAAAGAAAAACAGTGCAACACGTGACGATTAGTAGGTTTTTAGACTACTAGTCATGTTAATAGAAGATGGTGAAACACATGACGATTAGTAGGTGTTTAGACTACTAGTCATGCAAAAGAAGAACAGTGAAACACGTGACGGTTAGTAGGTTTTTTTATACTACTAGTCCTGTGAAGAGAAGATGGTGAAACACATGACGGTTAGTAGGTGTTTAGACTACTAGTCATGCAAAAGAAAAACAGTGAAACACGTGATGGTTAGTAGGTTTTAAGACTACTATTCATGTGAAGAGAAGATGGTGAAAAACATGACGGTTAGTAGGTGTTTAGACTACTAGTCATGCAAAAGAAAAACAGTGAAACTTGTGATGGTTTTTTTTTGGGTAAATCAGCTTGAAATAAAAAAGGGGGGGCTAACCGAATATACAGCCTACAAGGGGTATACCCCAGGAGGAAAAGAAAAGAAAAGGAAAACAAAAAAAGAAAGCCTACTCCAAACGGCTACATAGGACTAGAGGTAAATATCATCTGTTTCCTATCCCTCTAACAGCAAGGAAACTGAGATATAACCACTATACATGATACTGAAATAACTGAACATACTGAAAATACTAAACTTGAATTTAAACTTGAATCCACTCAAGAACTGATCCACATGCTGAAATCATGTCATGATCAATTGGTAGAGGATACACCAATTCAGAACTGATGCAGCTAGCAGCAGCAGCAGCATGCCATTGTGGACACAACCATCAGCAGCAGCAGCAGCTTCTGACTTGGGGACACAACCAGCAGCAGCACAGCCCTGCTGGATTGCTTTTGTGCCATAGTAGCAAAGGTGCAGAAATCAGGTGCTTGAACAGGTGCAGAAATCAGGTGCTTGATCATATCACAACTAGGGACAAGCCCTCTAACAAAAGGTAACTCCATCTAGTTAACAACTAGTACAAGCAACACAACATGGACACAACATGGATTATGCAGAGGACGTCCCCCTCTGCGAAAGGAGATCCCAATGACAGCCCTTATTGGTTAGGCGGATATTAGAAATGAACCCCTACTAAATACACTTCATACAAGTAGTCTGAATATTCAGTCAATCAGAAAATGGACAACCTGCACTCAGGTGCAGAAAATGGGCAAACTCCATGACAATCAGCATCATGCACCCTTGTGCATCACAAGGATGCTTATGGAAGTGAATCAGCATCATGCAGGCAAACAACTGAACCATAACTGAACCATAATAGTAGTAGCAGTAGCAGATTAGGCAGGTAGGCAGGTAACACACTGCAGAGGAATTCCCCCTCTGCGAAGGGAATTCCCCCTCAGTAGCATTATTATGTGTTCTGTTTCGTATCCCTCTTGTAGATGGGTACGAAATAGACGTTCTACTTACTTCTAGTCCTATGTAGCCGTTTGGCGTAGGCGCTCTTTTTTTTTATATTCTTTCTTTTCTTTTCTTTTCTTTCCTCCTGGGGTATGCCCCTTGTAGGCTGTATATTCGGTTAGCCCCCCCTTTTTATTTCAAGCTGTTTTACCCAAAAAAAAAAAAAAAGTCTTGTGAAGAGAAGATGGTGAAACACATGACGGTTAGTTGGTGTTTGGACTACTAGTCATGCAAAAGAAAAACAGTAAAACACGTGACGGTTAGTGGTTTTTAGACTACTAGTCATGTGAAGAGAAGATGGTGAAAAACATGACGGTTAGTAGGTATTTAGACTACTAATCATGCAAAAGAAAAACAGTGAAACACGTAACGGTTAGTGGTTTAAAGACTACTATTCATGTGAAGAGAAGATTGTAAAAAACATGACGGTTAGTAGGTGTTTAGACTACTAGTCATGCAAAAGAAAAACAGTGCAACACGTGACGATTAGTAGGTTTTTAGACTACTAGTCATGTGAAGAGAAGATAGTGAAACACATGACGGTTAGTAGGTGTTTAGACTACTAGTCATGCAAAAGAAGAATAGTGAAACACGTGATGGTTAGTAGGTTTTAAGACTACTAATCATGTGAAGAGAAGATGGTGAAAAATATGACGGTTAGTAGGTGTTTAGACTACTAGTAAAGCAAAAGAAAAACAGTGAACACGTGACGGTTAGTAGGTTTTTTAGACTACTAGTCATATGAAGAGAAGATGGTGAAACACATGACGGTTAGTAGGTGTTTAGACTACTAGTCATGCAAAAGAAAAACAGTGAAACACTTGACGGTTAGTGGTTTTTAGACTACTAGTCATGTGAAGAGAAGATGGTGAAAAACATGACGGTTAGTAGGTGTTTAGACTACTAGTAATGCAAAAGAAATACAGTGAAACACGTGACGGCTTGTAGGTTTTTAGACTACTAGTCATTTGAAGAGAAGATGGTGAAACACATGACGGTTAGTAGGTGTTTAGACTACTAGTCATGCGAAAGTAAAAGAGTGCAACACATGACGATTAGTAGGTTTTTAGACTACTAGTTATGTGAAGAGAAGATGGTGAAACACATGACGGTTAGTAGGTGTTTAGACTACAAGTCATGCAAAAGAAGAACAGTGAAACACATGACGGTTAGTAGGTTTTTATACTACTAGTCCTGTGAAGAGAAGATGGTGAAACACATGACTGTTAGTAGGTGTTTAGACTACTAGTCATGCAAAAGAAAAACAGTGGAACACGTGACGGTTAGTAGGTTTTTAGGCTACAAGTCATGTTAACGAAAAACAAGTGAACCACGAGACGGTTAGTAGGTTTTTAGACTACAAGTCATGCAAAAGAAGTGGGTGCTATGCTTGTTAATTCTGTGCTAGGTTGGAGTATTGGAATCTTGGTCTGTTTAATCCTTCTCTGGAGACTAGTGGCTTTGGGTTTTGGATGAGGGCGGGTTGTTTTGGGCGATCTTTGGACTTTGGATGAGAGTGTTTTAGATTGGATGGAATGGGCGTGGTGTGCAGGGTTGGGCCCTCTGTCGGATGCCGTCATCTCCGGTTCGAGCCTCTTGGTGCCTAGTTCCTCAGTTGTTGCTGTTCAACCCCCCGATGCCGAGGTGCTTTGTAGCTGCTATTTTTTTCAGTAAAGGTTATCATTTGGTCATTTCCGATCGAGACTTTTATTTTATTTCCTAGCTTGGCGGGTTGTGTCAGGCAGTAGTTCGCTTTCATGTTATTTATACTCGTATCACTACATATCATACCCCGTTGTACTATCCTTCCGCTTAGATAGATAGTGCAACCGGGGTATGATCTCAACACATGGCAATTCTATTATCTTATTTACTTTACCACACTCTCCATGCGGGTTGTGCATGGGTTATCGCACTTTTTTCAATCTTGTTTTTTTCCTTTTCTTTTCCTCCTGGGGTATGCCCCTTGTAGGCTGTACATTCGGTTAACCTTTTTTTAATTTCAAGCTAATTTACCCAAAAAAAAAAAAGTCATGCAAAAGAAAAACAGTCTTTTTTTGGTGTTCAGCAAGTTCTGTCCTGTAACTTGGCTATATTTAAGGTGGACACAGTCCAGCACTTTCAAGTTCTAAGTTGTTCTAAGTTTGCTCAAATGAGTTCAAGTTTGCTGCTGGTGTGTGAGGACAGCTTTTACTGTTCGTACAAGGATGGTACAAATATATGTTGTAGCTGTTTCCCTTTTGTAGATGGGTAGGAAACAAATGTTGATATAGTTTGTTTTGTCTCCATCTAGATTACAATAATCCAATCCTTGTAGCCACTTGGCTTAGATTTCAATTTTCTCAAACTTTCTTTCTTTTCTTTTTTTTTTCCTCCTGGGGTATGCCCTTTGTAGGCTTTATATTTGGTTAGCCTCTTTTTATTTCAAGCTGTTTTACCCAAAAAAAAAAGAAAGAAAGAAAAACAGTGAAACACGTGACGAGTATTAGGTTTTTCGACTACTAGTCATGTGAAGACAAGATGGTGAAACACATGACGGTTAGTAGGTGTTTAGACTACTAGTCATGCAAAAGAAGAACAGTGAAACACGTGACGGTTAGTAGGTTTTATACTACTAGTCCTGTGAAAAGAAGATGGTGAAACACATGACGGTTAGTAGGTGTTTAGACTACTAGTCATGCAAAAGAAAAATAGTGAAACACGTGACGGTTAGTAGATTTTTAGACTATTAGTCATATGAAGAGAAGATGGTGAAACACATGACGGTTAGTAGGTGTTTAGACTACTAGTCATGCAAAAGAAAAACAGTGAAACACGTGACGGTTAGTGGTTTTTAGACTACTAGTCATATGAAGAGAAGATGGTGAATGGATGTAATGGCTGGGGAATGATCAGATATCCCAGGAGCGGAGAAATGGGCAGAGGAACAATTGAAGACACCCCTAAGTGTTGCAACAAGAGGAAGCTCTCGACGAAAGCGATGTAGGCGATTTAGGCGACTCTCCATGGCAGACGGTACGGTGACCATGGCAGAAGGGTTTGGGTACAAAGCTCTAGACTCCAATGAAATGAGGAGAAAGCAGAAGAGTACTTCGGAACAAATCAGTTCGAATCAACTTCTTCCATAGCAATCCGGAAACCCTAACAGCTCCATCCCTATTCTTTCAGATCCCCAATCCATTACTAAGGTTCACAGCCCCAAGCACAACCAGCTGAGACCAGTTCACAAGCCACAACAGGTGCCCCAGAAGGAGGGTGTGCGTTCGGCATCCGAAGCTCGAATGCTTGAAATCGTGGGTCATCTGGAGGACGAGCTCAACAATTCGGAAGACCCATTTATCCTAGATGTAGTTACAGCCAAACTGCAAAATATCCAACAGTCATGGAGGGAAGCTGAGAAACAAACTCCTCCATCTACAACCGTATTTGGGGAATTCAGCCCTAATTCGACAAAAAAATTTGAGTCCATCTCGTAAGCTTCAACAAGTCTTTGAGCAAGCCCTAATCCGGGAAGAAGAGGAACGAGCCTCCCATCTACAGGTCAAGGCCGCCCAATTTGACAGCCAACAAAAGCAGGTACAAAATTCTGGTCCTAACCCTAAGATTCTGTACAATGCCAGGGGAAATCCTTATGAGGAAGGAGATCCCAATATGGGTTATAGTGCAGAAGATGCTCGACCTAGGGCTGGGATTCGTGCTAATGGTTCATTCCATCCGGTTACGGATTTTACTCCTAGTTCCACTACACATAATCTTAATACCAGTATACCTCACTCTCAAAATCAAGGCAACACTCTACCCAATCAAGACCCCCAAACCTCTCTTCGGAATCAGGTTCACCCTATCCATATGCATCAATTCAATTCCAAACAAAGGGCTGGTCAGGTTAAGCCTAAACCTAAGGATTGGGCCTCTCTTCTGCAGTCACAGAGCCCTTCTCAGGATATGAAATTAGAGTATTTTCCTGATCTGCAGAGAGGTAAAGAAGCTATGGTTGAAATCGACATAGAGCTAACTGAGGTAGGGAAATGGAACAAGTATTTGTTTGGTCACTTCCTAGATGGGCAGATGCCTTACCGTCTGCTGGTCTCAACTGCGCGGAATCAGTGGAAAGATCTCTTTGTGGCAGTCAAGACTAATGTAGCTGGGTTCTACTTGTTTGAATTCAGAGATGAACAAGCAAAAATTCAAGTTCTAGAAGGAGGACCTTACTTCTTCTCTCAAAAGTATCTTGTTCTTAAAGATTGGCACAGGATGATGAAGCCTGCTCAAGATCAACCTTCCAAAATACCAGCGTGGGTTAAATTTCATGATCTCCCTCTTGAGCTTTGGAATCAGGAGTGCTTGAGTCGAGTTGCAAGTACAATTGGGAAGCCACTTCATGTAGACCAAGCCACAGCCAAGACGGCCAAGCAGCCTGGCCTCCTCCACACTAAATCCACTAGGGCTAGAATCTGTATAGAAGTGAGTGCTGAGCAGGTTCTTCCGGATGAGGTCATGGTCATTGTTGCTGGAGAATCTGTTGTTGTTCCAATAGAGTATCAAGTACTTCCTCCCAAATGTGACACTTGTCATGTATTTGGCCATCACACAAGCAAATGTGCTAGCAAACCTTCCTCATCTTCATCTCCCCCACAACCTACAGTTCAAGCTGTGATTGTGCCTAATGTTGAGGAAGATGATCATAAGGTTGACTATGCTAGCAAACCATCCTCACCTGCTGCCTACTCCACTAAGGAGGAGCTCAGTGTTTCGGAAGATCAGCTTCTAGTAATTTTAGGAGGGGTAGAGAGTAGCAATCAGGATGAAGGGGAATTGAAACAACATATCAAGTCAATAACCTCTCTGGGTAAAGATCAATCTGAGCCTGATTACTCCCTTGCTCCTGAGCCACCCGATCAGTTAGGTTCTGGCAGCAAGGAAGTGGCTAATCTGGTTTCCAAGGACAGCACTGGCTTCAATGAATACTTATCCAAGTCTGCTAAGAAGAGATTGAAGAAGCAAGCAAAGGAGGAGTCAATGGAGGGCATTAAATCCCGCCCCCATGCAAAGAATAATTGATATCCTTTTCGTATCCTTTTGAGTATTTGCAGTACTTATTCTTTCCATCTCTGCATCAAGTTGTTTTTGTATGCCTGTGCAAGCTTTCAATTTAGGGTTTTGGAATATGCGTGGGTTGAATGACCCCATTAAACAAAAAGAAGTTAAATCCTTTGTGAGCTCTAATAAACTTAATCTAGTTGGCTTTCTTGAGCATAAAATTAGGGCTGTTTGGGCAGACAGAATCACTAATTACATATGTCCTGATTGGTGTTTTGTGAATAATTACTCTCATGCGGCTTTAGGTAGGATTTTTGTGGGTTGGGACCCTGAAGTAATATCTCTTACAGTGTTAGGTCAGTCCGATCAATACATTCACTGCGAGGTCCAACCCAAGGATGGGAGTGCACTCTTTTTGGTCACTATGGTGTATGGGGCTAATTCTTTGTTGGAGCGAAGATCCCTTTGGCAATGTCTTAGTCAGTTCAGGACCTCTTCACCTTGGGTGGTCCTGGGTGACTTTAATGCTATTAGGCACCCTAGGGAGAAAGTTGGGGGTAATTCTCAGAGGTCACCACTCATGGATGACATCAATCGCTGTTTGTTTGCCTCTGAACTTGATGACCTTAGGTTCACCGGGTGCTTATTCACTTGGTCAAATAAACAGGTCCCTCCTCATTTTGTAGCCTCTAAACTTGATAGAGTGTTAGTGAATGAGCCATGGATGAAGACTTTTACCCAATCATCCGCCCATTTTTTGGTCCCTGGTATCTCAGACCATTCTCCAGCAGTGGTATGAGTACAGCCTAACCCAAGGAAGTCGATTAAACCCTTCAGGTTCTTTGATTTCCTTGCAGACCATGCATAATTCCTTGCAATTGTGCAGAGGGTTTGGAGGTCAATTGTAATTGGCAATCCTATGTTCTGTGTGTGTGAGAAACTTAAACACCTACAACAGGAGCTGAAGCAACTTAATAAAGTTGAATTCAGTGGCATCTCTGAGAGGGTGTGTGCCATTAAGCAGGACTTAGAAACCATTCAAGCTATTATTGGATCTCATCCAAATAATAGTCTTGCCATAGAACAGGAGAGAGTGGTACACAGGCAATACATCATGTTGCTTAGAGCTGAGGAAAGCTTAGCCAAGCAAAAGTCGCGAATACAATGGTTGAAACTTGGAGATCAGTGCACTTCCTATTTCTTTAAAGCTGTTAGTAATAGGAGAAATAGGAGCAAAATAACAAGCTTAGTTCTTAGTGACAGCTCTATCACTCATGATCTTCAGGTTATCAAAACGGAGTTCGTTAACTTTTACGCGACATTATTTGGCACTCCGCACCCCACACCTCATTTGGGTCCAAATAGAGCTGTGCAATTAATCAGAAATAAACTCAGTTTTGAACAAAGTATTCGGATGGTCTCTCCGGTGTCAGATTTGGAGATCAGGGAAACCTTTTGGTCTCTTAATCCAACCAAGGCCCCGGGCCCTGATGGGTACAATGCAGGGTTTTTTAGGAAAGCTTGGCCTATCATTGGGTATGAGGTCACGTCAGCTGTCCAGAATTTCTTTAGGTCTGGACAATTGCTCACCAAAGTTAACTCCACCATTGTAGCTCTTGTCCCTAAGGTACAAAACCCTTCCAAGGTAGGTGACTTTAGGCCCATATCATGCTGCAATACCATCTACAAATGCATCTCTAGGATTCTAGCCAAGAGATTGCAATCTGTTCTTTCTCTTCTCATAGATCCGGTCCAGTCAGGCTTTGTGAAAGGTCGGAGAATAGCAGATAACATATTCCTCACTCAAGAACTCATGAGAGGTTATCACAAGTCATCACCTTCTTCTAGGTGTGCCATGAAAGTTGACATAATGAAAGCTTATGATCATGTTAGGTGGGAGTTCCTGTGGGATGTTCTTTCTGCAATGAACTTCCATCCTACCATGATCAAGTGGCTTCAAGCATGTGTAACCACTGCTAATTACTCTCTTTCTATCAATGGAGAAGTGACTGGTTACATTAAGGGTAGGAAGGGTCTGAGGCAGGGGGATCCTCTGTCCTCATATCTCTTTGTTATTGTGATGGAAGTTTTTACAGCTCTACTTAAGGAGAAATCTCATCTCCCGGATTTTCACTTTCACTGGAGATGTAAAGATAATCAGTTGATTAACCTTTGCTTTGCCGATGACCTAATGATATTTTGCAAAGGGGAGCTTCCATCTGTCAAACACATTTGGGATGCGTTGACTGAGTTTGAGGCTCTTTCTGGCCTCTCCCCTAGCCCGGGGAAGAGTAGTATATTCTTTTCGGGTGTTAGTGTGAGGGTTAAGGAAACCATTTTACAGGAGCTTGGATTCCAGGAAGGTTCCCTCCCGGTGAGATACCTGGGGGTCCCTTTACTATCTACTAAGCTCAAGGCTATTGATTGTCAGAGATTGGTAGATAGTATCACTGCCAAAACTAGATGTTGGACTAATAGGGACCTTACTTATGCTGGGAGAATGCAGCTTATAAAGAACATATTGTTCTCAATGCAAACATTTTGGTCCTCCCTGTTCATTTTACCAAAAAAGGTCATTAAGGATGTTGAGTCTATACTTAGGGCCTTTTTGTGGTCTGGCCCTGACCTTAAAAGAACTGGGGCTAAGGTAGCTTGGGAGCATCTCTGTGCTCTCAAGAATGAAGGGGGTCTTGGTTTTAAATCTATGGCAATTTCGAAAAAGGCTGCGGTTGCTAAGCACATATGGTTCTTAATTTCAGGGGGTGAGCAATCTATGTGGTGTCAATGGGTTAAATCCTATTTATTAAAGGGTAGGAACTTCTGGAGTCTTAAGATGCCTAGTGATCCCTCTTGGGTTTGGAGAAAGTTGCTTAATTTGAGAAATTTAGTTCAACCATTCATACGTCATGCTATAGGCAATGGGGACATCACATCCTTGTGGTATGATCATTGGCATCCTTTAGGCCCATTGTTGAATACGTTTGGGTCCAGAATTGTGTATGATTCTGGCATTACCTTGAATGCCAAAGTCTCCCAAATAATTCTCAGCTCTGCCTGGGCATTCCCAGTCACACAAACTTGGGAATTGAATGAAGTCAGGCGTCAGCTTCCCCCTTTGAGGAATGGAAGGGATCAAATAAGATGGACTCTTAACTCAAATGGACAATTTAGCATAGCCTCTCTATGGGAGGAGTTGAGAGAGCCTTTTCCCAAAGTAACTTGGCATAAAACTATTTGGTTTGCTGGCCATATCCCAAAGTGCAGCTTCATTACCTGGATAGCCATACATGGTAGACTTTCCACTGAGGATAGGCTTGTTCTTTTTGGGCTTAAGCCTTCTTCTCAGTGTAGCCTCTGCCCTGGTAGTGAGAGTCATGACCATTTGTTCTTTAATTGTGTATTCTCCACGCAAGTCTGGAATGCTATTTTAGCAAGAGTTGATGAGAGGTGGCCCCCCCAATCTTGGGCAGCCTGGATCTCTCACATCTCCGCTTTTACGGGAAAATCCCTTAAGAGTGTTGTCATCAGATTGATATTCACTGTTACAGTGTATCACCTTTGGATTGAGAGGAATATGAGGAAGTTTCAAGCTACTGTTAGCACAAGGGAGGTAATAGTTCACAAAATCTATAACATGGTTAGAGGAAAACTTCTGTCCCTGCCCAAACTGCTTGGCTCTCATGATACTAGATTTATTAGAGAATGGGGTATAACCTTGGAATAATCATATATGTGGCATGGTTTGGAGTGTGCATGTGTGATTGTGAATTGGGTGGCATGAGTTCTTGTTATTAAGTTGCATTTGTTTTCCAAAGACTTTCTTTCTTGGCAGGTTGAGATGGGCAGATTCTGGGAGACTTGCATGTACTTTGATTTCAAATCTGGAAATTAGTTATCTCCTACTTTGTACTCATGTTTTACCTTGCTCTAGGAGGTTTACATGGATTTCATTGCATTTGAGTGATCTTACCATATTGTGTGCATCCCTTGTGAGCTCAGTGCTAAATCCCCATCATTCCTTGTGAGAGGAGGTAATAATTAGCGGGGGAATCTTGTGAGGTTCAGTGGAGGGAGAAGAGGGAAAAGAGAGTAGGAGTTGTGAGGTTCCGAGGGAGTAAAGGTGTGAGCACTATACTTTCCAAGGACATTGTTCTTTTTAAGCCAGGGCACTATAGTGCTTGGCATTTCTGACTTGGTGTTGTAATTCAGTTGCTTCATTACTTTTCTGTCTTGGTGTTGTATTGCAACTGCACTCCTGTCTTGGTTGTGCGCTGTCCTGATGTTGCACTGTCCTGTCTTGGTTGTTTTCCAACAACATTATGTACATTATTATTATTACTGTTATGGTAGTTCTTCGACTGATCTGACAAGCACTCTGTAGCTATTGTTTTACTGTCAGTTATGCTGCTGTGTTCTTGAGGGCTTTTGATGCTGGACAAGAGATGCTGTCCAGTTTTGCAAGAGATGCTGTCCAGTTTTGCAAGTGTTTTCTGTGCTAGTTCCATAGCAGTCCAGTTATTTAGTGGACTGCTACCACTGCTGATGCTACTCAATTCTGCTGTTATGTACTGACCTGTACATGGGAGTCCAGTTTATGCTGATGAGGTCAGTGCAACATCAGTCCACCATTCCAAGTGTCCTGATGAGGTCCAATTATCAAGTACAGCAAGTAACAGTCTGTTGTTCCTTTTATAGTTAGTTCCATAGCAGCTATTGTTCCATAGCAGATGTTGTTCTATGTTGTCGTTTATGCCTAACCAACTGGGGATGTCGTTGGGATCTCCCTTCGCAGAGGGGGACGTCCTCTGCATGATTGTTCTGTTGTTCCTCATTTAGATAGTTCCATAGCAGCTGTTGTGTAGTCTGATAGCAGTTCTGTTGATGCTGTCAGTTCTTTTGGACTGCTAAGGTTCAGAACTTGTTGTTCTGAATCTATTTTGGTTCCTGTTCCATTAAGGCCCTCTGTGTGAAACCACCTCATAGTGTGTGAGATGTGTGCTTGTGCTCCTTCATTTCTTTGAGAGAGGAGGTAATATTTAGTGGGGGCGTTTTGTGAGATCTAGGGAGGGAGTTGGTGGACCTTAGCACATGAGTGATTAGAATAGGGCTGTTGTGAGCTTCCCTAGGTAGTGCAAGGGAGAACATAATAAATGTGGTTGAATTGAAGTTCTGTATTAATAGTGGTTCAGGCTCAGTACTGCTCTGCTACTGCTAGTGAGCTTCAGTAGTTGAACACCCTATTTAGCAGTTTTTTGTTGTTACTCCTGCTAGTGAGCTTGCTGTTACTCCTGCTACTGCTACTGTTTGTGAGCTTCTGTATTAATTGTGGTTCAACCATTGCAAGTCTACAGTTTTGCTGAACACCCTAATTGTGGTTTTAGTTGCCTGTTGACCACCCTAGTTCTGCTACTGTTACTGTTTGCTGAGCTTCTATATTACTCCTGCTACGGCTGGGCTGTAGTTTTAGTTACTTGTTGACCTATATACCTGTTATGACTGATTGCTGCTGCTGTTTCTGACTGTTGACCACCCTAATTGTGATTCAGCCTGTTGCTTCTTGTAGCAGTTTTGGTTATTTGGTTAGTTTTTGTTATTTTTTATCACGGCTACAATGGTTGTGGATTGTTCCATCCATGCTTTTGCATTATTTTTTGCCTAACCAATAGGGGCTGTCGTTGGGATCTCCCTTCGCAGAGGGGGAATTCCTCTGCAATGTCCAGCACTCACATTTTCATCTGCTGCTTCTGACTTGTTCCTAGAGGGCATGTCCCTAGCTGAACTGATCTGATCTGAGCCTTACTATGTTGTTGCACTGTTGATGGCTGTTGTGGTTCAGTAGTTGACTGATGAAGCATACATTTACTGAACGAACTCTGTCAGATAGTGGATTATGGATTAACATACATCTGAGGTTGCTGCTAAGCTGCTGCTGCAGCTTAGCCTCTGTTTTGCTGCTGAGATTTGGCAAATGCTCAAACGAACTCTGTCTTTGGCAAGTGCTCCTTGTGTTGCTGATGCTCATGTTCAGCTTTTGACGATGCACGTGCCTTTGGCAAGTCATACTGCTCCCACAAGCTTTCTGCTCTATGCAGTCTGCTGAGATTTGATATGCTTCCAAGCTCAATTGTGTTCTTGTAATTAGTCCAGTCAGTTTGATTGGCATAAGTTTTATAAGCTTTGTAATGTCTTGCATTGGCGTTGTTTTCCTTCCCTCTTCTAGATGGATTGAAAACACCGCATGTTAATTATCACTTGTAGCCACTTGGCTTAGGTAATTTTCTTTACTCTTTCCTTTTTCTGTTTCTTTCCTCCTGGGGTATGCCCCTTGTAGGCTGTATATTCGCTTAGCCTCTTTTTATATTTCAAGCTGATTTACCACAAAAAAAAAAAAGCCCAGCTAGTGAAGTGACTGATGTGTGCTGCTGTGGGTTTAGGAAGTTCTGTCATGATGTTCTGTGTGATAGAATCTGATGTTCTGAATCTGTTATGTCTGCTGTTCTAATTCTCTGAATCTGCAGTTCTGTTGGACAGCTAAGCTGTTATGCTTCCTGTTATGGTGGCCCTATTACTGTTGTGCATGGGTATCTCTTTAAGTTTTGCTGATGTCCAAGTTCAGATTGTAATGTTCTGAACCTGGATGTCCTGTTGAAGACCTGCATTCCTCCTTTCCAAGTGTTTTGAAGAAGCTGCAGTCCTGTGTGGCTACTGCCCAGTCATAGCTGGATGAATAGCATGGAATTTAGTAGCTCAGTAGCATTATTATGTGTTCTGTTTCGTATCCCTCTTGTAGATGGGTACGAAACAGACGTTCTACTTACTTCTAGTCCTATGTAGCCGTTTGGCGTAGGCGCTCTTTTTTTTTATATTCTTTCTTTTCTTTTCTTTTCTTTCCTCCTGGGGTATGCCTCTTGTAGGCTGTATATTCGGTTAGCCCCCCTTTTTATTTTAAGCTGTTTTACCCCAAAAAAAAAGAAGAGAAGATGGTTTAAAACATGACGGTTAGTAGGTGTTTAGACTACTAGTCATGCAAAAGAAAAACAGTGCAACACGTGACGATTAGTAGGTTTTTAGACTACTAGTCATGTTAATAGAAGATGGTGAAACACATGACGGTTAGTAGGTGTTTAGACTACTAGTCATGCAAAAGAAGAACAGTGAAACACGTGACGGTTAGTAGGTTTTTTTATACTACTAGTCCTGTGAAGAGAAGATGGTGGAACACATGACGGTTAGTAGGTGTTTAGACTACTAGTCATGCAAAAGAAAAACAGTGAAACACGTGATGGTTAGTAGGTTTTAAGACTACTATTCATGTGAAGAGAAGATGGTGAAAAACATGACGGTTAGTAGGTGTTTAGACTACTAGTCATGCAAAAGAAAAACAGTGAAACTTGTGATGGTTTTTTTTTGGGTAAATCAGCTTGAAATAAAAAAAGGGGGGCTAACCGAATATACAGCCTACAAGGGGTATACCCCAGGAGGAAAAGAAAAGAAAAGGAAAACAAAAAAAGAAAGCCTACTCCAAACGGCTACATAGGACTAGAGGTAAATAGCATCTGTTTCCTATCCCTCTAACAGCAAGGAAACTGAGATATAACCACTATACATGATACTGAAATAACTGAACATACTGAAAATACCAAACTTGAATTTAAACTTGAATCCACTCAAGAACTGATCCACATGCTGAAATCATGTCATGATCAACTGGTAGAGGATACACCAATTCAGAACTGATGCAGCTAGCAGCAGCAGCAGCATGCCATTGTGGACACAACCATCAGCAGCAGCAGCAGCTTCTGACTTGGGGACACAACCAGCAGCAGCACAGCCCTGCTGGATTGCTTTTGTGCCATAGTAGCAAAGGTGCAGAAATCAGGTGCTTGAATAGGTGCAGAAATCAGGTGCTTGATCATATCACAACTAGGGACAAGCCCTCTAACAAAAGGTAACTCCATCTAGTTAACAACTAGTACAAGCAACACAACATGGACACAACATGGATTATGCAGAGGACGTCCCCCTCTGCGAAGGGAGATCCCAATGACAGCCCTTATTGGTTAGGCGGATATTAGAAATGAACCCCTACTTAATACACTTCATACAAGTAGTCTTAATATTCAGTCAATCAGAAAATGGACAACCTGCACTCAGGTGCAGAAAATGGGCAAACTCCATGACAATCAGCATCATGCACCCTTGTGCATCACAAGGATGCTTATGGAAGTGAATCAGCATCATGCAGGCAAACAACTGAACCATAACAACTTAACCATAACTGAACCATAATAGCAGTAGCAGTAGCAGATTAGGCAGGTAACACACTGCAAAGGAATTCCCCCTCTGCGAAGGGAGATCCCACGACAGCCCCTAATGGTTAGGCAATCAAAACAGAAAGCATTGGACAGCAGAAAACAACTGAACCAAATGCAGAATTAATATCAACCTGCAGAACCAGCCAAATGCAGAAAATGCAGTAATCTGAAACTGCAACTCAACTTACTGAAGGTGGAGCAGTGCACCACAGAACCAGTCAAGTGAAGGTGCAGCAGAAAATGCACCATAACACCATGCAAATCAGGTTCAGAATCTGATCCAAAGATAGCATGAAGGGTGTTCTTAACATAATGGATCAACAAGGCTGCTCTTAACAGTGCAAGTAAATATAGTACTCACACCCACTCTCTAATACTATACCAAGAATTACCTCCTCTCCCTTACACACCTTCAGATCCGGTAGAAACCAAGGTATAAGATAACTACTTGTGTAAGTAGGAGTAATATCTGAACTGCTGAACTGCACAAACTACCAAAACAGCAGACAGCCCTCCTGACCATAGAGGAGCCAGCCCTTGACCCTTGCTGTCTCTCCTTTGAGCATATCCTGTTATAGCCTGTCATGTCAGAGTAGGAAAACAAGAACAATGCTTACAAATACTCACAGCAGGAACAACATAAAGTAGTTAACTTCTTCCATTATACCAGTCATTCACAATCCATTCTGCTTGGAGTTTAGGTAAAGATAGAATCCTTGTTCTCATCATTGAAAGTATTTTATGAACAACAACTTCCCAAGAACAAGACACGCCCTGGAACTTCCTGGCATTCCTTTTTTTTTTTTTGGGTAAATTAGCTTGAAATTAAAAAAGGTTAACCGAATGTACAGCCTACAAGGGGCATACCCCAGGAGGAAAAGAAAAGGAAAAAACAAGATTGAAAAAAAAAGCGATAACCCATGCACAACCCGCATGGAGAGTGTGGTAAAGTAATAAGATAATAGAATTGCCAAATGTGTTGAGATCATACCCCGGTTGCACTATCCATCTAAGCGGAAGGATAGTACAACGGGGTATGATATGTAGTGATACGAGTATAAATAACATGTAATCGAACTACTGCCTGACACAACCCGCCAGGCTAGGAAATAAAATAAATAGTCTCGATCAGAAATGACCAAATGATAACCTTTACTGAATAATAGCAGCTACAAAGCCCCTCGGCATCGGGGGGTTGAACAGCAACAACAGAGAAACTAGGCACCAAGAGGCTCGAACCGGAGATGACGGCATCTGACAGAGGGCCCAACCCTGCACACCACGCCCAATCCATCCAGTCTAAAACACTCTCATCCAAAGTCCAAAGATCGCCAAAACAACCCGCCCTCATCCAAAACTCAAAGCCACTAGTCTCCAGAGAAGGATTAAACAGACCAAGATTCCAAAACTCCAACCTAGCACAGAATTAACAAGCATAGCACCCACTTCTAAGGAACAGATATTGCAGAGGACCGGGCTCCGAGAAGAGGCTCGAACCGGAGATGCGACATCCGACAAGGCTACCTCCCCAAGTACCTTGTACACCATGCCCATACTAACCGGTCTAATACTCCCTCGACCTAGTACACAAGGCTCACTCTAACCTAAAAGTGGAACAGTACAAGGGCCTCGAAAAAATCCGCCATTAACAGAGCATTACCACCGAATCATCTGGCATCACAAATGAAGCACACAAAACTGCAGAAAGAACCATAACCATCCTTTTCAACCAGTGCATAACCACCAATCTAATAAGAACTATCACAGTCACAGCCAAACTACGCTATATCAAACGGCCCAGAGGAGCAAGGAAACTTGGATTAGAAACAGACCCAGCATAAATGCAACAGCCATAGCCCCGAAATTGGGCAACCCAACAGTACCAGCCCGAACCCAGGCTAAACAAAATCCAACAGATGAACCCAAACTCAGTCCAAACAGTGACTGCCCATTGGGTTTCTCAGTCTAATCATCCAACTCGTGAGTAATTTTGAACACAAAAGTCGATTTAATAATGGCGATCTAACAACTAGATCTGCTAATGCATTACCAGCAATTAAATCGATTAAAAACATGATTTTAAACAATAATCCAACCTGAGAATCGGAAAGCCCATCCTCAGGCGAGACCCAGAACTGTGACTGGCAGACCCAGAACTGTGACTGCCCACCACCAGTTGGGCAACCCAGATCGACGGCCGCCTATCGCACCCCACGAGTTCTTTGGTGGCTGCAATTGACTCCGGCAGCGGTTGAAGGGACCCACGGTTGTGGAATCGAACAATCCACCATTCCGACAAGCTCCGATGACCGGAGATTTTCTGCACATAACCCAGCAAAGTGCAAAGCCCTCCGATGACCGGAGATTTTTACTGCCGAGTACTCTCTAAAAGGATCTCGAAGCACTCCCCTGACCAGCAGACAGATAAGCCACCAGTAGACCAGCTCTAATCATACACTCGTGCAGATCGAAACCCACACTCGTGCAGATCGAAAACCAGATCGAAGCATACACTCGGCTGGACGTCGGTGCTGGACGTCGGTGCTCGCCGGTTGACCATGGAAGTCGAAGATGAACATCTGTGGTTGACAGATTAGGTTGGGATGATGGCCGATTGACCATAGAAATCGTAGATGAAATCTGTTGTTCACAGATTATATGGACGAAAATTACCCCTTTCTAGACTTTGGACCAGATTCAGAAGTGAATCGGTCCGTAAACCTGAGCTTGAGTTACCTCTGACCCAGATGTACCGTGGATTGAAGAGCTTAACCACCAGCAATTCAGTGGATTTGGTACAAAAATATGATTTTGGTAAAAGGGGAGTGCATTAGAGAGAGAAGCTCTCAAGAGAGAAGCTCTCAACCCCAACCATATTCGGCTACTTCCTGGCATTCCTTTCAATCCAGACGTAGTAAATAGTGACTGTAAAGGCCAATTTAGTGATAATAGCCTTTATAGATTTCCCTCTAGAATTTGAGAGAAAAGAGACCCATTCGGACCAATTTCTAGATGTCCATGAGACATGTAATTTGGTTTGAATAGAATCCCACACCTGCTTAGTAAATGAGCAATTAAAGAATATGTGATTGTGACTTTCACAGTCCTGACAAAAACTACATTGGGCAGGAATAGGAAGGCCAAAAGACACCAACCTATCTGCAGTGGAAAGCCTATTCTGAATAGCTATCCAAGTGATAAAACTACATTTCGGAATGTGACCTGAGAACCACACCAACCTATGCCACACAACTTTTGGAAAGGGAGTCCTTAGTTTATCCCAAAGGGAAGCAACTGTGAACTGGCCATTAGAAGTGAGAGACCACCTAATATGATCATCCCTACTCAACCTGGAAGAAATAAGAGGTGGTAAAGTACTTCTTACCTCATTGATCTCCAAAGTTTGGGTGATGGGAAAAGCCCATCATGAATTTTGGATAATGTGAGACACAGTAGCCTCCTTTGGAATTCCAGAATCATAAGCAATTCTGGGACCAAATTTGGCTAACAAAGGACCAAGTGGATGCCAATTATCATACCACAAGGAGGTGGATTGGCCATTACCTATTACACTAAGTATATATGGCCTCACCAATGGTCTGAGATGCAGAAGTTTCCTCCAAACCCATGTGCAATCCCTAGAGAGAGAAAGCTCCCTTGGCCCGGTCAATCTAAGATTTGACCCACTGACACCACATTGATTGTTCCCCCCCAGAAATAAGGAACCAAATGTGTTTGGCAATGGCCGCCTTATTCCAAACCTGCATGGATTTGAAACCAAGGCCTCCCTCTTGTTTCGGAGAACACAGATGCTCCCAAGATACCTTAGCCCCAGTTTTCCTAAGGTCGGGACCAGACCATAGAAACGCTCTAAGAATTGATTCAACCTCCTTGATCACCTTTTTGGGGATGATAAACAAGGAGGACCAATAAGTTTGAATGGAGAACAATACGTTCTTAATCAACTGGACCCTGCCAGCATACGTGAGGTCTCTGTTAGTCCATGACTTAGTTTTAGCAGTTATGCTATCCACTAAGGACTGACAATCAGAGGCTTTAAGTTTTGTAGAGAGGAGAGGCACCCCAAGATATCTGATAGGCAGTGAGTGAGCCCTCCTTGAACTTAAGGACATCCAAAATGGCCATTCTAGTGCTTAAACTAACCCCAGAAAAGTAGATGCTACTTTTTCCAGGGCTAGGTGAGAGACCCGACAAGATTTGGAATTCAGAGAGGGCATCCTGGATATGACTGATAGAGGTTAGATCCCCATTGCAAAAGATCATAAGATCATCAGCAAAGCATAGATTTATAAGCTTGGTACGCCCACATCTCCAATGAAAATGAAAATCTGGAAGGAGGGATTTCTCTCTTAGTAGACAAGTGAGAATCTCCATCACAATCACAAATAGGTATGAAGACAAAGGATCTCCCTGCCTAAGCCCTTTTTGTCCTACAATGTAGCCTGTGACCTCCCTATTGATGCTAAGGGAGTAATTCGCAGTGGAAATACAAGCTTGGAGCCACTTAATCATTGTGGGATGAAAATTCATGGAGGATAGAACATCCCAAAGGAAATCCCACCTAACATTATCATATGCCTTCATAATGTCAACTTTCATTGCACATCGAGGAGATGGTGACGATTTATGATATCCTCTCATTAGCTCCTGAGTTAGAAAAATATTATCCGCAATCCTCCTTCCTTTCACAAAACCTGATTGGACAGGATCAATTAACATTGGAAGGACAGTCTGCAACCTTCTAGCCAGTATCCTAGAGATGCACTTGTAAATGGTATTACAGCATGAAATGGGCCTAAAGTCCCCAACCTTAGATGGGTTAGGAACTTTAGGGACCAGTGCAACAATGGTAGAATTGATTTTCCTTAGCAATTTACCAGACCTAAAGAAAGTCTTAACTGCTACAGTTACTTCATGACCAATGATAGGCCAAGCCTTTTTGAAGAACCCAGCATTATAGCCATCAGGACCAGGGGCTTTGCTAGGATTAAGAGCCCAAAAGGTATCCTTAATTTCAAGGTCTGTGACCTCAGCAATCATGGCAGTCCTTTGACTATCTGTAAGTCTCCTTTTGACAACCTGTTGGATTCTAGTTTGCCCCTGATAAGAGGTAGAATGAGCTGTTCCCAGCAAGTCCGTATATAACCCAACAAAGTTGTTCTTAATGTCTTGAATGTCATGAGTAAGAGACCCATCATCCAACACCAGACTAGTAATTTTACTTCGATTCCTTGTTTTACTCACAGTTTTAAAGAAATAAGAGGTGCATTGATCCCCAAGTTTCAGCCATTGAATTCTTGACTTTTGTTTAGCCAAGCTTTCCTCAGCCCTAAGTAAAGTGAAGAGTTGCCTGTGCACCTCTCTTTCTTGGTTTATGATGGAGGGAGAAATCTGATGAGAACTCATACTTTTCTGTAAAGATTCAAGGCATTGTCTAGCATCAGCAACCCTATTAGAGACATTACTGAATTCCCTAGAGTTAAGTTGCTTAAACTCCACTTGTAACATCTTGAGTTTTTCGCAAACACAGAACATTGGATTCCCAATAATCACTTTCCTCCAAATTTTCTGAACCACAGTTAAAAACTGTGGATGATCAGCTAGAAAATCAAAGAATTTAATGGGTTTCAAAGATTTCAAAGGACCCGGGGTGATATTCACAATGGCAGGAGAGTGATTTGAAATCCCAGGGGGGAAAAAATGGGCAGAAGAACTAGTGAAAGCCTTCATCCAATGTTCATTGACTAAGGCTCTATCTAGTTTAGTACTGACAAAATGGGATGGGTCTTGCCTATTGGCCCAAGTGAGAAAGCATCCAGAGAACCTAAGAACCTCAAGTTCAAGGTCATACAAACAATGGTTAAATTCATCCATATGAGGAGGCCAGGAGGAAGTACCTCCTACCTTCTCATTTGGGAACCTAACAGCATTAAAATCCCGTAACACTATCCAAGGAACTGAGGTGCTAAGATGATGGAGTCTTGCCCACAAGGTCTGCCTATTCACATAGTTATTAGCTCCATACACAAAAGTGGCAAAAAAGATTGCTCCACCACACTTAGGCTGAACTTCACAATGAATAAATTGATCCGACTGATCTAAAACCTGGATATTCAAAACACTAGGATCCCAGCATACACAAATTCTACCATTGGGAGCTTGGGGGTAGTTGTTCACAAAGCACCAATTAGGACAAACGAATTTTAAGATTCTACCAGCCCAAACTTCCTTTATCTTTTTTTTTTGGGTAAATCAGCTTGAAAATAAAAAAAAAAAGGCTAACCGGATATACAGCCTACAAGGGGCATACCCCAGGAGGAAAACAAAACAAAGAAAAGAATGGAAGAAAGAGAAAATGAAAAGGTAGGCCAACTGGCTACATGGGGGGGGTAATACCAGTAGGTAACATACTAAATAGATGGAAACAAAACAAAAGGGTATACATTGTTTCCTATCCATCTACAAAAGGAGGTAAATATGGCTGGACAAACTGAGCAGTCAAGGCCTCTAAGTAAATGTACCATAGATTGGCACCATCTGAAAACAGGACCTGCCCCTAAAGTAGCTTCAGAACTGGATAGCAGCTTCAAAAGTTGACTTGAATTGAAGTAGGGGCTCATCAGGAAGCCACAAAACAGTTCAGATCAGTACAGTCATCAGTAAATGGTATAATGCTGTAACAAATGCTGAACTGAACACAAAATGGAACAGCCGATGGTACAACACTATGCAGAACTAATGAGCAATAGTAGAACAGCCGATGGTACCACACTATGCAGCAAAACATTAGGACTACACTACAGAACACTATGCAGAACTAATGCAGAACTGATGCAGGAGCAGAATCAGCAGTTCAATTGCAGTCCAGAAAACAGCAGTAGCCAGAAACTTCTGAAGCTCGCATTTCCATTCACTCACAGACAATTGAAACTAAACAATATGCATGCAGAGGACGCCCCCCTCTGTGAAGGGAGATCCCAATGACAGCCCCAATTGGTTAGGCAAAACAATATAAAGCAGAAGCAGTCCAAAACATAACAAAAAAGTCTGCACCTTCATAGCAGACTGCATTTTCAGAAGTTTGCTGTGTAAGAGATCATTGCACTCTCTCAGCATACCTCATCAAACAGCTGTATCCTCCTCACAAAATACTTAAACGAATTACCATAACATAACAATGCGGTGGGAGTGAAGTTGCACAACCACAACCATCTCAATACTAACAGCAGCGGCAACTAACTACTGCAATACATCAAATGGTTTTCAGAACAGCAACAGGGGCAAGTGGTTACAAGCTTGTGTCCTGCAATACATCAAAAGGTTTTCAGAAAACAGAACATGCAGAAACTGAACAGCAGGGCTGTAGCTGCTGCTAGCAGCTACTGGTAGCAGTAACAGAACAGGTTCAGAACATCAGGCAGAAACTGAACCTTAGCTGACTTGGGAATATCTGGCTGTGCTCTCTGTGCTCTAACCACACAGCAATCTACTACTACAAAGCAGACAGCAGCAATGGGGACACAGAAGTAGAACAGGTCCCCCAAACAATGGGGACACAGAAGAAAAAAGGGAGAGCCAAGAACTTTACTGCCCACACTACTACTCTAGGGTCCAAACTCCCTCCACTCTCCCTCACAAAGAGCCTCCCACTAATTATTACCTCCACTCACAAGAAGAATGAGGCTCAAACACTCATCTCACAGTTGCTACATATACTGGAACGCTCAAGAGATCTGAGGGCAAACAGTACCCCTCAAACAAAAGCTGCTGCTGCACCAGAACACTAATATGAGCTTAAGATAATTACCTTGTATATAGAAGTACTAGCAGCCAATACCTCTCAACCTGCCTTATGAGACACAGAACCACTGAAGAAAGTCAGGTCCAATAGATACAGTAATGAATCAGTAATTGAAATGAATAAGCTTAAACAGTGTTCCACACATGTACAATCCAATCTGCTTGAGAGTGCGGCAAATTAGAAAGTGATAAAATCCTAGCTCTTACCATCATGGAAATTTTGTGAACAACTACCTCTCGGGAACAGGATTGATTTTGGAACTTCCTCAAATTCCTTTCAATCCAAATATGGTAAACAGTTACGGTAAAGGCCAATCGAGTTATCACACTTTTAAGGGATTTACCCTTAACACCTGACAACAAGGTCACCCAGTCTGCCCAAGGTCTAGCAGGCCAAGAGACTCGGAGTTTAGCCTGAATGGAATTCCACACCTGATTGGTAAATGGACAATTAAAGAAAAGATGGTCATGGCTTTCACTCCCCTGACACAAACCACACTGAGGGGAGACGTTAAGACCAAATGACACAAGTCTATCTGTGGTGGATAGCCTGTTTTGAATGGCAAGCCATGTGAGAAAGCTACATTTTGGGATGTGAGCCGAGAACCAAACTACCTTATGCCACAATACCCTAGGAAAGGGGGTTCTCAATTTGTCCCATAGAGATGCAACTGTGAACTGACCATTGGAATTAAGAGTCCACCTTGTTTGATCAGCCCCATTCAACCTTGCTTGAACAAGAGGAGGTAGAGTGCTTCTCACCTCATTTAGATCAAAAGTTTGAGTAATGGGAAACACCCAATTTGAGTTATTAATAATGTGAGACACGAATGCATCCTGTGGAATACCAGCGTCATATGCAATTCGGGGACCAAATCTATCCATTAAAGGACCAAGGGGGTGCCAGTTGTCATGCCACAAGTACGTGGAATTCCCATTCCCAAGTATATTAAGCACATATGGTTTAACCAAAAGTCTGAGATTCAAAAGTTTCCTCCAAACCCATGTACAATCACCAGGTATTTTCAAGGTCCAAAAACTCCTACCTTTTAACAAGTACGACTTGACCCATTGACTCCACATGGACTGCTCTCCCCCAGAGATGAGAAACCAGATATGTTTTGCAATAGCTGCTTTGTTCCAAACTTGCAATGATTTGAAACCAAGACCCCCTTCCTCTTTAGGGGAACACAAATGCTCCCACGAAACTTTAGCCCCAGTTTTTTTAAGGTCGGGTCCGGACCACAAGAAAGCCCTAAGTATTGACTCAACCTCCTTGATTACCTTTTTGGGAAGGATAAACAGGGAGGACCAATACGTTTGAATGGAAAAGAGAACATTCTTAATTAACTGAACCCTACCAGCATAGGTTAGGTCTCTATTAGTCCAAGTCTTAGTCCTGGCAGTGATGCTCTCCACCAACCGTTGGCAATCAGAGGCCTTGAGTTTAGTAGAAAGGAGGGGCACACCAAGATATTTTTTTTTTTGGGTAAAACAGCATTAAATAGAAAAAAAAAAAAGGTCACGGATATACAGCCTACAAGGGGCATACCCCAGGAGGAAAAGAAACAACCAAGTAAGAAAATGACTATGCCAAATGGCTACATGGCTAGAGAATAACCTAATAGACGCTGTTTCCAGCCCATCTAGAAGAGGGGAAGAAAACAACGCAATGACAACAAAACATGAAATAATATAAAACCCAGTTACATTGCTTGGGAGCTTTGCTCCATAACATAACAATATGACAGCAATACACAGCAGACAGATTGCTTCACCAACAGAGCTTTGCTTCACCAACATAACAATATGAGTGCAAAACTTCTGAAGACCAACAGTTTCAATGGGGGTCTTCAATGACTTGAGACTCCTGAAGACCAACACAACTCCTGACTTCTGAGGTCACAGCAGCATCAGATGAGCATCCTCAAACACTAGTCTTACCAAAGGGCAGCAGACTATTTAGAACATGGGATTTCATTTGAGCATCAACACAACTTCAGAACTGACAAGGCAGATCTGAAGCTGAATTCAGGACAGGTCAGGCAGTCACAACTTGGATAAAATGGCTGCCAAAAGTAACAGCAGCCCATATGTTGGACTGCCCATAAACAGAACAGCAGAGAAGACTGCCCAGAAACAGCAAAAAAAAACATCAACAGAACTAACAGAACTAATCAACATGCTAGCTCTCACATACTCAAAATGCAGAGGACGTCCCCCTCTGCGAAGGGAGATCCCAATGACAGCCCCTATTGGTTAGGCAAATATAAGTATACAAAAGTAAATACATCAATAATCAAATTCTGAACCACGGCTAACATCAGATTCTGAACCTTAGGTGTCCAACAGGACAGTAGCAGAGATTCAGAAAAAAAAACATAACACAGTTCATACCAACAGACCAACAACCATTCTGGGCAGCAACTACTTGGACTACACAGCTACTATGACTACAACTTCTGACCTTGTACAATACAATACAGCTACTATCTCCCTCTGTGAAGGGAAAACCCATTGACAGCCCACAAAACCTGCTACACCTCGTCTAGGTAACAGAAAATTAGAACACAACAGAACCTGCTACAAGATGTGACTGCCCAATTAGCACTATCCAACCACAAAACTAGTAACACAACTGAAAATTGCAGATCAGCAGCATAACAGCAGGTCAGTAACAAACAGAACAGCTGTAGATGCAATATGAGGACCAAAACAACAGAGCAGTCAGCAACATCAGAACACAGAACTTGAGCAGTCAGCCACATGGTACAATGGTTATAGTGCTCACCCCTCTACTCCCTCGGAACCTTACACCTCCCACTCACTTAACTAAACCAAGAATAAGGTGACCCTCTTCACCCTCCACTGAACCTCACCCAATACCCCTCTAGATATTACCTCCTCTCACAAGGAATGAAGGGGCTTTAGCACTCAGCTCACAAGGGTAGCACACAGTATGGAAGGATAACACACAACAATTAACCCTCAAAGGAATAAGGTAGTTAACCTGGTTACATAGCAGTAATAGGAGAGCACATTGTGGGAGCTTGAGGTCCAATCTGGGTATCGTCACAAATGTTATACCTGCACAGAATCAATATCACGTACCTCATTACCCAGTGATGCCCCAAACTCTAATAAACCTATCATTTTGTGAGCCTACGGGCAACTTAGGCAACGACAGTAATCTACCCTTAACCATGTTAAAGGTTTTGTGAACAACAACTTCCCAGGTGCTAGTGATAGCTTGGAACTTCCTCAAGTTTCTCTCTATCCAAAGATGATATACTGTGGCAGTGAATATGAGTTTAGAAACAACATTCCTTAGAGTTTTTCCCTTAAAAGAGGAGAAATGGGTAATCCATGCTGGCCAAGACTTTGGGGGCCACCTTGTATCAATTTTTTCCAACATGGCATTCCAAACCCTTGTGGAGAATCCACAATTAAAAAACAGATGGTCATGGCTTTCACTACCATGACAAAAATTGCACTGAGAAATTGATTTGATCCCAAATAGAACTAATCTATCCTCAGTGGAGAGTCTACCCTGGATGGCCAGCCATGTAATGAAGCTACTCTTAGGTATATGGCCAGAAAACCACACAGCCTTGTGCCAATTTACTTTGGGGAATGGAACTCTCAATTTCTCCCATAGAGAGGCTATGCTAAACTGACCTGTTGTATTAAGAGTCCATTTTACTTGGTCTCTGGAACCTCTCAGAGGAGGGAGAAGTTGTCTAACCTCATTCAACTCCCATGTTTGCGTGATTGGGAAAGCCCAACCAGAGTTATGTACTATGCTGGACACTTTGGCAGTCAATGGAAACCCAGAAAACAATCCTGGCACCAAACTTATCCAACAAAGGGCCCAAAGGGTGCCACAGGTCATACCACAGGGAGGTATTCTCCCCATTACCAATAGAATGATGAATGAAGGGTTGAACTAAATGTCTTAGGTTAAGTAACTTTCGCCAAACCCAAGAGGGATTAGCAGGCATTTTTAGACTCCAAAAGTTTCTACCTTTTAATAAATATGACTTAACCCATTGGCACCACATGGATTGCTCTCCCCCGGAGATCAAGAACCATATATGCTTGGCAACCGCAGCCTTATTCCACACTGCCATAGACATAAAACCAAGACCCCCCTCATCTTTAGGAGCACAAAGCTGCTCCCAAGCTACCTTGGCCCCTGATCTTTTAAGGTCAGGGCCAGACCATAAAAAGGCCCTAAGAATAGATTCAACTTCCTTGATGACCTTTTTAGGTAAGATGAAAAGGGAGGACCAATACGTTTGCATTGAAAACAAGATGTTCTTGATAAGCTGGACTCTCCCCGCATAAGTAAGGTCCCTATTGGTCCAACTCCTAGTTTTGGCAGTGATACTATCAACCAGTCTCTGACAGTCCACTGCTTTAAGCTTAGTAGATAACAAAGGGACTCCCAGGTATCTCACTGGAAGAAAGCCTTCCTGAAATCCCAGCTCACGCAGAATAGTCTCCTTAACTCCCATACTAACACCAGAGAAGAATAAGCTACTCTTGCCTGGGCTAGGGGAGAGACCAGAAAGAGCCTCAAACTCAGTCAAAGCATCTTTGATGAGTTTGATCGAAGAAAGCTCTCCCTTACAGAATATCATTAGATCATCTGCAAAGCACAGATTAACCATTTGATTAGTTTTACATCTCCAGTGAAAATGAAAGTCAGGAAGCTGGGCTTTCTCCTTAAGTAAACTCGTAAAAACTTCCATCACTATGACAAACAGATAAGGGGACTAAGGGTCCCCCTGCCTCAATCCCTTCCTACCTTTAATGTACCCAGACACTTCCCCATTGATACATAGGGAGTAATTTGCAGTGGATACACAAGCCTTAAGCCAGTTAATCATTATAGGGTGGAAGTTCATTGCGGACAGGACATCCCAAAGAAATTCCCACCTAACATGGTCATATGCTTTCATTATGTCAACTTTCATGGCACACCTAGGTGTAGGTGAGGATTTGTGATACCCTCTCATAAGTTCTTGGGTGAGGAATATGTTATCCGCAATTCTCCTTCCTTTCACAAATCCTGATTGGACCGGATCTATGAGCAAAGGAAGGGCAACTTGCAATCTCTTGGTTAATATCCGAGAAATGCATTTGTAAATGGTATTGCAACAAGAAATGGGCCTAAAGTCACCCACCCTGGAAGGGTTAGGAACCTTTGGGACAAGAGCTACAATAGTAGAGTTAGCTTTGGTGAGCAATTGTCCAGACCTGAAAAAGTTCTGAACAGCTGAAGTGACCTCCCTCCCAATAACAGGCCATGCCTTCCTAAAAAACCCTCCATTATACCCATCAGGGCCAGGAGCTTTGGTGGGATTAATAGACCAAATGGTCTCTTTGATCTCCAAATCTGAAACAGTGGAGACCATATTAAGACTTTGCTCAGGGCTGAGTTTATTCCTAATAAGTTGTCCCACTCTGGTTGGTCCCAGATGGGGTGTGAGATGGGGAGTGCCAAGAAGAGTTGTGTAGAAGTTAACAAACTCCTCCTTGATAACCTTAAGGTCATGAGTGGTAGAACCGTCATTCAACACTAGACTTGTTATTTTGCTCCTATTCCTTCTGTTGCTGACTGCTTTAAAGAAATAGGAGGTACACTGGTCTCCAAGTTTCAACCATTGGATTCGAGACTTTTGTTTAGCAAAACTTTCCTCAGCCCTAAGCAAAGTGATGTACTGTTTATGTACCACCTTCTCTTGTTCTATGGCAGACCTATTAATTGGGTGGGAGCTTATAATTGCTTGTAAGTTTTCTAACACTTGCTTAGTGGCACTCACCCTCTCAGAGATGCCACTAAACTCCTCCTTATTAAGTTGCTTCAAATCATGTTGAAGATGCTTAAGCTTCATACACACACAGAACATGGGATTCCCGAGTACTATTGTCCTCCAACTCCCCTGTACAATTGCAAGGAGTTGAGGATGGTCAGCTAGGAAGTCAAAGAACCTGAAGGGTTTCATTGACTTCCTAGGGTTGGGCTGGATAAACACCACACCTGGAGAATGATCTGAAATACCAGGCACCAAAAATTGTGCCGACGATTGAGAAAAGGTTTTCATCCAGGGCTCATTCACTAATACTCTATCTATTTTCGTTGCCACAAAGTGAGGAGGCTCCTGCTTGTTAGACCACGTAAATAAGCACCCTGAGAACCTAAGATCATCCAGCTCAGAGGAGAACAAACAACGGTTAATGTCATCCATGGGGGAATACCACTGGGTATTCCCCCCAACTTTCTCCCTAGGATGCCTCATAGCATTAAAGTCACCAAGGACCACCCAGGGAGAAGAGGACCTAAACTGAGATAGACTATGCCAAAGAGACCTACGATCTGAAATAGAGTTTGCCCCATAGACTACAGTGACCAAAAACACTGCACTCCCATCTATTGGTTGGGCCTGACAGTGAATGAATTGATCTGCCCGACATAGCACTGTAAGGGACACGACCCCGGGGTCCCAACCCACAAAAATCCTCCCCAACGCAGCGTGGGTGTAATTGTTCACAAAACTCCAGTCAGGACAAATGAATTGGGTGATTCTATCTGCCCAAGCTGCCCTAATCTTATGCTCAAGAAAACCAACTAGGCCCAACTTATTAGTGTTCACAAAAGATTTTGCTGCTTTTTGCTTAATGGGGTCATTCAGACCACGAATGTTCCAAAAACCTAAATTGAAAGCTCGTAAAGACATAGAAAATAGAATCAACAGGTAACAACAGGTAGTAGATATTGAAAGAATTAAAACTACAACCTTTCAAAAGGATATGCAAAAGGATATCATTTATTCCGTTTCTTGGAGCTGTTGCTCCACTTTTTGCTGTTGTTTTTTCCATTGCCCTTGTTATTATGAGCTTTGAAACCCTTAGAGCTCTGAAAGGAAGCCTCTCCCTTTCCTGTTTCAGCCTTATCATCCGGAGGTACTGGTTTCACAAGAGGCACAGATTGAGAAGGAACTCCCACAGAGTCTGGGACACTATTAATTGAGCCAGCCTCCACACTACCTATTAGTACCCCTGTATCCACAATCACCTGATCAGGAGTATCAGTACTGACATTCAGTTCCTCCCCTTCGGATTCACTTCCAGCTATGTCATCCTCTGTGACCTTGGGCATTGATGTGTCCACCACAGCCACCACAGAAACTGTAGCTGCCTCTAGTGCTTCTGAACCCCCTACATTGCTTACAATGGAACCTTTAATTACAGTTTGCCAGTCACTCTTCGGTACACCACTGTCACGAGTTTGTTTATGAGGGATGGTTCTCGGACATCCGGTAGTAGCATGGCCAAACACCTTACACTCTGAGCAGACAGGAGGCATTAATTGGTATTCCACCCTCACTGATACACTCTCCCCATCAACTGTGACCTGTATGTCATCTGGAAGCTCATCTGCAGCCTCAATTTCCACACACACTCTAGCATAAGCCAGCCTAGTCTTTTTCTTCGTAGCTTGATCCACATGTTTGGGCTGACCTATTGCACTAGCTACCCTACTTAATCCCTCTTCTGTCCAACACTCTGGGGGCAGGTTATGAAGCTTAACCCAAGTAGGGATAGAAGATGGAGAGATCTTAGATGGTGTCATCATTCTTCTCCATTTCTTTAGAACAAGGAATTTTTGAGAGAAGAACCAAGGTCCCCCTTCTAGGACAGCTAGTTGACATGCTTCATCTTTAAACTCAAAATATAAGAACCCTGCATTATCTGACTTGACTGACAACAGTCCATACTTAGTCATCTTTCCCCACTGCTTATGGGCAGTTGAACTAGCTAGTCTAAAGTCCTTCCTCGCATCTAGGAAATGACCAACCAAGCAATGTGACCAACAATTTTCATCCAAATGAGTAATGTCAAGTTCAACAACAGCATTCTTCCCTTTTTTTAATTCTGGGTAGAAATCTAACTTCATATTACTCGAGGGCCCTTGGGACCTAAACAGAGAGGTCCAGTTCTTATTAGTTTGTACCTGACGATTCATGGCTTTAGGTTGAGATACAGGGTTAGTACTCGTGGATGCATGGTTCAGTGGTTTTGGAACAGCACCCGACTGATTATTCAAGATCTTAGTATTAGAGTTAGAATTCCGAACCTCTGAGGGAGTACGTTGGAACTGGTAGGTGTTCCCATGTAGATGAGTCACCCTTGCTCTTGCTTCTGCTTCCCTTACCAGTCCTTCCTTGAAAGAAGCTTGCTGCATTTCCTGAGCATCAGTAGTATGACCATGCGACTTTGGGCTAATTGCCCCCACCCCATTCGAAGATGATGGTGTAGCCGAGCCCTTCATTGCGTCTTCAGCTTCTACCCTCAACCCCTCCTCGAAAAAAGCCTGCTGTAGCTTCCGCGCTGAAGTCATATTCTTGGCCGATTTAGGGCTGTGAGCCCCAAATCCATTTGGGGGGGAAGACAGACCCGAACTTAATCGGGAGGAAAGATCGACTTCCGTTGAGATGAAGGATTTCGTGACTGTAGGACTTGAATTAGGGCTGATACTTGACTTATGTCTGTATGACCCAAAACCAGCTATATGCGTTGTAGATGTAGACTGTTGTAGGCGAACATAGCTATTTGGATCTGAGATAGACTTCTGTTTCCTGCGGATTTCGTTGGAGTCAATCGCTATGAGTCCAGGTCCCTCCTCCATGGAGATCGTACCTTCGGCCATGGGGGGAGGAGTTTGTTTCTCAGCTTCCCTCCATGACTGTTGGATATTTTGCAGTTTGGCTGTAACTACATCCAGAATAAATGGGTCTTCCGAATTGTTGAGCTCGTCCTCCAAATGACCCACGATTTCTAGCATTCGAGCTTCGGATGCCGAACGCACACCCTCCTTATGGGGCACCTGTTGTCTTCTGACAATAGGGTTTTCTGGTTCGGAGCCCAGATTTTGATGGGAGGATATAGGCTGCGAGATGAACAGGTCGCCCATTTCTCTTCGCTTTCTCCGGATTTCGTTTGAGTCCAGGGCTTTGAGGCCCAAGCCCTCATCGAAGGAGATAGTGCCTTCTGCCATGGTGAACGCTCACAGAACAACGATGATCGGGTCAATCTTGTCAGAAATCGCCATGTCGTCTGAGAGGATCTTAGGTAGCACCTTTGCTGGTTTTTTTCCACACCAAGATATTTGACAGGAAGTGTGCCCTCCTGAAATCCTAAGACATCCAGAATAGCCAATCTAGTGGTGCTGTTGACTCCAGAGAAATAGATGCTACTTTTCTCCGGGCTAGGAGAGAGACCAGACAAGGTTTGGAACTCAGTGAGGGCTTCCTGAATGTGGAAGATTGATGACAACTCACCCTTACAAAAAATCATGAGGTCATCGGCATAGCAGAGATTGATGATCTTAGTATTCCGACATCTCCAGTGGAAGTGAAAACCAGGTAGCATGGATTTCTCTCTAAGTAAGCAGGTGAGAACCTCCATTACAATGACAAAGAGATATGAGGACAGAGGGTCACCTTGCCTTAGACCTTTTTGCCCTATGATATAACCAGTGTTTTCCCCGTTCAAGCATATAGTGTAGTTAGCAGTGGTAACACAGGCTTGAAGCCATTTGATCATTGTAGGATGGAAATTCATAGAGGACAAATATCCCAAAGAAAATCCCATCTTACATTATCATAAGCTTTCCTTATATCTACCTTAAGGGCACATCTTGGAGTTGATGAGGATTTATGGTAGCCTCTCATTAGTTCTTGGGTGAGGAAGATATTGTCAGCGTAGATGGCAGAAAATAGAATTATAAGTGTTATCAAAAAGGGGTTGAGAGCTTCTCTCTCTAGCCTAGAGAGAGAATGCACTCCCCCTTTACCAAAATTATGATTTTTGTATTAAATCCACAGATTTTCTGGTGGTAATCATCTTCACTCCATTGAGTATTTACCGAGAAATCAAGCCACCCATGGACTGATTTGTACAGCCAAGAGGTTCACCAAATACAGGGGTTTTCCCTGATTAAATCCTCATCTTTCTTCTGCCGTTTTTTTAAGTCCATCCTGGAGAACCGGAAGTGGTTGTGGATAGCTATCAACAGCAGATCTTGTGCAGCTGTGGTCCGAGGTATACAGGTCACGGGATGCGTAGTGTGGAACTGAAGGAAATCTCCAGCTTCCTTTGCCCTCTTCAGCCCGCCTTTTGGAGAGCTTCGTACCAGATCGGCACCGGCTCCGATTATATCACGAGGGTTGGGCTCTCAACTTCATCTATCACAATCTCGGTGGCCACATACATCCGCTACACCTCCGAGAGCAGAAGCAAGTGAACCCTGTTCGGCCTAACATCGGATCTGGTGCGGCGGTGTCTGGTTGCGGGATACGGATTCCGGCGACTCAGGCTGAAGGCGTCCTTGTTCTCCGGCGTCCGGTGGTGTGGTTCTGACTGGGTTTTGGGAAATCACCAATCTTTTGTTTGGTTCATCTTCAATCTGTACCGATCGAAGGTACGGCGACGGGAGGACTTCCCTCGAGGAGTTTCTCCAGAATTATTGGGCGACGGACGGTATGGGTTCGACTCATCTCGTCTTTGCGGCCACCGGTTCCAGTTGGCTGATGAATTGGCCACCACCGACCCACGGCACCTGCTGGAGATGGCTCGTCGAACATGCCAGTGGGGCTATTAATCCCAAGTCAGAGCTGCACAAGGATGGCAGTAGCTTTGAGTTTGGGCAGTCATCATTCTCAGGTCTGTGCTCGGGCTGGCATGGTAGAGGTATGATCAATTGGTAGGGATTTGTGTAGTGGGCAGTCTAATTGGCTGCTAAACTGATACAAACTGTTACAAAATATGCTTAATGGGCCAGTTTTCTGTTAGTAATTGCGATCCCCGATAGGCGGTCATCTGTTGGACTGAAATCGGGGGTCGGGCTCTTGGTCGAGTCTCTTATATCCCTAGACCCTGTGCTTTTTAGCCCTGAGGTTGTGTGTAGTATTCTTGTGGTCGTGGCTATCGTTGATTAGATTAGAATCTGTTCTGATTGAAAAGGGTAGTTCGCAGTAGCAGCAGCTGTGGGTGCCACTGATTAGATTGGTGGATGGATTCTGGTTGAGCGAGGTAGCTGTCTTTGATTAGATTGGTGGTTGTTCACTGATCGAAAGGGGTAGCTTCGCAGTCTATTACTGATTAGATTGGTGGCTTGCGCCGATCGAAAGGAGCAGCTTGGTCCACTTGAGGTTTGAGTGGCCACTTCTAGTGGATCCTCTTTCTGTTCCGCTTTTAGTAGTTAGCGAGCCTAGGGGATTTGGGCGAGGTTGTAGTAGTCTGGATGGAATTGGCGTGGTGTGCAGGGTACTTAGCAGGGTAGCCTTGTCGGATGCCGACATCTCCAGTTTGAGCCTCTCTCAGTCTGAGTCCCTCTGTAGTAGTTGACTTCTGTTGAGTGGGTATTATACTAGCTTTGGGGTTGATGGAAGTACTAGGTTCTTGGTTTTCTTAACCCAGCCTTGGAGGAGGAGGATACCGGGTAGTTGGTTTCAGTAGGCGGTTTTGGCGAGACTTAGGCTTGGATGAGGGACTATTAAGCCGGAAGGATTGGGCGTGGTGAGCAGGGTTCTTAGCAGGGGGCCTTGTCGGATGCCGTCAACTCCGGTTCTAACATCTTGATGCCTTGTTCCTCTGTAGTAGCCGTTCAGACTGCCTAGAAGCCGTTCTGCTTTGTAGCTACTCTCCTCAGCGTTGGTTATCATGTGGTCATTGTTGGCCATGACTATCTATTTTATTTGCTTTATTTCCTAGCCTGGCGGGATGTGCCAGATAGTAGTTCAATTTCATATATCTCAGTACACATGGCATTTTGTTATGTATTTACTTTATCTTACTCTCCATGCGGGTTGTGCATGGTTTACCGCACTTTTGACATTCTTGTTTTTTTCCTTTCTTTTCCTCCTGGGGTATGCCCCTTGTAGGCTGTACATTCGCTTAACCTTTTTTAATTTCAAGCTAAGTTACCCAAAAAAAAAAAAAAAAAAAAGATATTGTCAGCGATCCTCCTCCCTTTAACAAACCCTGATTGAACAGGGTCAATTAGAAAAGGGAGGACATGCTGCAATCTTTTAGGAAGTATTCTAGCTATGCATTTGTATATGGTATTACAACATGAGATTGGCCTAAAATCCCCAACCTTGGATGGATTAAGGACCTTAGGAACAAGAGCCACCACAGTAGAGTTGGCTTTCCTGAGCAGCTTCCCAGACCTAAAAAAGGACTTGACAGCTGCTGTGACCTCATGGCCAATGATAGGCCAAGCTTTCCTAAAAAACCCAACATTGTAGCCATCTGGACCAGGGGCTTTGTTGGGGTTGAGGGACCAAAATGTGTCCTTAATTTCTTGGTCTGTGATCTCAGCAATCATTGCCAACTTTTGATTATCAGAAAGTTTTCTATTGACAAGTTGCTGAATTCTGCTATGCCCATTGTAAGAATCAGGATGGGTAGTACCGAGCAGCTCTGTGTAAAAGTTAACAAAACTTGACTTAATTACCCCAAAGTCATGGGAGAGAGTCCCATCCTCTAAGACCAAACTGGTTAACTTACTTCTATTTCTCCTGTTGGTCACAGATTTGAAGAAATAAGAAGTACATTGGTCACCCAACTTCAACCATTGAACCCTAGATTTTTGCTTAGCCAAACTTTCCTCGGCTCTAAGCATTGTGAGAAGTTGATTGTAAACCACTCTTTCCTGACTAATCAGAGAAGGATCAGGGTTATGAGAACTCAAAGTATGCTGCAAATTTTTGTAGGAGTTGTCTAGTGTCAACAACCCTAGCAGAGACATCACTAAAATCTCTAGTATTAATTAACTTAAACTCACTTTGCAACATCTTGAGCTTCTCACATACAATGAACATCGGATTCCCAATAACTACTCTTCTTCTTTTTTTCTTTTTTTTTTTGGGTAAATCAGCTTGAAATAAAAAAAAAAGGGCTAACCGAATATACAGCCTACAAGGGGCACACCCCAGGAGGAAAGAGAAAAAAAAGGAAAGAAAAGAAAACGAAAACAAAAGGAAAGCCTATGCCAAACGGCTACATAGGACTAGAGGTAAACAGAGCATCTGTTTCCTATCCATCTAACAGAGAAATAATAATAACTACTCTTCGCCAAACCTTTTGTACCACAGCAAAAAACTGTGGGTGGTCAGCAAGGAAGTCAAAGAATTTAAAAGGTTTGCTAGAATTCCTATGCCCAGGAAGGATGGTTGTAATGGCTGAGGAATGATCAGATATCCCAGTATTGGGAAAATGAGCAGAGGAACAACTGAAGGCCTTCATCCAATGCTCATTAACTAACACTCGATCCAGTTTTGTACTGACAAAATGATTGGAGTCCTGTTTGTTGGCCCAAGTGAAGAAGCAGCCAGAGTACCTAAGATCATCAAGTTGTAATGAATACAAGCAATTATTAAACTCATCCATATAAGGAGGCCAAGAAACAGTGCCCCCCACTTTTTCTCTAGGAAATCTAATGACATTGAAATCGCCAAGCACTATCCAAGGGGAAGAAGAACCTAGATGATGTAGGCTAGACCAAAGAGCTTGCCTATTTAAATAATTGTTCTCACCATATACAAAGGTTGCAAGGAAGGATGGGTCTCCACATTTAGGATGCACTTCACAATGGATAAACTGGTCAGACTGATCAATAACCTGGATTTGGAGAACATTTGAGTCCCAACACACAAAAATCCAAGAACCAAGGCCCCCCTTAACCAACAAATGTCTGAAGTTCGTGTGGGGAGCTTTCTCTCTCTAGGTTAGAGAGAGAAAGCTCCCCCGGTCCAGATCCAGCCGGTCGCCGGTCTCCACCTCCGGCCAGCAGCAACATCAACAGCAAGGATGGCAAGGGAGCAACCCTTCTTAGGGCCTGCTCTCCTCCATCGCCTCCAACCGGCCACCTCTATCTCTCCATCGGGCAGCCATAGCTGGCCTTCTCCGGCCCAGGCTCCCTCCGGCCATGGCAGTCACCTTCTGGGCAAGGGATACTCTCTCCTTAGAGACCCAAGCACCACAGCCGTGGGCCTCGCCTCCAACCTCAACCCCGCCGTGCACCGGCGGGTACCTTCATTGGGATCTGCACCGGGCAGATCTGAAAGTTCAACGGCCATTACTGGCCAATCAAGCTCCGTGCACAGACCATCAGAATACAACCAGCTCCGCGCTTCGGTTCATTACGTCAAGCTCAAAGCTCTGACACCACAGGCTCTCATCCTGATCAATACCAGCTTTGCGCTTCGGTCTCATCAAGCTCTAAGCTCACCTCAGGCCTTCGCCTCAAGATTGCAACAGGCTCCACGCCTCGATTCTATCACTCTCCAGGCTCTCGCCTTATGACTACAACCGGCTCCGTGCCTCGGTTCCACCAAAGCTCCGTGCTCCAGTTACTGGCCCTGTGCCCCTCACGTCTCAAAAGCAAGTCGGCATCCAACTCATCCCCAGCAGATGGTTTGGATTCCACCCCATTACATCAATTCCTTCCAGCTCATTCGCAAGGATAGGCTACTCTACCGAGTTCCTTTCAGTCAAAGTAAGGATGATCAAGAAAAGCAAACGCACTGCCCGTGTCTTGATCTACCCCAAAATAACTAAGGAAGCTCTCCGCAAAAACTCCGCCCGGCCAGCGCTCCTTCAACTATCTTCCGCCAAAACCCCGGCTCGCCAGTACGTCACACTACGGCTTTTAAGCCCTAAGGTACGTCTTCTGTCTCTAACCCTCCAAACTTTTACTTTTCTTTTGCCCGAACTACGATTGGTCCGAATTTCCCTTGTGGAATACGTAGGCAGCCTCCCGGCCCGACCATAACAAAACCTTTTCGAAAACCCCTTGGAATAGTGGTTGGACCAAATTGAGTTGCTTTTTACAGCTTTGACTCTTACTCAAACATGTCTCGCGATCCGTCTGAGTTCAGTCAAAGAGGGGCATCTGTAGACACCCCAATTTGGCCTAACGATTATTTCAAGTCCCACCTTGGGACCATCCCGATGATGAAATGGATACAATGATTGCTGATTGCTTCCTTGAGGACCTTAGGACTTTCGGTGAGAACTTTGACCACTTAGAGGACCCAATTCAAAGCCATACAGCCTTTCAGACAGAAATACAGAAGCCTAGGAGAATCCATCTGACGGCCGTAACATCGATCCCACGGCCACAACATCAATCCCTCACCCGAGCAACCTGTTGCCAGCAAAATCTCCCTGAGAGATCAATCCTCGGCCGCGAGATCTATCCTTCGGCCGAGACATCCATTCCACGGCCGCGACATCCTTTGCTCGGCCGCCAGATCGACCTTTTTCCAGACTCTGGAACGTTCTGTCAGACGTTTGGTTTGATCCAACTACACTACCTTTCCGATGCGTTCGGGCTACGTTCGGAGATCACGACGTAGAGTTAGAGATGCATTGCAATTGCAATTGCCATCTCGTGATTTGATTGGCCGGAGTGAGTCATCCCTATGTCTATATAAAGGGGCCTTTGGGCTCCGAATTTAACACACAGAAATTGATAGACCTACACACTCAATCAAGCCACGAAACTCTGTCAAAATACTCTCTCAATCCCATACTCCAAAAGCCCTAACCTCCCGAAGGCAGCCGTCAATCCGGCGATCAAACCCCGAAGTTCAAACCCTAACCCTAGGGTTCTTAATCAAGCAATCAGTCAATCACAAGCAATCCGAAGCAATCAAGCAACTGAGGGATCAAGGTGGTGAGGCCCAACGGCCTCTGGTTTGTTTTATTTCCTGTCAATAATCATGATTTTAGCGTTTTGATTATTTACTAACGTTTCTGTCTGGTGTGACGAAGAACATCGACCGGGGCTTCGATCCCTCGGCCGATATGTCAAACCAGGAGGATCCCTCGGCCGTGACATCCATTCACCGGCCGCGGGATCCATTATCCTGGGACAGCTTTGTTTGTTTCCTGCTTTCTGATGCATGCTTCAATTACAGTTCTGGCTCACTTTACTTTTTTTTTTGGATAAACCAGCTTTAAAATAAAAAAGGATAACCGAATTTACAGCCTACAAGGGGCATACCCCAGGAGGAAAAGAAAAGAAAGAAAAGAAAAGAAAATAGGCAACGCCAAAAGGCTACAAGGGATGAATGATAATCACTGTATCCAATCCATCTAGAAGAGGGAAGGAAAACAGCGCCAAAATGACCTAAAGCTTACAATAACCAATTTCATAACCCTGAAATACCCTGACTATACATGAGGTGGATTGCAACAACCAAAACCAAAATAGAGCAGAACTGTACAGCAGCATCACAGAACTTCAGAACTGCTGCTGTTGTTTCTGTGATGGGACCTTCAGAAGTTGGTCAGTTGGATAGATACAACTGAATGCTTTGCTCCATATAACAAATTGCTCCAACAGGTTTTAGCAGCTCTACACTTAACAGATTTCAAAAGTAGATCCTGCTCCACTGTGTCCATGAAGTGTCCATAAGTGGTACCAACTACATCTGGTGCACAGACCATGTGGTGTCCATGAAGTGTCCAATGGACTGCTGCATCAGTTGTGTCCATCAGTTGTGAACATGAGTGGTAGAGTCCCCAACAGATTGCTCCAACAGGATTCACTACCATAACAGACCATAACTACAACTTCTGAGCTTGTACCTTACTATACAACAAAATACAATTCAATACAGAGGACGTCCCCCTCTGTGAAGGGAGATCCCATTGACAGCCCCCGATGGTTAGGCATAACTGAAAACAAAACCTACTACAAGGCAACAGAAAACCAGCAGAACTGATGCACAGCTGCAGAAAGGGTGGCTGCTGCGAGATGACCATCAGCATCTGTAGTAAGCATAAAAGGCAGCATTTGTTCCATAACAGAAATATCACCACTAAAGTAATAACACAATGCTCTAGAAAGCTCCAAGTTCACTCAAAACACTACAGAACTGTAGAATGACTGTAAAACTTCTGAACTTCTGAAACTTCTGAACTTCTGATACACATCTTCTGAACTTCAGAACTTCAGAACTTCAAACACAGTCAAAATCAAAAAACCATACAGAGGACTTCCCCCTCTGTGAAGGGAGATCCCATTGACAGCCCCCCGATGGTTAGGCATAGAAACCTACTACGTCTATCAACTTCTGAATCTGCTACACCACTAGCAGGCTCAGAAACTTGGCATGAACTGAATTGAATCTGCTACACCACTCCCAATCCAGTATTACAGTTTAACACTAACAGATAGCAGCAGAATAGGTACTGAAGCAGAAATGCAGAACTTGCTATCAAAAACTGAACCTGCTAACTGAACTAGGGACTTTATCACAATTCAACAAACCCATATGCATATCAGTAGAAGCAACAACCAAGGGTGCTAGAGAATCTGCACCTCATGGATATTTAGATCAGGTTCAGTCACATTCAGCAGCCAGTTCACAAGGTCGACAGATGCAACAACTACTGAGACTGCATCTCAACTAACCACTGAACCAGTCATCAGTCAACAGCAGAAATGCAACTACTGAACCAAAACAGAGACTGCATCTCAACACACCACTCACTCTCAAGAACAAAACCAAGAGCTGGGTAACCCCTTCTCCCTCTTCTAATACTCACATGAATCCCCCACTAAATATTACCTCCTCTCACAAGGATTGAAGGGGAACTAGCACACAACTCACAGGGGACCTCACAATATAGTAGGGACACACACCTGCTGTTCAATCCATTGCAACCAAAGGGGTAAGTTAACTACCTGGATACTTAGAGGTAATAGGAGCCTAATAACTGCATGGCCCTTCTGAATCCCCCCATGAACTATAAACATTGCCCAAAGCAGCCTGCCTGCTGTCCATCCCTGCAGAGAAAGCATCTACAACCATGGCCACAAGTACACAAATACACAAATACACAAGTTCCTCATTACCCAATGCCCCAAACTCTAATAAACCTATTATTTTGTGAGCCTACTGGCAACTTTGGCAACGAAAGTAATCTACCCTTAACCATGTTAAAGATTTTGTGAACAACAACTTCCCAGGTGCTATTTGTATTTTGAAACTTCCTTAAGTTCCTCTCTATCCAAATATGATACACTGTAGTAGTGAATATCAACTTAGAGACAACATTCTTTAGGGATTTTCCCCTAAATGAGGAGAAGTGGGTAATCCATGCTGTCCAAGACTTAGGGGGCCAACTTGTATCCATTTTTTCCAAAATAGCATTCCAGACCCGTGTGGAAAAACTACAATTGAAGAACAAATGATCATGGCTTTCACTACCATGGCAAAAACTGCATTGGGAAATTGATTTAATCCCAAACAGAACTAATCTATCCTCAGTGGAGAGTCTACCCTGGATGGCCAGCCATGTAATGAAGCTACACTTAGGTATATGGCCAGTGAAAACCAAACAGCCTTGTGCCAATTAACCTTGGGGAAAGAAACCCTCAGTTCCTCCCATAGAGAGGCTATGCTAAATTGTCCAGATGCATTTAGAGTCCATCTAACTTGGTCCCTGGAGCCCCGCAACGGTGGGAGAAGCCGTCTAACTTCATTCAACTCCCATGTTTGCGTGATTGGGAAAGTCCAACTAGAATTGTGAACTATGTGGGACACTTTGGCACTCAAGGGAAGGCCAGAGTCGTAAACAATTCTGGAACCAAACTTATCCAACAACGGGCCTAACGGATGCCAAAGGTCATACCACATGGATGTGTTCTCCCCATTGCCAATAACATGACGAATGAAGGGATGGACTAAATGTCTTAGATTAAGTAATTTACGCCAAACCCAAGAGGGGTCAGCTGGCATTTTAAGACTCCAAAAATTCCTACCCTTTAATAAATAGGATTTAACCCATTGGCACCACATGGATTGCTCTCCCCCGGAGATCAAGAACCATATATGCTTGGCAACCGCAGCCTTATTCCATACCTCCATAGATTTGAACCCAAGACCCCCCTCATCTTTAGGAGCACATAACTGCTCCCAAGCTATCTTAGCCCCTGATCTTTTAAGGTCAGGGCCAGACCACAAAAAGGCCCTAAGGATAGATTCAACTTCCTTGATGACCTTTTTTGGTAAAATGAACAGGGAGGACCAATACGTTTGCATTGAGAACAAGATGTTCCTGATAAGCTGGACTCTCCCCGCATAAGTAAGGTCCCTATTAGTCCAACTTCTAGTTTTGGCTGTGATACTATCAACCAGTCTTTGACAGTCCACAGCTTTAAGTTTAGTAGATAACAATGGGACTCCCAAATATCTCACTGGGAGAGAACCCTCCTTAAATCCCAAATCATGCAGAATAGTCTCCTTAACTCCCACACTAACACCAGAGAAGAATATGCTACTCTTACCAGTGCTTGGGGAGAGACCAGAAAGAGCCTCAAACTCAGTCAACGCTTCCTTGATGAGTTTGATCGAAGAAAGCTCTCCCTTGCAAAATATCATTAGGTCATCAGCAAAGCACAGGTTTATCAATTGATTAGTTTTACATCTCCAGTGAAAATGAGAGCCCGGGAGCTGGGCTTTCTCCTTAAGTAAAATCGTAAGAACTTCCATCACAATAACAAATAGATACGGGGATAAAGGATCCCCTTGTCTCAGCCCCTTCCTCCCTTTAATGTACCCCGTCACTTCCCCATTAATACATAGGGAGTAGTTTGCAGTGGTAACACATGCTTGAAGCCACTTAATCATTGTAGGATGGAAGTTCATGGCAGACAGGACATCCCAAAGAAATTCCCATCTAACGTGGTCATATGCTTTCATTATGTCAACTTTCATGGCACACCTAGGGGAAGGAGAGGATTTGTGGTACCCTCTCATGAGTTCTTGGGTGAGGAAAATGTTATCAGCGATTCTCCTTCCTTTCACAAATCCTGATTGGACAGGATCTATGAGCAAAGGAAGAGCAGATTGCAATCTCTTGGCTAAAATCCGAGAGATGCATTTGTAAATGGTATTGCAGCACGAAATGGGCCTAAAGTCACCCACCCTAGAAGGGTTTGGAACCTTAGGAACAAGAGCTACAATAGTGGAATTAGCTTTGGTGAGCAGTTGTCCAGACCTGAAGAAGTTCTAGACAGCTGAAGTGACCTCTCTCCCAATGACTGACCATGCTTTCCTAAAAAATCCTCCATTATACCCATCAGGGCCAGGTGCTTTGGTGGGATTAATAGACCAAATGGTCTCTTTGATCTCCAAATCTGAGACAGTGGAGACCATGTTAAGACTTAGCTCAGGGCTGAGTTTATTCCTGATTAATTGACCCACTCTAGTTGATCCCAGATGAGGGGTGGGATGGGACGTGCCAAAAAGAGTTTTGTAAAAGTTAACAAACTCTTCTTTGATAACCATGAGGTCATGTGTGGTAGATCCGTCATTTAATTCTAAACATGTTATTTTGCTCCTATTCCTCCTATTGGTCACAGCTTTAAAGAAATAGGACGTACATTGATCTCCAAGTTTCAACCATTGTATTCTAGACTTTTGTTTTGCTAAACTTTCCTCAGCCCTAAGCAGTGAGATGTATTGTTTGTGTAACACTCTCTCTTGTTCTATAGTAGCGCTGTTACTTGGATGAGAGCCTAAAATTGCTTGTATGTTTTCTAAAGCTTGCTTAGTGGTACTCACCCTCACAGAGATGCCACTAAACTCTTCCTTATTAAGTTGCTTCAAGTCATGTTGAAGGCGTTTAAGCTTCGCACACACACAGAACATGGGGTTCCCAAGTGCAATTGTCCTCCAGCTCCTTTGGACAATTGCAAGGAAATGAGGGTGGTCAGCAAGGAAGTCAAAAAACCTGAAGGGTTTGATTGACCTACTTGGATTGGGCTGGACAAACACCACTCCTGGAGAATGGTCTGAAATTCCAGGCACCAAAAATTGAGCCGATGAATGGGAGAATGTTCTCATCCAAGGCTCATTCACTAAGACCCTATCAATTTTGGACGCCACAAAATGAGGAGGGACCTGCTTATTGGACCACGTAAATAAGCACCCTGAAAACCTATGGTCATCAAGCTCAGAGGAGAACAAACAGTGATTAATGTCGTCCATGGGAGGATACCACTGTGCATTCCCCCCAACTTTCTCCCTAGGATGCCTAATAGCATTAAGGTCACCAATGACCACCCAGGGAGAAGAGGACCTAAACTGGGAAAGGCTAAGCCAAAGAGATCTACGATCTGAGATAGAGTTTGCCCCATAGACCATAGTGACCAAAAATAATGCACTCCCATCTTTGGGGTGAACTAGACAATGGATAAATTGATCTGCCTGACATAACACTGTAAGAGACAAGACACTAGGGTCCCATCCAACAAAAATCCTCCCTAAAGCAGCTTGGGGGTAATTGTTCACAAAACTCCAACCAGGACAAATGAATTGGGTGATTCTATCTGCCCAATTTGCCTTTATTTTATGCTCAAGAAGACCAACTAGACTCAAATTATTGGTGTTCACAAAAGATTTTGCCGCTTTTTGCTTAATGGGGTCATTCAGACCACGAATATTCCAAAAACCTAAGTTAAAAGCTCGTAGCGACATTAGAAACAAAACACAAGGTAACAACAATAAGCAGATACTGAAAGAAGTAATACTACAACATTCAAAAGGATATCAAAAAGGATATCATTTATTCCTCCTCTTGGAGCTGCTACTCCACTTTTTGTTGTTGTTTTTACCACTGACCTTGTTATTATGAGAAGTCGGACCCTTAGAATTCTGACTGGATGCCTCACCCTTTCCTGCTACAGATTTATCATCCGGAGGGACTGGTTTCACTAAAGGAGCAGGTTGGGCAGGGACAATTACAGATTCAGGAACCTGAGGATGATTGGTTGGACTGCCCTCCACATTGCAATGCAGGACAGCAGCCAGAACAGCAGCTTCAGCAGCCATAGCAGCCTCAACAGCAGCCATATTAGGGACCAGAACAGCAGCCATATCTGCTGCCATTTCAGCAGCCATAACAGAATTGCCCTTCAGCACATCCCCTTCAGAGTCACTTCCACTTATGTCCACCTCTGTGACCTTGGGCATTGACGTATTTACCACAGCCACCACAGAAACTGTAGCTGCATCCAGTGCAACTGAACCTCCTACATTGTTTCCAGTGGTTCCTTTCCCAACAGTTTGCCAATCCTTGTTTGGATTTCCACGATTTTGTGCTTGTATATGAGGGATGGACCATGGACATTTGGGAGTGGCATGGCCAAAAACCTTACACTCTGAGCAGACCGGAGGCATTAATTGGTATTCCACCCTAACTGACACACTCTCCCCATCCACTGTGACCTGAATGTCATCTCGTAGTTCATCATCGGCCTCAATTTCCACACACACTCTAGCATATGCAAGCCTAGTCTTTTTTTCCGTAGCTTGATCAACATGTTTGGGCTGACCAATTGCACTGGCCACCCTGCTTAACCCCTCTTCTGTCCAACATTCTGGGGGCAAATTATGGAGCTTAACCCAGGTAGGGATAGAGGATGGAGAGATCTTAGAAGGAGACATCATTCTTCTCCATTTCTTTAGAACAATAAATTTTTGGGAGAAGAACCAAGGCCCCCCTTCTAGGACTGCAATTTGACTAGCTTCATCCTTAAATTCAAAATATAAGAACCCTGCATTATCCGACTTAACTGACAACAGGCCATACTTAGTCAACTTGCCCCACTGTTTATGGGCAGTTGAGTTAGCTAGTCTAAAATCCATCCTATCATCTAGGAAATGACCAACCAAGCAATGTGACCAACAATTCTCATCCAAGTGAGTGATATCAAGTTCAACCACAGCATTCTTCCCTCTCTTTAATTCTGGAAAGAAATCTAACTTCATATTACTAGAGGGCCCTTGGGACCTAAAAAGGGAGGCCCAGTTCTTATTATTTTGTAACGGACGGTTCATATTTTTAGACTTAGTTACAGGGTTAGTACTTGTGGATGCATCAGCCACTGGGTTTGGAACCAAACCCGACTTTTGTACTTGTACTTGAGTTGGGGGATGATATCGGGGTTTAGTAACCTCGATAGGAACCCCTCGGTTCGGGTCTCCTTCTACGTAGGAATTTCCCCTAGAATTAGACATTATCGTAGGATTAGGATTAAATTTCCAAACCTCTGGGGGAGTACGCTGAAACTGGTACGTGTTACCATGGAGATGGGTTACCCTTGCTCTTGCTTTAGCTTCCTTTTCCAGTTCCTCCTCAAATAGAGCTTGCTGCGATTTCTGAGCCCCAGACCCATTTGCGACCTCAGTTTCTACCCTCAAACTCTCCTCGAAGAAGACCTGTTGTAGCTTACGCGCTGAATTCGAAGCCTTAGCCGACTTAGGGCTATGAGCTCCAAATCCGTTTGGTGATGCATGAACCGAGCTTATTCTGGTGGAATTAAGAGGGCTAATAGGTTCATGGATGCCTTTCTGCTTCCGTCGGATCTCATTAGAATCGATGACTTTACCCCCAAGACCCTCCGCCATCAGCTTTGAAGGACTGGAGAGCTTAGCCGATTTAGGGCTGGAAATTTCAAACCCACCTGAATAGGATGCGGGAACATTATTTCCGAGCTTGGAACCCGAGCTGGAGTCTCCTGGATTGCCCCCTTGTTGATTTTCTTCCTTCCATGATTGTTGAATGCTCAGTAGTTTAGCAGTTACGACATCAAGCACGAAGGGATCTGCCGAATTGTTGAGCTCCTCCTCTAGTTTACCCACAATTTCAAGCATCCTAGATTCGGATTCGCTCAGACACTTCTGTTGCAGTTCAAGAGCGGGGACACCTGGGTCGCCCATACCTCTTTGCTTTCTCCGGGATTCGTTTGGGTCCAAGGCTTTGAGGCCCAAACCCTCATCGAAGGTGATAGAGCCGTCGGCCATGATGGACGATTACTGTTCTACGAAGATCGGCTTGGACCTGTCAGAAATCGCCATGAAGATCAGCTGTTGCTCTTTTATTTTTTTCTTTTAGGCTCACTTTACTTACTGTTTAAAGGCTTAATTAAACAGACTATGTGTTAGAATTAAACAAAGCATCTACATGTCTTATGTAGAATAACTATGGGCCAGTCTCACGGCTGGGCAGAGAGGGGTGCCTAACACCTTCCCCTTACTGTACTTTTGGCTCCCATACCCAGAATCTCTATCTGTTTTCCTAGTTTTAATAAACTAGGTGGCGACTCTGTTTTGATGATAACCGCTATCATGTGGCGATGTTCCTAGCCATGGGAATGTCCATGATTTTGGGTTATGAAGCACGCAACCAATCGAGCAAACAAACATGATCAATCTGTATGGCGATGCCCCGTTTGGGAGGTGTCTACGGTTTTTGGCGACTCCGCTGGGGAATTGAGAGCCATAACCAGAAAGTTCAACATAAGACTAATACATGCCTTGTCTAATTCATTAATCATATGCATCGAGCGGGCAACCCGTTGAGTTCACCTGATATCCCGGCATGACACGGGCTATGTTGGGGGTTCCAGCAAACTCCACAGTCACTCGTACCTAATGGTATATCAAAAAGGGAATCACCCAATCACCGCCTATGATGGGCTGGTGAGAGGATTGGTGCCCTTTGACAACGGAGCACCCTGAGACTACCAAAAACCTTGCATGTTTTAGAAAGCCATAGAACTTATCAAACTAAGACAGGAACCTACAGGCTAGGAACCTACTTGCATTTTCACTTCCAAGTCCTTCCTCACACCATGTATCATCTGTTGTTGTAAATAACTTTTTCTGTGCAGAAGGGTTGGGATTTTCAGCCTAAATCCTAACCCTACACAAGCCAAGTACTGACTTACAGGTACTCTACTTTTCAAAGCAGACACAATAAGTAAAACAAAGAAGCAACCACAGCCAATTTTATACTCTTACAACACCCGAAGTCACGCCAAACAGAGGTCCTTGCAGCCATCTCGTCTGCCACCCTCACTGGCCAAAACACCTACACTGCTACGATCCCAATCACTTTCAGGGACTCCGCGGTCATCTCCTCAACAAACTCAATCATCTACCAAATCCTAAGCTTTATCAAGTAATCCTCCCACTCTCATGGCAGATAACGACGCCATCATTGCTAATCACCAAGCTCAAAGTCGCTACCTTATCAGCAGAGAAAGCAGCAAGAGATGCTGAGAACGAAGAGAAATCGGTGGAAGATGAGAATCCTCAAGAAGTGGTATTGGCGGAAAACCCTGAATTGGCCAAACAAGTCAAGGAGATCGAACGTACTCTGGACCCATTCACAAGGGGACCAAATTCTAGATTTTGAAGGACTCTGCCTTTTTCCAGATTCTCAACTACCTGAGAAGTTCAATAGAACTAGCAATCCCACTAGCCATGTCCGCCATGTCATCAACACTCTGAAGCCAATGGGCTTGGATGATGAGCTCATTGTTCAGTTATTTCAAAGGACTCTTACTGAAAGCGCTCTCGATTGGTTTCTCACTTTGGAGTTTGTGCACTATCATACTTGGCCAGAAATTGCCAATGCTTTTGTCAAGCAATATGCATACAACGTCCAAATTGAGTTAACAACTCGAGATTTGGAAACGACTAAGCAGGAATCAAACAAGGACTTTGCAACCTTTGTGGCTAGATAGAGAGAAAAAGCCGCCAAGATGAAGAACCGCCCCTCTGAGGAAGATCAAGTGAGAATAGTTGTCAAGAGTTTGCAGCCCAAGTACCTCACGCACATTTACACTCAGACTATCACTGATTTCAAGCGCTTGCAGGCTACTGGGCTGCAGATTGAAGAGAGGATCAAGCTAGGCCTCATTGGGAAAGAACAAACTCCTCCACCCAAGAAAACCTTCCCAACCCGTACATCTCCTGCCTTCGTCAACACCCTTAACTCAATCTTACCACAAGACCCTTTTCAAATTAGCTCATCCCAAAGCTCAAATCGCCCCCGTTGCAACTTTGACCATCTCTATATGACCTCATCTCAAGCCTTAGCCATTCTGAGCCGTTAGGGGCATCTCAAACCTTTAAAACAAACCACTTCCTCAGCCACCCTATGGCCCAAACCATGATCCTAACAAACAGTACGCCTACCACCAACACCCTGGGCATGAAACAGATAACTGCATGCGTCTCCGCCATGACATTCAAGATCTCATTGATAGCCGAACTATAAAACTTCCAAAACCTAATGTGCAAGCCAATCCACTTCCTATTCACAAAGCTGAGCCACCACCCCGAAACATCGATTTCATAAACAACCCCACATACAATCCTGGCCAATACATTATCCAAAACAACCAAACCAAGCCAACCTTTACCTTCCCAGAGGAGGACGAATGTTTCATGATGGAGGAGGAAGAAAACAATGAGTCCAATCAATCAGAAGTGATCGATCCCGACATGTCTGACAAAAGTAATGAAGAAGAACAAGCAAAAGGGAAAGTGACTTTGACGGAATGGAAGGAGAATACGATGATCCACTCGATGGAATCTCCTTAGTATCACTATTCAATCAAGTGGAAATAACTGACGACTACACAATCAATAAAGAGGAAGAAAGGGTGATGAAAACCTAGACCAACACTTCTATTTGGGGACTACTCATGTCTCAAAGAAGTAGCCACCAGTGAAGATGGATCCAGTTCAAAGGCCCTGTTTGGAAAAGAAGAGGGTGGAAAAGAGTATAAAGTTGCGAAAGGCAAGGGTTTTGAAAACGACCTCGAAATGCTACAATAGCTAAGAAGTCACAACATGGCAAAGAACATTAAACATTGCTTTTATCAAGCTAAAACCTGTTTTGAGCCCCTGCTTGGGCATTTAATTTCTGCTAAGTGAATTCCTGTTTCATCCTCTAGACTATGCTTATTCAATGATTTACTTCCTAAATTGCAATTGCCAAACACTATAGTCTCTTTGCCAAACAAGGGAAATTTCAAGGAATCAAGTTCCCTGTGTCGTTGACAAAAAGGAAGGAAATGATGAACTCTAGTTGCTTAAGAAACTGGGTTTTTGCCAAAACTTAGAAAGAAGACACTATCTCCGCGAGAACACTTAGGGTTAGCTCGCCCATTATGAAGGTACAAACACAAGAGAGATTTAGAAAAATATCTCCATCAAATTCCTCTCCAAAACGCAGAAACCCTCTTGAGAGAAGTGCTCGTTGGGTAACCTGAAAACCGACAAAAAACAACCGATCTAAAGCTCTCCGACACAGGGCGATTTCTGACAAGTCCAATGGCGATTTCTGAGATCCAATTCTTCCAGTGATCTTCTTCAATGGCGGACGGTCTGGGCCTTCAGGCCATGGATTCTACTGAAGTTCGGCGACTACAACAGGTTTCAGAAAATACGAAACCTCAGCAGTCTCATTCGACTTCAACATCAAGGGTCACCATATCAGACGGCACAATCTCTGAAGGGTTGGGCAGCAAGGCCCAGGATTCAAATGAGCTTCGCCGTAGGCAGAAGAGCTCAGTACAGCATGGTGAAGGCACAGTTCTCTCCGAGCAAACCCCACCCCCACCCAAATCGACTGCAACATCAGATCCCCAAATTAAATTTGGAACCCACAGTCCAAAACACATCAAGACGAGCCCCGCTCGTAAACTCCAACAGGCCTATCAGAACGAACAAAAGCAGAGGGAATCCGAAGCTCGGATGCTCGAGATTGTGGGTCACCTGGAGGATGAGCTCAACAATTCGGAGGATCCTTTCGTTCTTGATGTCGTTACAGCTAAACTACAGACCATTCAACAATCATGGAAAGAAGATCGTCAGAGGCTCCATTCAGGTGATACCCTCCATCTGGGCCTCGAACCAGGTAATCCTAATCTCAAGAAGCCTACTGATGGTACCTCAGGAGAGGTTGATGATGGTCCCTCGATCTCAAGAGCTGGGCCGCAAGCTTCTCCTCATAGATTTGGGGAGCTCAGCCCTAAATCGTGTAAAAGCCCTGGTTCGGCTAGGAAGCTACAACAGGTGTTTTTGGAGGAAGGTTTGAGGGTTGAAGCTGAAGCTGCCATGGGATCAGTCCTGCCTTCGAAGGGGCCTGGGGTTAACACTATTGCTGCACAGAAGGTGCAGCAGGCATTATTTGAGGAGAAACTGGAAAAGGAAGCAGAAGCAAGAGCTCGGGTCACGCATTTGCATGGAAACACTTACCAGTTCGAGCGTACACCTGCACAGGTTCGGAAAACTAACCCTAATCCATATGTAGAAGGAGACCCTAATCTAGGGTTTCCTGTCGAGGATACTAGAACTAAGTTGGGTGTTGTACCTAACCCAGTGTCTCATGCATCAACAAGTACTAATCTTGCTCAGCCTAAAGCTGTGAATCGTACATCTCAAACTAATAAGAATTGGGCCTCCCTATTTAGGTCTCAAGGGCCCTCAAGTAATATGAAGTTAGATTTCTATCCAGAATTAAAGAGAGGGAAAAATGCTGTTGTTGAACTTGATGTTACTCACTTGGATGAGAATTGTTGGTCACATTGTTTGGTTGGTCATTTCCTAGATGGTAGGATGGATTTTCGACTGGCAAATTCAACTGCTCATAAACAGTGGGGAAAAAACACTAACTATGGCCTGCTGTCAGTTAAGTCAGATAATGCAGGATTCTTATATTTTGAATTTAAAGATGAAGCTTGCCAACTTGCAGTCCTAGAAGGGGGGCCTTGGTTCTTCTCCCAAAAATTCCTTGTTCTGCAGAAATGGAGAAGAATGATGAATCCAACTAAGATTTCTCCGTCCTCTATCCCGTCTTGGGTTAAGCTTCATAACTTGCCCCTAGAGTGTTGGACAGAAGTGGGACTAAGCAGGGTGGCTAGTGCAATAGGACAGCCCAAATACGTTGATCGAGCTACAGAAAAGAGGTCTAGGCTTGCATATGCTAGGGTGTGTGTGGAAATAGAGGCTGCTGATGTACTACCAGATGACATACAGGTCACAGTGGATGGGGAGAGTGTATCAGTTAGGGTGGAGTACCAGCTAATGCCTCCGGTTTGCTCAGAATGTGGGGTTTTTGGACATGCAACCGCTAAATGTTCAAAGTCCATCCTTAATAAGAAAGCTCAGGGTCATGAAGTTCTGAAGGAGGATTGGCATGCTGTTAGTAAAGGAATCTCTATCGATGTAGGGGGTTCAGTAGCACTGGAGGCAGTTACAATACTTGTGGTGGCTGTGGTGGATACGTCAATGCCTAAGGTCTCAAAAGAGGACATAGATGAAAGTGACCCAGAAGAGGAGGAGCTGAATTTCAATACTGATATTCCTTTTGAGGTGATGATGGATACAGGGGCTCTCAATTGTAGCTTGGAGACAGGTCCAAGTAATACATATAATGATCTAGACCCGGAGGTATTCCCTGCTCAACTTGATCCGCAAGCTAAACCAATTCCTCCGGATGATAAGTCTAAAGAAGTAAAGGGAAAGGCTCCCTTTCAGAGTTCCAAGGGTTTCAACAAGTCCGGTGGAAAAAAACAATAACAAAAAGTGGAGTAGCAACTCCAAAAGACGGAATAAATGATATCCTTTTGGTATCCTTTTGAATAACTGTAGCTTTATTTCTGTCAAGCTATGCTTCTTGTTGTTACTTTGTGATTTAGTTTCCAATGTCTTTTCAAACTTTCAATTTAGGTTTTTGGAACATCCGTGGTCTGAATGACCCAATTAAGCAGAAAGAAGCAAGATCTTTTGTGAACACTAATAAGTTGAGTCTTGTTGGTTTACTTGAGCATAAAATAAGGGCAACTTGGGCAGATAGAATCACCCAATTCATCTGCCCTGGTTGGAGCTTTGTGAACAATTACCCCCAAGCTGCTTTAGGAAGGATTTTTGTTGGATGGGACCCTGGTGTCTTGTCTATTACAGTGTTATATCAGACTGATCAATTTATTCACTGTCAGGTCCATCCAAAAGATGGGAGTGCATCATTTTTGGTCACAATGGTCTATGGGGCAAACTCTATCTCAGACCGTAGATCTCTTTGGATTAGCCTTTCTCAGTTTAGGACCTCTTCTCCCTGGGTGGTCCTTGGTGACTTTAATGCTATTAGGCATCCTAGGGAGAAAGTTGGGGGGAATGTACAGTGGTATCCTCCCATGGATGACATTAATCACTGTTTGTTCTCCTCCGAGCTTGATGACCTTAGATTTTCAGGGTGCTTATTTACGTGGTCCAATAAGCGGGTCCCTCCTCATTTTGTGGCTTCCAAAATTGATAGGGTATTAGTGAATGAGCCTTGGATGAGAACATATTCTCAATCATCGGCTCAATTTTTGGTGCCTGGAATCTCAGATCATTCTCCAGGTGTGGTGTTCGTCCAGCCCAACCCAAGAAGGTCAATTAAACCCTTCAGGTTTTTTGACTTCCTTGCTGACCACCCTCAATTCCTTGCAATTGTCCAGAGGAGCTGGAGGACAATTGTACTTGGGAACCCCATGTTCTGTGTGTGTGAGAAGCTTAAACGCCTTCAAAAGGATTTGAAGCAAACTTAATAAGGAAGAGTTTAGTGGCATCTCTGAGAGGGTGAGTGCCACTAAGCAAGCCTTAGAAAACATACAAATAATTATAGGCTCTCATCCTAATAATAGTGCTGCCATAGAACAAGAGAGAGCGGTACACAAACAATACATCACGTTGCTTAGGGCTGAGGAAAGCTTAGCTAAACAAAAGTCTCGAATACAATGGTTGAAACTTGGAGATCAATGTACGTCCTATTTCTTTAAAGCTGTGACCAATAGGAGGAATAGGAGCAAAATAACAAGCTTAGAATTAAATGATGGATCTACCTCACATGATCTTATGGTCATCAAAGAACAGTTTGTTAACTTTTACACAACTCTTTTTGGAACGTCCCATCTCACACCTCATCTGGGTCCAACTAGAGTGTGTCAATTAATCAGAAATAAACTCAGCCCTGAGCATAGTCTTATTATGGTCTCCCCTGTCACAGACTTGGAGATTAAGGAGACCATGTGGTCTATTAACCCCACCAAAGCACCTGGCCCGGATGGGTATAATGGAGGGTTTTTTAGGAAGGCATGGTCTGTTATTGGGAGAGAGGTAACCTCAGCTGTCCAGAACTTCTTCAGGTCTGGACAACTGCTCACTAAAGCTAATTCCACTATTGTAGCTCTTGTTCCTAAGGTTCCAAACCCTTCCAGGGTGGGTGACTTTAGGCCCATTTCATGCTGCAATACTATTTTTTTGGGTAATGCCCTAGGGCGGTTAGCTTGAAATATAAAAGAGGTTAACCGAATGTACAGCCTACAAGGGGCATACCCCAGGTAAGACAAAGCAAAAAATATAAATAGCGCCAAGTGGCTACATGGGTTGCCCGTGACCTTGCCCCGCCGAACAAACTATCCCAACGGGGAACCTGGACACGGGCGTGGCAATAGCAGTAAATACCCGACACCAACCGTCGGTATAAGGTACAATTAAAGGCCCTCGAAGTCCTCGCAATACATACTACAGAAAACATAAAAGATAATGGCCAGTGCACAACCCGCACTGATTAACCTAGAAAGTAACATAGTAATGACCAAAGAGCAGTACAACCGGGCTGGCTCGCTCAGCTGTTGACGCCCCGACGGGCCTTCTGCTGCTGGCCGCAGGCTGGCCTTGTTGACTGGCCCGATGACAAGGGCCAGTGCCCGTGCCTTACAGGAGGTGAGGGCATGATCTGTGACAGCCGGACTGACTCCGGCAGCCGACGACTGTTGAGCCCAAAAGGGCCTGATCGCCCGCTGTACCAACCGTGACCGGCGGCCATGGCTGATTGACGTGATTGAACCCCCATCGGGGTCTGACTTGGGCCATGGCTGTAAGCCACGGCGGGTGACGCCGGCGACGGTCTGACTTGGGCCGGAGATGATGGCTGGAGATGATCCAGGCTGGTACCTCAACAAGGCCCACTGATGATCTTAACGGAGTGACAACCATCCCGTTCGACGAGCCGCCGCCCTCTGCGGTGTATCACAACCGAGTGAGGACAGCCGAGGTACAGATGACTCGCCGGATGTGGATTTGAACGGCTGATTGACGTGATTGAACCCCCATCGGGGTCTGGTGCAGAACGGATTGAACCCCCATCGGGGTCGTGATTGAACCCCTGTCGGTTTGCCAAACGGATCTTTCACCGTGGCTGGGTCGCCGGAGCTGGTGTGGATCGCCGGACCAGAGAAGGCCAGATGATGGCCGTTGGCCGAACCCAAGGGGATCCGATTGTGAAAGGGCGGTGGAGGAGAGCCTCTATAGCGATAGAGGTTCCCTTGCCCGAGGTCTGCTGCTGTTGCTGCCGCCGAGTGGGAGCCGACGTGGCTGGGCCAGGTGCGGCTGGGCCAGCGAGGTTGGGCCGGGGAGAGCTTTCTCTCTCTAGGTTAGAGAGAGAGGCTCTCCTGGCATTTTTCAATCCCTCCAGATGCAATACTATTTACAAATGCATCTCTCGGATTCTAGCCAAGAGATTGCAATCTGCTCTTCCTTTGCTCATAGATCCGGTCCAATCAGGATTTGTGAAAGGAAGGAGAATTGCAGATAACATTTTCCTTACCCAAGAACTCATGAGAGGGTATCACAAGTCCTCTCCTTCCCCTAGGTGTGCCATGAAAGTTGATATTATGAAAGCATATGACCATGTTAGGTGGGAATTTATTTGGGACGTCCTGTCCGCCATGAACTTCCATCCTACAATGATTAAGTGGCTTCAAGCATGTGTAACCACTGCAAACTATTCCCTATGTATCAATGGGGAAGTGACGGGGTACATTAAAGGGAAGAAGGGGCTGAGACAGGGGGATCCGTTATCCCCGTATCTCTTTGTTATTGTGATGGAAGTGCTTACGAGTTTACTTAAGGAGAAAGCCCAGCTCCCGGGCTTTCATTATCACTGGAGATGTAAAACTAATCAATTGATAAATCTGTGCTTTGCTGATGATCTAATGATATTTTGCAAGGGAGAGTCTTCTTCAATTGATAAATCTCTCGGATTCTAGCCAAGAGATTGCAATCTGCTCTTCCTTTTTTTTTTTTTTTTTTTGGGTAAATTAGCTTGAAATTAAAAAAGGTTAAGCGAATGTACAGCCTACAAGGGGCATGCCCCAGGAGGAAAAGAAAAGGGAAAACAACAAGAATGAAAAAAGTACGGTAACCATGCACAACCCGCATGGAGAGTAAAATAGAGTGACATAGGCAATACAAATGGGTCTGAGTAGAGCCATGTAGTAAATGAAATGAAGTGAGGCGAAATGTAAATACTTCCTGGCACAACCCGCCAGGTTAGGAATGAATGTAAGTAAAGTAGATAGTCTTGGTCAACGATGACCACATGATAACCTGCGCTGAGGAGAGATCCTCCTCCTCCAAGGCTGGGATAAGAAATCCAAGAACCGAGAAGCCCCCCACCCCGAGGCTAGCATAATACCCACTCAAAAGAAGTCAACTACTACAGAGGGACTCGGACCGAGAGGTTCGAACTGGAGATGTCGGCATCCGACAAGGCTACCCTGCTAAGCACCCTGCACACCACGCCCATTTCAACCAGACTACTACATCCTCGCCCAAATCCCCTAGGCTCGCTAACTGCTCTTAGCGGAACAGGAAGAGGGACCACCAAAAGTAGCCCCCCAAACCACAAGTGGACCAAGCTGCTCTTTTCGATCAGTGCAACCACTAAATCTAATCAGAAACAGACTGCAAAACTACCCCTTTGCTCATAGATCCGGTCCAATCAGGATTTGTGAAAGGAAGGAGAATTGCAGATAACATTTTCCTTACCCAAGAACTCATGAGAGGGTATCACAAGTCCTCTCCTTCCCCTAGGTGTGCCATGAAAGTTGATATTATGAAAGCATATGACCATGTTAGGTGGGAATTTATTTGGGACGTCCTGTCCGCCATGAACTTCCATCCTACAATGATTAAGTGGCTTCAAGCATGTGTAACCACTGCAAACTATTCCCTATGTATCAATGGGGAAGTGACGGGGTACATTAAAGGGAAGAAGGGGCTGAGACAGGGGGATCCGTTATCCCCGTATCTCTTTGTTATTGTGATGGAAGTGCTTACGAGTTTACTTAAGGAGAAAGCCCAGCTCCCGGGCTTTCATTATCACTGGAGATGTAAAACTAATCAATTGATAAATCTGTGCTTTGCTGATGATCTAATGATATTTTGCAAGGGAGAGTCTTCTTCGATTAAACTCATCAAGGAAGCATTGAATGAGTTTGAGGCTCTTTCTGGTCTCTCCCCTAGCACAGGTAAGAGTAGCATATTCTTCTCTGGTGTTAGTGTGGGAGTTAAGGAGAATATTTTGCAGGATTTGGGATTTCAGGAGGGGTCCCTTCCAGTGAGATATCAGGGAGTTCCATTTTTTTTTGGGTAAAGCCCTAGGGCGGATAGCTTGAAAATAAAAGAGGTTAACCGAATGTACAGCCTACAAGGGGCATACCCCAGGTAAGACAAAACAAAAAAATGAAAATGAAAAATATAATGGACGCCAAGTGGCTACATGGGGTGCCCGTGTCCTTACCCCCGCCGAACAAACTATCCCAAGGAATAGAAAGTTCAACGGGGAACCTGGACACGGGCGTGGCAAAACAGTAGATACCCGACTCCAACCGTCGGTTTAGGGTACAATCAGAGGCCCTCGAAGTCCTCGCAATACATAGGAAATACAGTGATTAACCTAGAAAACAGTAAATAACAGTGGCTGCCCATCGGGCAGACTGCTGCCTGCTGTTTGCTGAGTGCAGGCAGGCAGGACATATGAAATAATAGTGGCCAGGCAGGCTGGATTGCCCAGGCGGCTGTCCGAATGGCTGCCTGCTGCCAGGCAGGCAGGCTGGCCTGGGTAAGTTGCTGGGCTCGGGACGGCCCAGGCTATTGAGGCCACGGCGGCTGGAGGCCACGGCGGTTGTTCGTGGTGGGAATAGGAACCCACAGTGGAGTGACCACTGCCGGCGGCCTGTTGAACGCCCGGATCTGAACGGGCCAGATCTGGACGGCGCCGCCCCCAATGGCGATTGGTTGAAAATAAAGCAGCTCAGCCACGGGGCTAAATTGCTGTACTGGCCGAGCCTGAGACGGTCGGCCGTGGGTGGAACGGCCTTCGAAGGCCAGTTGTGGACTGCTGCAGCCAGCTGTGTTGCTACTGCTGCGGCTGGCCAGTTGGGTTCGTTGAAGAAGATGAACAGTGTCGCCGGACATGGCCGGCGCACTTCCAGATCTGAAATGGCCGGGGTCTCCGTGAGAAGGCCAGGCCGTGGGATTGAAGGCTGGACCAGAGGAGGCCGGACCTGGTAGAGGGCTGTTAAGCCATGACTTGCCAATAAGAGGCTGGCCGGACCAGCAGTAGTGGTAGTCGGATGAAGGCCGGCTTCGTGGTGTTGCCGGGTTGAGGTTGGTTCAGATCTGCTCAAAGTAGATCTGAGATAGAACCCACCGGTTCACGGCGGGGTTGAGGTAGGACGAAGCCATGGCGATGAGCTTCAGACCGGAGTGGGAGGGCGGTGGAGGAGAGCCCCTGTCGTGCGAGGGGCTCCCTTGCCCGACATGGCTGCTTCTGCTACCATCGTAGTGGGAGACCGGCGTGGTGGCCAGGCGTACCTCCTTAGCCCGTAGCTGCTGCTTCTAATGGCCAGTGGCCTTGGCTGCTGCTGTTGGTGGCCGGCCGGAGGCCTGGCTGCCATGGCTGGGGGGCTGCCTGGGCCGAAGGGTTGCTTTCTCTCTCTAAGCTAGAGAGAGAAGCTCCCCAACCGGTTCCTCGATCTCGAGTCTGGGAGTTCCATTGTTATCTACAAAGCTTAAAGCTGTAGACTGCCAAAGGCTGGTTGATAGTATCACTGCCAAAACTAGAAGTTGGACCAATAGGGACCTTACTTATGCGGGGAGAGTCCAGCTTATCAAGAACATCTTGTTCTCGATGCAAACGTATTGGTCCTCCCTGTTCATTTTACCAAAAAAGGTCATCAAGGAAGTTGAATCTATCCTTAGGGCCTTTTTATGGTCTGGCCCTGACCTTAAAAGATCAGGGGCTAAGATTGCTTGGGAGAAGTTATGCGCCCCTAAAGATGAGGGGGGTCTTGGCTTCAAATCTATGGAGGTGTGGAATAAGGCTGCGGTGGCCAAGCATATATGGTACTTGATCTCCGGGGGAGAGCAATCCATGTGGTGCCAATGGGTTAAATCCTACTTATTAAAGGGTAGGAACTTTTGGAGCCTTAAAATGCCTGCTAATCCCTCTTGGGTTTGGCGGAAATTACTTAATCTAAGACATTTAGTCCAACCCTTCATACGTCACTTAGTTGGTAATGGGGAGAACACATCCATGTGGTTTGACCTTTGGCACCCGTTAGGCCCTCTGTTGGATAAGTTTGGTTCCAGAATTGTTTATGACTCTGGCCTTCCATTGAATGCCAAAGTGTCCCTCATAGTTCACAATTCTGGTTGGACCTTCCCAATCACGCAAACATGGGAGTTGAATGAAGTTAGACGGCATCTTCCACCTTTGCGTGGCTCCAGGGACCAAGTTAGATGGACTCTGAATGCATCTGGACAGTTTAGTATAGCCTCTCTATGGGAGGAATTGAGGGCTCCTTTCCCCAAGGTAAATTGGCATAAGGCTGTTTGGTTTGCTGGGCATATTCCTAAGTGTAGCTTCATTACATGGCTGGCCATCCAGGGTAGACTCTCCACGGAGGATAGATTAGTTCTCTTTGGGATTAAATCAATCTCCCAATGCAGTTTTTGCCAGGGTAGTGAAACCCATGATCATTTGTTCTTCAACTGTAGTTTTTCCACACGGGTTTGGAATGCTATGTTGGAAAAGATGGATACGAGTTGGTCCCCTAGGCCTTGGCCAGCATGGATTACCCACTTCTCCTCTTTTAGGGGAAAATCTCTAAGGAATATCGTCTCTAAGTTGATTTTTACTACTACAGTATATCATATTTGGATTGAAAGGAACTTAAGGAAGTTTCAAAATACAACTAGCACAAGGGAAGTGGTTGTTCACAAAATCTTTAACATGGCTAAGGGTAGATTATTGTCGTTGCCAAAGTTGCCCGTAGGCTCACAAAATAATAGGTTTAATAGAGTGTGGGGCATCAATGGGTAATGGGGTAGTTGTGTGTTAGTGTATTCATATTGTGGCATTAGATGTTGCAGGTTTGGTCAGCAGGATTGGGGTTCAAATGAGAATCCACATCACTCAAAGGGGGCCTGTTGTGGCTGCAGCCTGTTATGGCTTCTATTACTTCTATTCTAGCAGGTAGTTACCTTAATCCTTGGCATGAGAGGTCACAAAACCTACCTGTTGTTGTTCAGTTCTGAATCTGCCTATTCTAGCAGGTAGTTACTACATTGTGTGTTAACCCTGTGAGTTGTGAGCTAGAGCCCCAACATTCCTTGAGAGAGGAGGTAATATTTAGTGGGGGAGCTATGTGAGGTTCAGAGGAGGGAGTGAGGGTTCTCTTAGTGAGGAAAGTAGATGGTTCTCATAGCTGCTTTTGCTCATGAAGAATTGCATGTTCATTTTGTGCACCAGTAGACTACTTCAGTAGACTGTGCACCACTTTGTTACATATGTTACTATTGGGATCAGCATTCAAACTTTCAGCATTCCTGTTTTGACAGTACTTTTGGATGCTGAACTGTTGCTGAGTGAACTGTAGTGTGCTCTGACATGTGTAGCATACTTGTGACCTTGTAATACCAAAGTGTTGCTACAATTATGCATTTGGTACAGTAATTGACAGATGACTGATGACTGATTTTACTAAGGCCCAGTTCTGATTGTGTTCAGCTCTGAATGTTCTGAACCTGTTTTGGTAGCTGAAATGCTTTCTGTTGTATGGTTGTAGGAGGTTCAGAAGTTGTTTTGTTGCAGTTCTGCATATGTTTTGTTGCAGGAGGTTCAGAAGTTGTTAGACTAGCAGGTTACATTTTCAGCTCAAAGTTTGGGCATTTGTGTACTTGTTAAATGTTCCAATTCAGGACTGCAGTGTACTTCCAGTTATGTTTTGTTGATTGCCTAACCAATAGGGGCTGTCATTGGGATCTCCCTTCGCAGAGGGGGAATTCCTCTGCAACGTGTTACCTGCATTCACAGGTTGTAAATCAGTGGAAGGATGGCTGCATGTTCTGAGCCTCCCTAAGCTGCTGCATGTCTGATCTGTCTACTAAGGGGGAAGTCCTCTGTATTGTTTTGCTTTGTTTTCAGTATTGTTTAGTATGGTGCAAGTTCAGTTGTTGTAGTCCAAGTAACTGTGTAGTCCAGTATTGTAGTTTGCCCTGTGTCAGAGTGAACCTTGGTCCAAGTTTGATATAGTCCAGTATTGTAGTTTGCCCGGTATTGTATTTGTTTGGTCTGCTGCTGCTGTTGCTGTCCAGTATGGCTGAAGCAGCCCAGTTCTGCTGCTATTTTGTACAGAATCGTGGGGTGATTCTGAACCAAGCTGCTGTTTTGTATCCATGTTGTGTGGGGACACAGACTGCTGCTGCCGAGCCTCACTAAGCTGCTGTGGCAGTTCTGAAGCTTGCCTAACTGCTATGGAGCAAGTTTCCCAAGCCTTGTCAGTTGCAGCAGCAGAACTAGAGTTCCTGCTATGATGCTGAATTGAGCAGATGTGTTTTTATCTTTGCTTTAGTGGACCATCTTTGGTACTCTTTCTTTCTTCTTTGTTATTATATGTGAGGGCTGAACTTCTGCATGTTCTGAACCTGTGCATGTTTTGAGCTATATTGTTGTCATGCTATGTTTTGGAGCAAAGTATCCCAAGCTATGTAATTGGGTTTTATGTTATGTTATGTTTTGTTGTCATTGCGTTGTTTTCTTCCCCTCTTCTAGATGGGCTGGAAACAGCGTCTATTAGGTTATTTCCTAGGCATGTAGCCATTTGGTATAGTCATTTCCTCCTGGGGTATGCCCCTTGTAGGCTGTATATACGGTTCGATTCTTTTCTTTCTATTTAAAGCTGTTTTACCCAAAAAAAAACCTGAAAACCCAAGCAAAAGTAAGAGCAAAGCCTGCTAGAGCAAGAAAATGCAAAAACGCAGCCTAGGCAAAAGTTAAGGCATTCAAAGAAAAGCTCGCTAGGGACTCAACCTCCATTAGGTAACCTAGGCAAAATCAAGAGCATGTGAGAAGAAAAACCAAGAGTGAAAAACCCAACCTCAAAGGTAATGATTTTGGAACTACGTAAAAGGCCTGATTCCTTGATTGGGATACGTAGGCAATCTCACATCGAGATGCGGCCCAAACATTTGGAGAGAAGGAAAAACATCAACAGATTTGTACTCAATGATAGGTATAGCTAACCCTGCATATTGAGCTCGCAAAAGATGAGTATGCTTTTCTCGAAGAATTGGCAATAGCAATAGACACGAGAGCTATAGGTCATCCCCTCTAACCTAAAGGTAATTGACACAATGAGCAAGATACCTTGAAAACTCCCGAGTTTGGCAACAGGACTATGGAACACGGCAAAAGCAAAAGGCAAGAAAATCAAAACCAAGCATAAGAAGGAAGAGAAAAGAGGATGCCACTTAGCCAAAACAAAATCTACCTTTTGGAAAATCAAAGTAACGGCCGAAGGATCTATACATCGGCCATAACATCGATTCTTTAGCCGAGTAATCAATTCTTCGGCCAATATTTTATTTTCACACAAATTACTGTCTATCAGCAAATACTTGTTCAAACAGCCATGTTCTGACTATCGCATGCAAACTCAAGACATCTAGGGGCATAAAAAGCATTTCTCATTTCATGAACAAAAAGCTTGCCTACAAAATCATCACTGTGGTTGCTTTCACCATACAAATATAGTTTCTGCTTCTCTCTTTGCTAACCATGAACAGGAAGGAAAAAGAAAATCCTAAAGCTAGTCGTGACGGCGTCTTCGAGACGATCTCGTCTCCGAGATGAAGAAGGGGATTGCTAGCTATCCTCCCCACTGACTGCTGGTGCTCACTCAGCCTCAAGCTACAAGGAAAAGAATGCAAAACAAGGGGAAGCTTACCGAAACATTAAGGATGCTCAAGTGCTGCTCAGCGGCTCTACGCCCACACCTCAACAGCTCTATGCCACGCCATGTGCACAGCCTCGCGCTCAGCAAGCCAGCAAAACAATCCTGCGGCTTCCACTCAATACACCCTCCAGAAGCCATCAGAAGACATTTGAGTCGCTAGAAGGCGTTTGGCCTCCGGAAGGCACTCCCAGCAGTGGAGGTAATGGAAATCTCTCTAACAAAATTGGAATATGGTCAAGGACTAGCCTTGGGGACAACCCCGAGCATATGGAATCTAGCCTTGGGGGCAATCCCGAGCATACTCAAGAACTTGCCTTGGGGGCAATCCCGAGCATACTCAGAACTAGCCTTGGGGATAATCCTGAGTCTATGGAATCTAGCCTTGGGGGCAATCCCGAGCATACTCAGAACTAGCCTTGGGGGCAATCCCGAGCATACTCAAAACTAGCCTTGGAAACATCCCAAGCATAAGGAACCAATCAAACCCCGTGGAAGATGGAAGATGGAATACTCATCAACTCAGCGGCTCGAAGCCCACCATCTCAACTGGCTCGAAGCCGTAAACAATCATCTCAACACCCGTATTTATCATCTCATCAACTCAGCGGCTCGAAGCCCACCGTCTCAACTGGCTCGAAGCCGTAAACAAGCAAATCTCAACAGGCTCCCCAACAATCATATCTATTCTCAGACTCTACGCCTGAATGCTAAAAAATCTAACATTTTTGAATGCTCAAGCTCCACGCTTGGATGCCCAACCACTGTGTACTGGATGCTCAAGTTATACACTTGAATGCTCAAGCTCTACGCTTGGATGCCCAACCACTGCGTACTGGACGCTCAAAGCCTGTACTTTGAATGCTCGGATTCTGCCATCCGAATGCTCGAGCTCTACGCTCTGAATGCTCAAGTCCGGAACTTGATAGAAGCTCTAAGCTTAAAACAAACACACACGCACGGGCCCGTGCACATATTGCATCAACATTATCACATCGAGTCTGCATCATCATATCTGTTCACATCTAACAACCATCATCACACATATACACTCTGCATATCTCTCATGAAACAGGTCAACCCTGCAATCAACCGGCACTATGCCTCGGTTTTATTGATCGGTTCAGCGCCTCGATCCTTTGGCTCCACGCCAACACTTATGATGAGAAAGCTCCGTGCACAGACCATCAGAATACAACCAGCTCCGCGCTTCGGTTCATTACGTCAAGCTCAAAGCTCTGACACCACAGGCTCTCATCCTGATCAATACCAGCTTTGCGCTTCGGTCTCATCAAGCTCTAAGCTCACCTCAGGCCTTCGCCTCAAGATTGCAACAGGCTCCATGCCTCAATTCTATCACTCTCCAGGCTCTCGCCTTATGACTACAACCGGCTCCGTGCCTCGGTTCCACCAAAGCTCCGTGCTCCAGTTACTGGCCCTGTGCCCCTCACGTCTCAAAAGCAAGTCGGCATCCAACTCATCCCCAGCAGATGGTTTGGATTCCACCCCATTACATCAATTCCTTCCAGCTCATTCGCAAGGATAGGCTACTCTACCGAGTTCCTTTCAGTCAAAGTAAGGATGATCAAGAAAAGCAAACGCACCTGCAGTGTACTGATCTACCCCAAAATAACTAAGGAAGCTCTCCGCAAAAACTCCCCCCGGCAGCCCAGCGCTCCTTCAACTATCTTCCGCCAAAACCCTGGCTCAGTTTAGGTACGTCACACTACGGCTTTTTAAGCCCTAAGGTACGTCTTCTGTCTCTAACCCTCCAAACTTTTACTTTTCTTTTGCCCGAACTACGATTGGTCTGAATTTCCCTTGTGGAATACGTAGGCAGCCTCCCGGCCCGACCATAACAAAACCTTTTTCGAAAACCCCTTGGAATAGTGGTTGGACCAAATTGAGTTGCTTTTTACAGCTTTGACTCTTACTCAAACATGTCTCGCGATCCGTCTGAGTTCAGTCAAAGAGGGGCATCTGTAGACACCCCAATTTGGCCTAACGATTATTTCAAGTCCCACCTTGGGACCATCCCGATGATGAAATGGATACAATGATTGCCGATTGCTTCCTTGAGGACCTTAGGACTTTCGGTGAGAACTTTGACCACTTAGAGGACCCAATTCAAAGCCATACAGCCTTTCAGACAGAAATACAGGAGAATCCATCTGACGGCCGTAACATCGATCCCACGGCCACAACATCAATCCCTCACCCGAGCAACCTGTTGCCAGCAAAATCTCCCTGAGAGATCAATCCCTCGGCCGCGAGATCTATCCTTCGGCCGAGACATCCATTCCACGGCCGCGACATCCTTTGCTCGGCCGCCAGATCGACCTTTTTCCAGACTCTGGAACGTTCTGTCAGACGTTTGGTTTGATCCAACTACACTACCTTTCCGATGCGTTCGGGCTACGTTCGGAGATCACGACGTAGAGTTAGAGATGCATTGCAATTGCAATTGCCATCTCATGATTTGATTGGCCGGAGTGAGTCATCCCTATGCCTATATAAAGGGGCCTTTGGGCTCCGAATTTAACACACAGAAATTGATAGACCTACACACTCAATCAAGTCACGAAACTCTGTCAAAATACTCTCTCAATCCCATACTCCAAAAGCCCTAACCTCCCGAAGGCAGCCGTCAATCCGGCGATCAAACCCCGAAGTTCAAACCCTAACCCTAGGGTTCTTAATCAAGCAATCAGTCAATCACAAGCAATCCGAAGCAATCAAGCAACTGAGGGATCAAGGTGGTGAGGCCCAACGGCCTCTGGTTTGTTTTATTTCCTGTCAATAATCATGATTTTAGCGTTTTGATTATTTACTAACGTTTCTGTCTGGTGTGAGGAAGAACATCGACCGGGGCTTCGATCCCTCGGCCGATATATCAAACCAGGAGGATCCCTCGGCCGTGACATCCATTCACCGGCCGCGGGATCCATTACCCTGGGACAGCTTTGTTTGTTTCCTGCTTTCTGATGCATGCTTCAATTACAGTTTTGGCTCACTTTACTTACTGTTTAAAGGCTTAATTAAACAGACTATGTGTTAGAATTAAACAAAGCATCTACATGTCTTATGTTGAATAACTATGGGCCAGTCTCACGGCTGGGCAGAGAGGGGTGCCTAACACCTTCCCCTTACTGTACTTTTGGCTCCCATACCCAGAATCTCTATCTGTTTTCCTAGTTTTAATAAACTAGGTGGCGACTCTGTTTTGATGATAACCGCTATCATGTGGCGATGTTCCTAGCCATGGGAATGTCCATGATTTTGGTTTATGAAGCACGCAACCAATCGAGCAAACAAACATGATCAATCTGTATGGCGATGCCCCGTTTGGGAGGTGTCTACAATTAGATTTAGTGGTTCACGGATCGAAAGGAGCAGCTTGGTCCACTTGAGGTTTGGGGGGACTACTTTTCGTGGTCCCTCTTCCTGTTCCGCTTATAGTCGTTAGCGAGCCTAGGGGATTTGGGTGAGAATGTAGTAGTCTGGATGGAATGGGCGTGGTGTGCAGGGTGCTTAGCAGGGTAGCCTTGTCGGATGCAGACATCTCCAGTTCGAACCTCTCTCGGTCCGAGTCCCTCTGTAGTAGTTGACTTCTTTTGAGTGGGTATTATGCTATCTTCGGAATGATGGGCGTCTCGGTTCTTGGGTTTCTTTTCCCAGCCTAGGAGGAGGAGGATCTCTCCTCAGCGCTGGTTTTCATGTGGTCGCCGTTGACCCAGACTATCTACCGTATTTACTTTATTTCCTAGCCTGGCGGGTTGTGCCAGGTAGTAGTTCAAATTTCAAATTTCGAATTTCACATTTTACAGTACGCATAGCATGTTGTTATGTATTTACTCTATCTCACTCTCCATGCGGGTTGTGCATGGTTTACCGCACTTTTTTCACTCTTCTTTGTTTTTTCCTTTCTTTTCCTCCTGGGGTATGCCCCTTGTAGGCTGTACATTCGCTTAACCTTTTTTTAATTTCAAGCTAAATTACCCCAAAAAAAAAAAACACACAAAAATCCTGCCCAATGAAGCATGAGGATAGTTGTTCACAAAATTCCAATGAGGGCAAACATATTTCATCACCCTAGCAGCCTTATCTTCCTTTATTTTATGCTCTAATAAACCCAAAAGTGAGAGCTTGTTATTATTCACAAAACATTTAACCTCTTTTTGTTTAATTGGGTCATTAAGACCCCTAATGTTCCAAAAACCAATAGTAAGAGGTTGTTGAGCCATAAAATAACCTTAAAGCAAACTGGAAAATGTAAATGGCAGAATATGAAAGAATTAAGATACTGCCCTGACAAAAGGATGGGAATGCAGGTGAGCTAGGTCCTGCCCCAGGAACGAGAACTTCGAGATTGTTCCCGTGCAAGCTTCTTCATTCTTTTTTGAGCTGTACGGGAAAGAACCTTGTGGAATTTCCCTTGGAGATCATCATTTGAGACTTCGGCCCTTACCTCTGAGCCGTGGGGATCCGGCGGCTTGGAGAGAGGGATTGATTCTCAAGAACCATGCCAGACCCAAAGACTCCAGAAGTTGAAGGTTCAGACTGAGCTTGCTTATCAGCTTCATGTGTGCTACTGACTATACCTTCTAGAACTCCTATCAATTCCCCCTCAGAATCAGTCTCACTCACTATATGAACTGAATCAACAACAACTGAATTGTTAGTGTGTGACTGCTTAGGCAGAGATCTAGCTTTGGAGGAGTCCAATGGTGCTTGAATGGGTTCAATTGAACCTTTTTCCAAAGCTGCTATCTGCTTGCTATTTCCTGCTTGACACTCAACTTGGATGGCAGATTTCAGAGAGGAAGAAGCTCCTTTAGTACAGCGTTCTGTTGAATGACCAAATACGAGGCAATGTTTACAAGTTGGGGGGAGGACTTGATACTCAACAGGAACCAACACAGTCTCCCCTTCTACAGTGATTGCAACCTCATCAGGGAGGTCAAGTTCAGCACTGACTTCAATACAGATTCTAGCTGAAGTGGACTTAGTATGTAATAAGCCATGCTGTTTGGCGGTCTTAGCAGTAGCCTGGTCCACATGCAAGGGTCGCCCTATTGTACTAGCCACCCGACTTAAACACTCTTGATTCCACAGTTCAAAAGGTAAGTCATGAAATTTGACCCAAGCAGGAATTTGACAGGTTGTTCAGGAGCAAGTTTCATCATCCTATGCCAATCTTTGAGTACTAAGTATTTCTGTGAAAAAAAATACGGACCACCCTCGAGGACTATCATCTTAGCCTGTTCATCTTTGAATTCAAAGAGATAGAACCCTGCCACATTAGGTTTAACAGCTACAAAGAGATCTTTCCACTGATTTCGGGCAGTGGATACCAGTAACGGATAATCCATTTTACCATCCAGAAAGTGACCTACCAAATACCTATTCCACATGCCAATATCAGTTAATTCAATGTCTATTTCAACTATGGCTTCCTTGCCCCTCTGAAGATCAGGAAAATGTTCAAGCTTCATATCCAAAGAAGGGCTCTGAGATTGAAGTAATGAAGCCCAATTTTTAGGTTTAGGTTTAGCCTGACCAAATTTTGGTTTGAATGGATTAGAAGCAGTCCTCGAGTCAGGTTTGCGAGAGCCATAGCGAGGTTTGGTGTCCTCCAGGCTATAGCCCAAGTTAGGATCCCCCTCCTCATAAGGGTTTCCTCTGGCATTAATCAGAATTCGAGGCTTAGGGTTAGGATGTTGTACCTTTTCGGTTTCAGGATTGACAATCAACTGGGCCGCTCTCTCCTCCGCTTCCCTTTGCAGAGCTTCTTCGAAGACTTGCTGCAGCTTCCTAGAGGGGCTGGGGTTCTTTGATGATTTCGGACTGAACGGCCCAAAACCTTCTGAAGCAGTAGCAGATGCAGCACCGAGATTGGGAGTACTGGAAACGTCCAATCGCGGCTCAAGCTTGGCGTTAATGCCAATATCAACTTGTACAAAACTAATTCAGGCACATAAAGAGTTAACTAGGAGCTTCTAGCCACCAATTCCAACTATTCTAACCCAGGTATTGAAAACCAACTCATTATTTGATTTTAGGATACCCAAACCCACTTTACTAAAAACCCCAGAACAATCCAATTCAAGAACACGTGATATTTACCGACTACTATACCAAAAGAAATTAAGAATTACTGACAGTACAGTTTTGTTTCAAGGATGTCCAATCATTTTTCCTCCCTTTTTTGCCTTTCTTCTCTCTCCCGTGTGTCTCTCTCCCTCTTTCTTGACGGCTACAAACCCTCCCCCTTTCTCTCTTCACCCATATATATATATATCCAAAAATGCTACCCACACATACATTAGGAACAGATCTTGCACAGCAAACCACATGGCAAAGAAAAAGGGCCCCACTCTCTCTCTCTCTCTCTCTCTCTCTCTCTCTCTTGTTTTGCCCGAAAAATTCAAATTTTGGCCCCAAACTATTTTGCTCCCCAAATATCCCCCAACCCATTTATGCTCCACCAGCACCCACCGCCGATGCAACCGACAGCAAGTGTCAGCACCGTCTCTCTCTCTCTCCAACCCCCACCTCCACCACATCTCAATCGTTCGATCACTGATGCCACCACCGACCACCAACCCTTCTCTGTCTCGTATTTCCATCTCTCCGCTCTCTCTCTCTCTCAAGGCTTCTCTATCTCTCTCATACGAAGGTTGTGATGGGCACCGAGCACCTCCCCACCACGGATTTGTGTAGCCACGACGAACCCGATGGCCTCCCGAAAACCCCCCCCATGGATGGCACGCCAAATCAGTTGTGGGGTGTTTTTTTGGGGTAAATTTGTGGGGTGTTTCTAGATCTTAACTTTTGTTTGGGTCTAAAATTAGGGTTTCTTCTTCAGATTTTGGTGCTTTTTACAAATTAGGGTTCTCAAAAAATTTAGGAAATCCACAAATTAGGGTTTGTTCTTCTCAAATTGGGGCTTTACTTTACTTTTGTTTACAATGGGATGCTGCCATAAGGGTGCCCTCTCAAAAATTTTATTTTGAGGGTAGTGACTTGTGAGATCAATTAGTCTCTCTCAATCGTCTGAGTAAGTTTGATGATCAATGGAAATGTGGCTTTTTGTGACTTTGTGTTGTATGGGTAGCCTATTAATTGCCATTTACTCTCTCAATTTGTTCGCCGTGATGGTCAATGGAAATGTGAATTTGGCTTTTGCTTTGTATGAGTATTAATTACAGTTTAGTCTCTTTGTTTATTTACAGTTGGCATGTGTCTTGAATCACACATATAGATAGCTTAAACTCCAAACAGGTTTTTGCAAAAAAGTCAAACGCTTATAATGCTCCACAATCAAACGACTTTGACTTTAAATGCAAGTTTATATCCCCAAAATTGAAAGTTACATAAGAATTCCAACAACATATATACCTGAACCATTTTCGTAATAGTTCATTCCATTAATTGGTAAACCAATACAAAGCTCTTATATGGATTTTAATTCAGTGCTGCCTTTTTTTTGAACGGCAAAGAATTTTATTAATCTTTGAGTATCCGTATCGTAATCCTAATCCTAATTCTATCAGTAGATGTGCTCTAATCCTTGAAAGGAAACATATGGATTCCTCATGAAGTAGATTACTCCAGTTGTCGTCAATATGGGATAACAGTAGTAGCAACCAGCATTTGGAAGGCAGCAAAACATCATGGAGAACAGCAGTAGCAGTAACAGACCAGCAGCATAAGATTTTAACTGCATATCAGTTTTGAACTTGTTTGATGAATTCCACTTTAACCAGCAACAATAGGAACAACAATCAACAATTTCCTTACCCAAAGCCAAGACATAACGCCCAGACACCTCCACCATTATTCCATTTGAAAGGTAGAGTTAAAGAAAGAGTAGAAAACCCCCACCCAAAAAAAAATGGATTGCCCTTATCTGTGGTAATTCAGTGCTGCCTACGTGCTTCAGTTCTACTATTGACTCTAGTTTATACTTTACATTCTACAAAGTAACACTTCAGGTTCTACTTCCTTATTGTTCATGGTTTCACTAACTTCCAGAAGATGAGTTCAATTCTGAAGAAAAGGTATTGTTTCAGCCGCGCAAGTGTCAGCTTTCCTCAGGGTGGAATGGGTGTGGTGTGCAGGGTACTTAGCAGGGTAGCCTTGTCGGATGCCGTCATCCCCTGGTCGAGCCTCTCTCAGTCCGAGTTCCTCTGTAGTAGTTGACTTCTGTTGAGCGGATATTATACTTGCTTTGGGGTGATGGAAGCCTCGGGTCTTGGTTTTCTTAGCCCAGCCTAGGAGGAGGAGGATCTCTCCTCAGCGCTGGTTATCATGTGGTCCATGTTGACCATGACTATCTACTTCAATTATCTTATTTCCTAGCCTGGCGGGTTGTGCCAGGAATAGCTCAATTTCATTTCAGTACATTTCATGGTTCTTTTCAGATCCATTTGTATCACATATGTCATTTTATTTTACTCTCCATGCGGGTTGTGCATGGTTACCGTACTTTTATCATTCTTGTTTTTTTCTTTTCTTTTTCCTCCTGGGGTATGCCCCTTGTAGGCTGTACATTCGATTAACCTTTTTTAATTTCAAGCTAAATTACCCAAAAAAAAAAAAGTGTCAGCTTTCCTTACTCTTAGTCTTAGGCTTCAATTAATCGTGGACATGTTTTTTTCTTGCAAACATGAAATCAACCACCAAATTAGAAGCAATCCCATGCACAACTTGCAGATGAGAAAGGCCAAATTCACAGAGGTGCCGTGAACTAAAAAACAAGGCAGGCCTTCATCTTCCTTGTCTCTTCTTTCTACTCCAGTAACAGAACCACAACAAAAAAAGGTATGCAATTCTCAGTTTACAAGTATAACTTTTTCTTTTTTTTTGATAAGTAGTTTACAAATATAACTTGCTTCCAAAATGACAGAAATATCACAATTTATACAATAATGTCGGAGAACACAGTCATATCAAGCAAGCAATGTCATACTACACAATTGCGCCATAAATTCCCTCTTTGATTAAAACCAACTTAATCAACCGCCAATATTGGTCTTCAACTACTAGTTAAGGGTTAGCTGAACTTGGGAGCTCGTTAGAGAGAGAAAGCTCCCTCTGACCCAGCCAAAATCAGCCCGGCTCAGGTTCCTTCGGCGCCGGCAAGGAATAAAGGACGGCAAGGGATCATCCCTCCTTAGGGAATGATCTCCTCCATCGCCTCCCATTAACAACAGTACTAGAATAGGATGCAGCTTCAGAATTCACAAAAGGGCAAGGGAACTTCTCTCTCTAGAGAAGTTCTCCTCCACCGCCCAACCCATTCCCGGCCACCTCGCTGGTCCGGCGATCTATCACCTCACTGGTCCGGCGACATATCACTGTTCCGTTCCGTTCAAAGTTCGGTCTGGCGATCTTTCACTGTTTCGCCCAACCCATTCCCGGCCACCTCACTGGTCTGGTTCAAAGTTTGGTTCTGTCACTATTCCGTTCCCCTTTGATACGGCATCATCAACAGCGGTGGGGCTGGAACGGCATCCCTCGAGGGGGCTCTCCCAGTTCGTGGGTTTCTTCACTCGGCACAAGGTCAGACTGGGAAACGGTCAGAGCTGCACAGGGTCAGCAGCGGCTGTGGATCGGAAATGCCCAGCCGTGAACAATTGTGAGTCAGCCATGGCCGTCGGTCGGCCCAAGCTTCTCGGCTGCCGGAGTCTTGTCCAGCCGCCTGACATCTCAAATCCTCGTTGGGAAAGGGGGTCTTCTATCCGCCTGACATCTCAACAACCGCCGCGGCTCAACTGCCGTCGGCTCCAACTCCAACCGGCCGTGGGGCTCAACGCCAGATCTGGGTGTTGGTGGGCCTGGAGGTTCATCTGGTGGCAGCCGGCCCAGGGCAGCCCGGTATCCTTTAATAGTTAATTCTTAATAATTAGGCGACTTGCATTTGCTTATTTCCTACCATATTGTTGCTGGAATTTAGGGCCAGTTTATTGTGATTATCTGAGATTCTCGACGGGCAGTCACCTGTTGGACTGAGATCGAGTGTTTGGGCTCTCTGTCGTGCCGCGTTATATTCCTTGATCCTTTGCTTCTTAGCCCGGTAGTTGTGCGTAGTATGGTTGGGTGTAGCTATCATTGATTAGATTAGAGTTTGTGTTGATTGAAAGGGGTTGCCTTGCGGCTGCCACTGATTAGATTGGTGTGGATTCTGGTTGAGCGAGGTTGCTGCTTAGATTGGTGGTCGTTCACTGATTGAAAGGGACATCCTTACAGGTTGTTTTTTGACAAGATTGGCGGTTTGGCGCTAATCGTAAGATACAGCTTGGCCCTCCTACGGTTCGTGTGGCCACTTCGTGTGGTTCATCTTTCTGTCCCGCTGTTAGTCGTTAGCGAGCCTAGGGGATTAGGTTGAGGGAGTAGTAGTCTGGATGGATGAGCGTGGTGTGCAGGGTACTTAGCAGGGTAGCCCTGTCGGATGCAGACATCTCCGGTACGAGCCTCTTCTCGGTTTCTTGTCCCTCTGTAGTAGCTGATCTCTTTGAGTGGGTACTTTGCATGCTCTCTGGGTCTGTTGGATGTAGTAGGTTCTTGGTTTGCTTATCCCAACTTTGGAGGAGGTGGTTGTTGGTTGTTGGTTGACATCAGGTGGTTCGGGCGAGCCTTAGGTTTGGATGAGGGAGTAGTAGGCCGGAAGGATTGGGCGTGGTGTACAGGGTGCTTGGCAGGGTAGCCTTGTCGGATGCCGTCATCTCTGGTTGAGCCTCTCTTGGTGCCATGTTCCTCTGTAGTAGCCGTTCGGCTTGCTTGGAAGCCGTATTGCTTTGCAGCCGTTCTCCTCAGTGTTGGTTATCATGTGGTCATCCCTGGCCGTGACTATGTACTTTACTTCCTAGCCTGGCGGGTTGTGCCAGGTGGTAGTTCAATTTCAGTTCATATCATGTAATTTATACTCGTACCACTTTATATCATACCCCGTAGTACTATCCTTCTACTTAAAGGGATAGTACTACGGGGGTATGATTTCTACACTTATGACACTTTTGTTATTTTATCTACAATATCCTACTCTCCATGCGGGTTGTGCATGGTTAACGCATTTTTCTCATTCTTCTTGTTTTGTTTTCTTTTCCTCCTGGGGTATGCCCCTTGTAGGCTGTACATTCGGTTAACCTCTTTTAATTTCAAGCTGATTTACCCAAAAAAAAAAAACCGCCAATACAATCCTAAAGAAACAACTCAATTCAACATGAAACTTCTGTCCTAATAATTGAGTTGGATTTTTTCCCCTTCCCATCCAAATAAAAATACATAAAGATACTAATTACATTTACAACTAGAAAAAGATAGTACATACTTTGCTTTGATTCTTTCTCAAATCAAAGACCAGCACATCCCATTGTAAACAAAAGTAAAGTAAAGCCCATATTTGAGAAGAACAAACCCTAATTTGTGGAATTCCCAAATTTTTTTTTTTTTTTGGTTAATGCCCTAGGGCGGTTAGCTTGAAATAGAAAAGAGGTTAACCGAATGTACAGCCTACAAGGGGCATACCCCAGGTAAGACAAAGCAAAAATATAAAGAGAGCCAAGTGGCTACATGGGTTGCCCGTGTCCTTGCCCCCGCCAAACAAACTATCCCAAGGAATAGAAAGTTCAACGGGGAACCTGGACACGGGCGTGGCAATAGCAGTAAATACCCGACACCAACCGTCGGTAAGGGTACAAGTAGAGGCCCTCGAAGTCCTCGCAATACATACTACGGACAACCTAACAACATAGAGGCCCTCGAAGTCCTCACAATACAATCCAGTGCACAACCCGCACTGATTAAACTAGAAAATAACAACGTAGGATGACCAAATATAATCAGGGCCCGCTGCGGATGGCCTAACGAGCGGCTGGACGAGGAAGACTCGAATCGCCCGGGCTGAAGCTGCTGCCTAGCCTCTGCCTGAGCAAAACAATCACTGGCAGCCAAGCTGCCCCCCGCCCGAGCCACTCACAGATGGCCTGCCCGGGCGATTGGCCGGAAGGTTGACCGCTGCTGCTGGCCTGCTGCTGCTGGCCGCTCCGGACAGAGAGATGAAGGAGGTTGGCCGGTCCAGTGGAGACCAGCTGAGGCTGGCCGGACCAACGGCCGCCCGCTTTGGGTAGCCACGGCTACGAGATCTGAGGGAGCCGAGGGTCAGTGAACCCGTAGAGCTCCGATTGGGGGATGCCGGTTGGGTCAGCGAACCCATGGAGCCGAGGGTCAGCCGAGGGTTGCCGGTTGGAAGGCCGGCGAGAGAGGCGCCGGATCTGTTGAAAACCAGCGGCGGCCGGAACACGGCGACCCACAGTTGGGAGTCGTTCCATGGCCGGAATGGCTGGACCTTAGGAAGCCGGGCCAGAGTTGGCCGGTTTGAGAGGTGGGCGGTGGCCGCTGCTGCTGTTAATGGCGGCAGCCACCGGAGCTGTTGCCGCTGCTATCGCCGGAGATGGTGTTAGCTGGGCCGAGGGCTGCTGCTGTACTGGTCGGGCCTGGATGGCCGGCTGTGGGTTGAATATGCCATCGAAGGCCAGATCTGGAATGTAGAAGGGCGGTTGAGGAGAGCCCCTGTCGTGCGAGGGGCTCCCTTGCCCGAGTACTGCTGCTTCTGCCGTAGGAAGGCTGGCGTGGATGGGCTGGCCAGGCGTGGCTGGCTGCTGCCTGGTTTTGGAGAACCCTAATTTGTAAAAAGCCCCAATTTCTGAAGAAGAAACCCTAATTTTAGACCCAAACAAAAGTTAAGATCTAGAAACACCCCATAACTGATTTGGCGTGCCGTCCATGGGGGGGTTCCGGGAGGCCGTCGGGTTCATCGTGGCTGGACAAATCCGTGGTAGGGAGGTGTTCGGTGCCCATCACAACCTTCGTATGAGAGAGACAAAGAAGCCTTGAGAGAGAGCGGAGAGATGGAAATACGGGATAGAGAAGGGGTGGTAGTCGGTGGCGGCATCAGTGGTCGGAGTGGTCGAACGATTGAGATGTGGTGGAGGTGGGGGTTGTCGAGAGAGAGAGAGAGAGAGAGACGGTGCTGACACTTGCGGTCGGTTGCGTCGGCGATTGGTGCTGGTGGAGTAGAAATGGGTTGGGGTATATTTGGGGAGCAAAATAGTTTGGGGTCAAAATTTGAATTTTTTGGGCAAAACAAGAGAGAGAGAGAGAGAGAGAGAGAGAGAGAGAGCGAGAGTGGGGCCCTTTTTCTTTGCCACGTGGGTTGCTGTGCAAGATCTGTTCCTTATGTACCAACCCCTTTAGTTTAGGAAAATTCCCTTGAACTCCACATGAAATACAATTACTCCTACTTTAGAAACCTTTTTTTTTAAGAACCGGATCTCAAGTCCAACATTCATGATAAAATAGAAATTCCCAAGCATTCATGATAAATTTAATATACGTGATTCATGGAAAATTCAGAAATCAATCAAACCAACATTCAAGATATATTGAATCAAACTAGGATTTATATAGTAAATAAGTCCGTAATTCATGATTAATTTAAAATTTAATTAAATGATCAATCATGATTTTTTTGGGGTAATTTAGCTTGAAATTAAAAAAGGTTAAGCGAATGTACAGCCTACAAGGGGCATACCCCAGGAGGAAAAGAAAAGAAAAACAAATAAGAGTGAAAAAAGTGCGGTAAACCATGCACAACCCGCATGGAGAGTGAGATAGAGTAAATACATAACAAAATGCAATGTGAAATTGAACTACTACCTAGCACAACCCGCCAGGCTAGGAAATAAAGTAAATACGGTAGATAGTCATGGTCAACGGTGACCAGCGCTGAGGAGAGATCCTATGTAGCCGTTTGGCGTAGGCGCACTCCTGTTTTTATTCTTTTCTTTTCTTTTCTTTTCTTTCCTCCTGGGGTATGCCCCTTGTAGGCTGTATATTCGGTTAGCCCCCCCCTTTTTTTATTTCAAGCTGATTTACCCAAAAAAAAAGACCAAGAACCGAGAAGCCCATCGCCCCGAAGCTAGCATAATACCCACTCAAAAGAAGTCAACTACTATAGAGGGACTCGGACCGAGAGAGATTCTAATTGGAGATGTCGGCATCCGACAAGGCTACCCTGCTAAGCACCCTGCACACCACGCCCATTCCATCCAGACTACTACATCCTCACCCAAATCCCCTAGGCTCGCTAACGACTATAAGCGGAACATGAAGAGGGACCACCAAAAGTAGCCCCCCAAACCACAAGAGGACCAGGCTGTTCTTTTCGATCAGTGCAAACCACTAAATCTAATCTGAAACAGACTACGAAGCTACCCCTTTCAATCAGTGAGAATCCACCAATCTAGTCAAAGACAGCTCCGGCAACTACCTTGCTCAATCAGACTCATCCATAATCTAATCATCGGCACCCACAGCTGCTGCTACTGCAAGACTGCCCCTTAACTAGGAGAATCCAATCTAATCAATAATAGCCTCGTCCACAAGAATACTATGCAAATCCTCAGAGCTAAAAGCGTTGGCTCAAGGGATATAGAGGGCTCGACGAAGAGCCCGGCCCCCGATTTCAGTCCAACAGATGACCGCCTATCGGGGGTTGCAAAACTTACAGTAAACTGGCCCACTAGTCCAGCAACAATGTAATTGTAGATAGCCATATTCAAAGCTCATATTGAGCAAATATTAATAATGAATTGACCCAGGTATACCGGCCTGGGCTGCTGATTGGGCTGCTGGCCCTGCTGCTGCTTGCTGCTTGCTGCTTGCTGCTTGGCCCGGGCTGGCTGATTGCCCGGGCAGTTGGGCCCCACGGCGGCCGACGGCTGGGCCCCACGGTGGCCGATGATGGAAGACTGGGCTGGCTGATTTCCCGGGCGGTTGGGCCCCACGGTGGCCGATGGCTGGGCCCCACGGTGGCCTGACTTGGTCTGACTGGACAGATCTGACCGGAGAGGTTCGTGGCTGGCGGCGTGAAGGTGAGCCCCGAAGAGCCACACGGCGGCTGGCCCCTCGGTGATTGTTGGTCCCACGGTGGGGTCATGACCGGCGGGCCACCGCCTTCCGTCGTGCACCACAACCGAGCAGCTCCGACCCAGATCTGCTGGGTAACAATACCATCGGCTGCTGCAATGGAACTCGAGAGCTCCCACCATTTCCGGTGTGCTATAAGCAGCTCCGACGCCGTCCTCTGCCGTGGATATAACCCAGAACTGTGTAAGCTCAGGAGCCACCGATGAAACCATCTCCTGGCCGAGGGTTGGGTGAAGAACAGAGCCCAACCAAGAGTCGATGGGTTTTGAACCGTACACCACCATTTCTGGCCCCTGTTGAACCAGATCCGCAATAGTGCTTCTTTGAACCTTAGGGACAGATATGGAGTTGGGTTTGGAAAACCCACATCGCCATCACCGAACCCACCAGATTTGGTGCGAATTGTTGTTGATAGATTAGGTTTGGGACTGAGATTACCCTCTCAGTCGTGTGTTGGTGATTTCTGGACAAGATCCGTCGTCGCGATGGCTGTTGAGCGGACCAGAGGCGGCCGGAAGGAATGGCCGGACCCAGATTTTCCGTCCAGCTGTATTACTGTTGCTGCTCCGGAGATGGAGTTGGTCAGTTGGAGGCGATGGAGGAGAGCAGTCCCTAAGGAGGGTTGATCCCTTGCCGTCCTTTGTGGGATGATCCTTACCGGAAATGGGGTGACCGGCACAGGCAGCCGGAGGGAGCTTTCTCTCTCTAGGTTAGAGAGAGAAGCTCCCCCAGCCGTGACTTGACACTTTGAATTGGCCACGATCAATCATGATTCATCATAAGTTTACCCATCATTTATTCATTCATGATAAATTTATCAAGAACCTAATAAAAAATTGAAAACATCCAATGTATTTGTCAGCCAATATTTATGGTACCAGAAAATTACTGAACAACCATTTGGTAAAACAAACTGAACCACATGGTTAGACTAATGGTTAACAGGTTAGTGGTATTTCACCAGGGGTTTTTTTTTTGGGTAAATCAGCTTGAAATAAAAAGGAGGCTAAGCGAATGTACAGCCTACAAGGGGCATACCCCAGGAGGAAAAGAAAAGAAAAAAAAACGAAGAATGAGAAAAATGAACTAAGCCAAGTGGCAACACTGATAGGGACCGATTGGGCTACGGTAATACACCAATCAATCCTCGAAAGACTAATTACACAATATAGCAAAATTAAAGAAACAGAACATGTACTACACATGTTTCAATTCCATCTAATAGATGGGAGAGAAACACACGCCAAAGAGGGTATCCACAATGTGAAAGTTGCACCGCTGGTAGCAGCAACATCAACCAACATGGTGGGAACAACTAATCAAGAAGCTGGACCTGCTATAACAGCATTTCTGGATAGCACACGGTAGGGAGCAGCAGCTACAATCAGCTGCACAATTGGACAGTAACAAAATACCATTGCTGGACAGCAGTTTTCTGCCGTAACTATAACAATAGCAGCAGTCAAATTCAGCCACCAAACTATTCAGCCACAACAAAAAATGCAGTAGCATATGAGCAGAAAACTGGAACAGCAGGATTAGAACAATAGCAACAACATAACCATAGCAGCATCCAATGGAACAGCAGGTTCAGAACAATCAGAAGCAGTTGCAGTCGAGTAAACACCATAGGAATACATGAAGAACAGCTGCCATAACAAAGCAAGGCAGCAGCATCCGAATGGAACAGCAGCAAGAGCAGAACCAAAAATCTAAGAGATGCTAGGGACAAGCCCCCTAGGAAAGCTTTAAATGATCCAAGGGACAACCCCCCAAGGATAGGTAAATGAATGCCAGTCCAAATACAATACCAAATGCAGAACCCAAAGAAATTAACACACAAGCCTGCACTATACAAAACAGCAAACAGTAACAGCAACAGCAGCAGGGCTGCATTTAATCATAAACAGAATAAAATCTGTGCAACTCATAAGTATCAAAACACTGCTGGACTGCCAAAAAGATCCACAGGACAGTAATGTAATGTGCAGACATCAAAATTATTGCACACAATAAGAGAATGCAGCCATAATCAGTAACAGAAACTCACGGTAAGTAAAGCTCTTGGTATGTATAAGGCTCACACTTCTACTCCCTTGAATTCTCACAACTCCCACTCTATATTACAATACCAAGAGCAAGGGACCCTTTTCTCCCTCCACTGTTTCTCACATGATTCCCCCTCTAATTATTACCTCCTCTCACAAAGAAGGATGGGGCTCTAGCACACAGCTGACATGGGTCCCCACAGTATAGTAAGATCACTCATGAATGAAGATGCATCAATTCAATCTACTTGCAGTAAGATATCTACCTGGATACTTAGAAGTAATAGAAGGCCAACATGAAGGCATCTGTGAATATGATTTAATGAAATCCATGGTGGAGCCAGCCCTCCTACTTTGCTTTTTTTTTAGGTAATGCCCTAGGGCGGTTAGCTTGAAAATAAAAGAGGTTAACCGAATGTACAGCCTACAAGGGGCATACCCCAGGTAAGACAAAGAAAAAATATAAAGAGCGCCAAGTGGCTACATGGGTTGCCCGTGATCTTTCCCCCGCCGAACAAACTATCCCAAGGAATAGAAAGTTCAGCGGGGAACCTTGACACGGGCGTGGCAATAGCAGTAAATACCCGACACCAACCGTCGGTATAAGGTACAATTAGAGGCCCTCGAAGTCCTCGCAATACATACTACGGAAAACATAAAAGGCTCAACCAAGAGCCTAACCCCCGATTTCAGTCCAACAGATGACCGCCTATCGGGGGTCGCCGAACAAACTATACACAGATTGACAATAAACAAACAGGTTGACAATAAACAGATGACTGCTTGCTGCTTGCTGCTTGCTGCCCGGGCTGAAGGCAGGCTAACTTGCTAGCCACCTTCAAGGAAGCCAGGGGTTGGTTAGTCGTTACAGGTACATTGCATATACAACTCACTAGTGGTATCTCTGTAGGGGATTATCTTTAATTCGCTGGATAGGTTGCCAGTCCTGTGTCGTCAGCAATCCATTGTGAACAATTGTGTGCCGCATTTGACATTCTGAGATTGCTTTGCTTGTACGAAAAGTATTTAATTAATATTCAATTTTGCTTTAGAACTCAGGCCTTGAATTCTGAGACAAAGTTGTACGTTTCGTAGACGTCCTAATCGATACCGGATTGAACCTATTTTTTATTGGGACTGTAAACAAAATATTTTAAACAAAATGAACAGTTTCGATCAATTTTTTACCCAAAAACGGTTGTACGCGTTAGCACCAATAGCACCTCTGATTTTTAAACAAAAAGGGTTTCAAGAACACTGGCGCTAAAAAGTCTCCTGGTTAAACTAGTTCTCCTGTATGCTTCCTCCTACGACGGCGGCCAATCGTCACCGTATGGTCCGTATCTAATACCGGAGTAATCTGTTGCTTTTTCCTTCCGTCTTTTGGAAACCATGAGAGCTAACATACAATCCTATCTCCATAAATTCCTCAAACCTATTTCGCACCCTCCCTCCTCTCTCCTCCATCTCCACACGACGACCTCCACTTCCCCCCATCATACCCAATTCAATCTAAACCCACCATTGAAATCTCAAAACAAGGACGAACCCACAAACCACTCACAGAGAGACAACAAATTCAACGAAGCAATCGACGTTCTCTGCCAACAAAAGCGCTTGAAACAAGCAATCGAAATGCCAGACCTCGTTTGCTCTCCTCCCGCTGCCGCAACGTACTCGGCCCTCATAAACCTCTGCCTGCACCTACGAGCTCTCAAAGAGGCCAAAAGGGTCCACGCGCACATGAAATCATCTGGCTTTGTACCGGGTGTTTTCATTTCGAACCGCCTGCTTGACTTGTACTGTAAATGCGAGAGCTTTGTGGATGCGCAGCAACTGTGTGGGGGGCTGAAATCACCCTTGACCCTTCTTCCCCTTGTTGAATGGTGAGGATGCTCGCCAAATTTGAAGAGGTTTCCGCCTAACCTGGAGAGGTTTCTACCGAACCCGGGAAGGTTGCCACCGAGCTTCACCGAGCTTAGGGAGGTCACCACCGAGCTTCACCGAGCTTAGGCAGGTGGCTACCGAGCTTGGGGAGGTCACCACCGAGCTTAGGGAGGTCACCATCGAGCTTCACCGAGCTTGGGGAGGTCACCACCAAGCTTAGGGAGGTGGTCACCGAGCTTCACCGAGCTTAGAGAAGTGGCCACCGAGCTTGGGAAGGATGCCACCGAGCTTGGAGAGGAGCTTGCCGAGCCATGGAGTGGAGCTTGCCGAGCTATGGAGTGGAGCTTGCCGAGCTTGGGGAGGTTGCCACCGAGCCTGGAGAGGTTGCCACTGAGCCCAGAGAGGTTGCCACCGAGCCCGGGGAAGTCTCCACCGAGCTTGGAGAGGTTGCCACCGAGCCCAGGGAAGTCTCCACCGAACCTGGTACCTGCAAATCGGAGGGGGGTGTACCTCCAGGGAGAAGCTCCGACGACCTAGTCAGTAGGTGAAAGAGAGATAAGAGAGTATGCTTTTTAGAGAGAAAAGTATGAAGAAGAAGGATCCTCAACCTGGGAGGAGTGGTCCTCTATTTATAGGAAAACCTTGGAGTGCTGAACCGGTAGGCGGTACACCCACATGTATCGTACTGTTCGGATGACATCATATGTCAAGAGATCTGCTTTATCACACCTGTCCTCCACCTGTTCAATAGAACCTTCCAGAAGCTTCTAAACCGACTTTGGATATTTGTTAGATCTTTCAGAGAGCAGAATTCAGCTAACGTTAGGGAAACAACCAGCTAACGTTAGGGAAGAGCACCTAACGTTAGGGAAAGACCACCTAACGTTGGAGAAACGACTAGCTAACGTTAGGGAAAGACCACCTAACGTTAGGGAAACGACCAGCTAACGTTAGGGAAAGTCCACCTAACGTTAGGGAAACGACCAGCTAACGTTTGGGAAATGACCTTCGAACGTCAGGGAAGTTAGGAAAACGACCTCCGAACGTTAGGGAATCGACCTCCTAACGTTAGGGAAAGACCGCCTAACGTTAGGGAAAAGACATCCGAACGCTGGGGAAATGTCAGCCGAGCGTTAGGAACGTTAGGGAAAAGACATCCGAGCCCAGGGAGATTGCCACCGAGCTAGGCTACCGAGCCCAGAGATGCCACCGAGCTTGGCTATCGAGCCCGGGGAGGCCACCGTGCTTGGCTACCGAGCCCGAGGAGGTTGCCACCGAGCTTGGCTACCGAGCCCGGGGAGTTTGCCTCCGAATCAGGTGCTTCCTGTAGCTTCAGATGCGAATGGATCCATAGAGTGACGTGTCCATAGCAAAAAGTGAATTGGTCCGCAACCCTTTTGGATGTTCAAAAATTATGGATATTTCGGCCCACTACAAACTGTTTGATGAAACGTACGACAGGGATTTGTGTTCTTGGAACATTATGATATCTGGGTATGCGAAGGCGGGGCGAGTTAAGGAAGCTCGGAGCTTGTTTGATGGAATGCCTGAGAGAGACAACTTTTCTTGGACTGCGATGGTTTTTTTTTTTTTTTTGGGTAAATTAGCTTGAAATTAAAAAAAAGGTTAAGCGAATGTACAGCCTACAAGGGGCATACCCCAGGAGGAAAAGAAAAAGAAAAAACAAGATTGAAAAAAGTACGGTAACCATGCACAACCCGCATGGAGAGTGAGATAAAGTGACATATGAAATACAAATGGATCTGAATAGAACCATGAAATAAATGAGGTGAAAATGAAGTACGTACTAGCACAACCCGCCAGATTAGGAAATAAAGTAAATAAGGTAGATAGTCATGGTCAATGATGACCACATGATAACCAGCGCTGAGGAGAGATCTTCCTCCTCGTAGGCTGGGCTAAGAAATCCAAGAGCCATGTCTTCCTTCACCCCAAAGCTAGCATAATACCCACTCAACAGAAGTCAACTACTACAGAGGGACTCAGACTGAGAGAGGCTCGTCCTGGCGATGTCTGCATCTGACAGGGCTGCCCTGCTAAGCACCCTGCACACCACGCCCAATCCAACCAGACTACTACAACCTCGCCCAAATCCCCTAGGCTCGCTAACGACTAAAAGCGGAACAGAACGAGAGGCCACCAGACTGCGATGGTTTCGGGTTATGTAAGGCATGACCAGCCAGATGAGGCATTAGAGTTGTTTAGAGTAATGCAAAGATACGAGGGTATTAAGTGCAACAAGTTTACGGTTTCTAGTGCTCTATCTGCTTCTACTGCCATTCAGGCTTTGGGCATTGGGAAGGAGATTCATTGTCATGTTACGCGTATTGGATTGGATTCGGACGCTGCAGTGTGGAGTTCCCTTTGTGATATGTACGCGAAATGTGGGAATATAGATGAAGCGCGCTACATTTTTGATAAGACGGTGGATCGGGATGTTGTTTCGTGGACGGCTATGATTTACAGATACTTTGAGGATGGAAGGAGGGAGGAAGGATTTGCTTTGTTCTCTGACTTCTTGAAGTCGGGTATGAGGCCTAACGAGTTCACATTTGCTGGGGTTTTAAATGCGTGTGCAGTTGAAACTTCAGAGGACTAGCAACCTCTTGAGCTGGGGAGCTTCTCTCTCTAACCTAGAGAGAGGAAGCCCCCCCTTCGGCCGGCCACTGGCCAACGGCAGCAGCAACAGTGGGCAACCAGTAGCTCAGGGGCAAGGGAACCTCTATCGCTATAGAGGCTCTCCTCCACCGCCCATTTCACAATCGGATCCCCATGGGTCCGGCCAACGACCTTCTTCCACCCACCACTGGTCCGGTCAACCGGCGTCGACCAGCCCATATCTGGCCTTCTCTGGTCCAGTCAAGCATCTACGGGCCATCTATGGTCCGGGTATTACAGCTCGAGGTCCGGCCAGATCTAAACTCAAACCGGCCAGGTTTGTCCAGCTCGTGGTCCGGCCAGATCTCCACCTCAGCCGCGGCTCAACACCCGTGGGTCAACAGCCATGGCTCCAGCTCGTGGTCCGGCGATGGGTCCGGCCAGATCTCCACCCCAGCCGTGGCTCAACACCGCCTCCGGTGGGCTCAACAACAGTGGCTCAGCCCAACCCCGCCTCCGGTGGGCTATCAACCCCAAGTCAGACGTCGCCGGCGATGGCTCAGCCAGGCATCCGTCGCTGTGGATTTCACAGCCTCCTTGCTCGAGCAGTCAAGGCCTCCGGCCTTCATCCGCCGTGGCTCAACAGCCATGGCTCCCCTTCACAGTTAGCCTGGCGAGGCCAGCCTAGCTCCCCACCAGCCTCCTTCCAGCCAGCCCGGGCATTCTGCCCGGGCAACCAGCCAGCAAGCCAGCCTGGGCAGGCCGTCCGTGAGTGGCTCGGGCGGGGTTTGCTCGGGTAGAGGCTAGGCAGCAGCTTCTGCCCGGGCGATTCGAGTCAACCCTACGTCCAGCCGCTGGGAAGGCTATCCACAGCCAGCCCGGGCCAAGCAGCAGGCAGCAGCCGCCCGATGGCAGGCCAGCCCGGGCAGGTAAGCCGGCTGGGTGGCTCGGGCAGTGGGGCAATTTACATTTTAATTTTCAGTCATGCTATGTATGGTTTGTGCATTTATCTTGTTGCTGGACTTATGGGCCAGTTTACTGTTAGTTTCCCCGATAGGCGGTCATCTGTTGGACTAAAATCGGGGGCCGGGCTCTTCGTCGAGCCCTCTATATCCATTGCGCCAGCGCTTTTAGCTCTGACGAGTTGCGTAGTATTCTTGTGGCTGTGGCTATTATTGATTAGATTGGATTCTCCTAGTTAAGGGGCAGTCTCGCAGTAGCAGCAGCTGTGGGTGTCGATGATTAGATTATGGAGAGTCTGGTTGAGCAAGGTAGTTGCCGGAGCTGTCATTGACTAGATTGGTGGATTCTCACTGATTGAAAAGGGTAGCTTCGTAGTCTGTTCCAGATTAGATTAGTGGTTTGCACTAATCGAAAAGTACAGCTTGGTCCACTTGAGGTTTGGGGGTTACTTTTGGTGGTCCTCTTCCTGTTCCGCTTATTGTTGTTAGCGAGCCTAGGGGATTTGGGCGAGGATGTAGTAGTCTGGATGGACTGGGCGTGGTGTGCAGGGTGCTTAGCAGGGCAGCCTTGTCAGATGCCGTCATCTCCAGTTCGAGCCTCTCTCGGTCCGAGTCCCTCTGTAGTAGTTGACTTCTGTTGAGTGGGTATTATGCGAGCTTCGGGGTGATGGGCTTCTCGGTTCTTGGTTTTTATCCCAGCCTTGGAGGAGGAGGATCTCTCCTCAGCGCTGGTTATCATGTGGTCACCGTCGACCATGACTATCTACCGTATTTACTTTATTTCCTAGCCTGGCGGGTTGTGCCAGGTAGTAGTTCAATTTCATATTTCATGTATTACAGTACGCATAGCATTTTGTTATGTATTTACTCTATCTCACTCTCCATGCGGGTTGTGCATGGTTTACCGCACTTTTTCACTCTTATTTGTTTTTCTTTTCTTTCCTCCTGGGGTATGCCCCTTGTAGGCTGTACATTCGCTTAACCTTTTTTTAATTTCAAGCTAAATTACCCAAAAAAAAAAAAAGAAACTTCAGAGGACCTTGGGAAGCAGGTTCATGGCTACATGACACGGATTGGGTTTAACCCCTTTTCATTTCCAGCAAGTTCTCTTGTTCACATGTACTCGAAGTGTGGGGACATTGACAATGCAAAAAAAGTCTTCGACTTGATGCCTCATCCGGATTTAGTTTCGTGGACTTCCCTCATCAATGGATACTCTCAACATGGTCAACCCAACGAGGCTCTTCAGTTATTTGAGTTGCTACTCAAATCGGGCACTAAGCCTGATCGCATTACGTTTGTTGGGGTTCTTTCAGCTTGCACTCATGCTGGATTAGTTGATAAAGGGCTTGAATACTTCCATTCTATAGAATGCAAACATGGGCTAAAACATTCAACAGATCATTATGCATGTTTGATTGATCTTTTGAGCCGATCTAGAAGGTTCAAAGAAGCTGAGGATATGATTGATCAAATGCCCATGAAGCCTGATAAGTTTTTGTGGGCTTCCTTGCTTGGTGGCTGTAAATTCATGGAAACCTTGCACTGGCTAAACGAGCTGCAGAAGCATTGTTTGAACTAGAGCCCAAGAATGCGGCTACTGATGTTACCCTAGCCAACATTTCTGCCACTGCTGGTAAATGGGGTGAAATGGCGAAGATCAGAAAAACTATGGATGACAAGGAGGTGGTAAAGAAACCAGGTTTAAGTTGGATTGAAATCAAGAGAAAGGTCCATGTGTTCGTAGTGGGAGACTTATCCCACCTAAGATCAAAGGAAATAAACGACTTTTTGGGGGATCTTTCGAAGAGGAAGAAGGAAGAAGGGTATGTACCTCAAACAGAGAATGTGCTGCATGACGTGGAAGAGGAACAAAAGGAGCAAAATCTTTCCTATCACAGTGAGAAGCTTGCAGTTGCATTTGGAATTATAGCTACTCCTCCAGGGACGGCAATAAAGGTTTTTAAGAATCTAATAACTTGTGTTGACTGCCATATGGACATCAAATTTATATCCAAGATAGTTGGGAGGAAAATAATTGTGAGGGATTCAAATCGGTTCCATTGTTTTGAAGATGGAAGATGTTCGTGTAAAGACTATTGGTGATGAAGGCTAGTGGCCAATGGAAAGGGAAAGCAGGATACGTTTTGCATATGGGTTTCCTGTAAATTCATTATCTATCAGAGAGCGTCTGTTCTCTTCAATGTCAGCCTGGAAATGTAGTTTAATCTTTGAACCAAGTCAACTTGTGCAGAATGATGTCATGTGTACACCCTAGAGTTCATCATAGCATCGGAAATCTGTCTGTGGATTCGTGGAATGAGAAAATTAAAGCATATTACGAGAGTTCAGAAGCTTTAAAGAATTGGATTGTAGAGATCATCAATTATTTAGAAAATAACTGGTACTTTTAGACCGCCATAACAGATTACAGTAAAAAATAAGGACATTGTGTCCTTGAATGAAGGTTGAATGTCAACGATCACCTTCAGGAGGGCCTCAAACAGTTGAACACTAATGAATTTAGTGATTTGTCAGCTAGGGTGGCCTCCTTTAAACAACAATTGGAAGCTGTTCAAAGGGACCTTGGTTCTCATCCCAATGATCCCTCTAACCAGGCCACTGAAAGAGAACTGTGTAAACAGTATCTTATTTATGCTAGAGCCGAAGAAAGTCTTGCCAAACAAAAATCAAGGATCCAATGGCTAAAGTTGGGGGATCATTGTACTTCTTTCTTCTTCAAAACTATCACCAACTCTAGGAATAGGAACAGAATTTCTAGCTTGGTCCTGGAGGATGGCACTGTCACACAAAACATTGAGTTGGTGAAGCAATCCTTCATCAATTACTACACTAAATTGCTAGGTACCAAGCATCTCACCAATTACTCTGGCTCTTCCAGAGTAGACCAACTTATTACTAGAAGACTTTCACCTGCTCAAAGTATGGAAATGGTGATGGAGGTAACTGATAAAGAGATCAAAGATACCTTCTGGTCTCTCAATCCTCAAAAAGCACCAGGCCCTGATGGCTACAATGCAGCCTTCTTTCATAAAGCATGGCCTGTGATAGGCCATGAAGTGACATCAGCAGTTAAGCTTTTTTTTAGGTCAGGTCAACTCCTAAAGAAGGCTAATGCTACCTCAGTGGCTTTGGTACCTAAAATACCCAATCCCTCCAAGGTGGGGGATTACAGACCAATCTCATGCTGCAATGTAATATATAAGTGCATTGCAAAAATCATTGCTTTCTTCATGATGAATAGTACTACGGGGTATGATACCGAATCACAATGCACTTTGTTATTTACTTTATTCTACCTTACTCTCCATGCGGGTTGTGCATGGTTTATCGCACTTTTTTCACTTTTCTTTTTTTCATTTTTCTTTTCCTCCTGGGGTATGCCCCTTGTAGGCTGTACATTCGATTAACCTTTTTTAATTTCAAGCTAATTTACCCAAAAAAAAAAAAAATCATTGCTAATAAAATCAAACCATTGTTACCATATCTCATTGATTCAGCCCAATCAGGTTTTGTACAGGGTAGGAGAATTGCGGACAATATTTTCCTCACCCAGGAATTGATGAGGGGTTACCACAAACACTCCTCTTCCCCTAGATGTGCCATGAAAGTGGATATCATGAAGGCTTATGACAACGTCAGATGGGACTTCCTCTGGGATGTTCTAGCCTCCATGAATTTCCATCCTAAAATGATTCAATGGTTGAAAGCCTGTGTTTCCACAGCAAATTATTCCTTGTGCTTCAATGGTGAAGCTATAGGATACATTCCTGGGCAAAAGGGTCTTAGGCAAGGTGACCCCTTGTCTTCATACCTGTTTGTGATTGTCATGGAGGTTTTAACCTGCATTCTTAAGGAAAAGTCCCTACTCCCCGACTTTAAATTTCATTGGAGATGTGGATCCACCAAGCTTGTCAACCTATGTTTCGCAGATGATCTTATGATCTTTTGCAAAGGAGAAGTAAGCTCAGTTAACCATATTAAACAATCATTGAATGAGTTTGAGGCTATGTCTGGCCTCTCTCCAAGTCCTACCAAGAGTGATATTTTCTTTTCGGGGGTCAATTCCTCCACCAAATCATCCATTCTCAATATTTTGGGTTTCCGGGAGGGGTCTTTACCTGTCAGGTATTTAGGGGTACCTCTCCTATCCACCAAGCTCAAACACTCTGACTGCAAGAGTATGGTAGAAAGGATAGTATCCAAAACCAAATCATGGACTCATAGGTATCTATCTTATGCTGGGAGAATACAATTAATTAAGTCAATACTCTTCTCCATGCAAAATTATTGGTCATCTTTCTTTTTTTGGGTAATTTAGCTTGAAATTAAAAAAGGTTAACCGAATGTACAGCCTACAAGGGGCATACCCCAGGAGGAAAATAAAAGGAAAAAAACAAGAATGACAAAAGTGCGTTAAACCATGCACAACCCGCATGGAGAGTAGATAAAGTAGATATATGAAGATGCCATGTGTACGGTAAGTAAAGTACGTAGAGCTACATGAAATAGTACTACCGCCTGGCACAACCCGCCAGGCTAGGAAATAATGTAAGTAACGTAAATAATCGAGGTCAGAGATGACCACATGGTAACCAACACTGGGGAGAAGCCACCGAGTAAGACGGCTACAAAGCAAGCTGAAAGGCTACTACAGAGGAACAAGGCATCGAGAGGCTCGAACCAGAGTTGACGGCATCCGACAAGGCTACTGCTGCTGCTCAGTACCCTGCTCAACACGCACAATCCTTCCGGCCTACTACTCCCTCATCCAAGCCTAAGGCTCGCCAAAACCTCCTGCTGAAACCAACTACCTAATAACCTCCTCCTCCAAGGCTGGGTTAAGAGAACCAAGAACCTAGTACTTCCATCAACCCCAAAGCTAGCATAATACCCACTCAACAGAATCAGCTACTACGGAGGGACACGGACCGAGAGAGGCTCGAACCGGAGATGTTGGCATCCGACAAGGCTACCCCCTCTAAGTACCCCGCACACCACGCCCATTCCATCCAGGACTACTACAAACTCGCCTACATCCCCTAGGCTCGCTAACGACCGAAAGAGGACCAAGCTGCCCCTTTCGATCGGTGAACAACCACCAACCTAGTCAATGACAGCTCCGGCAGCTACCTCCTCAATCAGAATCCATCCACCAATCTAATCAGTGGCACCCAGCTGCTGCTACGCGAACTACCCTTTTCAATCAGAACAGATTCTAATCTAATCAACGATAGCCACACAAACCTCAAGTGGACCGAACTGCTCCTTACGATTAGCGAAGCCACCAATCTAATCAGAAACAGACCGCAAAGCTACCCATTTCGATCAGTGAACAACCACCAATCTAATCAATGACAGCTCCGGCAGCTACCTCGCTCAATCAGAATCCATCCACCAATCTAATCAGTGGCACCCACAGCTGCTGCTACTCGAAACTACCCTTTTCAATCAGAACAGATCCCAATCTAATCAACGATAGCCACGACCACAAGAATACTACACACAACCTCAGGGCTAAAAGCACAGGATCTAGGGATATAAAAGGCTCGACCAAGAGCCCGACAACCCCCGATTTCAGTCCAACAGGTGACCGCCTATCGGGGATCGCAGATACTAACAGTAAACTGGCCCATAGGACCAGCAACAAATGACTGTAGGCTTGTTCTGTCCAATATTGGACTTGGAATTATGTTTGGAATCCGTGCCACTTTTTTTTTTTTTTGAAAGAAATTTAGCCCCAACAATGTTAACCCATGGGCATTCCAACAGTGTTAACCCGATCTCAGTCCAAGCAGGTGACTGTCCCATCGGGGATCTGACTAGACCATTGCAAAGCGCATATCGAATGACGATAAGAGAAGTGGATACCTCCACTGCCCGAGCCACCCAGCCGGTTTACCTGCCCGGGCTGGCCTGCCATCGGGCGGGCTGCTACCTGCTGCCTGCTGCTGGCTGCCGCTGCCTACTGCTTGGCCCGGGCTGAAGCTGACTCGAATCGCCCGGGCTGAAGCTGCTGCCTAGCCTCTGCCCGAGCAAAACAATCACTAGCAGCCCACTGCTGCCTCAGGCCCGAGCCACTGACGGAAGGCCTGCCCGGGCTGGCGTGCTAAAACTGGGCCGTAAAAGCCCTGATGTGGTTTGGCCGGTCCAATGGTGGCCAGCCGTGGCTGGCCGGAAAAATGGCCGACGTGAACTGAACTGAACCCACCGGCGATGGCAGATCCGGACTCCCCAGATCAAAGCCCCTTGAGGGCCCTCAAATTAGAACAGAAACATGAGTACCCACCTCAGCGTCGGACATGGCTGACCTTAACCCGCAGCTGTGGATCCTCGCCGTAAGGATGGCTCCCGGTTGTACCCACGACTGAAATGCGGCCTGTGGTGGGCTTGGCCGTTGAAGATGATCTCACGGCTGGAATCTTGAACCAGATCTATAGGTCCGACCAAAACTTGGCCGGACATGGTGGATAACGGAGAGAACGAGGTAAGATTGGAGGCGTTGGAGGAGAACTAACCCTAAGGAGGGACGTTCCCTTGCCTGGCTTTTCCCATTACAGTGTTGCTGTTCACCGGAGATGGGGTTGAACGGCCAGAGGGGGGGCTTTCTCTCTCTAGGCTAGAGAGAGAAGCTCCCCACCTTGACCCTGAGCAGTGGTGTTGATAAATTGTGGTTTCATCATTCTTTATTATCCCTAAAAAGGTAATTAAGGAGATTGAATCAATTCTAAGAGCTTTTTTCTGGTCTGGTCCTGATCTTAGACGGACTGGTGCCAAAGTCTCATGGGAACACCTTTGCTCCCCATTCAAGGAAGGTGGTTTAGGTTTTAAATCTATGGAAGTCTGGAATCAAGCAGCTGTGGCAAAACATATTTGGTTCCTTGTCTCGGGGGGGGAACAATCTATGTGGTGCCAGTGGGTCAAATCTTACTTACTTAAGGGCAATAGTTTCTGGAGTGTTAGGGTTCCTAGTGATCCCTCCTGGGTCTGGAGGAAACTGCTTAAACTTAGACCTATCATCCAGCCTCACATAGTGCACAAAATTGGGGATGGTCAGTTAACTTCTTTATGGTATGACAACTGGCATCCCCTTGGACCCCTTTGGCCTAAGTTTGGACCTAGAATTATATACGACTCAGGAATTCCTAAGGATAGCACTGTGCAGACTATTATTACGAACAACCAGTGGGCCTTTCCAATTACTCAATCTCCTGATCTGAATGAAGTAAGAGCAAATCTTCAGAGTGTTCCCCTTAACACTGCCACTGGGGATAGATGTTCTTGGACTCTTAATACCTCGGGGAAATTTACCATCTCCTCCCTTTATGATCAGATGAGAACACACTACCCTGATATCACCTGGCACAAAGTAATATGGTTTTCAGGACACATCCCTAAGTGCAGCGTGATCTCTTGGATGGCCATTCTTAAGAAGTTATCTACTGAGGATAGGTTAGTCATGTTTGGAATGAAATCGTCCTCTGTTTGTAGTCTGTGCATGGGTGTGGAATCACATACCCATTTATTTTTTGAATGCCCTTGGGCTTCTCAGGTTAGGGGAATTCTAGCCCCTAAGACTCCTTATATGGTAGGAGTATTTACTTGGCAGCAGTGGGTAAGTTCACTATCCACTTTAAAAGGGAAATCATTGCCTATCACAATTGCAAAACTGGTATTCACAGTCTATGTGTACCAATTGTGGCTTGAAAGAAATCATAGAAAGTTCCAAAATATTAGTTGCCCCCCAGGAGTGGTTGCAAACAAGATTTCAAATGAAGTTAGATGTAGGTTGTTATCCCTCTCATTCAAGGGGCCATCTCATTTACTTTCAATGTGGAACATTCATGTCTGAAGTAAGTATAATGGGAGTCTGTAAGGCACTCTTACTCATATGCTAACATTTGCAGGTCAGAGATCAAGGGGGGGCTTTCATAGTCTCCCCATATCAGTATAATCGTGTTTACTGCTCTGTAGCAGCAAAGAGGGATGGAGCCAGGCTGCTGCTGAGATCTACCAAGGCAGCAAGGAGGAATGGAGCCAGTAGGGAGGGATGGAGCTAGGTGCTAACTGCATTCAGAGTGCAAACTGGAGGCAGTCAAAATCTCAAATAATGTCAGGTCATTGGTCAAGGGGTGCAGCCTCAAAGCTATATCCCTTGGTCAGCAAGAGCAACCAACAACTGCAGTTTTTGATAGATGCTGTCTCTAAGTGATCAGTTGACTGTTTCAGATGCTAATACCTCTACAGGGGATCAGCAACTTCTGCTCAAGGTTACTCAGGAAGGCTGAATTCAATCCACAGCAGTGATTGGCCGTCTATTACTGCTAAGTACTCAGGTAGTTACCTTACCTCGTTTAGGTATCTTGGTATTCCATTGCATTGAGCGTTCCTACCATATTGAGGGCAATCCTTGTGAGATGAGTGCTCTAGCCCCATCCGTCATTGTGAGAGGAGGTAATATTTAGCGGGGGCATTATGTGAGGTTTAGTTGAGGGAGTACATGGTTTCCCTGTTTTGGTATTGTTTGGAGAGTGGGAGTTACTTTAGTTGTTATTACCAGATTTCTGCTATAGTACAGATCATGCTGTATAGATGTCCAGTTCCTCTTTCTGTTTTGGCTGTACTATGATAGGGATTACTTTCTGCGTAACTGCTGTGTCCAGCTCTGAGTCTAGCAGGTTTCAGCTAGTTCAGATGTCCAGTATGTTGCTCTGAGTCTAACTGTTCTGTTCTGCTGGGGTATGCATTTCTGCTGTGTTGCTGCTGTGTTGAGCGAGCTGATCCCAAGCAGGCTGATGTTATGAGATCTTTACTGCTATCTTAGTGACTGATGGTTCAGTAGATAGTTGACTGTTGCCTTGTTCAGTAGTTAGTGTACTGCATTTGGTTGCCTTTGTGAAGTTGCTCTCAGTGGTTTCTGCATTTTTTTGTTGCTCTCACTGATGTCTGATGCTTTGAGATGCAGATTCAGTAGTTGGTTGTTATACTGCAATTGCTTCCTTTTATTCGTCCTCTTTTGTTGTTTTGCCTAACCATCAGTGGGGCTGTCGTGGGATCTCCCTTCGCAGAGGGGGATGTCCTCTGCATTTTGCATTTTGTTTGTATTGTATTGTGTGTGCATGGTTTTGGGAGGTTCAGAAGTTTGGATCCCTGCTGCTCATCTGCCCAGCTAGCAGCTAACACACAACATGTGAAGCTGCTGTCTGCTGCTGCTAACACTTTTGGACAGCAGCAGCCTATTGCTTCTAGTGCCTGCAAGTTGGTTTGTTATGCTTGCAAGTTCACTTGTGGCAGTTACTCAATGCAGGCATATCAGAACTTGGAAACCAGGTGAACTTGGAACAATGCAGCTCTTCAATAATGCACTACACACACTGTGGTTCACTTTCAATTGTGGCAAGCTTCTCTGTGGTACACCAGGCTGTTATAGCTGTTCAAGTCAAGTTATTGCTCCTGTTATACCTATCTTATTGATCCTGTTATTGGTCCTGGAACACCATGTGGCTGCAAGCTATGATTGCAAATCAAGTAGCAGTTGATGATTCTGTCCAAGTTCAAGCCCAGTCCAGTTCTGAACCTGTTCAAGACCTGCATTTTGTCCAAGTTCAGATTTTGTCCAAGTTCAAGCCCAGTCCAGTTCTGATCCTATGGTGTTCCATAGTGTTTTGTCAAGTATTTTAGCAGCATGAAATTTACTAGTTCAGTAGCATTTTGTGTTCTGTTTCGTATCCCTCTTTTAGATGGGTACGAAACAGACGTTCTATTTACTTCTAGTCCTATGTAGCCGTTTGGCGTAGGCGCACTCCTGTTTTTATTCTTTTCTTTTCTTTTCTTTTCTTTTCTTTCCTCCTGGGGTATGCCCCTTGTAGGCTGTATATTCTGTTAGCCCCCCCCTTTTTTTATTTCAAGCTGATTTACCCAAAAAAAAAAAAACCAACAACTGCAGTCTGTCACCTGATCTCTGAGTTCAGTAGCCATAGCCCAAGGGTTCAGCAGTCTCAACTGAGTCTTCTATTACTCCTACTTACACAGCAATCAGCATGTGGCAGCAATCAGTTCTTTTGGAAGTCTGTTTTGACAAAGGGACTGCATCAGTTCAGCATGTGGTTCAATGTTCTGCAATCAGCATGTGGTTCAATGTTCTTTTGGAAGCTCGTGGCTGTCCAGATCTGATGGGTTATCAAGCTCAGAAACAAGGTCACAGTTCAAGGGGGATACAGCTTCATGCTCCTCCTTGATCCTTTAAGCAGTCATTGCCATCATTCAGTAAGAGCTAACAGGAGCAGTCAGCATAAAATTGAACTCATTGCTGCTATTACTTCTATTCTAGCAGGTAGTTACCTTACTCCTTACTACATTGATAGTTGTGGTATCAGGCAGATTTTTGAGTGTCCTTACTATATGGAAAGTTGACCTTGTGAGTTGTGTGCTAAAGCCCCATCCTTCCTTGAGAGAGGAGGTAATATTTAGTGGGGGAGTCTTGTGAGGTTCAGAGGAGGGAGTAAGTGACCCTTGTGAGAGTGGGTGGTGTAAGGTTTAAACTGTGCACAACCTTGTGAGATGAGGTTTCAAACTGTGCACAACCTTCTGAATCAAACAAGTTTCAAACTTTCAGTTTAGTGGCTGTTATTCCCTTGGCTGCTGTTCTATTGGTTTCATTTTAGTTCAGTTATAGTCATCATAATGTGCTGCTGTTACTGATCAGCATTTGTGCTGCTGAACTGTGGTGTGACCTTCTGTTGTGATGACTGTTGCTGAACTGTGGGGTGGCCTTTGTGTCCCTACTTCAATTCAAGTCAAGTTCTGAAGCTGCTGTCCAGTTCTGAAGCTGCTGCAGCTGCTGCTTTTGGAGCAGGTCCTGTTTTCATATGGTGCCAATCTGTGGTACATTTACTTAGATTATGCCTAACCATCGGGGGCTGTCAATGGGATCTCCCTTCACAGAGGGGGACGTCCTTTGTATAGTTTAGTTTTGTATATGTTCTACTTAGTAAATGTGTTTGTCTAAGCTGTATTACACTTCATCCAAGCTGCATCAGTTCTGAATTGTTGTTGCTGCTGTGATTGTGACTGTTATGATTCAGAAGTTGACTGTGGTTATTGACTACTATATATCCTCATTTCTGATGGGCAGCTACTGTATATCCTCAATTCTGATGTTCTGAACCTGTTGATGGCTGTGGTACTGCCACTGTGGTTCTGAACCTTAGCTCTTATTTGATACCACTGATGCTCCTGTTATGGCTTATGGTGGCAGCTGCAACTCATGTTCTGCAGTCTAGCAACTCATGGTGGCAGCTACCATTAATGCTCCTTAGCTTCATTTCTGATGGTCAGCTGCTGATGTCCTCTGCCCAGATTATGTTGCTAGTTGCTACGCAGCCCAGCTGCTACACACCCCAGTTTTTGTTTAACTTATTCATACTGTCTTTTGTGGTGCTTTGTTCGGAAAGGGAACAATTCCCTTAGATGCACTTCTAGATGCCTTGGGCATAGTTTTATGTTATCAATTGTCTGTGTTTCTTGTCCCTCTTACTAGATGGATTGGAAACATAGCTTCACATCATTGCATTGTAGCCATTTGGCGTTATCAATTTCTTTATCTTTATCTTTTTTGTTTTCTTTTTTCTTTCCTCCTGGGGTATGCCCCTTGTAGGCTGTATATCCGGTTACTCTTTTTTCTATTTCATGCTATTTTACCCAAAAAAAAAAAAAATGTCAACGATCAGTTATGAAATTCAAAGTCAGAGCTGAAACCTCCTATGCTGTTGCGAGTTCAGAGAACTCCTGAACCTAAAGGTGATTTTCTTCACAGTATGATTACAAAGTCATTTGCTATGTTAGTTTTTTTTTCTCTTCTCCCTTCTTTTGTTGTATTATCAGTTTGAGGTCATGACAGGTTGACAAACAGTGTTGGAGTTAAGAGTTTCTTACTGTCCTTGAGTTGACACGTCCCTTACGGTTATTGAACTGGAAAATTCTAGATTACGTCCTGATTCCCATGTTTTTTTTTTTTGGGTAACTTAGCTTGAAATTAAAAAAGGTTAAGCGAATGTACAGCCTACAAGGGGCATACCCCAGGAGGAAAAGAAAAGAAAAACAAATAAGAATGAAAAAAGTGCGGTAAACCATGCACAACCCGCATGGAGAGTGAGATAGAGTAAATACATAACAGAATGCTATGCGTACTGTAATACGTGAAATGTGAATTTGGACTACTTCCTGGCACAACCCGCCAGGCTAGGAAATAAAGTAAATACGGTAGATAGTCATGGTCAACGGTGACCACATGATAACCAGCGCTGAGGAGAGATTCTCCTCCTCCACGGCTGGGATAAGAAGACCAAGAACCGAGAAGCCCATCACCCTGAAGCTAGCATAATACCCACTCAAAAGAAGTCAACTACTACAGAGGGACTCGGACCGAGAGAGGTTCGAACTGGAGATGTCGGCATCCGACAAGGCTACCCTGCTAAGCACCCTGCACACCACGCCCATTCCATCCAGACTACTACAACCTCACCCAATTCCCCTAGGCTCGCTAACAACTATAAGCGGAACAGGAAGAGAGACCACCAAAGTAGCCCCCCAAACCTCAAGTGGACCAAGCTGTTCGATTCGCTCAGTGCAAACCACTAAAACTAATCAGAAACAGCCTACGAAGCTACCCCTTTCAATCAATGAGAATCCACCAATCTATTCAAAGACAGCTCCGGCAACTACCTTGCTCAATCAGACTCATCCATAATCTAATCATCGGCTCCCCCAGTTGCTGCTACTGCGAGGCTACCCCTAACTAGGAGAATCCAATCTAATCAATAATAGCCACGACCACAAGAATACTACGCAAATCCTCAGAGCTAAAAGCGCTGGCTCAAGGGATATAGAGGGCTCGACGAAGAGCCCGGCCCCCGATTTCAGTCCAACAGATGACCGCCTATCGGGGGTTGCAAAACTAACAGAAAACTGGCCCACTAGTCCAGCAACAATGTAAATGTAGATAGCCATATTCCAGGCTCATATTGCACAAACATTTAATAAAGAATTGACCCAGGTATACCGGCCTGGGCTACTGGTTGGGCTGCCTGCCCTGGCAGAAGGCAGGCTGTGCCCGACGGGTTGAAGGCAGGCTGTGCCCGACGGGCGGCCCGATGGCAGGCCAACGGGCTGGCTGCCACTAATACCAGCTGGCTGGCCCCTGTTGAGGGCCTGGCCCAACCTGGCCCTCGGCTGCACGGCGGCTGTTGATGGTGGCCTAGCCCACGGTGGCTGGTGGCCCACGGTGGCTGGTGGCCATGGTGGCTGGTGGCCATGGTGGCTGGTGGCCACGGTGGCTGGTGGCTGGTGGCCATTGTTGATGCCCAAAGTTGCCAGACCTACCCTCGTCTCCGGCAAGTTCAGACCGGCAGCTGGAGGCTGAGATTCAGACCAGCAGCTCAATGTTACCTAAGGTCGCAACCCAAGGTCGCCGTCGCCGGACTGAACAGCGACCCAAGGTCCCCATCGCCGTTGCCGATGTAATGAGGTCTTCGATTGAGCTCGCCGGACTGAACAGTTTGGTTTCAGATCTGCCCGGAGCAGATCCCAAATGGTACCCGCCGGTTCACGGCGGGGATGTGGTTGGAGGCGCCCACGGCTGTGGAGCTCCGTAGTGACGTTTGACCGGACCAGATGAAGGCCGGCCAGGTGGAGTGACCGCACCACGGAGGCCGGGCTAGATGGAGGCCGTACCAGGAGGTGGGTGGCCGGTATTGGCTGGGTTGATTTCAGATCTGCCCATAGCAGATCCCAAAAAGGTAGCCGCCGGACCACGGCGGGATGGAGTTGGATCCAGACCTGGTTGAAGTCCAGACCTGGCCTCTGCTCGAGCCGTGACCGGCTGGTGGTGGTTGCTGGCTGTGGCTGGCCGGAATCGAGAGACCCACGACTTGGGCTATCTTCTCCGACTATCTTCTCTGAAGTTGGGAACCCACTGTTGTGGGTTTGTAAGATCTCACGGGGTAAGAACCACCGAGTGATGATGGATGTAGAAGCTGGAGTTGTTGAACCAGGCTTCAATGGCCGGACCAGAGGTGGCCGGATAGAGGTGGCCAGAGGGAGTTTTGCTCCATAGCTGTTGAAGACTGATGGAGGCGATGGAGGAGAGCACTCCCTAAGGAGGGTTGCTCCCTTGCCGTCCTTACTGTTGCCGCTGCTGCTGGCCGGAGGTGGGAGCCCGGGGCCGGCTGGATCTGGACCGGGAGGGAGCTTTCTCTCTCTTGATTCCCATGTTATGATTGAGTGTCACAGTAGTAAGTTCAAAGCTCATTACTAAATTAGGTTATGTAGGCAGTTTTCAGTTTTCACTGGGCAAATTCTTAATTTTATAAAAGGAAAAGAAAGGAAAAAAACAAGAATGATAAAAGTACGGTAACCATGCACAACCCGCATGGAGAGTAAAATAAAATGACATATGTGATACAAATGGATCTGAAAAGAACCATGAAATGTACTGAAATGAAATTGAGCTATTCCTGGCACAACCCGCCAGGCTAGGAAATAAGATAATTGAAGTAGATAGTCATGGTCAACATGGACCACATGATAACCAGCGCTGAGGAGAGATCCTCCTCCTCCTAGGCTGGGCTAAGAAAACCAAGACCCGAGGCTTCCATCACCCCAAAGCAAGTATAATATCCGCTCTACAAAAGTCAACTACTACAGAGGAACTCGGACTGAGAGAGGCTCGACCAGGGGATGACGGCATCCGACAAGGCTACCCTGCTAAGTACCCTGCACACCACACCCATTCCACCCTGAGGAAAGCTGACACTCCAAATCTAATCAGAAACAAATTGCAAAGCTACCCCTTTCGATCAGTGAGGATCCACCAATCTAGTCAATGACAGCTCCGGCAACTACCCTGCTCAATCAAACTCCAACCATAATCTAATCATCGGCTCCTGCAGCTGCTGCAACTGCAGGCTACCCCTAACTAGGAAGGAGTTCAATCTAATCAAAAATAGCTACGACCACATGAATACTACACTCAACCTTAGAGCAAAAAAACTGGTTCTAGGGAAAAAAACACGACGGCTGGGTTGAGCTGGAGATGGTGGCCATGGCCACGGTGGGTTAGCCACGACCTGCGCCACTGCCCGGGCTGTTTAGATCTGCTCTTCTAGACCTCAGTGGTAGTGAAGCGATGTTGCTGTGCCACTGTACGAGCACAAATTGAAGCAACATGCCATCATCTCCGGCGAGGCTTGGTAGAGCAAGAACAAATCGTAGCTTCGATCCATGGTTACGGACCAAAGCAATTCTTAATTTTATAAACCATCTCACCACTTGAGGCTCTCTCTGACTTGTAGAAAGTTATTGCTGGATCAGATTCAGTCATCAAAGAGGTAGATACTCCAGCAATAGTTTTTTTTTTTTTTTTTGGGTAAAATAGCATGAAATAGAAAAAGGATAACCGAATATACAGCCTAGATAAAGAAAATTGATAACGCCAAATGGCTACAAGGTTTTGATGAGAAACTATGTTTCCGATCCATCTAGAAGAGGGAAAAGAAACATAGCCAACTGCTTGTTAAGATGATAAAAATGTCAGAACTGATAAAACATTTCAGCATACCAACTGGTTACTGAACATGTCTATACAAAAGATTAGATTACACTGAGGTTCACTTGGGACCTTAACACACCCAGATTGGGAGCTTCAGAACTTCAGTACTTAAGCTTGACTTTACTTCTTAACTTCAGAACTTGAGCTTGGACTAACTAGCACTAGGCATATCAGAACTTGGAAACCAGCTTCAATCCATCAGCTACCACATTCTGGAGTTGACACCTGCTGGATTGCCAATACAGTGATGGAGCTTCTGAAATTCTGAAGCTTCCAAACAGCCCATCAACATTACAGTCAGCAGATTCTGATCCTTAGGTGACAACACAGGAATCCATGACAGATAGTATACTATACAATACTAAAACAAATACAAAACTATACAGAGGACGTCCCCCTCTGTGAAGGGAGATCCCATTGACAGCCCCGATGGTTAGGCATAACTGAAAACAAAACCTGCTACAGCCAACTGAACAGCCACAACAGGTTCAGAAAATATGCAGGACAGCCAAAACAGGTTCAGATCAAGCTCATTCTCCATTACAACTTCTGAACCTGTTTTGGAACTAGTTACATAACTAGCACCAGTTACAATGCAGAACATATCAACAGAACAACACCAGCCACAAGGGTACATTGATCAGGCATTCAAAACTGATGCGGCTAGGTTTCTGACTTGGGGATACAACATGGAGTAGCAGTAAGATAGCAGTAACATGCATATGCACATGCATAGCAGTAAGATAGCTACCTCAAGCAGTAAGATAGCAGAGCCCTCACAAAGATTAAAATATACTCACACCTAATCTGGCTGGGCAACAGAACCCCAGCAGAACAGAACAGTTCAGGAATGTAGAGTGTGATGCAATGCAGAGGAAGTCCCCCTCTGCGAAGGGAGATCCCACGACAGCCCCTAATGGTTAGGCCAATGTACTGAGGAGCAACAGAAAATGCACTACACAATAATCCAATGCTCCATCACAACAACTAACAGTTTGCTCTGCAGAACTGAGGAGCAGCAGAAAATGCATCACAAAGATAGCATGAAGGGTTTTCTTAAGGTACCAAGAATTACCTCCTCTCCCTTACACACGTTCAGAAAATAATAGCAGTGCCCTGAATGGAAAGCCTTTTCTGTACAATAACTGAACAAAAACTGAATAATATTGAACTAGTTCTCACAACTGCTAGCTCTCACATAGCACCATGACAAATGCACCATAAATGCAGAACAAATCAGTTCATTAGCCACTAAACACTGATGGTGCATTTGTCAAACACTGATGGTGCATCAGTTCAGTAGCCACTGCTACAACATGTAGTGCCAACCAAGATTAAGGTAACTACCTGAATAATAGAAGTAAATATTGGTGCCTCTTGTTGAAGCATGGTGATCTGCTTCTGTGACTCTCACTGTAATCCCCTGAATGGAAAGTCTTTGCTGAGTTCCTGTGACCTGTCCTCAGGGACAATTCTGGACCAAGTTAGATCAAGGGGAAACCCCTTGATGTTTAAGCTGCATGTGTTATCATGTGAGTATATGGGTAATCTCATTCTAACTTATTACTGAGAATGTTAATCATGAATATTCCACATAGATAATAAATGAGAAGGCCCCTTGAACTTAGACAGTGACAACAACCTACACCTTACTTCATTTGAAATTTTTTGAGCAACCACTCCAGGAGGGCAATTAATGTTCTGGAATTTCCTGTGGTTTCTCTCTATCCATAATTGGTGTACATAGGTTGTGAAGACAAGTTTAGCAATTGTAATGGCCAGAGCCTTGCCTTGGACAGAGGACAGCCTGCTCACCCATTGCTGCATGGATGTAAGCCCTGTCATGTGAGGGGTCTTTGGGGATAAGATGCCTCTAATTTGTGTAGCCATGGGGCAATCAAAAAAGAGGTGCTCATGGGACTCTACTCCCAAACAAAGGCTGCATATGGAAGCAGCTTTCATTCCAAACATGACTAGTCTGTCTTCTGTAGTTAGAATCCTTAATTGCAAAATTCTAGATAGTCGGTATTGTTGAAACTTGAAAGACACTCGGCGATGAACATATTCATCTATGGAAACTTTTCATTTCTCTTTTTTTTTTTTTTGGGTAAATCAGCTTGAAATAAAAAGGGGGCTAACCGAATATACAGCCTACAAGGGGCATACCCCAGGAGGAAAGAAAGGAAAAGAAAAGAAAAGAATATAAAACAAGAGAGCGCCTACGCCAAACGGCTACATAGGACTAGAAGTAAATAGAACGTCTGTTTCGTACCCATCTAAAAGAGGGATACGAAACAGAACACATAATGCTACTGAACTAGTAAATTTCATGCTACTAAATTACATGCTATTCATTCAAAACACTTGGGCATCAGAGGCCATAGAACACCATAGGAACAACAGCTAACAGAACTGCTGCACTTGATAACTCATCAGGGCTGATGTTGCACTGACCTCATCAGCATCAGAATCTGAACTTGGGCAAAAACACTATGTAGTGATAACAGGTTCAGAACACCAAGTTCAGAACGAGCAAAACTTGGAGTGATAACCATGCACAACCAGCTGAACTTGGAACAACAGCTAACAGAATTGACAGCATCAACAGAACTGCTATCAGACTACACAGCAGCTGCTGCACTTGATCATCAGGACACTTGGAATGGTGGACTGATGTTGCATATTAGAGTAGCATCAGTAGTGGTAGCATAGAATAGAAGTAGTGCATCTCAGAATCAGTCAACTATGCAATCAGGTTCAGAATCCAGAACTAGCAACTAACACCACAGAATCAGATTCTGAACTTGAACAATACTATACAAAACTGAAACAGCTGCTATTGACAAGGTACTAGCAGATACAATAGCTAAAAAACATGTAGAGGACGTCCCCCTCTGCGAAGGGAGATCCCAACGACATCCCCAGTTGGTTAGGCATAAGCATAAACTGACTGCAGAACACTGGGACTGACAAGAGATCCCAACAACATCTGCTATGGAACAACATCTGCTAGCTCTACTTGCTGCACTTGGTATTCGGACCTCATCAGGACACTTGGGACCTCATCAGAGCACTTGGACAGCCTTCAACCTACGCAGGTGACTGTCTAGGTAGCACAAAAGAGCATAAACTGAGCATAAACTGGACTGCTATGGAACTAGCACAGAAAACACTTGCAAAATTGGGCTAAAAGTAAAACTGAACTAGCACAGATCAGCATCTGAACCTGCTACAACAAAACTTCAATTTCTATGGATAGGCATAACTGAATACAGAGCTAGCAGCTATACTACTACCCAATGTTGATAATAGAAGCAACATGCAACAGTCATTCCACTAAGTAGTGTATCTTGGGACCTTTCCCAATTAAGCAAAACAGCAGAATAGTGACTGCTAGGAAGAAGTAATAGACTTCTGAAGCTCAAACAATCTACCTACTGAACCATAATTGCAGAGGAATTCCCCCTCTGCGAAGGGAGATCCCACGACAGCCCCTATGGTTAGGCAATCCACAAAACCAAACACTATATCTCAACTTACTGCAGAACCATCAGTCATCAGTCAACTAACACCATGAAAATGCACCCAACTGTGCACCACAGAACCAGTCAAGTGAAGGTGCAGCAGAAAATGTACTATAACACCATGAAAATCAGGTTCAGAATCTGTTGCATGTTGCTCTAACTGGCCAGTAGTTAAAGGAGAGAAGGAATCCAAGGCGGTAGTTGGTTCCTGTTCCACTTTTCTCCCAAGTCGGTAAAATAATGCCTTCCAAACTAGTATATTAACCTTATGTGCCTCCCTACTAAATCTTCATTGCTAATTTGTTATGAGTTGGATGCTTTAATACGGTTTTAGCGCTGGTGTTTTTGTACAATATATTTCACGCACCTTTCTATGTGCTATAAGTGCACTTTGTTCCTTCGTGATTCATATATTCTAGATCCTTTGCTTACCTCTTCATGTGGGAGTGGAGATGTACATGTGTGATAGTGTTACAATTTGTCTTACATTAGCAAAAGAGGACCTCCCCTACTAGCATATGAACCTTGTGAACCTCTCCACTTTTTGCGAGTTAATTTTGAGTTGAATGCTTTAATACTTCCCGTTGAAGAAGTAGATACCATACCTCACAAACACGCAAGCATGAGATTTCAAAAAACCATTAAATGAACACCCCCGAAGACGTCAATGAATTTTATATTTGGCAATGTATTAGATGGAAAGATACCTATAAGACTTTTATGTTACAAGTAAACTAATACTTTCTAACATCGCAATAATAAGATATTATTTTCATAATCAACATAGTAGAAAAAGAAGTATATACAAACGGCTGATAGAATTCCCAAAATATCTATCCTCCCTAATTTTAAATTTCATTGGAAATGTGGCTCCACCAAGCTTGTCAACCTTTGCTTTGCGGATGATCTTATGATATTTTGCAAAGGTGAGGTGAGTTCTATTACCCATATTCAAGACTCCTTGACGGAGTTTGAGGCTTTGTCCGGGCTTTCCCCCAGCCCTACCAAGAGCAACATCTTCTTCTCCGGAGTTAATCCTTCCACCAAGGCTTCCATAATGAGCATTTTAGGCTTCCAGGAAGGGACCTTACCAGTTAGGTACTTGGGGGTACCTCTTCTATCCACCAAGCTCAAGCACACTGACTGTAAACTAATGGTTGACAGGATTGTAGCAAAAACCAAAACTTGGACCCATAGGTACCTCTCTTATGCTGGCAGAATACAATTGATAAAGTCAATTCTATTTTCAATGCAAACTTATTGGTCAAGCCTTTTTATTATCCCTAAAAAGGTAATTAAAGAGATTGAATCCATTCTTAGAGCCTTTTTCTGGTCTGGCCCTGACCTTAAGAAGACAGGTGCCAAAGTCTCATGGGAACACCTTTGCTCTCCAGTCAAGGAAGGTGGATTAGGATTTAAATCGTTGGAAATTTGGAACAAGGCAGTTGTTGCCAAGCACATTTGGTTCCTTATCTCTGGAGGGGAGCAATCTATGTGGTGCCAGTGGGTTAAGTCTTATTTACTTAAGGGCAAAAGCTTTTGGAGTGTTAAAATTCCAAACGACCCCTCCTGGGTTTGGAGGAAAATACTTAATCTTAGACCACTAGTCCAGCCTCACATCAAGTACAATATTGGTCCAGCCTCTAGAGAAGCTCTCCTCCACCGCCCAAATCCATATCCGGCCATCTTTGGTCCGGACCAACTATCACAATCCCAAGCTGTTCATAGCTTCACCCAAGCTGTTCATTACCGCCAAGTGGACTGATTTCTTCAAGATAGAAGTTCATAAGAGAAAGGGGTCTCAAACCCACTTTTCCTCTGCCGATCTTCATCTCTTCCAAGGAGAATCGGTCCAACACCATCTCTCCAACTTCTGATTTCCGAGCATCAACGCTGAGTCGGAGATGACCATCTTCCACAGTCGTGGTTCCACTTCAACTTCACAGTTATGCATCTTCTCAGAGATGACCCAGAGTGTTTGGCTCGTGGGTATTATTCACGGCAAAGGAATCACCGGCGTTCAAAGCTGGGTTCCCTTCCTCCGGTGTTCAGAATTGCTTGGTGTTGTACTGTAGACCTGGTGTATCTCCAGTCCACCCGTGGACCGAATTCCACACCAGGTGAGAGTCAATCTACGCTTTGGTTCATCTGGTGTTTGGAAAATCACCATTTGTTTGATTCATCACGTTTTGGGCGAGGATGTCCAATTCCATCTCATCATACAGCCCATGGATCTGGGGATGCGCGTTAGAGACAGGGTGCTGCCGTCAGGCTTGTTCTTGTTCATCTGCTACAACCTAGTTCCCTTTCGTTATGTGTCGCTGGTGTCACGGCGGGAGGGGTAATCCCGGTGTCGGTTCTAGCGTTGCGTATGGGTTTCCTGTTTCAAGCTCGTAGCAGTGCTCTCAATCTGGGTTTGGGACCAGACCTCCGTCTATGGCTGTCATATAATTAGTTTTGTTCGCCGACCATGAACTCCGGCGCCGGGTCGTGGAACCGCTGACGGCAATGGATTCAGGCAACAAGGCTGCTATCAGGTTTTGGTCCACGGTTTAACGCGTGGTTTGTGTGGTTTTGCGTTGTGATTAAGGGCTTTCCACCCCATTATCAGTTCCTAGATTAACATGGATATTTTCAATGGCAACCATATGAGATCCTCCACTGGCTTGTTCAATAGCAGCCCTGCTTGCTAGCTTGCTCGGTTGTACTGCTCTTTGGTCATTACTGTGTTGTTATTTTCTAGTTTAATCAGTGTGGGTGTGCACTTGCCATTATCTTGTATGTTTTCTGTAGATGTATTGCGAGGACTTCGAGGGCCTCTAATTGTACCTTATACCGACGGTTGGTGTCGGGTATTTACTGCTATTGCCACGCCCGTGTCCAGGTTCCCCGTTGAACTTTCTATTCCTTGGGATAGTTTGTTCGGCGGGGGCAAGGACACGGGCAACCCATGTAGCCACTTGGCGCTCTTTATATTTTTGCTTTGTCTTACCTGGGGTATGCCCCTTGTAGGCTGTACATTCGGTTAACCTCTTTTATATTTCAAGCTAACCGCCCTAGGGCATTACCCAAAAAAAAGTACAATATTGGGGATGGCCAGCTAACCTCTTTGTGGTTTGACAATTGGCATCCCCTCGGCCCCCTTTTATCAAAGTTTGGTCCTAGAATAGTCTATGACTCAGGAATCTCTAAGGATGCATTTGTGAAGGCCATCATTAGAGACAATCAATGGGCCTTCCCAATAACCCAATCCCCTGACCTTAATGATGTGAGAGCTGATCTACATTCTGTCTCCATCAATGATTCCATTGGAGACAAGTGTATCTGGATTCTCACAGCATCTGGGAAATTTAGTATTTCATCCCTTTGGGATCAGATGAGAACCCACTTTCCTGTCACCACATGGCATAAAGTAGTTTGGTTCTCAGGATATATTCCCAGATGCAGTGTCATCTCATGGATTGCCATCCTTAATAGGTTATCTACTGAGGATAGATTGGTGATGTTTGGCATGAAATCTTATTCCACCTGTAGCCTGTGTATGGGTGTAGAAACCCATAACCACCTATTCTTTGAATGCCCCATGGCCACACAAGTTAGAGGTATACTGATCCCAAAGACCCCTCATATGGTAGGGTTGACCTCTTGGCAGCAGTGGATAAGTAAATTATCCATTCTTCAAGGCAAGACATTAGCTATCACAATTGCTAAACTTGTCTTTACAGTCTATGTGCATCATATGTGGATTGAGAGGAACTATAGAAAGTTCCAAAATCTAAGCTGCTCTCCTGAAGTGGTTGCTAACAAAATTTCAAATGAAGTAAGATGTAGATTGTTGTCCCTAAGTAAAAAAATTTCAAATGAAGTAAGATGTAGATTCGGTTAGCCCCCTTTTTATTTCAAGCTGATTTACCCAAAAAAAAAGATTGTTGTCCCTAGAAGTCAAAGGACCTTCCCAATTACTTTCTATGTGGAACATTCATGCTTAATTTCAATACTTGAACTGACTGATTTCTACTCACATTCATGCTTAATTTCAGGGCTTTCCATTCAGGGCATTACACAAATGATTCAAAGGGACTTAGCTGTGCCTTGAAGCTCAGAAATAGAACTCAGAAATTGGACCTGCTATTACTGCTAGTCTACCAGCTGTTGCAGCTGCTGCTTTAGGAGCAGATCGATGGTCACAGAAGCAGAAGCAGAAGCAGGGGAGAGCAGGATTTCAACATGCTCCATTCCAACAGGTCCTTGTTAACGGGACCAGCCACAGTCACAGAAGCAGGTCAACATGCTTCAACAAGAGCTAACAGTAGCAGCCAGCATAGTAAGTCTGCTATTACTCCTACATACACAGGTAGTTATCTTATACTCTGTGGTCTCTCTACCAGACTAAAGGTTCATGAGTGTTGAGAGTTAAGTTGTTAGCATTCATTGCAATCTGTGTTTCCCTGTGAGAGTGTGATAGAGCCTCATCCTTTCTTTGAGAGTGGAGGTAATAATTAGCGGGGGCATTATGAGAGGCTTAGTGGAGGGAGTAGGGTGGATCCGAATCCCTTAGTTGTTGAGAGGGAGGAGTGAGTTTTTCAAGGGAGTTGGTGGTTAGGACTATATTTGCCAAGAACTTGTCAGTTGTGAGGTTCCAAGGGTGAGTTGTGGCAGCATTGTTATTAGTTGTATCTGCTGCTGTCACTGCTCTACTTTTATCAATTTATCATTGTACTAATGGGCTGTATCTGCTGCCATGCTTAGCTGACCATGTCATCTGGTTTTGCTGCTGCCAGGGCAGTCCAAGTTCTGATGTTTTGATGTTCTGAAAGGTTCAGATTTTGATGTACAGATGTTCTGAACCTTAGCTGTTCTGAAACTGTTTTGGCTTATGTTCTGATTGTGATCAGAACAATCTGATTGTTCTGAACTGTGTTGGTGAACTGTGTTGCACAATCAGATTGTTCTGAAATGTGTTGGTCAGATTTCAGATTGTATGGTTATTGTATTGTACTGCTTCGCTTAACCATCAGGGGCTGTCGATGGGATCTCCCTTCACAGAGGGGGACATCCTCTGTATAGTTTAGTTATGGTGTTAGGACATATCTGCATTCTGTTCTGATCTGCTGCTGATCAGCATGCTATTGGGACATCTTCTGTCATTTCTGGGTTGTGTCTGCATTTTGTATCAATTCTAAGGGAGCTTCAGAAGTTTTTGGAGGCTTCATTCTATTCTGTATCAAACAATGATGGCAGGAAGTGCTGAAGTTGCTTCTGACTAGTCCAGCTGTACCAAACAATGATGGGGCCTTTTGCTGTGCTATGGGCCTCAACTCCTTGCTGCTAATGGCAGCAACCGTCATGTTCTGCTGCTGCTGCAGCAGTTTTGTATAGCCATATCAGTTGAAGGCATATTAGATGAAGGCTTATCAGTGCAATGTGTGTAGTCTATTCTCAAGTGTAATGTATTAACTCTCCAGGACTGCACTTTTTAATGCCTCACATAGGTGTAGTCTATTTTGTTGCTTTCAATAGGCGTTGTTTTCCTTCCCTCTTGATAGATGGATTGGAAACAACGCTCATCATCATTTAGCCATGTAGCCATTTGGCGTTGTCAATTTTCTTACTCTTGTTGGTTTTTCCTTTTCTTTTCCTCCTGGGGTATGCTCCTTGTAGGCTGTATATCCGGTTATTCTTTTTTCTATTTCAAGCTATTTTACCCAAAAAAAAAAAAAGTTGGGTGACCAATGTACTTCTTATTTCTTCAAATAGCGGGGGCGGGAGCGGGTGCGGGGAGCGGAGGCACCTAGAAGCTCCTAAGGTTGGGAGCGCCTAAGGAGCGTATATAGATTTCATATAAATATGTATATAAAGTATCTTTAAATCCTTAACCATTGAAGGAAAAGTGATTACTTTTGAGAATTTTCATGATCTTAAAGGGTACTTATAGGAAGTTAGATATTTTCAGTTGTCCTTTTTGGTTAGGTATTGTACCCTTTTGGTGTGTTTTGGAACCATATGGATGTTTTGGTAAGGTATTGTACGGTTTTGGCTTGTTTTGGAACCGTATGGATGTTTTGGTAAGGTATTGTACCGTTTTGGTGTGTTTTGGCAACTTATGGATGCTTTGGTAACGTTTTGAACCGTTTTGTTGTGTTTTGGTATCGTATGGATGTTTTGGCACGGTATTGTACCGTTTTTGTGTGTTTTGGAACTGTATGAACGTTTTGGTAAGGTATTGTACCGTTTTGGTGTGTTTTGGCGTTTGGATGTTTTGGTATGGTATTGTACCGTTTTGTTGTGTTTTGGTATCTTATGGATATTTTGGCACGGTATCGTACCGTTTTAATGTGTTTCGGAACCGTACGGATGTTTCGGTAAGATATTGTACCGTTTTGTTGTGTTTTGGTACCGTATGGATGTTTTGATACGATATTGTTGTAAGTGCAGAAAAACCGAGAGTGGTTTTAGCAGCACAAGAACGTAACGGCTACTTCAAGATCCTCGCCGGAACCCTAATACGTCGCCGTGATCCTTATCTGCAAAACAGACAAGGGGTGAGTGCACTTTTGCCTCTCGTGGCAAAGGCCCTCCGATGCCTAAGTTAGTCTCACGTACTAATGGAAAACCCTATTTAAGCATAAGAGAATACGTATAACTGTAGTGTATTGTGTACCTTTTTCCTCTAGGTTTACCTTGTACTTATAGGTTTATGGATGCTTGCTGCCCAAGTATCCACGTTTCCCTAGGTTTCCTATCTCGTATAGGAAACCCAGAATATCTTGGATTCTTGTTCCCTTATCAGTTCATTACCTTAGTCTGTTTAGGACTCCTTTCCACAGCTGGCCGAACTTTCCATTCCCGTTGGGTATCTCTCCAAGATCCATTTTTATTGGGATCTTATAGTATACACGGAATATCCCTGTTTCTAGAATCTTCTGGAACGTTTCCTGCATCTGGGATTGCTTTTCGTACAAATCCCCTCCTGTTCGGCTCCTTTGCTGCCGAACAGACTACTTGGACCAATGACTTCACATGTTACTGGTCCTCTGTTAATTCCTTAGTCCAATACTCTCTCGTGTTTTTTTTTTTGGGTAATGCCCTAGGGCGGTTAGCTTGAAATATAAAAGAGGTTAACCGAATGTACAGCCTTCAAGGGGCATACCCCAGGTAAGACAAAGAAAAAATATAAAGAGCGCCAAGTGGCTACATGGGTTGCCCGTGTTCTTGCCCCCGCCGAACAAACTATCCCAAGGAATAGAAAGTTCAACGGGGAACCTAGACACGGGCGTGGCAATAGCAGTAAATACCCGACACCAACCGTCGGTATAAGGTAAGTTAGAGGCCCTCGCAGTCCTCGCAATACATACTATGGAAAACATAAAAGGCTCGACCAAGTGCCTAACCCCCGATTTCAGTCCAACAGATGACCGCTTTCTATAGGTTGTCACCAATGCAGGTGTCTGCCAATTTCTTTCGCATCGTTATGGGCATCAATACCCTAAACTTGTTAGGCACATCCTTAGGTCTGCACGATATTCATCAACTGTACAGCATTTCTCGGACCAAGGATGCCTTAACCTATTATTTAAAGAGTAGAGATTCCAGGAGACGTCTCGTGCTCGAATTGCCTGACTCCGCCCGTGGAGACGACGATGATTTTCTAATGTTCACTGGGAACTTCGAGCCCAGGAATGAGGATGGCAGAGTGATAGGATTCCATGCCCCTCACAGATTCGGGCAACCACGTTAGTTCTTTTTTCCTCGTAGAATCACTTAGCAATTTTTCATATTGCATTTTGATCACTCATTTTCTAACTGTCAACTTCTCGTGTTGCAGCCGAAAACGTCAACCAAGGGCACGCCATCATCACTCCCCAAGTTCATGTAGCACATATCAATCAGGCCCTAAATTTCAACGGTCAGGGTACCTATTTGGCAGGCCGAGCAAGAGCAGCACAGGTGCTCTTAAGTTACAGGGCATCGTACGGGGGCTTTATTGATCGGCGCATCCGTGCAGCCGACGACCCACCAGTTCCTGGGCCTGCTGCCGCACAGCCCGAGCAAGTAGAAGAGGAAAGGCGTTCTCGGACTCCTCCATTCCGTAGCACATCTGTGGAATTTGTCGAGGAAGCGTCCACATCATCCGACGGCTATTTTCCATCCCTACATTCTGAAGAGATGAACCAGCCAATCAACCTTGAAAGCCTCCTCACAATCCTTGGAGCTGGCCGAGGAAGAAGCCGCGGCATTACTCGTGGCCGAGGTCGTTCCCAGAGTCTGGTGCCGTCGCATGGCCACCGAGGACCAACACGTCCTGACGCCCCTCCCGGATTCTCTCCCGAGGAAATTGAAGCTAGCCACAAGGACAAACGCCAATGTTTGGAAGCATTTGAAGGGCCCTCGACTCAGCCGCCCATAACCCCAACTCCAATCTGGGCTCCCCAATTTACTCACGGCAACAAGACTGTCACTGTCCGAGACAGTGTGGAGTCTGAAGGGACTGCACTGGCCCTATCCCAGGCACTTATGCTTCCAGGGGACATGCAGAAGGAGGTGGTCAATTCACCGGACAACCTGCTCGGGTCGTTTATGGTGCACAGCTTTAAGGTGGATTTGTTGTTTTCTTATCATTCTCATAACTTTGCCCTTTCTCAATTGTATTACTGAGCCACTAATAATATGTCTAGGCCGCTCAAAAGATGGTGGTCATGGCCCAAAAATTGGGCCACTCAGAGCCCCAGCGCGCTAAATTGGCCAGTGACAATGCCAAGCTCCTGAGCACCGTTGCCCGGCTTGAGAGAGAGAGAAACCAGGCTCAAAGTGCAGCAAATGAACTAAAGGTTAAACTGGAAGGTGCCGAAGATAGTCTGAACCAGACTTTGATAGAGCTGGAAACGAGTAAAAGTGAGGCCAAGGCAGCTTACCAGCAGGGCTACAATGAAGGAATCAATGTAGCTACAAAGAGCTACAAAGGCCAGATGCCTGGGATCCAGGATCAGATATTTGCTGCTGGGTGGACTGCTGGCCTCAGGAAGTCTGGCACAGCTGAGTCTTCTCCCCTGTGGACGGAAATTGATCTTCCGAGCACTATGGTGGCCCAAGACGAGGAGGAGTATGCTGAGGACGGGGATAATCTGGATGAGGGGCTCAATTCTGACGCCTCCGAGCATCAAGATGCAGAAGCTGTTATAAATGTGGAAGAGACCCACCCTGGCCAAAAGGAAGCCAGTGGAGGTCCAGCTGACGAGGGCACAAACACGGAGGCTACCCCTGCACAGATTCCTTCCCCCACCATCGAGAACCCTATCGTCGAGAAACCTATCGTTAACCAGCAGGTATGACTTCCCTTCTCTTGGAACTTTTCCCAATCATGTTTTTTGGATACTTATGGTGGCCCTGCGTGGCCGTAAGTTTGCCCTGCGTGGCACAGATACATTTTCAATACTTTTAACTTAAGTATTTGGCCCTTCGTGGCTTCTTAACATTGCTGGTGGCCTTTTTCGTGGCCAACCGTTTAATTTCGATTGCCCAAGTATCTCGTACTTAGGTGTTCTGAGTATTTTCTCTCTTCTTCTTTTTGTTTACCTTGCTGGGGTGCATCCCTATGCTACCCAAGTTTATTCATACCACTGAACAGCATGTTTTCATATGTTCTCCGAGTTATCCTCGTATTTGGAAAAAGTCCTAAGTGTATTCGTACTTAGACAATATCGTATGTATTCGTATGCTGCCCAAGTTTTCCTCGTACTTGGAAATAATTCTAAGTGTGTTCATACTTAGATAAGTTTGCATACATTCGTTTGCTCCCCATTTTTCGTTGGTTTGGACTAGAAACCATCTAAGTTTATTCGTGCTTAGATTCCCAAATGTTTCGTATTTGGGGAAGCTATGCATATTTTTGTATGCACGCCAAACACTCGTTTGTAAGTCTAAGTGTATTCATACTTAGTCTATCCAAATGTTTTCATATTTGGCGAAAGTGTGTATTCTCACGTATGCACACCAGGCTTGTTCATACCTGTATTCGTAACCGAGTATATTCGTACTTGCGAAGTTTTGAATCTGCTCAAATATACTCGTATTAGGCATAAACCTATTTCTCTGCTCCCCAATACGAAGTGAGGAGCGAGGACCAGGCCTAACTTCGTATTCTAATTATCACGGAAATAAAAAAAAAACAACGTCTTATATCAAAACCAGAATTTTATTTATAATTCAAAAACTCAAGGGGGCGTTACGCGTACCCCTTGCAACTAACGAATCAATAAAAAACAAAGGAATTTTATTCGTAATTCCCACACAATCACGATGTGCATCCTATCACAAAAATAAAAAATAAACTGAAGTTTTTTCAAACAAAAAACTTCCTCAAGTTGTGGACATTCCATGGCCTCGGCACCGGGTTCCCGTCCAGGTCCGCCAAACGATAAGCCCCAATGCCCACAATCTCTGTGACTCGATATGGGCCTTCCCAGTTTGCCCCCAACTTGCCCTCGTTGGCCACCTTGGTATTGCCGAGCACCTTACGAAGCACAAGGTCTCCAATACCAAATTCTCGGGGGTGGACATTTTTATTGTAGCTCTTCATCAGCTGCTCCTGATATGAGGCCAAATGCACCAGAGCCCTTTCTCTCCGTTCCTCGGCAAGATCCAGTTCAATTTCCAGGGCTCTGTCATTGCCTCCACTTTCAACTAAGGTGGTCCTGTTGGTCGGCAGACCGACCTCCAATGGGATCACAGCCTCCGTCTCATATGCCAATGAGTAGGGGGTCTCTCCCGTAGACCTCCTAGGAGTTGTTCGGTGCGCCCATAAAACGAGTGGCAGTTCGTCGGGCCACTTCCCCTTTGCCTTGTCCAACCTCTTCTTGATCCCGTCAAGTATGGTCTTGTTGGACGCCTCTGCCTGTCCATTACTTTGTGGGTAGGCTGGGGTTGAATAATAATTCCTTATCCCATACTGGGCACAAAAAGCCTTGAATTTTTTCTGAAATTGGGACCCGTTATCCGTAATCAGTGAGTAGGGGACCCCAAATCGAGTAATTATGCTCTTCCACATGAACCTTTCTATCATAGGCTCAGTGATCTTAGCCAATGGTTCTGCCTCAATCCATTTGGTGAAATAGTCTGTTGTTACCAACAAAAATTTCCTATTTCCTGTTGCCTTGTGAAGTGGACCCACGATATCCATCCCCCATTGTGCGAAGGGCCAAGGACTTGTCAAAGGCACCAGATCCTCGGCTGGTGTTCGGATCATTGGTGAGAATTTCTGGCACTTCTCACAAATTTTCACATACACCTTTGCATCTTCCTGCATGTGAGGCCACCAGTACCCTTGGGTTATTGCTCGGTGGGCGATGGACCTACCCCCAGCATGACTTCCACACGTTCCCTCGTGGATCTCGTGGAGGAACTTCTGCACCATCTCTGGGTGCACACAAAGTAAGTATGGACCAGTAAAAGATTTTCTGTACAACTTCCCTTCTGGTGACATCCAAAATCGTGCAGATTTTGTTTTTATCTTGTGAGCCTCCTTTTTGTCTGTGGAGAGTGTCCCATCTCGTAGGAACTCCACTATTGGGTCCATCCAACTTGGTCCTTGGTTCACGTCCAAGACTAACTCCACACTTCTCCCAATGCTCGGCTCAGCAAGATAATCTACTGCCACACGTCTTTTGAATTCTGTTTGTACAGCTGCAGCCAACCAGGCAAGAGAGTCAGCATGGGCGTTCTGCCCGGAACTTATTTGCTCAATATACACCTTCTCGAAAGTGTCTAGCAGATCTCTGGCGGCCATCACGTAGGCAACCATCTTCTCGTTCCGAGCCTCGTATTCCCCGGACAACTGATTCACCACGAGTTGTGAATCACAATGTACTCGTATTCTTTTTACCTTCAGGGTCTTTGCACTCCTTAGCCCTGCCAAGAGTGCCTCATACTCTGCCACGTTATTTGAAGCACTGAATCCCAATCGAAGGGACAACTCCATCATTGCTCCTTTAGGAGGGAAGAGTACTACCCCAATTCCTGATCCTGTATTACACGCAGAGCCATCAACAAATAATTATCATTCCATGGGATCTTGTTCTGCCGGAGCTTTCTTCTTTCTCGTTGTTTGCTCCTTCCCTTGTTCCTTTCCCTGCTCCTGTCTCATAGGAGGCTGGGGAGCCACCGTGGGCGAAAACTCAGCTACAAAGTCTGCCAGAACTTGCCCTTTTATTGCGGTGCGCGGCTGGTAGTCTATGTCGTACTGGCTTAACTCGACCGACCAAGTTGAGATACGTCCCGAGAAGTCCGCCTTTCGTAGCAAAGACTTTAACGGGAATTCAGTATAGACCACAACCCTGTGACTGGAAATAATGGGGCAATTTTCTCGCCGCCGTCCTTAATGCTAGGACCAACTTTTCGAGGGGCAGATATCTCGTTTCTGCGTCCAGCAATGTCTTGCTCACATAATAGATGGGGACTTGCTTGGATCCCTTATCCCTCAATAACACTGCACTCACAGCATGTTTAGAAACTGCTAAGTACAAAGTTAAAGATTCACCTTGTTCGGGTGTGGATAATAGGGGAGGTGCTGCCAAGTACTTCTTCAGGTCTTGGAACGCTTGCTCACACTCTACTCCCCATTCGCATCCTTCCCTCTTCTTCAGTAATTGGAAGAAAGGTCTACATTTGTCACTTGACCTGCTGATGAATCTATTTAGAGCCACTGCCATCCCTGTTAACCTCTGGACCTCCTTCGTGGTCCTCGGACTTTGGAGCTTTTGCAACGCAGTAATTTGATCGGGGTTTGCCTCTATCCCTCGTATGGTCACCAAATGCCCTAGGAATTTTCCTGAGTTTACCCCGAACGCACACTTCGAGGTGTTGAGCTTCAGCTTATATTCCCTCAGTATCTCAAAGGCTTCCTTCAAATCAAAAATGTGGTTCTCTTTTTCTTTGCTTTTGACTACCATGTCGTCTATGTAAACCTCCATGGTCTTGCCGAGCAACTTCTTTAGCATAATCGTTGCTAACCTCTGGTATGTTGCACCTGCATTCCTCAAACCAAAGGGCATGACGCTATAACAGTACAGCCCCCTTGGTGTGATAAAGGAAGTCTTCTCTTGATCGGGACCATACATGGCTATCTGGTGATACCCTCGACAAGCATCAAGGAAACTCATCCGCCCATACCCAGCTGTTGCATCAACAAGTTGGTCTATCCTGGGAAGGGGGAAGCTATCCTCGGGACACGCTTTGTTCAAGTCGGTGAAATCGACACAGACTCGCCATTTCCCATTTTTCTTTTTTACCACCACAGTATTGGACAACCATTCTGGGTAGTATACCTCCCGTATAGCTTTTGCTTCGAGCAACCGGTCCACTTCCTCGATGACAGCATCCACGTGCTGTACGGCAGACCGTCTCTTTTATTGCATCACAGGCTTATGTTGTGGATGCACATTCAAGTGGTGACAAATCACGTTTGCATCCACTCCAGGCATCTCCTCGAGCACCCAAGCAAACACATCAACGTGCTCCTTGAGGAACCCCACCAATTCTTTCTCCTCGGTCTCATTCAGGTTCTCCCCAATCAGGAAATACCTTTCTGGATCATTCTCGTTGATCTGGATCTTTTTCAAGCCTTCCACCACCTTCTCGGCGGGGTCCCCTCCAACATCCTCAATAGTCGGCTGATCCGGGACCTCGACTGCTTGGACTAACTTTGCTTTGGGTGCCTTCTTGATTATGGAAATCAAGCACTGCTGGGCAACCTTCTGATTCCCTCTTATCCTCTCTATACCATTCGATCCTGGGAATTTCACCATCTGGTGGTAAGTGGAAGAAACCGCCTTCATCTTGTGCAGCCATGTTCTTCCAATAATCGCGTTATAAGAAGATGGTACATCTACCACTAGGAAATCGGTCCTCAGCACGACTGTCCCTGCCCGAACAGGAAGAGTTATTTTGCCCAAGGGCCAAACTGCTCCTGCACTGAATCCGACCAACGGGATTGTTGACTGCACCAAATCCGCTTGTGTCAGCCCTCACTTCTTGACCGCGTCATAGTACAGTATCTCTGTGCAGCTTCCTGAGTCCACCAAGATTCTTTCTATGTCATACTCCCCAATTCGTAGGGTTATGACCAAGGCATCATTATGTGGCACCTGGATTCCACCCAGGTCCTCATCCGTGAAGACTATGCCTCCATTGCATTCTTCTCCCTCACGTCCTCGTTTCTTTCCCAACTGCATCACATGCTGGTCGTGTTTTACTTGTCTCTGGAGCAACCTCACCTCATTTCTCGTATAAGGCGCGGCCAACCCATGTATCATATGGATTACGCCCCTTGGATTTTGCTCGTAATCCAACTCCAATGCTTTCTCTGCACCTCTGTGCTCTTCCTGAATAAACTCTTTCAGGTAACCACGTGAAACCAGATCATCGAGGTGTTGCTTGAACATCTCACAATCTTCCGTCATGTGCCCCCAGTCTTTGTGATAACTACAATGCTGACTCGTAGCCCTTTTTGCGTCTTTATCTCCCTCCAGCCTTGGGGGCCACTTAAAATATGGACGATTCTTTATTTTATAAAGAATCCGATAGATTGGTTCCTTCCAAACCATTGTCACCGAAAAGAAAGACTTAGGGTCTTGAGCATGTTTCTCTTTGAACGGCTCTTTCTTGACCTGCCCGTATTCCTTCCTCTCTTTGTAGGTTTTGGGCTCCGGTTTGTCTGTCCTCTTCGGCAAACCCTTCGCCTGTTCGGCGACCATTCTGTTGTCCTCTCACAATATGTCATCCTCGTTTCTGGCATGCTGCTCGATTCGTTCCATCAGTCTCGCCAATGTACTTACTGGGGTCATGTTCAGGGACTTACGGAGTTCTCCCCGAACAGGTAACCCTGTCTTGAAGGTGGCTATCACATACTCCTCACTGCAACCTTCAATCTCGTTGAAAGTCTCCCAGTATTTCTTAGCGTAGTCCCTGATCGGCTCGTTCTCAACTTGTTTCATGACAGAAAGGCTCTCAAAGGTTTTTGGTGCTTTCCTGCTTGTCAGAAACCGAGCAGCGAATTCTTCGGCTAGCTGTCTCCATCCTCGTATGGTGTTCGGCCCTAGTTTATGGAACCAAGACAAAGCTACCTTTCCCAAACTTGACGGGAACATCTTGCACATGATCGCGTCATCTCCGTCGTGCATGAACATTGCCTGCCGGTAATGCTGTATGTGGGCCACGGGATCAGTATTAGTTTCGTAAAGAACGAGTGCCCCGTGCTTCACCTTGCTCGGAAGCTTTGCCTCTTGCAATCTCCTTGCAAAAGGGGATGAAGCTATATTGCTGAGGGCTTTCCGTGCTGCTTCTCGTGCAGACATGGTTCCCTCCTCTTGTTCCTTTGCCTTCTTGGGAGTACTCTTTTCCCAATCGGAATCAGGCCTCTCGTACCTATCCCTGTGATGTCTTCTAATCTCCCCCTCTTCGGGGGTAAGGCTTCTGCTCCTTCTTTTTCGTGAAGAAGCCCTTTTCTTTCTCAGGGTCGGGCTTCTGGACCTGCTCCTCCTTCCTCGTGAAGGAGCCTTCTTGTGTTCCACTATTGCCAGCCTGTCTCCTCTGGAATTTCTTTGTGATAGTCCAGAATCCTCCGGATGTTCTCGTATCCGTTGCAATTCCTGGATCTCATACTCTCATTTTTTAATCAGACGAGCGTACTCTTCGATCTCTTGTCTCTTTTTGTCCAATACATCGTCACGGTTGTGTGCACTCCTTGAGTGCGCCACTGATTCTCCCTCACGATGGGACTTACTCCTTCTCGTGGATCCTGTGGCCGTTCCTCCCTCCTTGTTCTTGGAATCGTCATGGACGGTCAAGGGATTACCCTTGCTTGTGGGCTTCTTGGCTTGCCCACCATCGGGTTTTCTCGGTGGATCCGATGGGGACTGGTCGCCTCCTCCTCCCAACTGGTGTTTTGGGTCATGTGGTGTCTTTGGGTCTTCTTCCATCATGGTCGCTTTTCAGAGGGATCTCTTTCGTTTCCCATAGACGGCGCCAATTGTAAGTGCAGAAAAACCGAGAGTGGTTTGAGCAGCACAAGAACGTAACGGCTACTTCAAGATCCTTGCCGGAAGAAGGCAAGTTAAAATTTCCATCACAGGGGCACAAACAAAGAGGATGGGCGATTTGGGCGATTCCTGAGCTGATCACCATGGCGGATGGTACAATCTCGTTTGCAGAAGGGCTAGGATCCAAAGCCCTAGATTCTAATGAACTTCGTAGGCAACAACAGAAGAATACTCGGTACTCTCCTCCCAATTCCACCCACAAACCGTTTGATCTTTGTCCATCTCCTACAACTGAATTCAAGAGTACGAGTCCCTCTCTTGAAGAACTGATGTCGGACTCTAGCTCTCAGGTCAGACCATCAATACCAGAAAACCCTAATCTCTCTTCTCTTACGGGGGTTCAAAGTGGCAGCCATAGTTTAGGATCTGCAAAAAATCAACAGCAAACATTATTCGAGGAAGGCTTGGCAAAGGAAGCTCAGGAGCGTGCTCGACATGTTCATCATCAACAACGAACTACACCAATTGAGGTTCAAAGCCCCAATTCGTCTAAAAGCTCCCCATCTCGGAAGCTTCACCAGGTTTTCCTTGAGGAAAGCAAGAAACTGGAAGCCGAGGAATGAGCTACTCTCCTCCATGGCAACACGAATCAGTCTGTAAGTCAGCGTATTGAGATACAAAACGCCAACACTAGTGCTACACAGGTGACTCATCTCCATGGGAACACCTACCAATTTCAACGTACTCCATCAGAGGTACAGAACTGTAACCCTAACTCTACGATATTGATTAATGCTCGAGGGACTCCATACGTACAGGGTGACCCTAATATGGGGTTTCCGATTGAGGACACTAAACCAGACGTCCCCCTTCTGTACAAGGGTACGCTGTAGAAGACACTAGTTCTCGGCCTCCTCAATCCAATTTCAACCGGCCTCCTCAATCTCATCACCCCTTTCCCAAACCCCATAATGGACAAAACAAGCCCAAACCCAAAAACTGGGCATCTCTTCTTCAATCCCATAGTCCATCTCTGGACATGAAACTTGAATACTTCCCAGACCTTCAGAAAGGCAAGGAAGTCGTAGTAGAAATAGATGTGGAATTAACTGACGTGGGGATGTGGTCTAGATATCTGGTAGGTCATTTCCTGGATGGGAAGATGGCTTATCCCCTCTTAGTCTCCACTGCTAGATACCAATGGAAAGAATTATTTGTGGCTGTCAAACCTGATGTCTCAGGTTTTTATTTATTTGAATTTAAAGATGAGCAAGCCAAGATGCAAGTATTAGAAGTGGGCCCTTACTTTTTCTCCCAAAAATATCTAGTTCTTAAAGATTGGCACAAAATGATGAAACCTCTTTTAGAACAACCTTCTAAAATACCTGCTTGGGTGAAGTTTCATGACCTACCCTTTGAGCTGTAGAATCAAGAATGTCTCAGTAGGGTTGCCAGTACAGTAGGTCGACCTATGCATGTGGATCAGGCAACTGCAAGAACATCCAAACAACCAGGGCTTTTGCATACCAAGACCACTAAAGCACGCGTTTGTATCGAAATTAGTGCAGAACAAGAACTTCCTGGTGAAGTCATAGTGACTGTACAAGGTGAGACAGTGGTAGTACCCATTGAATACCAAGTTCTCCCTCCCATGTGTTCTCACTGTCATGTATTTGGGCATACCACATCCAAATGTGTTAAACATATTGCTACTCCTTCCCCTAGCTTGCCAGTAGCAGAAGATTCGGAGTGGAAGATTGTGAGTCATGGTAAACAGAAGTTGGGGAAGCTGTCTCCTCAAAAGGATCTCCTTGGCCCTCAAGATCCTCCCTGCCCTGTTCTGCCACCAGTCCTTGAGAAGGAGTCTGATGACTCAGAAGCAGATCTGCTGGAAGTTTTGGAGGGTGTTGTAAGCTCTGTGATCCACTCCCAAAGGGTCATGACTCCACCTACCATCAGTAATAACAACTCACCAGTCAATACTCCCTCTCAGCAGTCCAACAAAGCAGCAAACAAAGCTGCAAAAGCAGCTTGGTCTAATAGCAACATCAGCTCTCTTGACCAAGGGCCAAGTGGTGATGAAAAAGAGAAACCTCCTGATTTGTTGCACCATGCCATACCTGATGCCAAGCTACTAATGGGAGGTTCCTCCAAAGCTAGTCAAAAAGGCAAACAAAGGAGTCACTCCAAAGGCTCCCATAAACAAAGGAAGTAACTTATCTCTCCTCATTTTTGTCCACAATTATCTAAATAATGTTCAACTTGTGCATCACTCTTACACTCATTAGTTGTTGCTCATTGTGGTAGTTTTTGTTGAATTAATGGATAGCACACCACTACATTTTGGTTTTTGGAATATGAGAGGTCTCAATGATCCTCTTAATCAAAGGGAGGTTAAGAAATGGATTCACCATAATAAATTGTCTCTTGTTGGGCTCATTGAACATAAACTCAAAGAGCCCAAGATCACTAGATTTGTTAGCCTCGTCCGGCCTCATTGGAGTTTTATTAGCAACCATGTCCACTCCCCTATGGGCAGAATTTTGGTCTGTTGGGACCCCTCTATTTTTTCGGTCCAACTTCTTTCTCAATCAAACCAATTCGTACACTGTGATGTGCAATCTAGTGATGGTAAATACTCTTTTGCAGCCACCTTTGTTTATGGGGTTAATTGCCACCTTGAACGAAAAACACTCTGGTCTAATCTGCAAACTTTGGCTCTAGCATCCCCTTGGGTAGTCCTTGGAGACCTTAATGCTATTAGGTCTCCATCTGAAAAAGTGGGAGGGGATAAGCACTGGCTCCCTTGGATGGATGATCTTAATGAATGCCTCCAATCTGTTGAACTCGTTGATCTTAGATACTCAGGTTGCCAATTTACTTGGTCCAATAAGCAAGTTGGGGCTTCCCACATCAGCACTAAATTGGACAGAGTCCTAGTCAATGAGAGTTGGATTAAAACTCTCTGCTGGTCCAATGCCCATTTCCTTAACCCTGGAGCCTCAGACCACTCTCCAGCATTGGTCTCACTGGCCCCCACCTTGCCCCCTAAATGTAGGCCATTCAGATTCTTCAACTTTCTGGCTGATCACCCCAATTTTATTAACATTGTCCAGCAAGTTTGGAGGAAAGTAATCATTGGTAACCCCATGTTTTTTGTCTGTGAAAAGCTGAAGTTCCTACAAAAGGATCTTAAACAGTTGAATACCAATGAATTCAATGACTTATCATCTAGAGTTGCTTCCTCCAAGCAACAACTAGATGATATTCAGAATGCCGTGGGCTCAAACCCTAGTGATGCAGCCAACCAGGCTTTTGAGAAGGTATTGTGTAAACAGTACCTTACTTTTGCAAGAGCTGAGGAGAGCTTTGCAAGGCAAAAATCTAGAATTCAATGGCTGAAGCTGGGTGACCAATGTACCTCATTCTTCTTTAAATCCATTAGTAATTCTAGGAATAGAAATAGGATTACTAGTCTGGTCTTGGAAGATGGTACAATCACCCAGGATATTGAGTTAGTAAAAAATTCTTTCATCAGTTACTACTCCAAGTTTTTTTTTTTTTTTGGGTAAAACAGCATTAAATAGAAAAAAAGGGCACGGATATACAGCCTACAAGGGGCATACCCCAGGAGGAAAAAGAAACAACCAAGTAACCTAATGGCTACATGCCTAGAGAATAACCTAATAGACGCTGTTTCCAGCCCATCTAGAAGAGGGGAAGAAAACAACGCACTGACAACAAAACATGACATGACATAAAACCCAGTTACATTGCTTGGGAGCTTTGCTCCATAACATAACATGACAACAATATGACACGACCACAAGAATACTACACTCGAGCAGAAGAATACTGTTATCAGTTCAGTTCCATAACAGTAGCAATACAGTTCAGTTCCATTCAGTTCCATAACAGTAGCAATCAGCAGATTAACAAGTTCAGAACCACAGTGGTGTGTCCATGAAGTGTCCCCAATGGCCTCTGCTCTTCTGCCATCAGAGCTGCATGAGTGATAGTCCAATACCTTCCAGTCACACTAACAGAACAGATCAGGACAGTAGAGGAAGCACAACACCTGAAAGCTTCACTATACAACAACTACTGAAACATAACAGACCATAACAACTTCTTAGGGAACTGCTGCAGTCAACTACTGAACCAAAACAGACCCTAACAGACCAACAGTCAGTAACTGCAACTAACCAAAACATGGGCCAAACTAACAGCCACTATGACTACAACTGACAACACAGCAGCTACTAGGACAACACAGCTACTAAGACTACAACTTCTGAACTTGTACAAACTATACAAACTGAAAACAAATACAATACTAAACAGAGGACGTCCCCCTCTGTGAAGGGAGATCCCATTGACAGCCCCCGATGGTTAGGCAAAACTGAAAACAAAACTTGCTACACCAGCAGCAGAAACAGCTGCACCAGCAAATCAGAACACATACCATCAGTCTAGGCTGGACAGAGCAGCAGCAGAAATAGCTGCACCACCCAGCTGCTGCTGCACTGCAGCAGCTATCAGTAGCAGATCAGAGGTAAAACCCCATGTGTACAACAGCCCCAAAACTGGACAACCAAGCCAACTTGGACAGCATGTGGACAGCATACAGCAGACAACAGATACAACCAAGCCAACTGAAAACAGAACCTGCTAACAGAACATAACAGCTAGCTGGAACCAACTAGCAGGTGAGATGGTTTATGAAAACATAACAGAACAAAACAGAACAGCAGTCATAGCAGGTTAGGCCACTGACAGCTGTGGCTTCCCAAGTAGCAGCAACCAACCCTTGCATCTACAGCAACTAGCAAAACTAGCACCAGCTGATATTGACCATCCACCAAACTAGTAACACAACTGCTACAATAATAGCAGAACAGCAGCATAACAGCAGGGCAGTAGCAACAGAATATCAGTTGGGAACACAACATTGAACAAGGCTAGCCACACATATCATAGGTTAGCCACACACAACATGGACCAGTAGGGCAGTAGCTGAAAACATTATAGTGCTCACCCCTCCACTCCCTCGGAACCTTACACCTCCCACTCTCTTAACAAAACCAGGAATAAGGTGACCCTCTTCTCCCTCCACTGAACCTCACCCAATTCCCCCTCTAGATATTACCTCCTCCTCTCACAAGGAATGTAGGGGATTTAGCACTCAGCTCACATGGATAGCACACAGTATGGAAGAAGTACACACAAAAATTAACCCTCAAAGGAGTAAGGTAACTGCCTGGTTACATAGTAGTAATAGGAGACCACATTGTGGGAGCTTGAGGTCAAATCTGGGTATCCTCACAATTGTTACCTGCACAGAATGTATCTAAAAGGATGTCCAGGAAAGCAGGGCCATTAATCATGGCCACAAGTATCAATAATCACCAATATCAATATCAAGTGATGCCCCCAAAAAGAACTTCCACCCTAAGCAAAAGTCCTAGGCCATGGCGATCTCTGGTGAAGTCATCGAACTCCTGTGTTAGCCCGCCCACCATGGCAGACGGCTCAACCTCCTTCTCCGAAGGGCTGGGCAGCAAGGCCCAGGATTCAAATGAGCTCCGCCGCAGGCAGAAGAGCTCAATACAACATGGTGAAGCCGCAGTCCTCACCGAGCAAACCCCACTCCCACCCAAATCGACTGAAACATCAGATCCACAAATTAAATTTGGAACTCACAGTCCAAAACACATCAAGACGAGCCCTGCTCGTAAACTCCAACAGGCCTTTCAGAACGAACGAAAGCAGATGGAATCCGAAGCTCGGATGCTCGAAATTGTGGGTCACCTGGAGGATGAGCTCAACAATTCGGAGGATCCTTTCGTTCTTGATGTCGTGACAGCTAAACTACAGACCATTCAACAATCTTGGAAAGAAGATCGTCAGAGGCTCCACTCAGGCGATACACTCCATCTGGGCCTCGAACCAGGTAACCCTACCCTCAAGAAGCCGATTGATGGTACCTCAGGCGAGGTTGATGATGGACCCACGGTCTCAAGATTTGGGCCGCAAGCTTCTCCTCATAGATTTGGGGATCACAGCCCTAAATCGTGTAAAAGCCCAAGTTCGGCTAGGAAGCTACAACAGGTGTTTTTGGAGGAAGGTTTGAGGGTTGAAGCTGAAGCTGCCATGGGATCAGTCCTGCCTCTGAAGGGGCCTGGGGTGAACAGCTCCAGTGCTCAAATCAACACTATTGAGGAGAAACTGGAAAAGGAAGCAGAAGCAAGAGCTAGGGTCACGCATCTGCATGGAAACACTTACCAGTTCGAGCGTACACCTGCACAGGTTCGGAAAACTAACCCTAATCCCAAGATATTGTTTAATTCTCGGGGGAATCCCTATGTAGAAGGAGACCCTAATCTAGGGTTTCCTGTCGAGGATACTAGAACTAAGTCGGGTGGTGAACCAAACCCAGTGTCTCATGCATCAACGAGTACTAATCCTGCTCAGCCTAAAGCCATGAATCGTACATCTCAAACTAATAAGAATTGGGAAAGTGGCTCTGACACAGGGCGATTTCTGACAAGTCCAATGGCGATTTCTGAGATCCAATTCTTCCAGTGATCTTCTTCAATGGCGGACGGTCTGGGCCTTCAGGCCATGGATTCTACTGAAGTTCGGCGACTACAACAGGTTTCAGAAAATACGAAACCTCAGCAGTCTCATTCGACTTCAACATCAAGGGTCACCATATCAGACGGCACAATCTCTGAAGGGTTGGGCAGCAAGGCCCAGGATTCAAATGAGCTTCGCCGTAGGCAGAAGAGCTCAGTACAGCATGGTGAAGGCACAGTTCTCTCCGAGCAAACCCCACCCCCACCCAAATCGACTGCAACATCAGATCCCCAAATTAAATTTGGAACCCACAGTCCAAAACACATCAAGACGAGCCCTGCTCGTAAACTCCAACAGGCCTATCAGAACGAACAAAAGCAGAGGGAATCCGAAGCTCGGATGCTCGAGATTGTGGGTCACCTGGAGGATGAGCTCAACAATTCGGAGGATCCTTTCGTTCTTGATGTCGTTACAGCTAAACTACAGACCATTCAACAATCATGGAAAGAAGATCGTCAGAGGCTCCATTCAGGTGATACCCTCCATCTGGGCCTCGAACCAGGTAATCCTAATCTCAAGAAGCCTACTGATGGTACCTCAGGAGAGGTTGATGATGGTCCCTCGATCTCAAGAGCTGGGCCGCAAGCTTCTCCTCATAGATTTGGGGAGCTCAGCCCTAAATCGTGTAAAAGCCCTGGTTCGGCTAGGAAGCTACAACAGGTGTTTTTGGAGGAAGGTTTGAGGGTTGAAGCTGAAGCTGCCATGGGATCAGTCCTGCCTTCGAAGGGGCCTGGGGTTAACACTATTGCTGCACAGAAGGTGCAGCAGGCATTATTTGAGGAGAAACTGGAAAAGGAAGCAGAAGCAAGAGCTCGAGTCACGCATTTGCATGGAAACACTTACCAGTTCGAGCGTACACCTGCACAGGTTCGGAAAACTAACCCTAATCCATATGTAGAAGGAGACCCTAATCTAGGGTTTCCTGTCGAGGATACTAGAACTAAGTTGGGTGTTGTACCTAACCCAGTGTCTCATGCATCAATAACTACTAATCCTGCTCAGCCTAAAGCTGTGAATCGTACATCTCAAACTAATAAGAATTGGGCCTCCCTATTTAGGTCTCAAGGGCCCTCAAGTAATATGAAGTTAGATTTCTATCCAGAATTAAAGAGAGGGAAAAATGCTGTTGTTGAACTTGATGTTACTCACTTGGATGAGAATTGTTGGTCACATTGTTTGGTTGGTCATTTCCTAGATGGTAGGATGGATTTTCGACTGGCAAATTCAACTGCTCATAAACAGTGGGGAAAAAACACTAACTATGGCCTGCTGTCAGTTAAGTCAGATAATGCAGGATTCTTATATTTTGAATTTAAAGATGAAGCTTGCCAACTTGCAGTCCTAGAAGGGGGGCCTTGGTTCTTCTCCCAAAAATTCCTTGTTCTGCAGAAATGGAGAAGAATGATGAATCCAACTAAGATTTCTCCGTCCTCTATCCCGTCTTGGGTTAAGCTTCATAACTTGCCCCTAGAGTGTTGGACAGAAGTGGGACTAAGCAGGGTGGCTAGTGCAATAGGACAGCCCAAATACGTTGATCGAGCTACAGAAAAGAGGTCTAGGCTTGCATATGCTAGGGTGTGTGTGGAAATAGAGGCTGCTGATGTACTACCAGATGACATACAGGTCACAGTGGATGGGGAGAGTGTATCAGTTAGGGTGGAGTACCAGCTAATGCCTCCGGTTTGCTCAGAATGTGGGGTTTTTGGACACGCAACCGCTAAATGTTCAAAGTCCATCCTTAATAAGAAAGCTCAGGGTCATGAAGTTCTGAAGGAGGATTGGCATGCTGTTAGTAAAGGAATCTCTATCGATGTAGGGGGTTCAGTAGCACTGGAGGCAGTTACAATACCTGTGGTGGCTGTGGTGGATACGTCAATGCCTAAGGTCTCAAAAGAGGACATAGATGAAAGTGACCCAGAAGAGGAGGAGCTGAATTTCAATACTGATATTCCTTTTGAGGTGATGATGGATACAGGGGCTCTCAATTGTAGCTTGGAGACAGGTCCAAGTAATACATATAATGATCTAGACCCGGAGGTATTCCCTGCTCAACTTGATCCGCAAGCTAAACCAAATCCTCCGGATGATAAGTCTAAAGAAGTAAAGGGAAAGGCTCCCTTTCAGAGTTCCAAGGGTTTCAACAAGTCCGGTGGAAAAAACAATAACAAAAAGTGGAGTAGCAACTCCAAAAGACGGAATAAATGATATCCTTTTGGTATCCTTTTGAATAACTGTAGCTTTATTTCTGTCAAGCTATGCTTCTTGTTGTTACTTTGTGATTTAGTTTCCAATGTCTTTTCAAACTTTCAATTTAGGTTTTTGGAACATCCGTGGTCTGAATGACCCAATTAAGCAGAAAGAAGCAAGATCTTTTGTGAACACTAATAAGTTGAGTCTTGTTGGTTTACTTGAGCATAAAATAAGGGCAACTTGGGCAGATAGAATCACCCAATTCATCTGCCCTGGTTGGAGCTTTGTGAACAATTACCCCCATGCTGCTTTAGGAAGGATTTTTGTTGGATGGGACCCTGGTGTCTTGTCTATTACAGTGTTATATCAGACTGATCAATTTATTCACTGTCAGGTCCATCCAAAAGATGGGAGTGCATCATTTTTGGTCACAATGGTCTATGGGGCAAACTCTATCTCAGACCGTAGATCTCTTTGGATTAGCCTTTCTCAGTTTAGGACCTCTTCTCCCTGGGTGGTCCTTGGTGACTTTAATGCTATTAGGTATCCTAGGGAGAAAGTTGGGGGGAATGTACAGTGGTATCCTCCCATGGATGACATTAATCACTGTTTGTTCTCCTCCGAGCTTGATGACCTTAGATTTTCAGGGTGCTTATTTACGTGGTCCAATAAGCGGGTCCCTCCTCATTTTGTGGCTTCCAAGATTGATAGGGTATTAGTGAATGAGCCTTGGATGAGAACATATTCTCAATCATCGGCTCAATTTTTGGTGCCTGGAATCTCAGATCATTCTCCAGGTGTGGTGTTCGTCCAGCCCAACCCAAGAAGGTCAATTAAACCCTTCAGGTTTTTTGACTTCCTTGCTGACCACCCTCAATTCCTTACAATTGTCCAGAGGAGCTGGAGGACAATTGTACTTGGGAACCCCATGTTCTGTGTGTGTGAGAAGCTTAAACGCCTTCAAAAGGATTTGAAGCAGCTTAATAAGGAAGAGTTTAGTGGCATCTCTGAGAGGGTGAGTGCCACTAAGCAAGCCTTAGAAAACATACAAATAATTATAGGCTCTCATCCTAATAATAGTGCTGCCATAGAACAAGAGAGAGCGGTACACAAACAATACATCACGTTGCTTAGGGCTGAGGAAAGCTTAGCTAAACAAAAGTCTCGAATACAATGGTTGAAACTTGGAGATCAATGTACGTCCTATTTCTTTAAAGCTGTGACCAATAGGAGGAATAGGAGCAAAATAACAAGCTTAGAATTAAATGATGGATCTACCTCACATGATCTTATGGTCATCAAAGAACAGTTTGTTAACTTTTACACAACTCTTTTTGGAACGTCCCATCTCACACCTCATCTGGGTCCAACTAGAGTGTGTCAATTAATCAGAAATAAACTCAGTCCTGAGCATAGTCTTAATATGGTCTCCCCTGTCACAGACTTGGAGATTAAGGAGACCATGTGGTCTATTAACCCCACCAAAGCACCTGGCCCGGATGGGTATAATGGAGGGTTTTTTAGGAAGGCATGGTCTGTTATTGGGAGAGAGGTAACCTCAGCTGTCCAGAACTTCTTCAGGTCTGGACAACTGCTCACTAAAGCTAATTCCACTATTGTAGCTCTTGTTCCTAAGGTTCCAAACCCTTCCAGGGTGGGTGACTTTAGGCCCATTTCATGCTGCAATACTATTTACAAATGCATCTCTCGGATTCTAGCCAAGAGATTGCAATCTGCTCTTCCTTTGCTCATAGATCCGGTCCAATCAGGATTTGTGAAAGGAAGGAGAATTGCAGATAACATTTTCCTTACCCAAGAACTCATGAGAGGGTATCACAAGTCCTCTCCTTCCCCTAGGTGTGCCATGAAAGTTGATATTATGAAAGCATATGACCATGTTAGGTGGGAATTTATTTGGGACGTCCTGTCCGCCATGAACTTCCATCCTACAATGATTAAGTGGCTTCAAGCATGTGTAACCACTGCAAACTATTCCCTATGTATCAATGGGGAAGTGACGGGGTACATTAAAGGGAAGAAGGGGCTGAGACAAGGGGATCCGTTATCCCCGTATCTCTTTGTTATTGTGATGGAAGTGCTTACGAGTTTACTTAAGGAGAAAGCCCAGCTCCCGGGCTTTCATTATCACTGGAGATGTAAAACTAATCAATTGATAAATCTGTGCTTTGCTGATGATCTAATGATATTTTGCAAGGGAGAGTCTTCTTCGATTAAACTCATCAAGGAAGCATTGAATGAGTTTGAGGCTCTTTCTGGTCTCTTCCCTAGCACAGGTAAGAGTAGCATATTCTTCTCTGGTGTTAGTGTGGGAGTTAAGGAGAATATTTTGCAGGATTTGGGATTTCGGGAGGGTTCCCTTCCAGTGAGATATCTGGGAGTTCCATTGTTATCTACAAAGCTTAAAGCTGTAGACTGCCAAAGGCTGGTTGATAGTATCACTGCCAAAACTAGAAGTTGGACCAATAGGGACCTTACTTATGCGGGGAGAGTCCAACTTATCAAGAACATCTTGTTCTCAATGCAAACGTATTGGTCCTCCCTGTTCATTTTACCAAAAAAGGTCATCAAGGAAGTTGAATCTATCCTTAGGGCCTTTTTATGGTCTGGCCCTGACCTTAAAAGATCAGGGGCTAAGATTGCTTGGGAGAAGTTATGCGCCCCTAAAGATGAGGGGGGTCTTGGCTTCAAATCTATGGAGGTGTGGAATAAGGCTGCGGTGGCCAAGCATATATGGTACTTGATCTCCGGGGGAGAGCAATCCATGTGGTGCCAATGGGTTAAATCCTACTTATTAAAGGGTAGGAACTTTTGGAGCCTTAAAATGCCTGCTAATCCCTCTTGGGTTTGGCGGAAATTACTTAATCTAAGACATTTAGTCCAACCCTTCATACGTCACTTAGTTGGTAATGGGGAGAACACATCCATGTGGTTTGACCTTTGGCACCCGTTAGGCCCTCTGTTGGATAAGTTTGGTTCCAGAATTGTTTATGACTCTGGCCTTCCATTGAATGCCAAAGTGTCCCTCATAGTTCACAATTCTGGTTGGACCTTCCCAATCACGCAAACATGGGAGTTGAATGAAGTTAGACGGCATCTTCCACCTTTGCGTGGCTCCAGGGACCAAGTTAGATGGACTCTGAATGCATCTGGACAGTTTAGTATAGCCTCTCTTTGGGAGGAATTGAGGGCTCCTTTCCCCAAGGTAAATTGGCATAAGGCTGTTTGGTTTGCTGGGCATATTCCTAAGTGTAGCTTCATTACATGGCTGGCCATCCAGGGTAGACTCTCCACGGAGGATAGATTAGTTCTCTTTGGGATTAAATCAATCTCCCAATGCAGTTTTTGCCAGGGTAGTGAAACCCATGATCATTTGTTCTTCAACTGTAGTTTTTCCACACGGGTTTGGAATGCTATGTTGGAAAAGATGGATACGAGTTGGTCCCCTAGGCCTTGGCCAGCATGGATTACCCACTTCTCCTCTTTTAGGGGAAAATCTCTAAGGAATATCGTCTCTAAGTTGATTTTTACTACTACAGTATATCATATTTGGATTGAAAGGAACTTAAGGAAGTTTCAAAATACAACTAGCACCTGGGAAGTGGTTGTTCACAAAATCTTTAACATGGTTAAGGGTAGATTACTGTCGTTGCCAAAGTTTTTTTTTGGGTAAATTAGCTTGAAATTAAAAGAGGTTAAGCGAATATACAGCCTACAAGGGGCATACCCCAGGTAAGACAAAGCAAAAAGAAAACGACAAAAATATAAAAAGCCAAGTGGCTACATGGGTTGCCCGTGTCCAAGCCCCGTCAAACAAACTATCCCAAGGAATAGAGGGTTCAACGGGAAACCTGGACACGGGCATGGTAATAGCAGAAAATCCACGACACAACCCGTCGGGATAGGGGTAAATTAGAGGCCCTCGAAGTCCTCGCAAGCACAGAAATAAGTAAGTAAGTCAGCTACTGCTACCAGAAGCAACCAGTAATACTAAAAGTAAACAGTAGTAGACTATATGATAGATAAATGCCCGAGCCACACTGCCCGGGATGGCAAAAATTTGTTGGCCAAGCCTGTGGTTGGCTGGCCTTGGCCTTGGCTGGCTGGCCTGCTGTTGCTGCCCGCTGCGTGGCCCGGGCTGGCTGATGATTGCCCGGGCTGGAAGGCCAACTGACCCCCGCGGCGGCTGACTGGATGAAGGCCGGGCCAAAAAACCACGGCTGTTGAAGTGGCCAGAGAGGGCCTTGACTGCCCGGGCTGGCGGCCCAGGCTGATGAGGATGCTGATGCTGACTGGGGCCGAAGGCCCAAGCTGCTGGCTGGACTGGCCTTACCAGCCTGCCAGGCTGCGTCTGGATTGCCCGCGTTGGCCTTGCCTGGATGGCCTGGCCTACCGGCTGGCCTGCGTGGCCTTGAAAGCACCGCTGCCCGGGCTGCTTAGACGCCATCTACGGCATTTCATTGGACCAGATCGAGCCGACTGGTACCCATTGCAGAGACCGGGCTGTAGAGCCCGGGGCCCGTCCAGTGATGGCCAGCTATGGCTGGCCGGAACTATTCATCTTCTTCCTTGTGCATCTGGTACTTTTGAGTTTGAGACCAACTCCATATAGATGACCCAACCGATCCAGAACCGACATGGTATTACTCCACCCGCCGTGACATCTTGACACATAACGGGAGGAAACTGATTTGTGGAGAGGTCAGAGCTCAGAGAAAGGACCCAAGCTCTGGAAGCACCTGCGCGAAGAACGAGTGTACGGGGGTGCAGGGCTGTGCATCGATGAGGTTAGGGCCGGAGCCCGATTTGTACAGGAGGAGCAGTCCTGCGACCAACAGATCTGGGTTGGGTCGCTCCGTGGCCGGAAGCTGCCCACTAGTGATGGCCAGACCGTAGTAGGCCTGCCGCTGCTGTCGCCGGAGCTGGACACCACGGCGGATGTTGAGCCTCACGGCGAGGTCGTGGTTGGAGGCCGGACCAGATCTAGAACGAACCAGATCTAGACCGTACCTGTTGTAGTTTGCCCGAGTGTGAAGCCCCGGTCCAGCGTTGGTCGGACTGTACCAGGTGATGGCCGTCGACTGCCGGATGTGGAGGGCGATGGAGGAAGTGTTGACCACGGCCGGAGCTGTTGCACCGGAGCTGGAGCTGGTCGATTGAGGCCAGATCTTATCAATGGATGGCTGGACCAGTGGGTAGCCAGTTGGGGAACGGGCGATGGAGGAGAGCCCCTGTCGAGAGGGGGCTCCCTTGCCCTGCCGGATGTTGCTGCTGCTGCTGACAGCCGGAGGTGACAGCCGGTTGCCGGAGGGAGCTTTCTCTCTCTATCCTAGAGAGAGAAGCTCCCACAGCACAAACCCGTTGCCAAAGTTGCCCGTAGGCTCACAAAATAATAGGTTTAATAGAGTGTGGGGCATCAATGGGTAATGGGGTAGTTGTGTGTTAGTGTATTCATATTGTGGCATTAGATGTTGCAGGTTTGGTCAGCAGGATTGGGGTTCAAATGAGAATCCACATCACTCAAAGGGGGCCTGTTGTGGCTGCAGCCTGTTATGGCTTCTATTACTTCTATTCTAGCAGGTAGTTACCTTAATCCTTGGCATGAGAGGTCACAAAACCTACCTGTTGTTGTTCAGTTCTGAATCTGCCTATTCTAGCAGGTAGTTACTACATTGTGTGTTAACCCTGTGAGTTGTGAGCTAGAGCCCCAACATTCCTTGAGAGAGGAGGTAATATTTAGTGGGGGAGCTATGTGAGGTTCAGAGGAGGGAGTGAGGGTTCTCTTAGTGAGGAAAGTAGATGGTTCTCATAGCTGCTTTTGCTCATGAAGAATTGCATGTTCATTTTGTGCACCAGTAGACTACTTCAGTAGACTGTGCACCACTTTGTTACATATGTTACTATTGGGATCAGCATTCAAACTTTCAGCATTCCTGTTTTGACAGTACTTTTGGATGCTGAACTGTTGCTGAGTGAACTGTAGTGTGCTCTGACATGTGTAGCATACTTGTGACCTTGTAATACCAAAGTGTTGCTACAATTATGCATTTGGTACAGTAATTGACAGATGACTGATGACTGATTTTACTAAGGCCCAGTTCTGATTGTGTTCAGCTCTGAATGTTCTGAACCTGTTTTGGTAGCTGAAATGCTTTCTGTTGTATGGTTGTAGGAGGTTCAGAAGTTGTTTTGTTGCAGTTCTGCATATGTTTTGTTGCAGGAGGTTCAGAAGTTGTTAGACTAGCAGGTTACATTTTCTGCTCAAAGTTTGGGCATTTGAGTACTTGTTAAATGTTCCAATTCAGGACTGCAGTGTACTTCCAGTTATGTTTTGTTGATTGCCTAACCAATAGGGGTTGTCATTGGGATCTCCCTTCGCAGAGGGGGAATTCCTCTGCAACGTGTTACCTGCATTCACAGGTTGTAAATCAGTGGAAGGATGGCTGCATGTTCTGAGCCTCCCTAAGCTGCTGCATGTCTGATCTGTCTACTAAGGGGGAAGTCCTCTGTATTGTTTTGCTTTGTTTTCAGTATTGTTTAGTATGGTGCAAGTTCAGTTGTTGTAGTCCAAGTAACTGTGTAGTCCAGTATTGTAGTTTGCCCTGTGTCAGAGTGAACCTTGGTCCAAGTTTGATATAGTCCAGTATTGTAGTTGGCCCAGTATTGTATTTGTTTGGTCTGCTGCTGCTGTTGCTGTCCAGTATGGTAATTAAAGGGTAATTACAGAATCGTGGGGTGATTCTGAACCAAGCTGCTGTTTTGTATCCATGTTGTGTCCATGTTGTGTGGGGACACAGACTGTTGCTGCCGAGCCTCACTAAGCTGCTGTGGCAGTTCTGAAGCTTGCCTAACTGCTATGGAGCAAGTTTCCCAAGCCTTGTCAGTTGCAGCAGCAGAACTAGAGTTCCTGCTATGATGCTGAATTGAGCAGATGTGTTTTTATCCTGTTTTGATGCTGTTGCTGTCAGAAGTGAGGGCTGAACTTCTGCATGTTCTGAACCTGTGCATGTTTTGAGCTATATTGTTGTCATGCTATGTTTTGGAGCAAAGTATCCCAAGCTATGTACTTGGGTTTTATGTTATGTTATGTTTTGTTGTCATTGCGTTGTTTTCTTCCCCTCTTCTAGATGGGCTGGAAACAGCGTCTATTAGGTTATTTCCTAGGCATGTAGCCATTTGGTATAGTCATTTCCTCCTGGGGTATGCCCCTTGTAGGCTGTATATACGGTTCGATTCTTTTCTTTCTATTTAAAGCTGTTTTACCCAAAAAAAAAATTGTGCCCGACGGCTTGCCTGCTTAGGCTGTTGTTGAACTTGATGTTACTCACTTGGATGAGAATTGTTGTTGAACTTGATGTTACTCACTTGGATGAGAATTGTTGGTCACATTGTTTGGTTGGTCATTTCCTAGATGGTAGGATGGATTTTCGACTAGCAAATTCAACTGCTCATAAACAGTGGGGAAAAAACACTAACTATGGCCTGCTGTCAGTTAAGTCAGATAATGCAGGATTCTTATATTTTGAATTTAAAGATGAAGCTTGCCAACTTGCAGTCCTAGAAGGGGGGCCTTGGTTCTTCTCCCAAAAATTCCTTGTTCTGCAGAAATGGAGAAGAATGATGAATCCAACTAAGATTTCACCGTCCTCTATCCCGTCTTGGGTTAAGCTTCATAACTTGCCCCTAGAGTGTTGGATAGAAGTGGGATTAAGCAGGGTGGCTAGTGCAATAGGACAGCCCAAATATGTTGATCGAGCTACAGAAAAGAGGACTAGGCTTGCATATGCTAGGGTGTGTGTGGAAATTGAGGCTGCTGATGTACTACCAGATGACATACAGGTCACAGTGGATGGGGAGAGTGTATCAGTTAGGGTGGAATACCAACTAATGCCTCCTGTTTGCTTAGAATGTGGGGTTTTTGGACATGCAACCGCTAAATGTTCAAAGTCCATCCTTAATAAGCAAGCACAGGGTCATGAAGTTCCGAAGGAGGATTGGCATGCTGTTAGTAAAGGAATCTCTATCAATGTAGGGGGTTCAGTAGCACTGGAGGCAGTTACAATACCTGTGGTGGCTGTGGTGGATACGTCAATGCCTAAGGTCTCAAAAGAGGACATAGATGGGAGTGACTCAGAAGAGGAGGAGCTGAATTTCAATACTGATATTCCTTTTGAGGTGATGGTGGATACAGGGGCTCTTAATTGTAGCGTGGAGTCCGGTCTAAGTAATCCTTCTAATGATCTAGACCCGGAGGTATTCCCTGCTCAACTTGATCCGCAAGCGAAACCAATTCCTCCGGATGATAAGTCTAAAGAAGTAAAGGGAAAGGCTCCCTTTCAGAGTTCCAAGGGTTTCAACAAGTCCGGTGGAAAAAACAATAACAAAAAGTGGAGTAGCAGCTCCAAAAGACGGAATAAATGATATCCTTTTGGTATCCTTTTGAATGACTGTAGTTTTATTTCTGTCAAGCTATGCTCTTTTTGTTACTTTGCGATTTAGTTTCCAATGTCTGTTCAAATTTTCAATTTAGGTTTTTGGAACATCCGTGGTCTGAATGACCCCATTAAGCAGAAAGAAGCAAGATCTTTTGTGAACACCAATAAGTTGAGTCTTGTTGGATTACTTGAGCATAAAATAAGGGCAACTTGGGCAGATAGAATCACCCAATTCATCTGTCCTGGTTGGAACTTTGTGAACAATTACCCCCAAGCTGCTTTAGGAAGGATTTTTGTTGGATGGGACCCTGGTATCTTGTCTCTTACAGTGTTATGTCAGGCAGATCAATTTATTCATTGTCAGGTCCATCCAAAAGATGGGAGTGCATTATTTTTGGTCACAATGGTCTATGGGGCAAACTCTATCTCAGACCGTAGATCTCTTTGGCTTAGACTTTCTCAGTTTAGGTCCTCTTCTCCCTGGGTGGTCCTTGGTGACTTTAATGCTATTAGGCATCCTAGGGAGAAAGTTGGGGGGAATGTACAGTGGTATCCTCCCATGGATGACATTAATCACTGTTTGTTCTCCTCCGAGCTTGATGACCTTAGGTTTTCAGGGTGCTTATTTACGTGGTCCAATAAGCAGGTCCCTCCTCATTTTGTGGCTTCCAAAATTGATAGGGTATTAGTGAATGAGCCTTGGATGAGAACATATTCTCAATCATCGGCTCAATTTTTGGTGCCTGGAATCTCAGATCATTCTCCAGGTGTGGTGTTCGTCCAGCCCAATCCAAGAAGGTCAATTAAACCCTTCAGGTTTTTTGACTTCCTTGCTGACCACCCTCAATTCCTTGCAATTGTCCAGAGGAGCTGGAGGACAATTGTAATTGGGAACCCCATGTTCTGTGTGTGTGAGAAGCTTAAACGTCTTCAAAAGGATTTGAAGCAGCTTAATAAGGAATAGTTTAGTGGCATCTCTGAGAGGGTGAGTGCCACTAAGCAAGCCTTAGAAAACATACAGGTAATTATAGGCTCTCATCCTAATAATATTGCTGTTATAGAACAAGAGAGAGCGGTACACAAACAATACATCACATTGCTTAGGGCTGAGGAAAGCTTAGCTAAACAAAAGTTTCGTATACAATGGTTGAAACTTGGAGATCAATGTACGTCCTATTTCTTTAAAGCTGTGACCAATAGGAGGAATAGATAAGGAAAGCTTATGAGAAAAAAGTTCAAGACTGACTGAACCAGGGAGCTTCTCTCTCTAACCTAGAGAGAGAAAGCTCCCTCCGGCACCAACTGTGGACAAAAATTCCAATCGGCAAGGACGGCAAGGGATCAGCCCTCCTTAGGGAATGATCTCCTCCATCGCCTCCCATTAACAACAGTACTGGAGCAAGCAGAAGTTGGGAAAGCTCCATCGGCCCAGCAACAGTGGCAGCAGGGGATTGTAGATCTGGGGAGCTTCTCTCTCTAACCTAGAGAGAGAAAGCCCCCTCGGCAGCAGCAGCTATGGCAGACGTCTTCTCCGGCCGGCCAACCCCATCAGGGCAAGGGAGCCTCTCTCCTTAGAGAGGCTCTCCTCCACCGCCCAATCACAACCGGCAACCCCTTGGGTCCGGCCACTTATCACTTTCCCACAACCTCTGGTCCGGCCACTCTAGAGTCGTCGGCCAGCCCACAACTGACCTCCTCTGGTCCAGCAAACCACAGCCGGCCATCTACGGTCCGGCACAACAGCGGTGTCACGGCGGCTACCATTTGAGATCTGGGCCGTGCAGGTCTGAAATCAAGCCGGGCTCACCGGCCATCCACAATCAGGCACCACCAGCCGGCCATCTCTGGTTCGGCCAACCACCAACCGATCTTCAACCTCACGGCTAAGGGTTTACTGCTCACCGGCCATCCACAATCGCCGTGGGCTCGACAGCCGCCGGGCAAACCAGACATCTCAAGGTTCGAATGGGTTTACTATTCAACCTTTGGGAGCGGTGCCGTCCAGATCTGGCAGCCATGGCTACCCACAGCGAGCACCCACTGGTCCGGCCAGCCACAACCGGCCACCTATAGTCCCGTCTCTGCATATTCGTCGGCCTGATGGGAGCTACGGTGGTTCCGAGTTAGAGCCACGGTGGCTCGCCGGCAGCGAACAGGCCCTTTTTTGGGCTCAACAGCAGTCGGCTGCCGGAGTCAGTCCGGCCGTCACAGATCATGGCCCAACCGTGGTTCACCTCCTGTACGGCACGGGCACGGGCCCTAACGTCTTCAGGCAGTCCTTGCGGGTCAAGGCCAGTCAACCAGCCCAGGCCAGTCAACCCCAAGCAGCCAGCCCGGTATCCCTAGGCTGAAAATCATCGTATCCATTGCGCTCATCGTTATTCAATTTGCGATTGGTTATGATTATGTTGTTATTTTCTAGATTAATCGGTGCGGGTTGTGCACTGGCCATTATTGTTTATGCGAGGACTTCGAGGGCCTCTGATTGTACCCTATACCGACGGGTTGTGTCGGGTATTTACTGCTTTTGCCACGCCCGTGTCTAGGTTCCCCGTTGTACTTTCTATTCCTTGGGATAGATTGTTCGACGGGGGCATGGACACGGGCAACCCATGTAGCCACTTGGCGCTCTTTATAATTTTCGTTTTCTTTTTTGATTTGTCTTATCTGGGGTATGCCCCTTATAGGCTGTACATTCGGTTAACCTCTTTTATATTTCAAGCTAACCGCCCTAGGGCATTACCCAAAAAAAAATAGGAGGAATAGGAGCAAAATAACAAGCTTAGAATTAAATGATGGATCTACCTCACATGATCTCATGGTCATCAAAGAACAGTTTGTTAACTTTTACACAACTCTTTTTGGAACGTCCCATCTCACACCTCATCTGGGTCCAACTAGAGTGTGTCAATTAATCAGAAATAAACTCAGCCCTGAGCATAGTCTTAATATGGTCTCCCCTGTCTCAGACTTGGAGATCAAAGAGACCATTTGGTCAATTAACCCCACCAAAGCCCCTGGCCCTGATGGGTATAATGGAGGGTTTTTTAGGAAGGCATGGTCTGTTATTGGGAGAGAGGTCACCTCAGCTGTCCAGAACTTCTTCAGGTCTGGACAACTGCTCACTAAAGCTAATTCCACTATGGTAGCTCTTGTTCCTAAGGTTCCAAACCCTTCCAGGGTGGGTGACTTTAGGCCCATCTCATGCTGCAATACCATTTACAAATGCATCTCTCGGATTCTAGCCAAGAGATTGCAATCTGCTCTTCCTTTGCTCATAGATCCGGTCCAATCAGGATTTGTGAAAGGAAGGAGAATTGTAGATAACATTTTCCTTACCCAAGAACTCATGAGAGGGTATCACAAGTCCTCTCCTTCCCCTAGGTGTGCCATGAAAGTTGACATAATGAAAGCATATGACCATGTTAGGTGGGAATTTATTTGGGATGTCCTGTCCGCCATGAACTTCCATCCTACAATGATTAAGTGGCTTCAAGCATGTGTAACCACTGCAAACTATTCCCTATGTATCAATGGGGAAGTGACGGGGTACATTAAAGGGAAGAAGGGACTGAGACAGGGGGATCCGTTATCCCCGTATCTCTTTGTTATTGTGATGGAAGTGCTTACGAGTTTACTTAAGGAGAAAGCCCAGCTCCCGGACTTTCATTATCACTGGAGATGTAAAACTAATCAATTGATAAATCTATGCTTTGCTGATGATCTAATGATATTTTGCAAGGGAGAGCCTTCTTCGATTAAACTCATCAAGGAAGCCTTGAATGAGTTTGAGGCTCTTTCTGGTCTCTCCCCTAGCACAGGTAAGAGTAGCATATTCTTCTCTGGTGTTAGTGTGGGAGTTAAGGAGACTATTTTGCAGGATTTGGGATTTCAGGAGGGGTCCCTTCCAGTGAGATATCTGGGAGTTCCATTGTTATCTACAAAGCTTAAAGCTGTGGACTGCCAAAGGCTGGTTGATAGTATCACTGCCAAAACTAGAAGTTGGACCAATAGGGACCTTACTTATGCGGGGAGAGTCCAGCTTATCAAGAACATCTTGTTCTCGATGCAAACGTATTGGTCCTCCCTGTTCATTTTACCAAAAAAGGTCATCAAGGAAGTTGAATCTATCCTTAGGGCCTTTTTATGGTCTGGCCCTGACCTTAAAAGATCAGGGGCTAAGATAGCTTGGGAGAAGTTATGCGCCCCTAAAGATGAGGGGGGTCTTGGCTTCAAATCTATGGAGGTGTGGAATAAGGCTGCGGTGGCCAAGCATATATGGTACTTGATCTCCGGGGGAGAGCAATCCATGTGGTGCCAATGGGTTAAATCCTACTTATTAAAGGGTAGGAGCTTTTGGAGCCTTAAAATGCCTGCTAATCCCTCTTGGGTTTGGCGTAAATTACTTAATCTAAGACATTTAGTCCAACCCTTCATACGTCACTTAATTGGCAATGGGGAGAACACATCCATATGGTTTGACCTTTGGCACCCGTTAGGCCCTTTGTTGGATAAGTTTGGTTCCAGAATTGTTTATGACTCTAGCCTTCCGTTGAATGCCAAAGTGTCCCTCATAGTTCACAATTCTGGTTGGACTTTCCCAATCACGCAAACATGGGAGTTGAATGAAGTTAGGCGGCTTCTCCCACCGTTGCGTGGCTCCAGGGACCAACTTAGATGGACTCTGAATGCATCTGGACAATTTAGTATAGCCTCTCTATGGGAGGAATTGAGGGCTCCTTTCCCCAAGGTTAATTGGCATAAGGCTGTTTGGTTTTCTGGCCATATACCTAAGTGTAGCTTCATTACATGGCTGGCCATCCAGGGTAGACTCTCCACAGAGGATAGATTAGTCCTCTTTGGGATTAAATCAATCTCCCAATGCAGTTTTTGCCATGGTAGTGAAAACCATGATCATTTGTTCTTCAACTGTAGTTTTTCCACACGGGTTTGGAATGCTATGTTGGAAAAGATGGATACGAGTTGGTCCCCAAGGCCTTGGCTAGCATGGATCACCCACTTCTCCTCTTTTAAGGGAAAATCTCTAAGGAATATCGTCTCTAAGTTGATTTTCACTACTACAGTTTATCATATTTGGATTGAAAGGAACTTAAGGAAGTTTCAAAAAACAACTAGCACCTGGGAAGTGGTTGTTCACAAAGTCTTTAACATGGTTAAGGGTAGATTACTGTCGTTGCCAAAGTTGCCTGCAGGCTCACAAAATAATAGGTTTAATAGAGTGTGGGGCATCAATGGGTAATGAGGTATTTGTGTGCGTGTGTGTTTGTGTATACATATTGTGGCCATGGTTGTAGATGGTGCAGGTTTGGTCAGCAAGGCTGCCTTAATCAAGGACACCAGTGGCCTCTGAATTTGGAAGGCTGAAGTGCAGCCCCTGCTAACATGGAGGCTAGCAGGTTTCAAAGGAGTATACCAGTTTGGAGGGTCTGATTCTGGACTACTATTACTTCTATGTACAAGGTAAATACCTTACTCTCTAGCTGCTGCAGGTAAATATCTCACAGGTTCTTGAGTGTGCCACTATATGTAGAACCTGTGAGAAGTGTGTTTGAGCCTCAATCTTCTTGAGAGTGGAGGTAATACTTAGCGGGAGGCACTTTGTGAGGGAGAGTGGAGGGAGTTGGGTTGCAACCTTTAATCATTAGAAGCAATGCAACAGTGAGTTGCTTGGTATCCTAGATTGACTGTTGATCAGTTGGGTCGTTATGTTGTTTCTAAGGTTGCTGCATTTTCTGTTATGGTGAAGCTGATTGTTCTGATTGTTCTGAAACTGTGTGGCTACTACCCTTTTATCAGATTGTTAACCTACCCCAACAAATTGGTCAATCTGAAATCAGCTGGTGTTGGTCTCAAGCTGTTCCATGGTGTTACTTTTGGCAGCCATTTTATCACTATGTGAATCCATACTATGTTCTGCTGTATCTGTGCCTGCTGTCATGCTAGAAGTCTGTCATGATAGATTGATGCATTCTGAACCTGATTTGTGGTGCATTTTCTGCTGCACCTTTACATTTTCTGAACCTGACTTATTATGTAGTCATTTTCTGTTGCACCTCAGTGGTTTATGTGTTGGTGCCATTGAAATCATTTGGTTCAGTTGTTAGTTGACTGATGACTGATGGTTCTGCAGTAAGTTGAGATACAGTGTTTGGTTTTGTGGATTGCCTAACCATAGGGGCTGTCGTGGGATCTCCCTTCGCAAAGGGGGAATTCCTCTGCAATTATGGTTCAGTTGGTAGTTTGTGCTTCAGTTTGTGCTTTAGCAGTTCAGATACTCTGTTATGAGGGAGAGTGGAGGGAGTTTGGACCTGGCTGGTTTTTTTTTGGGTAAATTAGCTTGAAATTAAAAAAGGTTAACCGAATGTACAGCCTACAAGGGGCATACCCCAGGAGGAAAGAAAAGAAAAAAACAAGAATGACAAAAGTGCGGTAAACCATGCACAACCCGCATGGAGAGTTAGATGAAGTAAATACATGACAAGATGCCACCCGTACGATAAGTAAAGTAAATAGAGCTAAATGAAATAGAGCTACCGCCTGGCACAACCCGCCAGGCTAGGAAATAAGGTATGTAAAGTAAATAGCCGAGGTCAGAGATGACCACATGATAACCAACACCGAGGAGAAGCCACCGAGTAAGACGGCTACAAAGCAAGCTGATCAGCTACTACAAAGGAACAAGGCATCAAGAGACTCGAACCAGAGAAGACGGCATCCGACAAGGCTACTGCTGCTGCTCAGTACCCTGCACACCACGCCCAATCCTTCCGGCCTACTACTCCCTCATCCAAGCCTAAGGCTCGCCAAAACCTCCTGCTTAACCCAACTACCTAATAACCTCCTCCTCCAACGCTGGGCTAAGATAACCAAGAACCTGATACTACTAACTAGCCCAAAGCAAGCGCATACTACCCACTCATCAGAGGTCAACTACTACAGAGGGACAGGAATCGAGAAGAGTTTCGCACTAGAGATGACGACATCCGACAAGGCTACTGCTGCTGCTCAGTACCCTGCACACCACGCCCATTCCAACCAGACTACTACTCCCTCAACCCAAACCCCTAGGCTCGCTAACAACTAAAAGAGGAACAGAAAGAGAATCCACAAAAGTGGCCCCCCTAACCGCCGGAGGACCAAGCTGCTCCTTTCGATCAGTGAAAGCCACTAATCTAATCAAAACAGCCTGCAAAGCTACCCCTTTCGATCAGCGAACGATCACCAATCTAATCAATGACAGCCCAGGCAGCTACCTCGCTCAATCAGAACCCATCCAACGATCTAATCAACGGCAGTTGCAGCTGCTGCTACTGCGATGCTACCCCTTTCGATCAGAACAGACTCTAATCTAATCAACGATAGCCACGACCACAACTACTACGCACAACTTCAGGGCTAAACGAGCACAGGATCTAGGGATATAAAAAGGCTCAACAAAGAGCCCGAACCCCCGATTTCAGTCCAACAGGTGACCGCCTATCGGGGATCGCAGATACTAACAGTAAGCTGGCCCAAGAGTCCAGCAACAATTTAACAGTAATCACAGTAAACTGGCCCTATTGTCCAGTAACAATTGATCACAGATAAGCAATGCAAAGCTCATAAAGGATACAGTGACTGCCCATCAGGCAGTGGCTGGCCTGGCTAAGTTGCTGGGCTGGCTGACGGCCCAGGCTGTTGTTGTTGCAGTCCAACAAGCTGTTAATCTTTAGATGAAGTATTTGGTTGGGTTGAGCTCCTGGGCCAAAAAAGCTGTAACCCACCGACGAGGACTGAGCCCGGATCCTCACCATTCAGTGAGCTTCATCAACAGCCCAGCCCGTAATCTTGATCAGCCCCACGAGCAGAAGGCTCTGGGCAGGTCTGTGAGAATATATGTGAACCTAAACCACCAGCCGCGGTCGCCACAGGTACGGCCACACTCTAGCAGGTTCAGCCCAGATCTGTGACAGATGAAACCCACGGCTGGATTTTGTGACCACAACCGAGTAGCTCTGATTCAGCTCCGGTGTTGGTCTAGTGAGCATCCAGTCGAGATACCTGTGAGTAGAGAACCTCCGAGAAGACCCTGTTGTTGAAATCGGTCCACAGGAGGAGTTTGAACCAGATTCAGGAGTGAATCGGTGGCTCCGAGAGGAAACTTGTTGAAATCGGTCCACGGGGTGGACTTTGGTCCAGATTCAAGTGAATCGGTGGGTTTGTCCCTTGGAATATGAGAGTACCCAAACCGAGATACCTGGTACAGCACCTTCACCGGCAGCCATGGGAGCACTCCGGTGCTGGTCTTGAGGAAACCCATCCGAAACTTGGATGTATAGAAACCTCCGAAGAAGAGTTTAGTGAGATTAAATGTTTCCAATTTGAGCTGGGTACCTCAGAATCGGATATGTGGGAGGCGATGGAGGAGATCATTCCCTAAGGAGGGATGATCCCTTGCCGTCCTTTATTCCTGCCGGGCTGATTTTGGCTGGGTCAGAGGGAGCTTTCTCTCTCTAGATTAGAGAGAGAAGCTCCCAAGCCAATGTGCACTTCTTGAGTTCTCTCTGCCGTGGACCTGACTGGTTGCCTTTGAGTGACTAGTATTGTGGGAGGTGTGAGTCTTCCAAGGGTGTTGAGGTGTGAGCACCATAGGCATAAGTGATGAGATGAGTGGTGTTGTGAATTTTGTAATGAGATAGTGGGTGTCTCATAAGTGATGAGATAGCTGCTGCTGCTGTTTTCTATGGTTTGATCTACTAAGGCTCAGTTGCTTATTGGTCTGAACCTGTTTTGCCTACTCTGTTGCTGCTGCTAGGGATAGCAGCTGTCCTGTTCTGAACCTGTTTTACCTGTTCTGCTGCTAGTTTTCTGCTATTGTTGACTGCTGTATCCTAGCTGTTGTTTTACCTGTTCTGCTGCTAGTTTTCTGCTGTTTTACCTGATAGATTGTTGTGTTGTTAGAGCACAGCCAGTTCATGGCTTCATTACCATCATAGCAGCTTGGTTTGAAATGTACTTAAGGTTCAGATATCCCCAAGTCAGCTAAGGTTCAGATTCTGATTCTGTTGTTCTGATCCTTAGCTGGTTTTGCTTCTATTATCAGCATTGGGTAGTAGTGTAGCTACTTAGTTGCCTGCCTAACCAATAGGGGCTGTCTTTGGGATCTCCCTTCGCAGAGGGGGAATTCCTCTGCAATGTGTCACCTGCTTTCACAGGTTGTAAATGAGAAAGAATGGGTACTGTGTATACGGCAACCCCTCGAGGGGGCTCTGCCTTCTCTCTAGAATCTCTAGAGAGAGAAAGGGGTTTTCCCCATTCAAAATCACCATACGGCTTAGGATCAGGCTGAACCAGAGGTAAGAACCAGACTTCTCATTCTCACATCCAGCCGTGGGTTTCTCTCAACTTCACAGAGGGAGACCCGTGCTTCAGCACCCACTCAAATTTCTCACTTATTGATGCACTGAAACTCAATTATTCAGCATCACATGGATTTGCAAATCCTCCACGAGTTGCAGATCCTCACAACCCACTCGATCTAAATCCCAATCAAGCGGAAGTGGGGTTCTTCAGATTGGTTCTTGAACTCACGCTAATATGGCGTTGTGAACCGGCGGTGGGTCAACCAGTCCCTTCCAAAGCCGGAACAGCGGGTTAGCCATCACAGATCTGGTCGCCGATTGCGGGTCAGCGGGTCAACCTATCATCCTGGTGGTGGTGTTCACATCTGGACAGCCGTAACCCACCTTCTCTCAAGCCGTTCTTCACTGTCCATGGTGAATCAGCCATCATCTACCCACATCGGCTGAGTATTCCAAGCACCCACGCCCAGCCGTAAGGGTTGGAACGGACGGTGAGTATTCAGATTTTGTGGTATTTTCAGTTACAATACCTGCTCTGTGCTTGCAAGGGCTCAGATTAGGGTCAATCATCAATCCCAGATGGATTTTGGATTTACAGAGGTAAACCACGGTTCTCATACATTTCAGTTCAGTTCAGTTCGTAAATTTCTGCCGAGTTCCAATTTGTTGGACCTATGGGCCAGTTTACTGTTAGTATCTGCAATCCCCGATAGGCGGTCACCTGTTGGACTAAAATCGGAGGTTCGGGCCCTTTGTTGAGCCTTCTTATATCCCTAAATCCTGTACTATTTTAGCCCGGAGGTTGTGCGTAGTAGTTGTGGTCGTGGCTATCGTTGATTAGGTTAGAGTCCTTTCTGATTGAAAGGGGTAGCTTTGCAGTAGCAGCAGCTGCAGCTGCCACTGATTGGATTGGTGGTGGATTCTGATTGAGCGAGGTAGCTGCCGGGGCTGTCATTGATTAGATTGGTGGTCGTTCACTGATCGAAAGGGGTAGCTTCGCAGGCTGTTTTTGATTAGATTAGTGGCTTGCACTGATCGTAAGGAGCAGCCTGGTTCACCGGCGGTTAGGGTGCCCACTTTTTGTGGTTACTCTTTCTGTTCCTCTTTTAGTTGTTAGCGAGCCTAGGGTTTGGGTAGAGGGAGTAGTAGTCTGGATGGAATGGGCGTGGTGTGCAGGGTACTGAGCAGGGTAGCCATGTCGGATGTCGTCATCTTCAGTTCGAGCCTCTTCTCGGTTCCTGTCCCTCTGTAGTAGTTGACCTCTGATGAGTGGGTATTATGCTTGCTTTGGGCTTGTTAGAGGTATTAGGTTCTCGGTTCTCTTAGCCCAGCTATGGATGAGGAGGTTATTGGGTAGTGGGTTTTAGCAGGTGGTTTTGGCGAGCCTTAGGCTTGGATGAGGGAGTAGTAGGCCGGAAGGATTGGGCGTGGTGAGCAGGGTACTTGGCAGGGTAGCCCTGTAGGATGCCGTCAACTCTGGTTCGAGCCTCTTGATGCCTTGTTCCTCTGTAGTAGCCGTTCTGCTTGCTTTGAAGCCATATTACTCGGTAGCTGTTCTCCTCAGTGTTGGTTATCATATGGTCATCTCTGGCCGTGTCTATTTACTTTATTTCCTAGCCTGGCGGGTTGTGTCGGGTAGTAGTTCTATTTCATTTATCTCAGTACACATGGCATTTTGATATGTATTTACTTTATCTTACTTTCCATGCGGGTTGTGCATGGTTTACCGCACTTTTGTCATTCTTGTTTTTTTTTTCTTTTTTCTTTTCCTCCTGGGGTATGCACCTTGTAGGCTGTACATTCGCTTAATCTTTTTAATTTCAAGCTAAATTACCCAAAAAAAAAAGAATGGGTACTGTGTTGTAATTGTTTAAGAACAGTTGTACTGTTTTTTTTTTTTGGGTAAATTAGCTTGAAATTAAAAAAGAGGTTAAGCGAATGTACAGCCTACAAGGGGCATACCCCAGGAGGAAAAGAAAAGGAAAAAACAAGAATGACAAAAGTGCGGTAACCATGCACAACCCGCATGGAGAGTAAGGTAAAGTAAATACGTAACCATGCACAACCCGCATGGAGAGTAAGGTAAAGTAATTACGTAACCATGCACAACCCGCATGGAGAGTAATATAGAGTGAATACATAACAAAATGCACTACTACCTGGCACAACCCGCCAGGCTAGGAAATAAAGTAAATACGGTGAATATGGTAGATAGTCATGGCCAACAAAGCCGCAAGATAACCAAGAACCTGATACCCCGAACTAGCCTAAAGCAGCATACCACCCACTTATCAGGAGTCAACTACTACAGAGGGACAGGAACAAGAAGAGAAAGGATGGACTCAACTTCCTTAACGACCTAAAATGTGTCCTGGTTGGGAGCTTCTCTCTCTAACCTAGAGAGAGAAAGCTCCCTCCGGTCTGCCACCACCATTTCCGGCTGGATCTCGCCGGTATCAACAGCAAGGAGGCCGAAGTAAACTAGACCAGGCAGGAAGAAGCGGCAGTCCTCGGGCAAGGGAGCCCCTCGCACGACAGGGGCTCTCCTCCACCGCCCCTTCTACATCCAGGCCCGGCCAGCCCACAACTGGCCTTCGATGGCCTTTTCAACCCTCAGTCGGCCGTCCAGGCCCGGCCAGTATAGCAGCTTAGCCCTCGTGGCTGAGTTGCCTTTTCAGATCTGGAAGTGACGATCAGGCCATTCCCAGCGATCAACCCGCTGCCGTGGGGCTTAGCCGGGGTGGGGCACAACTCCAAGCCGTGGGTTCTCTGACGTGGAACCCATTCCCAGCCCTGCCACCGCCGTGGGTTCTCTCCATTCCCAGTCCCGCCGCCATGGGGCTTGCCGTGGGTTCTACTAGCCATGGCTTTTGCCCCTCGAACGGAGGAGGGTTCATCCATGGTCGGAGGTGGGTAGCCCCAACAGCCATGGCCGCCGGTCATGGTTGGTCCAAGTTTTCAGATCCACCGGTCGTCGGTCGGTACAGCAACGATCAGGCCCATTTGGGCTCAACAGCCGACGGCTGCCGGAGTCAGTCCGGCCATCGCAGTTCATGGCCCTAGCTGGCCAGATCTGGGACGCTCTAAGGCCGTCGGCCAGTCAATAGCCCGGGTTCAACTGGGCCAGCCAACATCCTGGCAGGCTAGCCAAGAGGCCAGCCAGGCCAGTCACGCACCAGCCCGGGCAGGCAAGCCGTCGGGCACAGCCTGCCTTCAGCCCGGGCAGCAAGCAGCAAGCAGTCATCTGTTTATTGTCAACCTGTTTGTTTATTGTCAATCTGTGTATAGTTTGTTCGGCGACCCCCGATAGGCGGTCATCTGTTGGACTGAAATCGGGGGTTAGGCTCTTGGTTGAGCCTTTTATGTTTTCCGTAGTATGTATTGCGAGGACTTCGAGGGCCTCTAATTGTACCTTATACCGACGGTTGGTGTCGGGTATTTACTGCTATTGCCACGCCCGTGTCAAGGTTCCCCGCTGAACTTTCTATTCCTTGGGATAGTTTGTTCGGCGGGGGAAAGATCACGGGCAACCCATGTAGCCACTTGGCGCTCTTTATATTTTTTCTTTGTCTTACCTGGGGTATGCCCCTTGTAGGCTGTACATTCGGTTAACCTCTTTTATTTTCAAGCTAACCGCCCTAGGGCATTACCCAAAAAAAAAAACAAGAAGAGATTCGCACTGGATAAGACGACATCCGACAAGGCTACAGCTGCTGCTCAGCACCCTGCACACCATGCCCATTCCAACCAGACTACTACTCCCTCAACCCAATCCCCTAGTCTCGCTAACAACTAAAAGAGGAACAGAAGAGAATCCACAAAAGTGGCCCCCTAACCGCCGGTGGACCAAGCTGCTCCTTTCGATCAGCGAAAACCACTAATCTAATCAAAAACAGCCTGCGAAGCTACCCCTATCGATCAATGAGAATCCACCAATCTAATCGATGACAACTCCGGCAGCTACTAAGCTCAATCAGACTCCATTCATAATCTAATCATCGGCAACCACAGCTGCTGCTACTGCGAGTCTACCCTTTAACTAGAACAAAGTCTAACTAATCAACAAGCCGCGACCACTACTACTATGCCCAACCTCCGGGCTAAAAAGGTACAGGTTCAAGGGATATAAAAGCCATCAAAGAGCCCAAAACCCCCGATTTCAGTCCAACAGGTGACCGCCTATCGGGGGTCGCAAAAACTAACAGCGAACTGGCCCATAAGTCCAGCAACAAAATGACAGTGCAATATACAGTGCATTGCTTGACCAATATATCAATAAAACAATAAAATTACCCACTGCCCGGGCCATCCAGCCTGCTTACCTGCCCGGGCTGGCCTGCCATCGGGTGGCTGCTGCCTGCTACTGCTGCTGCCCGCTGCTGCTGCCGCCTGCTGCTTGGCCCGGGCTGGCTGCCGCCTGGGCTGAAGCCGCTGCCTAGCCTCTGCCCGAGCAAAACAGTCCCTGGCAGCACTGCTGCCTCCCCGCCCGAGCCACTCACGGGTGGCCTGCCCAGGCTGGCTTGCTGGCTGGTGCCCGGGCTGGCTGGTAGGGGGTTGGTGGGTTGCTAGGCTGGCCTCGCCAGGCTAGCTGTGGCTGGCCGCCCCACTGCGGCTGGAGATGGTGGCCGATGGCTGCTGATGAAGGCCGACGGCTGACTTGCCGGACAGATCAGGCCGGAGAGGGCCCTGACCGCCCGGGCTATAAGGAGAGCATTGGCCAGGCCTGGCCACTGAGGTACCCGACGCCAGGGCTGAATGAGCCCCACGGCGGCTGTGGGCCATGGCGGTTGCCAAGATGGCTGTGAAGTCCACAGCGGGGATGGGGATGAAAACAAAGACCAGTGGCTGAGCCACGGCGGTTGATTGAGCCACGGCAGTTGGTGTTCCAGAGCTCCATGAACCTTTGCTGTTCAGATCTGAACTTGTAGACCTCAGTGGTGACTTTGCTTTGCGGCCATGCCACTGTACGAGCACAATTGAAGCAGCAAAGTTATCTCCGGCAAGGCCTGGCAGAACAGTAACGAAGTGCTTCGATCCATGGGGTTCCGGACCCAAGGGTTGCCGGATGTAAGATGGGCGGAGGAGGAGAGACGCCCTAGAGAGGGAGGTTCCTTGCCCAAGCTGTAGCTGTGGACTGCTGCGGCTGTCCAGCTGGGTTGGTCGTTGAAGACGATGAACAGTGCCGCCTGACATGGTCAGCGCACTTCCAGATCTGGAATGGCCGGTGGGTGAAGTGGATGGAGATAAGGGCAACTCAGCCACGGCTGAGCTGCTGTACTGGCCAGGCTTGGACGGCCGGCTGTGGGTTGAATCGACCTTCGAAAGCCAGCTAAGGGCTGGCCGAGTGGAAGGGTTGGAGATGTTGATTCCCGATCTGGTATGTAGAGGGGCGGTGGAGGAGAACCCCTTTCGTGCGAGGGGCTCCCTTGCCCGAGGACAGCTGCTGCTGCCATTGGAGAGGGTGGCCGGCGAGGCTGGGTTGGGCTGGGTCAGACGCAGCTGACTGCTGCCGCCTGTAAGTGGCCGGATGGGAGCTTTCTCTCTCTAGGTTAGAGAGAGAAGCTCCCCCGAACCCAACCTGCTAATGTTGTACTGTTTTGTTTTGTCCTACCCATTGGGGGGCTGTCCATGGGAAATCAGTAAAAGGAATCACCATATGTAATCAGTGGAAGGAATCGTTGTATTTCTTTTGTAAATCAGAATGGCTACTTTCTGAGCCTCACTATGCTGCTGCTGCATGTTCTGAGCCCCACTAAGCTGCTGTTATCTGTCAGTAGGTTTATCTGATCTGTATCTGCTGTTCTGTTCTGTTCTGAAGGGCCACAGCTGATGTTCTGAACCTTAGCTAGTTTTGCACCTGTTATCCCTGTGATGAAATCTGTGTTCAGAAGTGACAAGTTTTGCATTAGAGAGCACAGCCAGTTCATGGCTGATGTTCTATCCCTGTTCTGAACCACAGCTGATGTTCTGCACCTGTTCTTGCAGCTGGCCATGACTGACCAAGTGACAAGTTTTGCTGTTCTTGTACAGTGGTAAGGGAATGTTATCCCCCTTTTTGTAGATGGATAGGAAACAATGTATACCCTTTTGTTTTGTTTCCATCTATTCAGTATGTTATCTACTGGTATTACCCTCCTCATGTAGCCATTTGGCCTTCCTTTCCATTTTCTTTATCTTCCATTCTTTCTTTGTTTTGTTTCCTCCTGGGGTATGCCCCTTGTAGGCTGTATCTCTGGTTTCCTTTTTTTTAATTTTAAAGCTGATTTACCCACACAAAAAAAAAAGTGATGCCCCAAACTCTAATAAACCTATCATTTTGTGAGCCTGCGGGCAACTTAGGCAGCGACAGCAATCTACCCTTAACCATGTTAAAGGTTTTGTGAACAACAACTTCCCAGGTGTTAGTGATAGCTTGAAACTTCCTCAAGTTTCTCTCTATCCAAAGATGATATACTGTGGCAGTGAATATCAGTTTAGTGACAACATTCCTTAGAGTTTTTCCCCTAAAAGAGGAAAAATGGGTAATCCAAACTGGCATGAAGCTTTTCGAAGATGGGGGCAAGGGAACTTCTCTCTCTAGAGAAGTTCTCCTCCACCGCCCAACCATATCCGGCCTCCTGGTCCGGCCAACCTATTTCCGGCTATTCCAGCCGTGGGTTTTATCCATCCTCACAGAGAGAAAAAGGGGTATTCCCCATTCAAAATCACCATACGGCTCCTATCGATTCAGCCCTCTTTGTCGAGGCTATTTCAAAATCAGCACCCACGGAATCAGCGCACGAGGTGGGTTTGATTGGTTGTTCCGAAGGCCAACTCCACCGTTGGGTTTCTCGGCTGGTTCAAGCAGCAGAGATGACCCCAAAACTACTGGGATCCATCTCATCTTCAAGGTGAAAACCCAGAGCTCCTAGCTCGTGGGTACTGTTCATAGCAACGGAATATCGATCTCAGATCTGACGTAGTTAGCAGCCACGTCACCGCTCGATGCGTACGGCGGAGGGCAGCCGCTCGTCGGAAATAGTGGTGTCCGGTTTGGGTTAGCTTTCTCCTCGGGGGCGACGGCAGCTTCGGAGCTGGGCATCATCGACAACGACCTTGGGTTCGCCGGCCATGGTGGTTTCGGGCCGGCCCAAGTTACACCTGTGATTAGCTTCATCAGTGATTGTAACTGTCCGAATGGAGCAGCCGCTGATCATTGTAGGGTCATTCAGGCTCGATTCTCGCTGGACCTTTCAGCGGCAGGTATCACTATTTGACTTGTCTATTCATTTTCCGGTGGGTAGCCGGCAGCCTCGGGTTGCTTGCCGGACATGGTAGTTTTCTATTTGGGCCGGCCCTAGTTCCCAGGTTGGAGCTACACAGTGTCAGTCCTTTATTCACAGGGGCTGTTCATCATTCACAGTCATCTGCAGCAGCAGGCCAGCAGGCAGTGGGCAGCAGCAGCAGGAGGCAGCTGCCGCCCGATGGCAGACCAGGCCTAGCCCGGATTGCTTGGTTATGCTGCTAATCATTTTGATGTTATTTTCTATTGTAATCAGTGCGGGTTGTGCACTGGCCATTATCTTTATGTTTTTCGTAGTATGTGTTGCGAGGACTTCGAGGGCCTCTGATTGTTCCATATACCGACGGGTTGTGTCGGGTATTTACTGCTTTTCCCACGCCGTGTCCAGGTTCCCCGTTGAACTTTTTATTCCGTTGGATAGTTTGTTTGACGGGGCTTGGACACGGGCAACCCATGTAGCCACTTGGCTCTTTATGTTTTTCGTTTTCTTTTTTGCTTTGTCTTACCTGGGATATGCGTAGCTTGATCCACATGTTTGGGCTGACCTATTGCACTAGCCACCCTACTTAATCCCTCTTCTGTCCAACACTCTGGGGGCAGATTATGAAGCTTAACCCAAGTAGGGATAGAAGATGGAGAGATCTTAGATGGTGTCATCATTCTTCTCCATTTCTTTAGAACAAGGAATTTTTGAGAGAAGAACCAAGGTCCCCCTTCTAGGACAGCTAGTTGACATGCTTCATCTTTAAACTTAAAACATAAGAACCCTGCATTATCTGACTTGACTGACAACAGGCCATCCTTAGTCATCTTTCCCCACTGCTTATGGGCAGTTGAACTAGCTAGTCTAAAGTCCATCCTCTCATCTAGGAAATGACCAACCAAGCAATGTGACCAACAATTTTCATCCAAATGAGTAATGTCAAGTTCAACAACAGCATTCTTCCCTCTTTTTAATTATGGGTAGAAATCTAACTTCATATTACTCGAGGGCCCTTGGGACCTAAATAGGGAGGCCCAGTTCTTATTAGTTTGTACCTGACGATTCATGGCTTTAGGTTGAGATACAGGGTTAGTACTCGTGGATGCATGATTCACTGGGTTTGGAACAGCACCCGACTGATATCTAGGTTTTGTATCCTCGACAGGATACCCTAGGTTAGGGTCTCCTTCGACATAGGGAGTTCCCCTAGAATTATACAAAATCGTAGGATTAGAGTTAGAATTCCGAACCTCTGAGGGAGTACGTTGGAACTGGTAGGTGTTCCCATGGAGATGAGCCACCCTTGCTCTTGCTTCTGCTTCCCTTACCAGTCCATCCTTGAAAGCAGCTTGCTGCACTTCCTGAGCATCAGTAGTATTGCCTTGCGACTTTGGGCTAATTGCCCCCGCCCCATTCGAAGATGATGGTGTAGCCGAGCCCTTCATTGCGTCTTCAGCTTCTACCCTCAACCCCTCCTCGAAAAAAGCCTGCTGTAACTTTTTTTTTTGGGTAAAATGCCTGCTGTAACTTCCGCGCTGAAGTCATACTCTTGGCCGATTTAGGGCTGTGAGCCCCAAATCCATTTGGGGGGGATGAATGACCCGAAATTAATCGGGAGGAAGGATCAACTTCCGTTGAAATGAAGGATTTCGTGACTGTAGGACTAGAAACAGGGCTGATACTTGACTTAGGTCTGTACGAACCGAAACCAGCTTTATGCGTTATGGAAGTAGATTGCCGGAGAGAAGATCCCAACTTAGGATCATTCGTAATGAACAGGGGAGGAGATCCCATTACCAACGAGTTATCGCTCTTAGGGTTTTCAGATATCACCTGTTGTAGGCGAACAGAGCCATTTGGATCTGAGATAGACTTCTGTTTCCTGCGGATTTCGTTAGAGTCAATCGCTTTGAGTCCAAGTCCCTCCTCCATGGAGATCGTACCTTCGGCCATGGAGAAACAGCTATCCCCGACCTTGTTTCACCCAAATCACCTACATGTCAGAAATCGCCCTTGCTTGGTTCCCCTCATCAAAGCGGCTATGATGGAACTTCTAGAGTCCAACAGCTCATAACTAGGAAATTATCTGCATCCCAGAGACTTGATATGGTTATGGAAGTTTCTGACAAAGAAGTTAAGGATATTTTTTGGTCTCTTAACCCACAAAAAGCCCCTGGTCCCGATGGGTACAATGCTACCTTCTATCATAAAGCCTGGCCTATGATTGGCCATGAGGTCACCTCTGCAGTCAAGTCATTTTTCAGATCTGGCCAACTACTTAAGAAAGCCAATGCAACGTTGGTTGCTCTTGTGCCTAAAATTCCTAACCCTTCAAAAGTTGGGGACTATAGGCCAATCTCATGTTGCAACCTCATATACAAGTGTATTATTGCCAAGATTCTTGCTAATAGAATTAAATCTGCTCTTCCTCACCTGATTGATCCAGCACAATCTGGCTTTGTGCAGGGTAGGAGGATTGCAGATAACATCTTCCTCACACAGGAATTGATGAAAGGGTACCACAAGCAATCCCCCTCACCTAGATGTGCCATGAAAGTTGACATAATGAAGGCTTATGATAATGTTAGGTGGGAATTCCTTTGGGATGTCCTTTCATCTATGAACTTTCATCCCCAAATGATTAGGTGGTTAAAGGCATGTATAACCACTACCAACTACTCCCTAAGCTTCAATGGGGAGTCCATTGGGTACATTCCTGGTCAAAGGGGCTTAAGGCAGGGTGACCCCATTTCCTCATACCTATTCGTTATAGTCATGGAGGTACTTACTTGTATTCTCAAGGAGAAAACCCTACTGCTGGATTTCAATTTCCATTAGAAATGTGGATCCACCAAGCTGGTTAATCTGTGTTTTGCAGATGACCTTATGATCTTTTGCAAGGGGGATATAAGCTCTGTCTCACACATCAAGTCCTCTTTGGAAGAGTTCCAGTCTTTATCTGGGCTTTCCCCTAGTCCAAACAAGAGTACTATCTTCTTCTCAGGTGTTAACTCATCCACCAAATCTTCAATCATGCACATTCTAGGTTTTCAGGAGGGATCTTTACCTGTTAAGTATTTGGGTGTTCCCCTTTTGTCCACTAAACTTAAGCACTCTGATTGTAAGATTATGGTAGATAAAATTATTGCAAAAACAAAATCTTGGACCAATAGATACCTCTCCTATGCTGGGAGAATTCAGCTAATCAAGTCCATATTGTTCTCCATGCAGACATATTGGTCCTCTCTCTTCATCCTTCCTAAGAAAGTCATTAAGGAGGTGGAAGTAATTTTAAGAGCCTTTTTCTGGACTGGACCTGATCTCAAAACTTCTGGAGCTAAGGTCTCTTGGGAGCACCTCTGCTCCCCAGTTCAAGAAGGCGGACTGGGTTTTAAATCTTTGGAAATCTGGAACAAATCTGCTATGGCTAAGCACATTTGGTTCCTTGTGTCTGGTGGAGAACAATCCATGTGGTGCCAATGGGTTAAATCCTACTTACTCAGAGGTAGAAGCTTTTGGAGTATTAAGACTCCCAGTAATCCCTCCTGGGTATGGAGGAAAATTCTATCTCTGAGGCCCCTTGTTCAGCCTTTTATTACATACAAGCTGGGGGATGGAATGTCTACCTCTCTGTGGTATGATAATTGGCACCCCTTAGGTCCCTTATTTTCAAAGTTTGGCCAGAGAATTGTTTACGACTCTGGGCTTACTAAGGATGCAACTGTTCATGATATAATTCACAATTATCAATGGGGCCCGTAACATTAGGTAGGGAAAATGCAAGGGTTCTCAGCTTCTCTCTCTAAACCTAGAGAGAGAATGCACTCCCCTTGGAAATCAACCTCCGATTCTACAAATTACAGAGGTAATTTATGCTCTGTAAGAACAATCCAGCCGTGGGTCTCCAATCTCACAGCGGTAGCATCATCACTCACGAAGGTGGGTCGGAAATCTAACTCATCTTAGTCGTGGGTCGGAAATCTAACTCATCTTAGCCAAATGGGATCTGGACTCCATACGGTAGCATCATCATCTATCATCACTCGAAGGTGGGTTCTCTCACCAACGGACTCATAATGGGAGCATCATCATCTATCCTCTACAGTCGTTGTGTCCTTACTTCCCCAAACCGATGGGGTTAGCTAGGGCGGCGATCTCTCAGTAACCGGCGGCGGGTTGAAGTGGTTCTCGGCTGGGTTTTGTCGCTTGGTACCAGACAGATTCCAGATCACTAACTCCACCGATTCATTCTAGAATCTGGTTCAAAGTCCACCCTGTGGACTAATTTCAACTCCAGCCTTCTTCTCGGAGGTTCTATACACAGGGCTTTGAGTTGGAGAGTCTTCTTTGAGGACTATTCATGCCAAATGTCCATCACTCACGAAGCTATAGCTTCAACTTCCATGGCTTCAGTCGGTGGGTTCAGTTCAGTCCACACTGACATCATTCCGCCGGTGGTAGCTTCACTCATGTCTGACCGGAATTCACTCCAATTGTTGCCGATGAAGTTAAGGTGAAGTCCTGATTTCATCCTTTGATTTGCAGCGGTTGTGGTTGTTCCAATTGGACACCTCTCAGTTGGATCAAAAAACTGAGTTTGGGTTTAAAAAAATTGAGCTGTCGAGCTCAAAAATTGCTCTCGGGCTGGCTGGTAGCAGTCCACCAATCCAATCAATACTTGTTGCTGGACATTAGGGCCAGTTTAATGTGATTTTCTGTGAACCTCGACGGGCAGTCACCTGTTGGACTGAGGTCGAGTGTTTGGGCTCTCTGTCGAGCCGCGTTATATTCCTAGATCCTTTGCTTCTTAGCCCGGTAGTTGTGCGTAGTATGGTTGGGTGTAGCTATCATTGATTAGATTAGAGTTTGTGTTGATTGAAAGGGGTTGCCTTGCGGCTGCCACTGATTAGATTGGTGTGGATTCTGGTTGAGCGAGGTAGCTGCCGGGGCTGTCCATGATTAGATTGGTGGTCGTTCACTGATTGAAAGGGACATCTTTGCAGGTTGTTTTTTGACTAGATTGGCGGTTTGGCGCTGACCGAAAGATGCAGCTTGGCTATGGTTCGTGTGGCCACTTCGTGTGGTTCATCTTTCTGTCCCGCTGTTAGTCGTTAGCGAGCCTAGGGGATTAGGTTGAGGGTGTAGTAGTCTGGATGGATGAGCGTGGTGTGCAGGATACTTGGCAGGGTAGCCCTGTCGGATGCAGACATCTCCGGTTCGAGCCTCTTCTCGGTTCCTTGTCCCTCTGTAGTAGCTGATCTCTTTGAGTGGGTACTTTGCATGCTCTCTGGGTCTGAGGGTGTAGTAGGTTCTTGGTTTGCTTATCCCAACTTTGGAGGACGTGGTAGTTGGTAATTGGTTGACATCAGGTGGTTCGGGCGAGCCTTAGGTTTGGATGAGGGGGTAGTAGGCCGGAAGGATTGGGCGTGGTGTGCAGGGTGCTTGGCAGGGTAGCCTTGTCGGATGCCGTCATCTCTGGTTTGAGCCTCTCTTGGTGCCATGTTCCTTTGTAGTAGCCGTTCAGCTTGCTTTGAAGCCGTGTTGCTTTGCTGCCGTTCTCCTCAGTGTTGGTTATCATGTGGTCATCTCTGGCCGTGACTATGTACTTTACATCCTAGCCTGGCGGGTTGTGCCAGGTGGTAGTTCAATTTCAGTTCATATCATGTAATTTACGCTCGTACCACTTCATATCATACCCCGTAGTACTATCCTTCTACTTAATTGGATAGTACTACGAGGGTATGATTTCTACACTTTGACACTTTTGTTATTTTATCTACAATATCCTACTCTCCATGCGGGTTGTGCATGGTTAACGCATTTTTCTTAATCCTCTTGTTTTGTTTTCTTTTCCTCCTGGGGTATGCCCCTTGTAGGATGTACATTCGGTTAACCTCTTTTAATTTCAAGCTGATTTACCCAAAAAAAAATTATCAATGGGCCCTCCCGGGCACACAAACCCTTGACCTAAATGAGGTCAGAGCTGATTTGCATAAGGTTGCATTTAATCCTATGACCAAGGATTATTGCAAGTGGACACTTAATACTTCAGGGAAATTCACTATCTCATCCCTTTGGGACAATCTAAGAATCCACTTTCCTATTGTTACATGGCATAAGGTTGTGTGGTTTCCTGGCCATATTCCTAGGTGCAGCCTAATCACCTGGATGGCCCTTTTGCATAGGTTAAACACTGAGGATAGGCTTGTTTTGTTTGGCCTCAAGTCATTATCCCAATGCACCTTTTGCCCTGCTGAGGAAAGCCATGCCCATCTCTTTTTTGATTGTCCTATGGCTTCCCAGATCAGGTGTATCCTGTCCCCTAAGTCCCCCCATGTGAGTGGACAACAGGGTTGGCAGTCTTGGGTGGACTGTCTCTCTAATTTGAGAGGTAAGTCTTTAGCCAACACCATTGCAAAACTGACCTTCACAGTGTATGTTCATCAGATTTGGTTGGAAAGGAATTATAGGAAGTTCCAGAACACTTTTTTTTTGGGTAAATTAGCTTGAAATTAAAAGAGGTTAAGCGAATGTACAGCCTACAAGGGGCATACCCCAGGAGGAAAAAAAAAGAAGAAAAAACAAGAATAATAAAAGTGCGGTAACCATGCACAACCCGCATGGAGAGTAAGGTAAATGACATATGGGTAGAGATAATAGCCCCGTTGTACTAATGATAGCACAACGAGGTATGATATGGATGGATAAAAGTACAAACATGTGGTAAAATGAAATGGACATGAAAATAAACTACTTCCTGGCACAACCCGCCAGGTTAGGAAATAAAGTAAATAGTTACGGTTAGAGATGACCACAAGATAACCAGACTTAGGAAAACCGCTACAAGTAGAACAGCTTCCAGGCAGTCTGAACGGCTACTACAGAGGAACAGGCATCAAGAGGCTCGAACCAGAGTTGACGGCATCCGACAAGGTCCCCTGCTAAGAACCCTGCACACCACGCCCAATCCTTCCGGCCTAACACTCCCTCATCCTAACCTAAGGCTCACCAAAACCACCCACTGAAGCCAACTACCCAGAAAACTCCTCCACCAAGTCTGGGCTAAGAAAACCAAGAACCTAGAACTTCCAGCCTCAAGTCTAGTATAATACCCACTCAAAGAGATCGGCTACTACAGAGGGACACAAACCGAGAGAGGCACGACCTGGAAATGTCGGACAAGGCTACCCTGCTAAGTACCCTGCTCACCACGACTACTCCCCCCTGACCCTAATCCCCTAGGCTCGCCAACGACTAAAAGCGGGAAGTAAGAGAAACCCCAGAAGAGGCCACTCAAACCCCAAGCGGTCCAAGCTGCCCCATGCTCAATCAGAAACCATCCAAAGATCTAATCAGAGCACCCGCAGCTGCTGCTACTGCAAGACTACCCCTTTCAACCAGAACAGAAACTAATCAAAGACAGCTCAGGCAGCTACCCTGTTCAACCAGAACCATCCACAGATCTAATCAGAGCACCCGCAGCTGCTGCTACTGCAAGACTACCCCTTTCAACCAGAACAGAAACTAATCTAATCAAAGATAGCCACGACCACAAGAAACTACACAAAATCGCAGGCTAAAAGAACAGGAACTAGGGATACGAGGCTCGACCAAGAGCCTAACCCCCGATTTCAGTCCAACAGATGACCGCCTATCGGGGATCGCCGTACAAACAGTAGACTGGCCCGTTCGTCCAGCAACAGATTGACAATAAACAAATAAGTGCAAAGCGCATAATGAATAACAATAGGCGCAATGGATACGAGATTTTCAGCCAATCCGGGTTGCCGGGATGACTTCTTTGTGCTTGGTGCTTGCTGCCCGGGCTGAAGGCAGGCTGTGCCCGACGGCTTGCCTACCCGGGCTGGCCTGCCAACGGCTGGCTGCAAACAGCTGTTGATGATGGCAGGTGGCCTGGCCCACGGTGGCTGGTGGCAAGTTGATGGTAGCTGATGGCCTGTTGATGGTCTGGCCCACGGCTGTCGAGGCCCCAGAATGCCAGAACTGCCCTCATCTCCAGCAAGTTCAGACCGGCAGCTCGAGATCCGGCTAGCTAACAGCACCCCAAGGTCGCCGTCGCCGGACTGAACAGCAACCCAAGGTCGCCGTCGCCGTTGCCCATCATCAATCTACTCGGTTCAGATTGCTGTAAAAGGACCTGAGCGTGAAGCTCTGGGTCTTCCATGTGAACGAAGACCTCCGAATAGTTGAGCTCCTCGGTTGAGCTCCTCGGTTGCTCCTCGGTTTGGTTTCAGATCTGCCCGGAGCAGATCCAAAATGGTACCCGCCGGTTCACGGCGGGGATGTGGTTGGAGACGAAGCCCACGGCTGTGGAGCTCCGGCCCATAGCGAAGTTTGACCGGACCAGAGGAAGGCCGGCCAGGTGGTGTGACCGCACCAGATCAGTCCGGAGCGGAGGGCGGTGGAGGGCGGTGGAGGAGAGCCTCTCTAAGAAGAGAGTATCCCTTGCCCGGAGGAGGTCTCCCTTCGCCTTCTGCCTCTTACTTCGGCCTCCTTGCTGTTGTTACCGGCGAGATCCCGCCGGAAATGGTGGTGGCAGACCGGAGGGAGCTTTCTCTCTCAAGGTTAGAGAGAGAAGCTCCCAGTGCTGCTGCTGTACACGGCTATCAATCTGGAGCCAAACTTTGCCTACAAGTTCCAGAACACTTGTTGCCCTCCCGATGTGGTTGCCCATAAAATCTCCAATGTTATAAGGACTAGGCTGTTGTCCATTGCCAATTTGCCTAGTGGAATACTTTCTGGTCATTTAAAACACAATGGAACATTGTTTAAGTAATGCACTCCCAACACTTACATAACTTTATATCCTTCCATTCACCATTCCTATATTTCATGTTTCATCAAGAGCATGAGCATGTAAGAGAGTTGAGGAGCTAAGCAGGACTTCAAAGTCAGATCACTCCCAACACTTACATAACTTTATATCCTTCCATTCACCATTCCTATATTTCATGTTTCATCAAGAGCATGAGCATGTAAGAGAGTTGAGGAGCTAAGCAGGACTTCAAAGTCAGATCACTGAGTTGTGGCAGGTGCATCTTTTGTGTGCCAAGTCATGTGCCAAGTCTCGGCCTTCTAGTTCAGTTGGCTATATCTGCTATTACTTCTATTTTATCAGGTATATACCTTAACCTTTAATGACTGACATCTGAGTTACCATTTTGATGTGTGTACCCTGTGAGCTGTGTGCTCGTGCCCCTGAGTTTTTGTAGAGTGGAGGTAATAGTTAGTGGGAGACTTTGTGTAAGGGAGAGTTGAGGGTGTTCGGATCCCCTCTTTTGCTTTTAGTTTTTTGGAGAGTTAGGTTTCGAGGGGGTAAGGTGGGGAGCAGATAAGTGTTAGGGAGAGTTTGGTTCAGTTTCCCATACTGCTGCTATGATTGGTTTTGTGCATGAGGGATGTGCAGTATCCATCCATTCCTAAACCACTGGTTCTGTAGCTGTTTTCCTTTTATTTTCTGCATGCTGTGGTTTACTGCTACCAGCATGCTGTGGTTTGCTGTTATGATCTATTTTCTGCTATGTGCAGTATAGTGGCTGTTATTACCCTTGGCTGCTGTTTTTGATCAGCATTTGAGTGCTGCTTAACTGTTTTGTGATGACTGAGTTGCTGAACTGATTTACTGATGACAGTTGATAGACCATTTGATAGTCTATTATCCTGTTGAGTTCCTACTTCAATTGGACACCTCAGCCTGCTATCCCTCTCCCAGCTCTGATGTTCTCTTTTGTCCATTTTCTGTTGACTGCTATATCCTAATTGGTTGCTCTTTCCTGATGTAAGGGGCTATATCCTGTGTTCTGATGCCCTGCTGCTGCTTCTGTTAGAGCTGCACAGCTATAATGGCTGCCCAGTTGATTCTGCATATTCAGAATGTTGTGTATATGATGGCTGATCATATGTTATGTGTATATGATCTGCATTCAGCTTCTTTGTTCTTTTGTTTGGCCTAACCAATAGGGGCTGTCGTTGGGATCTCCCTTCGCAGAGGGGGATGTCCTCTGCATTGTTATTACCTGCTTTGAATTGTCAGATAGTTCAGTTCTGTATTTTGGTGGACACGGTTCAGCACTTGTCTGTTGTGGCTGCTCAGCATTGCTGACTGTTGTGACTGTGCTGCTGGACTGTTCTGAACCTGTTGCTGATGCTTCTGAGTTCTGAACCTGTTACTGCTTCTGAGTTCTGAACCTGTTATACCCTGCTTAACAGGTTCTGGAACATCCAGAACATCCAAGGATGGCTGTTCTGAACCTGTTGCTTATGCCCTGCTTCTGTTATGGAACATCCAAGGATGGCTGTTCTAGTCCAACACCAGAACTGCTCTCCATTGCCTTTGCCATTCACGGCCATTGCCAGGGGTTTCCTATTACCATGTGGAAATCCAGATGTTGTTACTGTCACATATGAAGGATTCACCTTTTGTATTTACTTTTGACATGTGTTTCTCTACCATCTCTTAGATGGAATTGAAACATGTGATTCCATGTTTGCTTAAATATTGCCTAGGTACATAATTTAGTTAATCCTTTTGGGTTAGATCAGCCCAATCGGTCCGTCTCAATTTAGCTTTGGCTTAGTTTAATTTTCTCAATCTTTGTTTTTTTTCTTTCCTTTTCTTTTCCTCCTGGGGTATGCCCCTTGTAGGCTGTACATTCGCTTAACCTCTTTTTATTTCAAGCTATTTTACCCCAAAAAAAAAAAAAAAAGATCCTCGCCGGAACCCTAATACGTCGCCGTGATCCTTATCTGCAAAACAGACAAGGGGTGAGTGCACCTTTGCCTCTCGTAGCAAAGGCCCTCCGATGCCTAAGTTAGTCTCACGAACTAATGGAAAACCCTATTTAAGCATAAGAGAATACGTATAACTGTAGTGTATTGTGTACCTTTTTCCTCTAGGTTTACCTTGTACTTATAGGTTTATGGATGCTCGCTGCCCAAGTATCCACGTTTCCCTAGGTTTCCTATCTCGTATAGGAAACCCAGAATATCTTGGATTCTTGTTCCCTTATCAGTTCATTACCTTAGTCTGTTTAGGACTCCTTTCCACAGCTAGCCGAACTTCCCATTCCCGTTGGGTATCTCTCCAAGATCCTTTTTTATTGGGATCTTATAGTATACACGGAATATCCCTGTTTCTAGAACCTTCTGGAACGTTTCCTGCATCTGGGATTGCTTTTCGTACAAATCCCCTCCTGTTCGGCTCCTTTGCTGCCGAACAGACTACTTGGACCAATGACTTCACATGTTACTGGTCCTCTGTTAATTCCTTGGTCCAATACTCTCTCGTGTTATTGGATCTTGACCAATGATTTCTCATATCATTGGTCCCTGTTGCCGACCGTCGTCCTGCACGGCGACTGCCCTTAACATAACTGTGTCGTGGTCCCACGTACCACGTGTTCGGGCCGTTCTTGCACCTGTTCGGGATTTACTCCCTACAATTGTACCGTTTTGGTGTGCTTTGGAACTGATTGGATGTTTTGGTAACGTATTGTACCGTTTTGTTGTGTTTTGGTACCGTAAGGATGTTTTGCCACAGTATTGTACCGTTTTGGTGTGTTTTAGAACTGTATGGATGTTTTGATAAAGTATTGTACCGTTTTGTTATGTTTTGGTACCGTATGGATGTTTTGGTACGGTATAGTACCGTTTTGGAGTGTTTTGGAACCATATGGATGTTTTGGTATGGTAAGGTATAGTACCGTTTTGTTGTGTTTTGGAACCGTATGGATTTTTTTTTTTGGGTAAATCAACGTATGGATTTTTTGGCAAGTTATTGAACCGTTTTGGCGTGTTTCGGAACCGTATGGATGTTTTGGTAAGGTATTGTACGGTTTTGGCGTGTTTTGGAACCGTATGGATGTTTTTGTAAGGTATTGTTCCGTTTTGTTGTGTTTTGGTACCGTATGGATGTTTTGGCACGGTATTGTAACATTTTGGTGTGTTTTCGAACTGTATGAATGTTTTGGTTTTGTAAGGTATTGTACCGTTTTGGTGTGTTTTGGAACCTTATGGATGTTGGTAAGGTATTGTACCTTTTGGTGTGTTTTGGAACAATATGGATGTGTTTTTTTTTTTGGGTTAATCAGCTTGAAATTAAAAAAAAAGATAACCGAATATACAGCCTACAAGGGGCATACCGAAGGAGGAAAGAAAGAAAATAAAATAAAACAAGAGACAGATAGAACCTAAGCCAAACGGCTACACAGGCCTAAGAGACAATGAAACATCTGTTTCCTGCCCATCTAAAAGATGGGAACAAAACAGATGGCAAAAGGATTGCCCAACGAGCAACCTAGTAAAATAAAAGCCATTCTGACAAAAGAAGTATAAAATTACAACTGAACTCCATGCTCTTGCATCTGGACTGGACTTGAACTTGTAACTTGACTTGACTTGACTTGACTTGAAACAATTAAGTAACTTGACTTGACTTGAAACAATTAAGCTATCAGAAAGTAACCATAACAGGAGGTCCCCTACTAGTTTAACTGGAACCAAACAGTAGAGGAGCAGCAGCCTTAACAGCAAAACAGCAGCAGGTCCTATACATCATCAACCTGACCAGCTTTTCAGTCATAGCAACATCATCATTGCAGCTGCAGGAAGCTGATAGAAACCAACAGATTATGGAGCTCAACAACAGCTCCTATACACCATCAACCTGTGTGAAGCTAGCAGCCACATGAACCAACTACAGCAGATTTGCACTGAGCTGAACAGTAGGCAAAACAGGACATAACAGCAGCAGCTGCTAGGCCTGTCAATGGACCGGATCCGATCCGGATCTGAAAAATCCGATCTGAATCCGAATCCGATAAGACTCGGATCCGATCCGATCCGATAAGACTCGGATCCGATAGTGATAATCCGAATCCGAATCTGAAAAAATCGGATCCGATCCGAAAATCCGAATCCGATCCGATTTGAAATTTTATTTTATTTTATTTTATTTAAAATTCCACAATTTTTTTTTTTTTGGGTAAAACAACTTTAAATAGAAAGAAAAGAATCGAACCGTATATACAGCCTACAAGGGGCATACCCCAGGAGGAAATGACTATACCAAATGGCTACATGCCTAGGAAATAACCTAATAGACGCTGTTTCCAGCCCATCTAGAAGAGGGGAAGAAAACAACGCAATGTCAACAAAACATAACATAACATAACATAAAACCCAAGTACATAGCTTGGGATACTTTGCTCCAAAACATAGCATGACAACAATATAGCTCAAAACATGCACAGGTTCAGAACATGCAGTAATCAGCAACAGGTTCAGAACATGCAGAAGTTCAGCCCTCACTTCTGACAGCAACAGCATCAAAACAGCATAAAAACACATCTGCTCAATTCAGCATCATAGCAGGAACTCTAGTTCTGCTGCTGCAACTGACAAGGCTTGGGAAACTTGCTCCATAGCAGTTAGGCAAGCTTCAGAACTGCCACAGCAGCTTAGTGAGGCTCGGCAGCAACAGTCTGTGTCCCCACACAACATGGACACAACATGGATACAAAACAGCAGCTTGGTTCAGAATCACCCCACGATTCTGTACAAAACAGCAGCAGAACTGGGCTGCTTCAGCCATACTGGACAGCAACAGCAGCAGCAGACCAAACAAATACAATACTGGGCCAACTACAATACTGGACTATATCAAACTTGGACCAAGGTTCACTCTGACACAGGGCAAACTACAATACTGGACTACACAGTTACTTGGACTACAACAACTGAACTTGCACCATACTAAACAATACTGAAAACAAAGCAAAACAATACAGAGGACTTCCCCCTTAGTAGACAGATCAGACATGCAGCAGCTTAGGGAGGCTCAGAACATGCAGCCATCCTTCCACTGATTTACAACCTGTGAATGCAGGTAACACGTTGCAGAGGAATTCCCCCTCTGCGAAGGGAGATCCCAATGACAGCCCCTATTGGTTAGGCAATCAACAAAACATAACTGGAAGTACACTGCAGTCCTGAATTGGAACATTTAACAAGTACTCAAATGCCCAAACTTTGAGCAGAAAATGTAACCTGCTAGTCTAACAACTTCTGAACCTCCTGCAACAAAACATATGCAGAACTGCAACAAAACAACTTCTGAACCTCCTACAACCATACAACAAAAAGCATTTCAGCTACCAAAACAGGTTCAGAACATTCAGAGCTGAACACAATCAGAACTGGGCCTTAGTAAAATCAGTCATCAGTCATCTGTCAATTACTGTACCAAATGCAGAATTGTAGCAACACTTTGGTATTACAAGGTCACAAGTATGCTACACATGTCAGAGCACACTACAGTTCACTCAGCAACAGTTCAGCATCCAAAAGTACTGTCAAAACAGGAATGCTGAAAGTTTGAATGCTGATCCCAATAGTAACATATGTAACAAAGTGGTGCACAGTCTACTGAAGTAGTCTACTGGTGCACAAAATGAACATGCAATTCTTCATGAGCAAAAGCAGCTATGAGAACCATCTACTTTCCTCACTAAGAGAACCCTCACTCCCTCCTCTGAACCTCACATAGCTCCCCCACTAAATATTACCTCCTCTCTCAAGGAATGTTGGGGCTCTAGCTCACAACTCACAGGGTTAACACACAATGTAGTAACTACCTGCTAGAATAGGCAGATTCAGAACTGAACAACAACAGGTAGGTTTTGTGACCTCTCATGCCAAGGATTAAGGTAACTACCTGCTAGAATAGAAGTAATAGAAGCCATAACAGGCTGCAGCCACAACAGGCCCCCTTTGAGTGATGTGGATTCCCATTTGAACCCCAATCTTGCTGACCAAACCTGCAACATCTAATGCCACAATATGAATACACTAACACACAACTACCCCATTACCCATTGATGCCCCACACTCTATTAAACCTATTATTTTGTGAGCCTACGGGCAACTTTGGCAACGACAGTAATCTACCCTTAACCATGTTAAAGATTTTGTGAACAACCACTTCCCAGGTGCTAGTTGTATTTTGAAACTTCCTTAAGTTCCTTTCAATCCAAATATGATATACTGTAGTAGTAAAAATCAACTTAGAGACGATATTCCTTAGAGATTTTCCCCTAAAAGAGGAGAAGTGGGTAATCCATGCTGGCCAAGGCCTAGGGGACCAACTCGTATCCATCTTTTCCAACATAGCATTCCAAACCCGTGTGGAAAAACTACAGTTGAAGAACAAATGATCATGGGTTTCACTACCCTGGCAAAAACTGCATTGGGAGATTGATTTAATCCCAAAGAGAACTAATCTATCCTCCGTGGAGAGTCTACCCTGGATGGCCAGTCATGTAATGAAGCTACACTTAGGAATATGCCCAGCAAACCAAACAGCCTTATGCCAATTTACCTTGGGGAAAGGAGCCCTCAATTCCTCCCATAGAGAGGCTATACTAAACTGTCCAGATGCATTCAGAGTCCATCTAACTTGGTCCCTGGAGCCACGCAAAGGTGGAAGATGCCGTCTAACTTCATTCAACTCCCATGTTTGCGTGATTGGGAAGGTCCAACCAGAATTGTGAACTATGAGGGACACTTTGGCATTCAATGGAAGGCCAGAGTCATAAACAATTCTGGAACCAAACTTATCCAACAGAGGGCCTAACGGGTGCCAAAGGTCAAACCACATGGATGTGTTCTCCCCATTACCAACTAAGTGACGTATGAAGGGTTGGACTAAATGTCTTAGATTAAGTAATTTCCGCCAAACCCAAGAGGGATTAGCAGGCATTTTAAGGCTCCAAAAGTTCCTACCCTTTAATAAGTAGGATTTAACCCATTGGCACCACATGGATTGCTCTCCCCCGGAGATCAAGTACCGTATATGCTTGGCCACCGCAGCCTTATTCCACACCTCCATAGATTTAAAGCCAAGACCCCCCTCATCTTTAGGGGCGCATAACTTCTCCCATGCAATCTTAGCCCCTGATCTTTTAAGGTCAGGGCCAGACCATAAAAAGGCCCTAAGGATAGATTCAACTTCCTTGATGACCTTTTTTGGTAAAATGAACAGGGAGGACCAATACGTTTGCATCGAGAACAAGATGTTCTTGATAAGCTGGACTCTCCCCGCATAAGTAAGGTCCCTATTGGTCCAACTTCTAGTTTTGGCAGTGATACTATCAACCAGCCTTTGGCAGTCTACAGCTTTAAGCTTTGTAGATAACAATGGAACTCCCAGATATCTCACTGGAAGGGACCCCTCCTGAAATCCCAAATCCTGCAAAATATTCTCCTTAACTCCCACACTAACACCAGAGAAGAATATGCTACTCTTACCTGTGCTAGGGGAGAGACCAGAAAGAGCCTCAAACTCATTCAATGCTTCCTTGATGAGTTTAATCGAAGAAGACTCTCCCTTGCAAAATATCATTAGATCATCAACAAAGCACAGATTTATCAATTGATTAGTTTTACATCTCCAGTGATAATGAAAGCCCGGGAGCTGGGCTTTCTCCTTAAGTAAACTCGTAAGCACTTCCATCACAATAACAAAGAGATACGGGGATAACGGATCCCCCTGTCTCAGCCCCTTCTTCCCTTTAATGTACCCCGTCACTTCCCCATTGATACATAGGGAATAGTTTGCAGTGGTTACACATGCTTGAAGCCACTTAATCATTGTAGGATGGAAGTTCATGGCGGACAGGACGTCCCAAATAAATTCCCACCTAACATGGTCATATGCTTTCATAATATCAACTTTCATGGCACACCTAGGGGAAGGAGAGGACTTGTGATACCCTCTCATGAGTTCTTGGGTAAGGAAAATGTTATCTGCAATTCTCCTTCCTTTCACAAATCCTGATTGGACCGGATCTATGAGCAAAGGAAGAGCAGATTGCAATCTCTTGGCTAGAATCCGAGAGATGCATTTGTAAATAGTATTGCAGCATGAAATGGGCCTAAAGTCACCCACCCTGGAAGGGTTTGGAACCTTAGGAACAAGAGCTACAATAGTGGAATTAGCTTTAGTGAGCAGTTGTCCAGACCTGAAGAAGTTCTGGACAGCTGAGGTTACCTCTCTCCCAATAACAGACCATGCCTTCCTAAAAAACCCTCCATTATACCCATCCGGGCCAGGTGCTTTGGTGGGGTTAATAGACCACATGGTCTCCTTAATCTCCAAGTCTGTGACAGGGGAGACCATATTAAGACTATGCTCAGGGCTGAGTTTATTTCTGATTAATTGACACACTCTAGTTGGACCCAGATGAGGTGTGAGATGGGACGTTCCAAAAAGAGTTGTGTAAAAGTTAACAAACTGTTCTTTGATGACCATAAGATCATGTGAGGTAGATCATGTGAGGTAGATCCATCATGTGAGGTAGATCCACAATTTTTTAAAAAAAGGAAAAAAATTATTTTTTTCTTTCTCCAAAAAAAATATAAGCAGCCTCCAATACAAGCATAGCCGATATGTGAATATTGTAGAATCAAAAACCCCAAATAGCATGACCACTTCCAGCACAGCAGAAATTGCCACAAACCAGGAAATGCACCAACAGATGATGAAAAACATAGCACAGCAGAAATTTGACTACACAAAATGCTAAGCCTTATAAGATTTGTATAATTCAGCATCAAACAAGCTGATTGAGAGCTTTCCAAGTACTATAACGCTCCTCTGCAATAGAGGCATCAATACAAGCTACTATCATTTTAAACTGGACCACAGTAGCCACCTTTGTACCAACACCACAGTAGCCACCTTTGGCCGTGTGCATTGTTCAACAGCTGGCATTACAGTCTTCATTCCAAAGGACCAAAATGTTCTAAGCAACCATGAAAATCACCCAAGATGGGACCTATCAGAAACTAAGGTTAATTAACCAGCCTGATAAAAAAAGATCAAGTAACCAAAGATAACTAGCAGCAAGAAGCTTCAGTAACTAACAACCCATCAAAAGTCAGAAGCTTCAGTAACTAACATCCCTGCAATCTTTTTCCTGCACTACCCTCTTTAGTTAAACCTGCACCATGGCCATTGTGTCAGATGAAATTAGGAACCTTAAAACAACCCATCAAAAGTCAGAAGCCACAAGGAGATTGGCATGCAAATAGATCAATGTCCGCTGGAGGACAGATTCAAAACAAGAAGTCCCTGTAACGTAGATGCTTGAAATTTTTTCAAGTGCTCAGTGACCCATTAAGACTGTATAAATAAGGATAACACTTCCATTTCACTACTAAGAAGCAAAAATTCCAACTAGAAACAGCATTGGATCTTAACACCAAGTCTTGACCACAGTAAACTGAAATTACAGCAAATTCTCCTGACAATGGACTACCTTTACCTCTATTAACATCGTTGTTCGGCAACACTTGCTTCATCAACTGAAACTATGCAAGTAACAAAATATGAGAATTCATATTTTTATAGAATTACAATAAAGAACATTCATATATCTAAAAAAAATCAACTTACACTTACTTATCTTCTTAGGGGATTCAATCCAATCATTGGCAGTCATCAAAGCCTCTACGATATCCAGAAGTAAAGAAGCGCGACTTTCATCAATTACCCTACCTCCCACACTAAACGCCGCCTCCGAAGCAACTGTAGTAGCCGGAACAGTCAAAATATCACGTGCCATCCTTGCCAAAGTAGGATATTTCCCACTGTTTACCTTCCACCAATGTAAAATATTAAAGTCATCGGTATTTGGAAACACAATCTCCTCCAAGTACTGGTCCATCTCCGATCCGATCCGAAAAATTACTGATCCGATCCGATCCGTAATAATCGGATTCGGATTACCGGATTACGAATTTCCTTTATCAGATTCGGATTCGGATCGGATTTTTCGGATCGGATCCGGATCGGATCCAATCCATTGACAGGCCTAGCAGCTGCCATGGCAAAACAGGACCAGTAGCAGTAGCAGCAGTAGCAGCAGCAGTGATATGTACTCAATATGGATGTGTTGGTAAGGTATTGTTCGGTTTTGGCGTGTTTTGGAACCGTATGGATGTTTTGGTAAGGTATTGTGCCGTTTTGGTGTGTTTTGGAAACTTATTGGATTCTTTGGTAAGGTTTTGTACCATTTTGTTGTGTTTTGTTATCGTATGGATGTTTTGTCGCGGTTTTGTACCGTTTTGGTGTGTTTTGGAACCTTATGGATGTTTTGGTAAGATATTGTACTGTTTTGGTGCTTTTTGGAAACTTATGGCTTCTTTGGTAAGGTATTGTACCGTTTTATTGTGTTTTGGTTGCGTATGGATGTTTTGGCACGGTATTATACCATTTTGGTGTGTTTTGGAACCGTATGGATGTTCTGGTAAGGTATTGTACTGTTTTGGTGCTTTTTGGAAACTTATGGCTTCTTTGGTAAGGTATTGTACCATTTTATTGTGTTTTGGTAGCGTATGAATGTTTAGGCACGGTATTATACCATTTTGGTGTGTTTTGGAACCGTATGGATGTTTTGGTAAGGTATTGTACTGTTTTGATGCTTTTTGGAAACTTATGGCTTCTTTTTTTTTTGGGTAAATAACTTATGGCTTCTTTGGTAAGGTATTGTACCATTTTATTGTGTTTTGGTAGCGTATGAATGTTTTGGCACGGTATTATACCATTTTGGTGTGTTTTGGAACCGTATGGATGTTTTGGTAATGAATTGTACCGTTTTGTTGTGTTTTGGTATCGTATGGAAGTTTTGGCACGGTATTGTACCGTTTTGGTGTATTTCGGAACCGTATGGATGTTTTGGTAAGGTATTGTACTGTTTTGGTGCTTTTTGGAAACTTATGGATTCTTTGGTAAGGTATTGTACCGTTTTATTGTGTTTTGGTATCGTATGGAAGTTTTGGCACGGTATTGTACCGTTTTGGTGTGTTTCGGAACCGTATGGATGTTTTGATAAGGTATTGTACTGTTTTGGTGCTTTTTTGGAAACTTATGGATTCTTTGGTAAGGTATCGTACCGTTTTATTGTGTTTTGGTAGCGTATGGATGTTTTGGCATGGTATTATACCATTGTGGTGTGTTTTGGAACCGTATGGATGTTTTGGTAAGATATTGTACTGTTTTGGTGCTTTTTGGAAACTTATGGCTTCTTTGGTAAGGTATTGTACCATTTTATTGTGTTTTGGTAGCGTATGAATGTTTTGGCACGGTATTATACCATTTTGGTGTGTTTTGGAACCGTATGGATGTTTTGGTAATGAATTGTACCGTTTTGTTGTGTTTTGGTATCGTATGGAAGTTTTGGCACGATATTGTACCGTTTTGGTGTGTTTCGGAACCGTATGGATGTTTTGGTAAGGTATTGTACTGTTTTGGTGCTTTTTGGAAACTTATGGATTCTTTGGTAAGGTATTGTACCGTTTTATTGTGTTTTGGTACCGTATGGATGTTTTGGCACGGTATTATACCATTTTGGTGTGTTTTGGAACCGTATGGATGTTTTGGAAACGAATTGTACCGTTTTGTTGTGTTTTGGTATCGTATGGAAGTTTTGGCACGGTATTGTACCGTTTTGGTGTGTTTCGGAACCGTATGGATGTTTTGATAATGTATTGTACTGTTTTGGTGCTTTTTTGGAAACTTATGGATTCTTTGGTAAGGTATTGTACCGTTTTATTGTGTTTTGGTACCGTATGGATGTTTTGGAACGGTATTATACCATTTTGGTGTGTTTTGGAACCGTATGGATGTTTTGGTAACGAATTGTACCGTTTTGTTGTGTTTTGGTATTTTATGGAAGTTTTGGCACGGTATTGTACCATTTTGGTGTGTTTCGGAACTGTATGGATGTTTTGGTAAGGTATTGTACAGTTTTGGCGTGTTTTGGAACTGTATGGATGTTTTGGTAAGGTATTGTACCGTTTTGTTGTGTTTTTGTACCGTATGGATGTTTTGGTGCGGTATTGTACCGTTTTGGTGTGTTTTGGTACCTTATGGATGTTTTCGTAAGGTATTGTACCATTTTGGTGCTTTTTGGAAACTTATGGATTCTTTGGTAAGGTATTGTACCATTTTGTCGTGTTTTGGTACCGTATGGATGTTTTGGCACGGTATTGTATCGTTTTGGTGTGTTTTTGAACCGTATGGATGTTTTGGTAAGGTATTGTACTGTTTTGTTGTGTTTTTGTACCGTATGGATGTTTTGGCACGGTATTGTACCATTTGGTGTGTTTTGGAACCGTATGGATGTTTTGGTATGGTAAGGTATTGTACCCTTTTGGTGTGTTTTGGAACCATATGGATGTTTGGTAAGGTATTGTACCTTCTGTTGTGTTTTGGAACCATATGGATTTGATGGTAAGTTATTGTACGGTTTTGGCGTGTTTTGGAACTGTGTGGATGCTTTGGTAAGGTATTGTACTATTTTGGTGTGTTTTGGAAACTTTTTTTTTGGGTAATGCCCTAGGGCGGTTAGCTTGAAATATAAAAGAGGTTAACCGAATGTACAGCCTACAAGGGGCATACCCCAGGTAAGACAAAACAAAAAAATATAAAGAGCGCCAAGTGGCTACATGGGTTGCTCGTGTTCTTGCCCCCGCCGAACAAACTATCCCAAGGAATAGAAAGTTCAAAGGGGAACCTGGACACGGGCGTGGCAATAGCAGTAAATACCTGACAACAACCGTCAGTATAAGGCACGATTAGAGGCCCTCGAAGTCCTCGCAATACATACTACGGGAAACATAAAAGATAATGGCCAGTGCATAACCCGCACTGCCCGAGACTGCTGCGTGGCCAGGCAGACTGTTTGCTGATTGCCCGGCCGACTGTCCGAGTGGCTGCCTGCCCGGGCTGGCTGCTGCCAGGCAGGCAGTGGCTGGCCTGGCTAAATTGCTGGGCTGCTGGGCTGGAAACTCCTGGCCCGCAAGGGCTGCCCGAGCCACCAGTTGCGTTGGCCATTGATGAAGTTATGGCCAGGCCGTGCCACTGCTGGCTGGCTCGGCTATTGATGCCCCGACGGGCCTGCTGCTGTTGGCCGGAAAGATGACCGAACAAGAGAGTTGCAGAGACCGTGCCGTACAAGCTCGGAAGTGGAGGCCAGCTGTGGCTGGCCGGACCAGTGGCCGCCCGCTTTAGTGAACCCATGGAGCTCCGATTGGAGGATGGAAGGAGGCCGGGCCCGAGGGTTGCCGGTTGTTGAATGGCCGGCGGAGAGAGGCGCCGGATCTGTTGAAGACCAGCGGCGGCCGGACCACGGCGACCCACAGTTGGGAGTCGATCCATGGCCGGAATGACCTGTGGCCGCTGCTGCTGTTAATGGCGGCAGCCACCGGAGCTGCTGCCGCTGCTACTGCCGGAAATAGTGTTAGCTTCCAGATCTGGACAGGAGATGGTGGTAGATGGCCGGGCCCGTGGGTAGCCGGTTGATTATGGTACGGCGGTGGAGGAGAGCCCCTGTCGAGAGAGGGGTTCCCTTGCCTTTGATGTTGCAACTGCTGTTGGCCGGAGGATGCCCGGCCGCCGGCTGGATGGGGTCGAAGATGGCCAGGCCGGACTTGGCCGGAGGGAGCTTTCTCTCTCTAACCTAGAGAGAGAAGCTCCCAGCCCTTAAAAATACCAAAAGCCCTTGGTTCCTTGTTTCTGGTATGTTTTGGAAACTTATGGATGCTTTGGTTAGGTTTTTTACCGTTTTGTTGTGTTTTGGTACCGTATGGATGTTTTGGTGCGTTATTGTACCGTTTTGGTGTGTTTTGGAACTTTATGGATGTTTTGGTATGGTATTGTACCGTTTTGGTGCTTTTTGTAAACTTTTTTTTTTGGGGTAAATTAGCTTGAAATTAAAAGAGGTTAACCGAATGTACAGCCTGCAAGGGGCATACCCCAGGTGGAAAAGAAAAGGAAAAGACGAAGAGTGAAAAAAGTGTGATAATCCATGCACAACCCGCATGGAGAGTAGGGTAGAGTAAGCTACATAGCAAAAGCGCAATTTGTTCTGTCATCATACCCCGTTGCACTATCCATCTATGAGGAAAGATAGTACAACGGGGTATGATACTAAGTGATGCGAGTAGTAAATAACATGAAACTAACTTCAGCCTGGCACATCCCGGCAGGCTAGGATATAAGATACATAGTCACGATCGAGTGACGATCATTTGATGAACCAACACTGAGAAATTGCAGCAACATAGAAATTCGGCAACGAGGGGAGGCTGAACAGCTACTAAAGAGGAACTAAGCATCAAGAAGAGTCTCGAACCGAATATGACGACATCCGATAGGGGGCCCAACCCTGCACACCACGCCCATTCCATCCAGACTACCACACTCTCATCCAAATTCCTAAGCCTCGCCAGAAAACAACCCGCCCTCAACCAAATACCAATCACCACTAATCTCCAGATATGGGATAAGTAGACCAAGAATTCAATACTCCATCCTAACCCAGAAGTGTCGAGCGTAGCACCCACTTCTAAGGAACAGTTACTGCAGAGGAACAGGCTCCGAGAAGAGGCTCGATCCGGAGATGTCGGCATTCGACAAGGTTACCCCCCAAAGTACCCTGCACACCACGCCCATTCCATCCGGTCTAACACACCCTCATCCTAATTCCCTAGGCTCACTATACCCTACAAGTGAGGCAGAAAAGGAGCCTCTAATCTGCAACCAGTAATAGTGCATAACACCGAATCAACTGACACATTTCGAGGCTACACAAAATTGCAGAGGACTATAAACTGCTCCGCTCAACCATTGCATTACCACTCATCTAATAAGATCAGACACAGTCACTCATGCCACACGAAAAAACAAACGGGCTCAGACCAGCAAGTTCTCTTGGGTTGTGAAGACGCAGTGCAACAATTTGCCCAGTAGTGAGCCCTCAAGGCTTGAGTGCCAGGTAACTAAACTAGGCCAGAGGTGATGTTGAAGCCCATTTAGCCCAAATGATCTTGAATTGAGTTCGGCCTAAATAAGCTTTTTTATTTTTCAGCCAAACACATGTGCTGTTTTCGAGGTGCATGCTTGCTAGCATTGGTTTCAGTCCCCATGTGCTGCATATAGGATTCCCCCATGTGCTGCAACAGGATGCCCATGATATTTTCCCAAAAAAAGGATAAATAAGCTTTCACACTTTTTTTTTTTGGGTAACATAGCTTGAAATTAAAAAAGGTTAATCGAATGTACAGCCTACAAGGGGCATACCCCAGGAGGAAAATAAAAGGAAAAAACAAGATTGAAAAAAGTGCGATAGCCCATGCATAACCCGCATGGAGAGTAAGATAAAGTAAATAACATAACAAAAAATGCCATGTATGCTGAGATCATATCCCCGTTGTGGGGTATGATATTAAGTGATACAATTAGTAATAGTTGTAAATGATCTACTACTACCTGACACATCCCGCCAGGTTAGGAAATAAAATAAATAATCCCAGTCAGAGGTGACCACATGATAACCAACACTGAGGATAAGCAGCAACACAGTAATACGGCTTCAAGGGAAGCTGAACGGCTACTACAGAGGATCATGGCACCAAGAAGAGGCTCGAACCAGAGATGACGGCATCCGACAAGGCTACCCTGCCAAGTACCCTGCACACCACGCCCAATCCTTCCGGCCTAATACTCCCTCATCCAAGCCTAAGGCTCGCCAAAACAACCAGCACTCAACCAATTACCAAAAACCACAACCTCCAGAGTTGGGATAAGCAAACCGAGAACCTAATACTTCCAACAAACCCAGAGAGCAAGCATAATACCCACTTCTAAGAGAACAGCTACTACAGAGGGACTAGGGACCGAGAAGAGGCTCGAACTGGAGATGTCGGCATCCGATAAGGCTACCCTGCCAAGTACCCTGCACACCACACCCATTCCATCCAGACTACTACTCCCTCAACCTAATCCCCTAGGCTCGCTACCAACTAAAAGAGGGACAGAAAGAGGATCCACAAGAAGTGGCCACTCGAACCGCAGGTGAACCAAGCAGCCCCTTTCGATCAGTGCACAACCACTAATCTAATCACTGACTGCCTGCGAAGCTACCCCTTTCAATTAGTGCAAAACCACCAATCTAATCAAGGTAGCTTTGACGGATGCCGACATCTCCAGTTCGAGCCTCTTCTCGGTTCTTGTCCCTCTGTAGTAGCTGTTCTCTTAGAAGTGGGTATTTTTTTTTTTTGGGGTAAATCAGCTTGAAAATAAAAAGGGCTAACCGAATATACAACCTACAAGGGGCATACCCCAGGAGGAAAACAAAAGAAAACAAAGAAACAAAGATTGAGGAAATTGAAATCTATGCCAAGCGGCTACATGGAACGGATATGTTGTAATCTAGATGGAGACAAAACAATTAACATCAACTGAGGTACATTTTTTTCCTACCCATATAAAAGGGGTAAAACACCATTCCAACCAACTAAGCCGGACTCTGGAAAGAGGCACCAGCCACAACAGGCCACCACTAGAAGTAGCATGCGGGCAGACTACAGAATGCGAGCAGAATGCATTAGAAGCAGCAAAGCTGCTGGCACAACCGGACAGCAGCAGCAGCAGAAGCAGCCGACAGGCTAGCAGAAGCCAAAACACCTGGAAGCAGCCCCTTAATTGAAGCTATAGGCTGTCGGCTGGACAAACCCAAGTCACAGCAGATATCAAATCGACAAATCCTTTTAACATGTCCACTAATAAGAAAAAACAGGCAGCAGCGAACTACGCAGTCATAACAGTCAGCAGCGCAGCAACAGCTACCATTTGTGTACAGCCCCAAAACCAATACAAAGCAATTTAGAGGATACAACATATCCAGCGACAATACAAAACTAAGGCAGAACACCAATAACTATACATCAACTATACATCATGGAGAGGACGTCCCCCTCTGCCAAGGGAGATCCCAACGACATCCCCAGTTGGTTAGGCATATACAACCATGCAGCAACAAAACTGAACAAAAAAAGTAGCAAAAAGTAGCAGCAGCCTGCTCCACTAGATTGTAGCCTGGGTTACATTTTCTTGGCTCATGGAATACCACAGCAGCAGCATTACTGCAGTAGCAGCAGGGATCGGCCACACACAGTAGACAGAACAGAGGCTTAACAGCACATAAAGCTTCCAAAACAGAATTATCAACTGACTAAGAACACAATCAGCCTTAGCATGCAATTACAAATTGAAGACTGGGCTATAAAACTAGATAGTAGCAGGGCAGTCAAAAACAGTCGGACAGATACCAATTATCCCTCATCTCACATCACCCACTTATCTTAACACTTATGCAAATGGTGCTCACACCTCAACATCCCTGAAAGACACACAACTCCCACACTACTAGTAACTCAAAAGCAAAAGGCCAGCTCCACGAACTCCCTCCACTTTTTCTCACATGATTCCCCCGCTATTTATTACCTCCTCTCCAAAAAAAAATGATGGAGCTCAAGCACACAGCTAACCGGGAAACACACAATATAAGAAGGCACTCAACACTAGAATAGAAAACAGACAACTCCCCACAAGAGATTAAGATATAGACCTGCTACATAGAAGTAATAGCAACAGCAGCACATCAGTCAAAACAGTTTCAGAACGAGCTGAAACAGTACCCAACTCATGCAGTTCTTAAACCATGAATGCCACAACTAATGCAGCCCTTGGATACACTAATGCTTATGCTCTTTGGTCATACTGTCAACCTGCCTAGAAAATTACATACCCACAAAACAATAGCATTTGGTTGTAAAACAAGCAAACAACAACATAGATCAACATGCAACAATGTTCCATTCATTTACAATCCATTGTGCTTATGATTGAGGCAGTTTAGGAAGTGATAAAATCCTTGCTCTCACCATGGTGCAGATTTTATGAACTACTATCTCCCAAGATCAGCAGTGACCTTGATACATTCTCACATTTCTCTCTATCCAAATATTGTACACAGCTACTGTGAAGCCTAGCTTAGTGATAAGATTTTTAAGACTTTTCCCTTTTACATTTGACAACAATGTTACCCAGTCAGCCCAAGATCTATCAGACCATGACACATGAAGTTTGGTTTGAATAGCATTCCACACTTGGCTTGTGAATGGGCAGTTAAAGAAAAGATGATCATGAGTCTCCCTCCCATGACACAGACTACATTGAGGATTAGGATGTAGACCAAATAATAGAAGTCTATCAGCAGTGGATAGTCTATTCTGAATAGCTAGCCATGTGATGAAACTGCATTTTGGAATGTGGCCTGAGAACCATACAAGCTTGTGCCACAAGTCTTGGGAAAATGTGTTCTCAGCTTGTCCCAGAGAGAGGCAACCGTGAACTGTCCATTAGAGGTAAGAGTCCATCTCTTTTGGTCATCCCCATTCAGTCTGGACTGGACTAGTGGGGGAAGAGTATTTCTCACCTCATTAAGCTCAAATGTTTGGGTAATGGGAAAAGCCCAATTTGATTCATGAATGATGTGTGAAACAAAAGCATCTTTTGAGATACCAGAGTCATATGCAATTCTAGGGCCATATTTAGCCACTAAAGGGCCCAGAGGGTGCCAATTGTCATACCACAAGAAAGTGGAATTCCCATTACCCAAAATACTAAGGATATAAGGATGCACCGGAAGTCTGAGATTCAAAATTTTCCTCCATACCCAAGTGCAATCACTTGGAGTTTTTAAATTCCAAAAACTCCTCCCTTTTATTAAATAAGATTTGACCCTCCTACGGTTCGTGTGGCCACTTCGTGTGGGTTTGGCGCTGATCGAAAGATGCAGCTTGGCCCTCCTACGGTTCGTGTGGCCACTTCGTGTGGTTCATCTTTCTGTCCCGCTGTTAGTCGTTAGCGAGCCTAGGGGATTAGGTTGAGGGTGTAGTAGTCTGGATGGATGAGCGTGGTGTGCAGGGTACTTGGCAGGGTAGCCCTGTCGGATGCAGACATCTCCGGTTCGAGCCTCTTCTCGGTTCCTTGTCCCTCTGTAGTAGCTGATCTCTTTGAGTGGGTACTTTGCATGCTCTCTGGGTCTGTTGGTTGTAGTAGGTTCTTGGTTTGCTTATCCCAACTTTGGAGGAGGTGGTAGTTGGTAATTGGTTGACATCAGGTGGTTCGGGCGAGCCTTAGGTTTGGATGAGGGAGTAGTAGGCCGGAAGGATTGGCAGGGTAGCCTTGTCGGATGCCGTCATCTCTGGTTTGAGCCTCTCTTGGTGCCTTGTTCCTTTGTAGTAGCCGTTCAGCTTGCTTTGAAGCCGTGTTGCTTTGCTGCCTTTCTCCTCAGTGTTGGTTATCATGTGGTCATCTCTGGCCGTGACTATGTACTTTACTTCCTAGCCTGGCGGGTTGTGCCAGGTGGTAGTTCAATTTCAGTTCATATCATGTAATTTACGCTCGTACCACTTCATATCATACCCCGTGGTACTATCCTTCTACTTAAATGGATAGTACTACGGGGGTATGATTCCTACACTTTGACACTTTTGTTATTTTATCTACAATATCCTACTCTCCATGCGGGTTGTGCATGGTTAACGCATTTTTCTTAATCTTCTTGTTTTGTTTTCTTTTCCTCCTGGGGTATGCCCCTTGTAGGCTGTACATTCGGTTAACCTCTTTTAATTTCAAGCTGATTTACCCAAAAAAAAAAAAGATTTGACCCAATTTTCACCACATAGACTGTTCACCCCCAGAGATAAGATACCAAACATGCTTCGCAATGGCAGCCTTGTTCCATACTTGCATTGTTTTGAACCCAAGTCCTCCTTCCTCTCTTGGAGAGCATAAATGTTCCCAAGATACCTTAGCACCAGATTTCTTTAGATCAGGACCAGACCAAAGAAATGCTCTAAGGATTGACTCAACTTCCTTGATTATCTTTTTTGGAATGATAAACAAGGAAGACCAATAGGTTTGGATGGAGAAAAGAACATTCTTTATTAATTGAACCCTACCTGCGTAAGTTAGGTCTCTATTAGTCCAAGTCTTTGTTCTGGCAATCATGCTTTCCACTAAACGCTGACAATCCGAAGCTTTGAGCTTAGTTGAGAGGAGGGGCACTCCCAGATACCTTACAGGAAGTGTGCCCTCCTTAAACCCTAATACATTCAGAATGCTCATTCTAATGGTGCTATTAACCCCTGAAAAATAGATTCTACTTTTCTCAGGGCTGGGGGATAGACCTGACAATGATTGAAACTCAGCAAGAGCATCCTGAATATGGTTGATTGAAGACAGTTCCCCCTTACAAAAAATCATAAGATCATTAGCAAAACAGAGATTAATGATCTTATTATGTCCACATTTCCAATGAAAATGAAAGTCATGGAGCTGGGATTTTTCTCTAAGTAGACAAGTTAGAATTTCCATCACAATGACAAAGAGGTATGAGGACAGAGGGTCACCTTGCCTCAGACCTTTCTGCCCAATGATATAACCAGTGGCTTTCCCCATTGATGCTAAGGGAGTAGTTAGCAGTGGTAACACAAGCTTGAAGCCATTTGATCATTGTAGGATGGAAATTCATAGAAGATAGAATATCCCAGAGAAACTCCCATCTAACATTATCATAAGCTTTCTTGATGTGTACTTTCATAGCACATCTTGGGGTAGATGAGGATTTATGATACCCTCTCATGAGGTCCTGAGTAAGGAAGATGTTATCAGCAATTCTCCTGCCCTTCACAAATCCTGATTGAACAGGATCAATTAGCATAGGGAGGACACTTTGCAGTCTGCTAGCAAGTATTCGAGCTATGCACTTGTAAACAGTATTACAACATGATATGGGTCTAAAGTCCCCAACTCTTGAGGGATTTGGGACCAGGGCTACCATGGTAGAATTGGCCTTTCTCAGTAACTTACCAGACCTAAAAAAGGTTTTGACAGCTACAATTAGGGCTGCAATCGAGCCGAGCCGAGTCGAGCCGAGTTCTAAGCTGCTCAAGCTCGGCTTGTCAAAAATATACACGGCTCGAGCTCGGCTCGAGCTCGAAGTCAAACTATCCAACTCGAGCTCGACTCGAGTAAGCTCGGTAATATAAGCTCGGTAATGGCAACGTGTAAAAGACAGCAAATAAGGCGTGGGTGCTCACGGTATATATAAGGTTTTTTCGAAGGGAAGTTTGAAATCTGGACGATGTGGGACTGAAATACCACTCCTTCTCCTCTTTGCACTTCACTTTGCTTGTCCCACATCGAAGAAAAAGGAGTCCACCAGCCACTCCTTTGGGTATAAAGCCCTCCACTCCCTCACCCCTCTCGTGTGAATGAAAATAAAATGACTGCTGGACAAAATGCTGCCACTTGGCAGTCAACTCAAATGTCATTTTCAGCCTTGAAAGTTGAAAAACGTTTCATACATATACATGCATTATAAGTAAATGTAAATATAAATATATAAATATATAAATAAATATAAATATGTATATTTATTTGGCTCGCGAGCTCATTCGAGCCGAGTTTGGGCCAACTCGAGCTCGGCTCGTTTATCAAACGAGTCAAATATTAAAGCTCGAGCTCGTTCGTTTAAGTCATGAACCAAGCCGAGTCGAGCTGTTATCGAGCCGAGCCTCGAGCCGCTCGCGAGCGGCTCGGATCGTTTGCAGCCCTAGCTACAATGATCTCACGACCAACAATAGGCCAAGCTTTCTTGAAGAAACCTGCATTGTAACCATCAGGTCCAGGAGATTTACTGGGATTGAGAGAGACCACAGTGTGTCCTTAATCTCTTGATCAGTGACCTCAACAATCATTGCCAACTTTTGAGTATTAGTTAATTTCTTATTTACTAACTGTTGTATCCTACTGTTTCCTTGATAATCCTCCGAATGGCTGTACCTAGCAAGTTAGTGTAAAAGTTGACGAAGTTGGACTTAATGACTTCAATATCATGTGTGAGGGACCCATCCTCTAAGACCAGACCAGTTATCTTACTTCTATTTCTTGTGTTAGTCACAGATTTGAAGAAATAAGTACACTGATCCCCCAATTTCATCCATTGGATTCTCGATTTTTGCTTAGCCAGACTTTCCTCAGCCCTTAGCATAGTGAGGAGTTGTTTATATGCCTCTCTTTACTGACTAATTAATGAAGGATCAGGATTATGAGTACTCAAGGCTAGCTGCAAAGTTTCTAGTAGTTGTCTGGATTCAACAACCCTAGCAGAGACATCACTGTAATCTCTCTTATTAATTTGTTTAAACTCATCTTGCAACAACTTGAGTTTCTCATAGACACAGTACATTGGGTTCCCTATAATTACTCTCCTCCAAACTCTCTGAACTATATCCAGAAACTGAGGGTGGTCAGCTAGGAAATCAAAAAACTTAAATGGTTTATTTGATTTCCTAGGACATGGCAGGATAGTAGTAACGGCAGGAGAATGATTTGAAATCCCAGGATTAGGGAAATGAGCATTAGAACAATTGTACACCCTCATCCAATGCTCATTGACCAAAACTCGATCTAGCTTTGTACTGACAAAATGTGTAGGATCCTGTTTGTTGGCCCATGTGAGAAAGCAACCAGTGTACCTAAGATCATCTAGTCCCAAGGCAAAAAGACAGTTATTGAATTCATCCATATAGGGAGGCCAAGAAGCAGATCCCCCAACCTTCTCTCTAGGGAACCTGATGACATTAAAATCGCCAAGCACAATCCAAGGGGATGCAGTGCTTAGAAAATGGAGCCTAGACCACAGTGCCTGCCTATTCAAATAATTGTTCTCCCCATAAATAAAAGTTGCAAAAAATGGGGGCTTACCACATTTCGGTTGAACCTCAATGTATAAATTGATCAGATTGATCAAGAACCTGAATGTGGACAATATGGGGGTCCCAACACACCAAAATTCTGCCTAAGGAAGCTTGGGGATAATTGTTCACAAAGCTCCATTGAGGGCAGATCTGTTTTAACACCCTAGAAGCTTTATCCTCCTTTATTTTATGCTCTAGAAGTGGGTATTATGCTTGTTCTCTGGGTTTGTTGGAGTGTTAGTTTCTTGGTTTGCTTATCCCTTCTCTGGAGTTTGTGGTATCTGGGAGTTGGCTGAGAGCGGGTTATTTTGGTGAGCCTTAGGCTAGGATGAGGGAGTATTAGGCCGGAAGGATTGGGCGTGATGTGCAGGGTGGGGCCCCTGTCGGATGCCGTCATCTTTGGTTCGAGCCTCTTCTTGGTGCCTTGTTCCTCTGTAGTAGCTATTCAGCTTCCCTTGTTGCCGTTTTGCTTTGTTGCTGCTTGTCCTCAGAGTTGGTTATCTTTTGGTCACCTCTGACCGTAACTATTTATTTTATTTCCTAACCTGGCGGGATGTGTCAGGTAGTAGTAGTTCAATTTCAATTCTTACTAATCGGATCACTTCATATCATGATCTCAGCACACATGGCACTTTTGTTATGTTATTTACTCTACCTTACTCTCCATGCGGGTTGTGCATGGGTTATCGCACTTTTTTAAATCTTGTTTATTCCTTCTATTTTCCTCCTGGGGTATGCCCCTTGTAGGCTGTACATTCGGTTAACCTTTTTTAATTTCAAGCTAATTTACCCCAAAAAAAAAAAAAAACTCTAGTGTTGTGTCCTCTAATAATGCTTTACATTGGATTAACTGTTCTAATAATCTCATTTCAGAAATTAGTTCTAGTTATCGATATCCTCATTTCATTCGATCATACCTGAGGTCTTTTAGTTTTCATTGATGGGCATCTCTAATGTGAAGTCCCTGTTGCGTTTGGGTTGTGTGCTATTGAAAAGTGACATTGGAAATGCATGTGCTAATGTCCCAGTTCTGATCCCAGTAGTTGTGCAATTGTGCTGCATTATCTGCATTTGGTGGACTATCTTGTTGGCTGCCTTGATTAGCACTAGTTGTACTTCTTTAACAGTTCTCTTGTTTTGACCTATCCTTGAAGGGTTGTCCCTTGGAATGTTTATGCTTTTCTAGGGGGCATGTCCCTAGCTTACTTTTGCTATATTTCCCACTGATGCAAGCTACCGATTCTGCTGATGCATACTGCTGTTTTTGCTGCTGCTAATTTGCAAATGGATTGATAATTGTCTACCCAAACTGCTACCTTTTCTGTTGGTTACTAGTTTTGCTAGGTCTGCTACGGCTGCTGCTTGTTGTTCTCTACTGCTGTGGATGTTATTTCCTACGGAATCGGTTGTTGTGCCATTGGTGTCTTGGCTACTATTATCAAGGCCTACCTGCTGCTGTCCAGGGGTTTACCTGTCAAGGTTGCTGCCTATTATTGTGTAGCTGAACGTATATAGCCATTGCTACCAGTCACCTTTTGTGTATTCCCTATGTTCACATGTGTTTCCCTCCCATCTCTTAGATGAAATTGAAACATATGGATTACATGTTTGCTATGGTCCATTCGGTCCATTTTCCTTTTAGCCTTTGGCTTAGATAATTGTAGCCACTTGGCTTAGTTCATTTTCTCAATCTTCGTTTTCTTTTTCTTTTTCTTTTTCTTCTTTTTTTCCTTCCTGGGGTATGCCCCTTGCAGGCTGTACATTCGCTTAGCCTCTCTTTCTATTTCAAGCTATTTTACCCAAAAAATTATAGGTTAGAATATGATATTAGGGTTTATAAACCTTAGTAAACATAAACCTTAAATAACACTGGGGCTTAGAAATCTTAGAATTACAGTCGAGCATACATTCGAATACGGAACTTTCGTGCTATGTTATTCGGTAATGGGTGTCTCCGTCATATTCGTTCTCTTTTGGTATTTTTTTTTTTTTGGATAAACCAGCTTGAAATTAAAAAGAGGATAACCGAATTTACAGCCTACAAGGGGCATACCCCAGGAGGAAAAAGAAAAGAATAGAAAAGAAAAGAAAATAGGCAACGCCAAAAGGCTACAAGGGAGGAATGATAATCGCTGTTTCCAATCCATCTAGAAGAGGGAAGGAAAACAGCACCAAAATGACCTAAACCTTGTGACTATACAATAACCAATCACACCCTGACTATACATGAGGTGGATTGCAACAACCTAAACCAAAATAGTGCTGCCATCACAGAACTATACAGTCGAACTTGTGCAAAACTAGAAACAAAACCCATATTTGTCCCCTCGTTGACTCCACTGATACACCACCGAAAACCCAAGTTTTGTTCTCTAGTTGGACTTGTGCAATACACCAGCCTCCAAAAACTCACAAAACTTGGGAGCAATGACAGACAACACAGCAGCAGCAGGCAGAACCACCTGAAAATACCTCTGCAACAGGACAGCAGCACTTGGCAGACAGCCATGCAACAGCCATGCAACATAAATTCTGGAAATACACACCATGCAACATAACAATAGCAACTATACACATGCAAAGGACATCCCCCTCTGCGAAAGGAGATCCCAACGACAGCCCCAGTTGGTTAGGCCTATACAATAAATTGAAACTTTCAAAATATACTCTGTAGCATGCATCTATTTGACAACAAAGCAGCTGCAGTTCAGTCCACCATAGAAGAGTAATTCAGATAGAAGAGTAATGCAGCAAGGGTGGCTGTTGCTGGGGCAAGGGTGGCAGCAGCAGTCCATCAGAGATGACCATCAGCAGCTGTAGTAAGCATAAGAGGCAGCAATTGTTCCATAACAGAAATATCACCACTATAGTAAGCATAACACCACTATAGTAATAACACAATGCTCTAGAAAGCTCCAAGTTCACTCAATTACAAAACAGTACAGTTGTAACCCATTCTTTGTGAGTACCACATGTGAGTGTGCAGAGGAATTCCCCCTCTGCGAAGGGAGATCCCAATGACAGCCCCTATTGGTTAGGCAAGCAACAACAAATGCCCAAACATAGATGGCCAAAATCCAGTATTACAGTATAACAATAACAGATAGCAGCAGAACAGGTACTGAAGCAGAAATGCAGAACTTGCTATCAAAACTCTTTTTTTATCTTTTGGTATTTAGATCATAGTGTTTGTTGTCTTTAGGTATTTATTCGTTCTCTTTCGTTCTAAATGATGGTATTTGTTATCTTTAGGTTTTTTTTTTTTTTTGGGTAAATTAGCTTGAAATTGAAAAAGAGACTAACCGAATATACAGCCTACAAGGGGCATACCCCAGGAGGAAAAGAAAAAGAAAACAAAACAAAAGTAGAGAAAATTGCCTACGCCAATCGGCTACATGGGATAAATGATCTACGATGTTTCCAATCCATCTAGTAAGAGGGAAGGAAAACGACTAAATGAATGACAAAGCCTGTGCTTGGACTCCCAAGTATTACAAAAAAACAGGTAGCAACGGTTAGAAACATTCAAAGCTGAATGTCAGCTAAGACTAGCATACACATGGATCTGTACAATTGCTGGACTGAAGTTACAGCAGTAGAATACCACAGCTAATACCATATTTGAGAGGTACATAACAGCAGGACAATAGCTTGAGCAGAAGCCATAACAAAATAGCAGTCAAATAGCAATCCCAAGACAGGACAGTAGCAGTAGCAACTGGGCTGCATACAACACGTGATATGGCAACAGTTTGCATGGACAGAAAGCAGCAGAAAACAGTAACAACAGCCGTAGCAGACCTAGCAAAACTTCCCTTGAACCATGGCCATGCTGAATGATTTGTTAACCACCATGTTTGCACTTGCTCGATCCTACTCTCCTCTAAAAACTTGAACCTTATAGCTCTCAATTGTATCACCAAGAGATAACAGCAGCCACACATCAGAAGCTATTAACAGCAGCCAAAACTGGACAGCAGCAAAACCTGGACAGCAGCAGCCACCAGCATCAATCTATACATCAATCTGTGACACATAGCAGATAACCAGCATGACAGCATCTATACATCATGCAAAGGACATCCCCCTCTGCGAAGGGAGATCCCAACGACATCCCCTGTTGGTTAGGCATATACTACAAAATGACACTTTCAAAGTTCTAAACGAACTACCAAAGGAATTAGCAACTGAAAAACAGCAAAAGAAGCAACTCCGAACAGAAAAAGCAGTTGATCAAATCCATATGAATCACATAAGAATCTGGACAGCAACTACATGGACAGTCCAGTAACAGAAGGCTTGACAACAACTATTCAATGATACTACTGCTAACCACTGCTGAACAAAAAAAACCAGCCTAACAGCCCATACAAAGTACCATAGAAGACAGCATGCAGACAGTATGACAAAAGCTAAACAGCTACGAGTATAGAATGCATCATCCTGGCTTGTAAAACTGGGCATAACAGACATAACACAACTGAACAACTAGAGCAGTCAAAGGACTGAATAATTGCAGCAGTGCAAGTGCAACACACAGATGGACAAACTATAGCAATAGGGCAGGGTTCCACAAGCTCAATATGAGGTCTCACCGACTTATATCACCCTCGAAAACTGACCTCCCACTCATCTTTTTTCGCACAAGTGTAGGGAAAAGGGCTCCACCAACTCCCTCCGCTAGATCTCACATGATTCCCCCACTAAATATTACCTCCACTCGCAACAAGAGGATGAGGCACAAGCACACAACTCACTAGGATTACACACAATATAGTAGGACACACTTCAAAATTGAAACTCAGAGTCAGTCACCAAAGTTTAAGGTATCTACCTGCTATGATAGAAGTAATAGCAGTAGCTAGCAAGCTGAACAACACTTGAAGAAGCTCCCAACCCTATTGTTGCAACCTTCACCTTGAAGTAGCTCCATGGTGGAGCCAGCCCTCCTACTTTGCTTTGAATACACCTTCTTTGTAACTTGCTAGCCACCATCAAGGAAGCCAACTCAGTGAACAACCTAGTCATTTGAATCACACCGCCATTAGAAAATTGAACAGATGCATTAATAGCAACAGTAATCTAACTCCCAACAACCTTAACAAGGGTTGAGAGCTTCTCTCTCTAAACTTAGAGAGGGAATGCACTCCCCTGCCAAAATCCACCATAGATTTCTCACATTTAAACTGAACCAGAGGTAATCTAAGCTCTGTTCAGCCTTCAACACTCACAAATCAGCTGTGGGTCTTATTCAATCTCACAGAGAACATCTGGCTGGAGGTACAATACTCCGATTCAGCCATTTTCAGACACGGGTTAAATCCAATATGGGATTCAGTTCGTGTTATCATCTGGGTTTCCCAGAAACCCAAACTCTTCCTCAGTCCACCTCGTGAACCACTGTCAACAGCAGGTCCGATTGAAGCTGGACGGTTTGGGTTGCAGTCGGCATCTGAACAACCAACTCTAATCGGGGTTAGATAGGGCGGTGTTCTCTGCTCTCAGTACAAACCACGACGGAAGTGGGTTCTCATTCTGGGTGCTTGAAATCAGTTCAAATCATACCAAACCATAGCCCGACTGTCTCAGTATCCGGCGGCGAGTTGAGGCGTTAGGGTTAATTCCAATCCACTCATCCAACAGGTAAGATCGAAAGGGCTAATTCCAGTCCACCCATCTTAATCTGTCAACAGCAGGTGTTCACCTAATACATCCATGGTGAATCGGCCACCACCATCTTGCAATCCAGATCTATCCGAGCCCGACGCCCAACAGGTTGGGTAGGAGCGGTAGGTGACGAGCTTCGAAATGGCTTCTCATCGCGTATTCGGCCGTGGAGTCGTGCTCAGTTGCGACGACAGGTCCTACCCAATCATGAGATTCATCTCATCTTCACGGAGATGACCCAGAGCTCCTAGCTCTTGGGTCCTATTCACAGCATTAGGAACCACCGGTCAGGGCAGTGTCGTTGGTCCTCGTATCGGCAGGTATCCTTCCTCAGACTTGTAGATCCATTCTGTGAACCTGGGCCAAGTCCGGCCAAGCTCCCTCCGGCCAAGTCCGGCCTGGCCACCTTCGGCCCCAGTTCCAGCCGGCTGCCGGGCACCCACCTCCGGCCAGCAGGTGCAGCATCCAGGGCAAGGGAGCCCCTCTCACGACAGGGGCTCTCCTCCATCGCCCGTACCATAATCAACCGGCTACCCGCGGGTCCGGCAGTCTACCACCATCCACTGTACAGATCTGGATTCAAGGGAGCCTCGGCCCAGCTAACACCATCTCCGGCGGTAGCAGCGGCAACAGCTCCGGTGGCTGCCGCCATTAACAGCAGTAGCGGCCACCGCCCACCTCTCAAACCGGCCAACTCTGGCCCGGCCTCCTAAGGTCCAGCCATTCTGGCCATGGATCGACTCCCTACTGTGGGTCGCCGTGGTCCAGCCGCCGCTGGTTTTCAACAGATCCGGCGCCTCTCTCGCCGGCCATTCAACAACCGGCAACCTTCGGGCCCGGCCTCCTATCATCGCCCAATCAGAGCTCCACGGGTTCTGACCCTCGGCTCCCTCAGATCTCGTAGCCATGGGCTACCCAAAGAGGGCGGCCATTGGTCCGGCCAGCCACAGCTAGCCTCCACTGGACCGGCCAAACCACGTCCGGGCTTCTTCGGCACGGTCTCTGCAACCTCCTTCATCTCTCATGTCCGGTCAACCTTCCGGCCTAGCAGCGGCCAGCGGCAAAGGCCAGCAGCAGCAGGCCAACAGCCGAGCGAGCCAGGCCGGGCAGGCCATCCGTGAGTGGCTCGGGCAAACAGCCAGCCCGGGCCATGCAGCAGGCAGTAGCAGGCAGCAGCAGCAGCGGGCCCGGGCAAACAGCCAGCCCGGGCCAGGCAGCAGGCAGTGGGCAGCAGCAGCAGCAGGCAGCTGCCACCCGATGGCAGGCCAGCCCGGGCAGGTAAGCCGGCTGGGTGGCCCGGGCAGTGGGGTAGGTTGAGCAGTGGGGAAATTTACAATTCTGTTATGCATTTATCTTGTTGCTGGACTTATGGGCCAGCTTACTGTTAGTTTTGGCAACCCCGATAGGCGGTCATCTGTTGGACTGAAATCGGGGGCCGGGCTTTTCGTCGAGCCCTCTATATCCATTGAACCAGCGCTTTTAGCTCTGAGGATTTGCGTAGTATTCTTGTGGCCGCGGCTATTATTGATTAGATTGGATTCTCCTAGTTAAGGGGCAGTCTCGCAGCAGCTGTGGGTGTCGATGATTAGATTATGGAGAGTCTAGTTGAGCAAGGTAGTTGCCGGAGCTGTCATTGACTAGATTGGTGGATTCTCACTGATTGAAAGGGGTAGCTTCGTAGTCTGTTTCAGATTAGATTTAGTGGTTTGCAGTGATCGAAAAGTACAGCTTGGTCCACTTGAGGTTTGGGGGGCTACTTTTGGTGGTCCTCTTCCTGTTCCGCTTATTGATGTTAGCGAGCCTAGGGGATTTGGGTGAGGTTGTAGTAGTCTGGATGGAATGGGCGTGGTGTGCAGGGTGCTTAGCAGGGTAACCTTGTCGGATGCCGACATCTCCAGTTCGAGCCTCTCTCGGTCCGAGTCCCTCTGTAGTAGTTGACTTCTGTTGAGTGGGTATTATGCTAGCTTCGGGGTGATGGGCTTCTCGGTTCTTGGTCTTTTATACCAGCCTTGGAGGAGGAGAATCTCTCCTCAGCACTGGTTATCATGTGGTCACCGTTGACCATGACTATCTACCGTACTTACTCTATTTCCTAGCCTGGCGGGTTGTGCCAGGTAGTAGTTTAATTTCACATTTCACGTATTACAGTACGCATAGCATTTTGTTATGTATTTACTATATTTCACTCTCCATGCGGGTTGTGCATGGTTTACCGCACTTTTTTCACTCTTATTTGTTTTCCTTTTTTTTTCCTCCTGGGGTATGCCCCTTGTAGGCTGTACATTCGCTTAACCTTTTTTAATTTCAAGCTAATTTACCCAAAAAAAAAAAAAAAACCTGGGCAGTCTTAATTGGCTCAAAATTACTTGTATCTGTAGATGTTATCTGCATGACTTTTAGATTCAGATTGAGAACCTCGATGGGAAGTCCTCTGTTGGACTGAGATCGGGTTAATCGTTTGGATTTTAGCTCTTTGTTGAGCTTCTTAAAATTCCTAGATACTATGCTTCCCTAGCCCGGTTGTTGTGTGTAGTATGGATGTGACGTGGCTATCATTGATTAGATTGGGTCTTGCTCTGATTGAAAGGGGTAGCTTTCGCGGCTGTCACTGATTAGGTCGGTGGTTGGGTTCTGATCGAAAGGGGTAGTTTTCGAGGCTGTTGTTGATTAGGTTGGTGGTTGTTCTCTGATTGAAAGAGGTAGCCTCTGGGGCTGTCTTTGAATAGATTGGAGGTTGATCACTGATTGAATGAGGCAGCTTTGGTCCTCCTGCAGTACTTTGTGTCCTCTTTTGTGTCTTGCCAGATGATTCGGTGGTAATGCACTGTTAATGGCGGCTGGATTCGAGGCCCTTGTGCTGTCCCACTTTTAGGTTATAGTAAGCCTTGTGTACTAGGTCGAGAGAGTTTTAGATCGGATGGAATGGGCGTGGTGTGCAAGGTACTTGGGGAGGTAGCCTTGTCGGATGTCGTCATCTCCGGTTCGACCCTCTCTCGGAGCCCGGTCCTCTGCAATAACTGTTCCTTAGAAGTGGGTGCTATACTTGATACTTCTGTACTAGGTTGGAGCTTTGGAATCTTGGTCAGCTTATTATGCATTGGAATCTTCGACATTAGCTATTTATCTTTTTTTTTTGGGTAAAACAACATTAAATAGAAAAAAAGGGCACGGAAATACAGCCTACAAGGGGCATACCCCAGGAGGAAAAAGAAACAACCAAGTAAAAAAATGACTATGCCAAATGGCTACATGCCTAGAGAATAACCTAATAGACGCTGTTTCCAACCCATCTAGAAGAGGGGAAGAAAACAACGCACTGACAACAAAACATGACATGACATAAAACCCAGTTACATTGCTTGGGAGCTTTGCTCCATAACATAACATGACAACAATATGACAACACTTTATCAGTTCAGTTCCATAACAGTAGCAATACAGTTCAGTTCCATTCAGTTCCATAACAGTAGCAATCAGCAGATTAACAAGTTCAGAACCACAGTGCTGTGTCCATGAAGTGTCCCCAATGGCCTCTGCTCTTCTGCCATCAGAGCTGCATGAGTGATAGTCCAATACCTTCCAGTCACACTAACAGAACAGATCAGGACAGTAGAGGAAGCACAACACCTGAAAGCTTCACTATACAACAACTACTGAAACATAACAGACCATAACAACTTCTTAGGGAACTGTTGCAGTCAACTACTGAACCAAAACAGACCCTAACAGACCAACAGTCAGTAACTGCAACTAACCAAAACATGGGCCAAACTAACAGCCACAATAACAGCCACTATGACTACAACTGACAACACAACAGCTACTAGGACAACACAGCTACTAAGACTACAACTTCTGAACTTGTACAAACTATACAAACTGAAAACAAATACAATACTAAACAGAGGACGTCCCCCTCTGTGAAGGGAGATCCCATTGACAGCCCCCGATGGTTAGGCAAAACTGAAAACAAAACCTGCTACACCAGCAGCAGAAACAGCTGCACCAGCAAATCAGAACACATACCATCAGTCTAGGCTGGACAGAGCAGCAGCAGAAACAGCTGCACCACCCAGCTGCTGCTGCACTGCAGCAGCTATCAGCAGCAGATCAGAGGTAAAACCCCATGTGTACAACAACCCCAAAACTGGACAACCAAGCCAACTTGGACAGCATGTGGACAGCATACAGCAGACAGCAGATACAACCAAGCCAACTGAAAACTGAACCTGCTAACAGAACATAACAGCTAGCTGGAACCAACTAGCAGGTGAGATGGTTTATGAAAACATAACAGAACAAAACAGAACAGCAGCCATAGCAGGTTTGGCCACTGACAGCTGTGGCTGCCCAAGTAGCAGCAACCAACCCTTGCATCTACAGCAACTAGCAAAACTAGCACCAGCTAATATTGACCATCCACCAAACTAGTAACACAACTGCTACAATAATAGCAGAACAGCAGCATAACTAATGCAGCTAGGTTTCTGACTTGGGAACACAACATTGAACAAGGCTAGCCACACATATCATAGGCTAGCCACACACAACATGGACCAGTAGGGCAGTAGCTGAAAACATTATAGTGCTCACCCCTCCACTCCCTCGGAACCTTACACCTCCCACTCTCTTAACAAAACCAGGAATAAGGTGACCCTCTTCTCCCTCCACTGAACCTCACCCAATTCCCCCTCTAGATATTACCTCCTCTCACAAGGAATGTAGGGGATTTAGCACTCAGCTCACATGGATAGCACACAGTATAGAAGAAGTACACACAAAAATTAACCCTCAAAGGAGTAAGGTAACTACCTGGTTACATAGTAGTAATAGGAGACCACATTATGGGAGCTTGAGGTCAAATCTGGGTATCCTCACAATTGTTACCTGCACAGAATGTATCTAAAAGGATGTCCAGGAAAGCAGGGCCATTAATCATGGCCACAAGTATCAATAACCACCAATATCAATATCAAGTGATGCCCCAGTTGAAGAACAAATGATCATGGTTTTCACTACCATGGCAAAAACTGCATTGGGAGATTGGGTTGCCCGTGTCCAATCCCCGTCAAACAAACTATCCCAAGGAGTAGAGGGTTCAACGGGAAACCTGGACACGGGCATGGTAATAGCAGAAAATCCACGACACAACCCGTCGGGATAGGGGTAAATTAGAGGCCCTCGAAGTCCTCGCAATCACAGAAATAACTAATCAAATTAGCTACTGCTACCAGAACACAGCAACTAGTAATACAATACGCCCTAGGGCATTACCCAAAAAAAAAAAAAAACTAGTAATACAATAGAAGTAAAAGCAGCAAAGGTATCTCCGGCAAGGCCTGGCAGGACAGTAATGAAGAGCTTCGATCCATGGGGTTCCGGACCCAAGGGTTGCCGGATGTAAGATGGGCGGAGGAGGAGACGCCCTAAAGAGGGAGGTTCCTTGCCCAAGCTGTAGCTGTGGACTGCTGCAGCTGTCCAGCTGGGTTGGTCGTTGAAGACGATGAACAGAATCGACCTTCGAGAGCCAGCTAAGGGCTGGCCGATTGGAAGGGTTGGAGATGTTGATTCCCGATCTGGGATGTAGAAGGGGCGGTGGAGGAGAGCCCCTTTCGTGCGAGGGGCTCCCTTGCCCGAGGACGGCTGCTGCTGCCATTGGGTTAGAGAGAGAAGCTCCCAACGCTTACTATTGTTCAGCCTTCTCGTCGGTAATTACATTCCTTAGAGTTTTTCCCCTAAAAGAGGAAAAATGGGTAATCCATGCTGGCCAAAACTTGGGGGACCAACATGTATCAATCTTTGCCAACATGGCATTCCAAACCCTTGTGGAGAATCCACAATTAAAAAACAAATGGTCATGGCTTTCACTACCATGACAAAAGCTGCACTGAGAAATTGATTTGATCCCAAATAGAACTAATCTATCCTCAGTGGAGAGTCTACCCTGGATGGCCAGCCATGTAATGAAGCTACTCTTAGGTATATCCAATCTGGCACCAAACTTATCCAACAAAGGGCCCAAAGGGTGCCACAGGTCATACCACAGGGAGGTATTCTCCCCATTACCAATACAATGATGAATGAAGGGTTGAACTAAATGTCTTAGGTTAAGTAATTTACGCCAAACCCAAGAGGGATTAGCAGGCATTTTAAGGCTCCAAAAGCTCCTACCCTTTAATAAGTAGGATTTAACCCATTGGCACCACATGGATTGCTCTCCCCCGGAGATCAAGTACCATATATGCTTGGCCACCGCAGCCTTATTCCACACCTCCATAGATTTGAAGCCAAGACCCCCCTCATCTTTAGGGGCGCATAACTTCTCCCAAGCTATCTTAGCCCCTGATCTTTTTAGGTCAGGGCCAGACCATAAAAAGGCCCTAAGGATAGATTCAACTTCCTTGATGACCTTTTTTGGTAAAATGAACAGGGAGGACCAATACGTTTGCATTGAGAACAAGATGTTCTTGATAAGTTGGACTCTCCCCGCATAAGTAAGGTCCCTATTGGTCCAACTTCTAGTTTTGGCAGTGATACTATCAACCAGCCTCTGGCAGTCCACAGCTTTAAGCTTTGTAGATAACAATGGAACTCCCAGATATCTCACTGGAAGGGAACCCTCCCGAAATCCCAAATCCTGCAAAATAGTCTCCTTAACTCCCACACTAACACCAGAGAAGAATATGCTACTCTTGCCTGAGCTAGGGGAGAGACCAGAAAGAGCCTCAAACTCATTCAAGGCTTCCTTGATGAGTTTAATCGAAGAAGGCTCTCCCTTGCAGAATATCATTAGATCATCAGCAAAACACAGATTTATCAATTGATTAGTTTTACATCTCCAGTGATAATGAAAGTCCGGGAGCTGGGCTTTCTCCTTAAGTAAACTCGTAAGCACTTCCATCACAATAACAAAGAGATACGGGGATAACGGATCCCCCTGTCTCAGCCCCTTCTTCCCTTTAATGTACCCCGTCACTTCCCCATTGATACATAGGGAATAGTTTGCAGTGGTTACACATGCTTGGAGCCACTTAATCATTGTAGGATGGAAGTTCATGGCGGACAGGACATCCCAAATAAATTCCCACCTAACATGGTCATATGCTTTCATTATGTCAACTTTCATGGCACACCTAGGGGAAGGAGAGGACTTGTGATACCCTCTCATGAGTTCTTGGGTAAGGAAGATGTTATCCGCAATTCTCCTTCCTTTCACAAATCCTGATTGGACCGGATCTATGAGCAAAGGAAGAGCAGATTGCAATCTCTTTGCTAGAATCCGAGAGATGCATTTGTAAATGGTATTGCAGCATGAGATGGGCCTAAAGTCACCCACCCTGGAAGGGTTTGGAACCTTAGGAACAAGAGCTACAATAGTGGAATTAGCTTTAGTGAGCAGTTGTCCAGACCTGAAGAAGTTCTGGACAGCTGAGGTGACCTCTCTCCCAATAACAGACCATGCCTTCCTAAAAAACCCTCCATTATACCCATCAGGGCCAGGGGCTTTGGAGGGGTTAATTGACCAAATGGTCTCTTTGATCTCCAAGTCTGAGACAGGGGAGACCATATTAAGACTATGCTCAGGGCTGAGTTTATTTCTAATTAATTGACACACTCTAGTTGGACCCCGATGGGGTGTGAGATGGGACGTTCCAAAAAGAGTTGTGTAAAAGTTAACAAACTGTTCTTTGATTGCCATGAGATCGTGTGAGGTAGATCCATCATTTAATTCTAAGCTTGTTATTTTGCTCCTATTCCTCCTATTGGTCACAGCTTTAAAGAAATAGGACGTACATTGATCTCCAAGTTTCAACCATTGTATACGAGACTTTTGTTTAGCTAAGCTTTCCTCAGCCCTAAGCAATGTGATGTATTGTTTGTGTACCGCTCTCTCTTGTTCTATAACAGCACTATTATTAGGATGAGAGCCTATAATTACCTGTATGTTTTCTAATGCTTGCTTAGTGGCACTCACCCTCTCAGAGATGCCACTAAACTCTTCCTTATTAAGCTGCTTCAAATCCTTTTGAAGACGTTTAAGTTTCTCACACACACAGAACATGGGGTTCCCAAGTACAATTGTCCTCCAGCTCCTCTGGACAATTGCAAGGAATTGAGGGTGGTCAGCAAGGAAGTCAAAAAACCTGAAGGGTTTAATTGACCTTCTTGGATTGGGCTGGACGAACACCACGAGTTGGTCCCCAAGGCCTTGGCCAGCATGGATCACCCTCTTCTCCTCTTTTAAGGGGAAATCTCTAAGGAATATCGTATCTAAGTTGATTTTCACTACTACAGTATACCATATTTGGATTGAAAGGAACTTAAGGAAGTTTCAAAATACAACGAGCACCTGGGAAGTGGTTGTTCACAAAGTCTTTAACATGGTTAAGGGTAGATTACTGTCGTTGCCAAAGTTGCCCGCAGGCTCACAAAATAATAGGTTTAATAGAGTATGGGGCATCAATGGGTAATGAGGTATTGTGTGTTTGTGTATTCATATTGTGGCCATGGTTGTAGATTTGCAGGTTTGGTCAGCAAGGCTGCCTTAATAAAAGTACTCCAGTGGCCTCTAAATTTGGATGGCTGGTGCAGCCCCTGCTAACATGGAGGCTAGTAGGTTTCAAGGTTATTGAGTGTGCCACTATATGTAGATCCTGTGAGAAGTGTGCTTGAGCCTCAATCTTCTTGAGAGTGGAGGTAATATTTAGTGGGAGGCACTTTGTGAGGGAGAGTGGAGGGAGTTGGGTTGCAACCGTTAATCAATAGAAGCAATGCAACAACTGTGCTTTGTTACTTTTGACAGCCTTTTTATCACTGTGTAGTGCATTCTGAACCTGACTTCTTATGTAGTGCATTTTCTTTTGCACCTCAGTGGTTTATGTGTTGGTGCCATTGTGCACCACAGTGTTTGGTGCCATTAAGCAATCTGTAGCACCACAGTGTTTGGTTTTGTGGATTGCCTAACCATAGGGGCTGTCGTGGGATCTCCCTTCGCAGAGGGGGAATTCCTCTGCAATTATGGTTCGGTTGGTAGTTGTGCTACAGATTGCTTTAGCAGCTGTTTTAACTGTTCTGCTTTGTTCTGCTACAAGTTTACATTAGAGAGCTCAGCCAGTTCATGGCTGATGTTCTATCCCTGTTCTTATGCCCTGTTCCTAGTTATGCACTGCTTCTGAGTTCTGAACCTGTTATGGAACAAGTGCTGGTGATATCTCTGATCTGCTTCTGAGTTCTGAACCTGCTATGTTTTGAAAGCTAGAAGTCTGTCATGAAAGCTAGAAGTCTGTCATGATATCTCTGATTTGTGTTACTTTTGTAAGCCTAACCTGCATCTTTTCTGAACCTGGTTTGTTGATTGTGGGAGGTATCTTTTCTGAACCTGGCTTGTTGATTGCTGTATCTCATAGCAGCTTGGTTCTATGTTCCCAAGTCAGAACCTAACTGCAACAGTTTTGAAATGTACTTAAGGTTCAGATATCAGTAAAAGGAATCACCATATGTAGCTGCATACAATTTTGAAATGTACTTAAAGTTCAGATACCTAGCTGCATACCCCTGTTGTTCTGATCCTTAGCTGGTTTTGCTTCTATTATCAGCATTGGGTAGTAGTGTAGCTACTTAGTTGCCTGCCTAACCAATAGGGGCTGTCTTTGGGATCTCCCTTCGCAGAGGGGGAATTCCTCTGCAATGTGTCACCTGCTTTCACAGGATGTAAATGAGAAAGAATGGGTACTGTGTTGTAATTGTTTAAGAACAGTTGTATTGTTTTGTTTTGTCCTACCCATTGGGGGCTGTCCATGGGAAATCAGTAAAAGGAATCACCATATGTAATCAGTCTTTTGTAAACCAGAATGGCTACCTTCTGAACTTCACTAAGCTGCTGCTGCTGAACCTAGGCTGAACCTACCCCAGCAAATTGGTCAAGTCTAGAGCTGTTCCTGTTTGCTGGTCAAGTTCTGAAATTGACCAGATTTGAGCTGTGCAAGTTCTGATCCAGCTGAATGTTCTGAAATCTGCTGGTGTTGGTCTCAAGTTGGTACAAGCCTCAAGATCAGTTGGTGGTCTCAAGTTGGTACTCCTATTATACTCTGCTGTTCTGTGCTGTTCTGAAGGGCCACAGCTGATGTGATGTGATGGAATCTGTGTTCAGAAGTGACAAGTTTTGCATTAGAGAGCACAGCCAGTTCATGGCTGAATGTTCTGAACCTGTTCTTGCAGCTGGCCATGACAAGTTTGCTGTTCTGAACCTGTTCTTGCACAGTGGTAGGGAATGTTATTCCCCTTTTTGTAGATGGATAGGAAACAATGTATACCCTTTTGTTTTGTTTCCATCTATTCAGTATGTTATCTATAGGTAGGGAATGTTATCCCCTTTTGTTTTGTTTCCATATTTCTTTGTTTTGTTTTCCTCCTGGGGTATGCCCCTTGTAGGCTGTATATCTGGTTTTCTTTTTTTAATTTTAAAGCTGATTTACCCAAAAAAAGTGATGCCCCAAACTCTAATAAACCTATCATTTTGTGAGCCTGCGGGCAACTTAGGCAGCGATAGCAATCTACCCTTAACCATGTTAAAGGTTTTGTGAACAACAACTTCCCAGGTGTTAGTGATAGCTTAAAACTTCCTCAAGTTTCTCTCTATCCAAAGATGATATACTGTGGCAGTGAATATCAGTTTAGTGACAACATTCCTTAGAGTTTTTTTGGGTAATTACATTTTTTTTTTTTTGGGTAAATCAGCTTGAAATTAAAAGAGGTTAAGCGAATATACAGCCTACAAGGGGCATACCCCAGGTAAGACAAATCAAAAAGAAAACGACAAAAATATAAAAAGCCAAGTGGCTACATGGGTTGCCCGTGTCCAATCCCCGTCAAACAAACTATCCCAAGGAGTAGAGGGTTCAACGGGAAACCTGGACACGGGCATGGTAATAGCAGAAAATCCACGACACAACCCGTCGGGATAGGGGTAAATTAGAGGCCCTCGAAGTCCTCGCAAGCACAGTAATAACTAAGTAAGTCAGCTACTGCTACCAGAAGCAACCAGTAATACTAAAAGTAAACAGTAGTAGACTGTATGATAGATAAATGCCCGAGCCACACTGCCCGGGATGGCAAAAATTTGTTGGCCAAGCCTGTGGTTGGCTGGCCTTGGCCTTGCCTGGCTGGCCTTGGCCTTGCCTGGCTGGCCTTGGCCTTGCCTGGCTGGCCTTGGCCTTGTCGCCTGCTGCTGCTGCCCGCTGCGTGGCCCGGGCTGGCTGATGAATGCCCGGGCTGGAAGGCCAACTGACCCCCGCGGCGGCTGACTGGATGAAGGCCGGGCCAAAAAAAAACCACGGCTGTTGAAGTGGCCAGAGAGGGCCTTGACTGCCCGGGGCTGGCGGTCGCCAGGCTAGCTGTGGCTGGCCGCCCCACTGCGGCTGGAGATGGTGGCCGATGGCTGCTGATGAAGGCCGACGGCTGACTGGCCGGACAGATCAGGCCGGAGAGGGCCCTGACCGCCCGGGCTATAAGGAGAGCATTGGCCAGGCCTGGCCACTGAGCCACGGCAGTTGGTGTTCCAGAGCTCCATGAACCTTTGCTGTTCAGATCTGAACTTGTAGACCTCAGTGGTGACTTTGCTTTGCCGTTGTGCCACTGTACGAGCACAATTGAAGCAGCAAAGGTATCTCCGGCAAGGCCTGGCAGTACAGTAACGAAGAGCTTCGATCCATGGGGTTCCGGACCCAAGGGTTGCCGGATGTAAGATGGGCGGAGGAGGAGACGCCCTAAAGAGGGAGGTTCCTTGCCCAAGCTGTAGCTGTGGACTGCTGCGGCTGTCCAGCTGGGTTGGTCGTTGAAGACGATGAACAGTGCCGCCTGACATGGTCAGCGCACTTCCAGATCTGGAATGGCCGGTGGGTGAAGTGGATGGAGATGAGGGCAACTCAGCCACGGCTGAGCTGCTGTACTGGCCAGGCTTGGACGGCCGGCTGTGGGTTGAATCGACCTTCGAGAGCCAGCTAAGGGCTGGCCGATTGGAAGGGTTGGAGATGTTGATTCCCGATCTGGGATGTAGAAGGGGCGGTGGAGGAGAGCCCCTTTCGTGCGAGGGGCTCCCTTGCCCGAGGACGGCTGCTGCTGCCATTGGAGAGGGCGGCCGGCGAGGCTGGGCTGGGCTGGGTCAGACGCAGCTGACTGCTGCCGCCTGTAAGTGGCCGGATGGGAGCTTTCTCTCTCTAGGTTAGAGAGAGAAGCTCCCAACGCTTACTATTGTTCAGCCTTCTCGTCGGTAATTACATTCCTTAGAGTTTTTCCCCTAAAAGAGGAAAAATGGGTAATCCATGCTGGCCAAAACTTGGGGGACCAACATGTATCAATCTTTGCCAACATGGCATTCCAAACCCTTGTGGAGAATCCACAATTAAAAAACAAATGGTCATGGCTTTCACTACCATGACAAAAACTGCACTGAGAAATTGATTTGATCCCAAACAAAACTAATCTATCCTCAGTGGAGAGTCTACCCTGGATGGCCAGCCATGTAATGAAGCTACTCTTAGGTATATGGCCAGAAAACCAAACAGCCTTGTGCCAATTTACTTTGGGGAATGGAACTCTCAATTTCTCCCATAGAGAGGCTATGCTAAACTGACCTGTTGTATTAAGAGTCCATTTTACTTGGTCTCTGGAACCTCTCAGAGGAGGGAGAAGTTGTCTAACCTCATTCAACTCCCACGTTTGCGTGATTGGGAAAGCCCAACCAGAGTTATGTACTATGCTGGACACTTTGGCAGTCAATGGAAACCCAAAGTCATAAACCAATCTGGCACCAAACTTATCCAACAAAGGGCCTAAAGGGTGCCACAGGTCATACCACAGGGATGTATTCTCCCCATTACCAATAGAATGATGAATGAAGGGTTGAACTAAATGTCTTAGGTTAAGTAACTTCCGCCAAACCCAAGAGGGGTTAGCAGGCATTTTTAGACTCCAAAAGTTTCTACCTTTTAATAAATATGACTTAACCCATTGGCACCACATGGATTGCTCTCCCCCGGAGATCAAGAACCATATATGCTTGGCAACCGCAGCCTTATTCCACACCGCCATAGACATAAAACCAAGACCCCCCTCATCTTTAGGAGCACAAAGCTGCTCCCAAGCTACCTTGGCCCCTGATCTTTTAAGGTCAGGGCCAGACCATAAAAAGGCCCTAAGAATAGATTCGACTTCCTTGATGACCTTTTTTGGTAAGATGAAGAGGGAGGACCAATACGTTTGCATTGAAAACAAGATGTTCTTGATAAGCTGGACTCTCCCCGCATAAGTAAGGTCCCTATTGGTCCAACTCCTAGTTTTGGCAGTGATACCATCAACCAGTCTCTGACAGTCCACTGCTTTAAGCTTAGTAGCTAACAAAGGGACTCCCAGATATCTCACTGGAAGGAAGCCTTCCTGAAATCCCAGCTCTCGCAGAATAGTCTCCTTAACTCCCACACTAACACCAGAGAAGAATAAGCTACTCTTGCCTGGGCTAGGGGAGAGACCAGAAAGAGCCTCAAACTCAGTCAAAGCATCTTTGATGAGTTTGATCGAAGAAAGCTCTCCCTTACAGAATACCATTAGATCATCAGCAAAGCACAGATTTACCAATTGATTAGTTTTACATCTCCAGTGAAAATGAAAGTCAGGAAGCTGGGCTTTCTCCTTAAGTAAACTCGTAAAAACTTCCATCATTATGACAAACAGATAAGGGGACAAAGGGTCCCCCTGCCTCAATCCCTTCCTACCTTTAATGTACCCAGTCACTTCCCCATTGATACATAGGGAGTAATTTGCGGTGGATACACAAGCCTGAAGCCACTTAATCATTGTAGGGTGGAAATTCATTGCGGACAGGACATCCCAAAGAAATTCCCACCTAACATGGTCATATGCTTTCATTATGTCAACTTTCATGGCACACCTAGGGGTATGAGAGGATTTGTGATACCCTCTCATGAGTTCTTGGGTGAGGAATATGTTACCGCAATTCTCCTTCCTTTCACAAATCCTGATTGGACCGGATCTATGAGCAAAGGAAGGGCAAATTGCAATCTCTTGGTTAATATCCGAGAGATGCATTTGTAAATGGTATTGCAACAAGAAATGGGCCTAAAGTAACCCACCCTGGAAGGGTTAGGAACCTTTGGAACAAGTGCTACAATAGTAGAGTTAGCTTTGGTGAGCAATTGTCCAGACCTGAAAAAGTTCTGGACAGCTGAAGTGACCTCCCTCCCAATAACAGGCCATGCCTTCCTAAAAAAACCCTCCATTATACCCATCAGGGCCAGGAGCTTTAGTGGGATTAATAGACCAAATGGTCTCTTTGATCTCCAAATCTGAAACAGTAGAGACCATATTAAGACTTTGCTCAGGGCTGAGTTTATTCCTAATTAGTTGTCCCACTCTGGTTGGTCCCAGATGGGGTGTGGGATGGGGAGTACCAAGAAGAGTTGTGTAGAAGTTAACAAACTCCTCCTTGATAACCTTAAGGTCATGAGTGGTAGATCCGTCATTCAACTCTAGACTTGTTATTTTACTCCTATTCCTTCTGTTGCTGACTGCTTTAAAGAAATAGGAGGTGCACTGGTCTCCAAGTTTCAACCATTGGATTCGAGACTTTTGTTTAGCTAAACTTTCCTCAGCCCTAAGCAATGTGATGTACTATTTATGTACCACCTTCTCTTGTTCTATGGCAGACCTATTAATTGGGTGGGAGCTTATAATTGCTTGTAAGTTTTCTAACACTTGCTTAGTGGCACTCACCCTCTCAGAGATGCCACTAAACTCCTCCTTATTAAGTTGCTTCAAATCATGTTGAAGATGTTTAAGCTTCATACACACACAGAACATGGGATTCCCGAGTACAATTGTCCTCCAACTCCTCTGTACAATTGCAAGGAATTGAGGATGGTCAGCTAGGAAGTCAAAGAACCTGAAGGGTTTCATTGACTTCCTAGGGTTGGGCTGGATAAACACCACACCTGGAGAATGGTCTGAAATACCAGGCACCAAAAATTGTGCTGACGATTGAGAAAAGGTTTTCATCCAGGGCTCATTCACTAATACTCTATCTATTTTCGTGGCCACAAAGTGAGGAGGCTCTTGCTTATTGGACCACGTAAATAAGCACCCTGAGAACCTAAGATCATCCAGTTCAGAGGAGAACAAACAACGGTTAATGTCATCCATGGGGGAATACCCCTGGGCATTCCCCCCAACTTTCTCCCTAGGATGCCTCATAGCATTAAAGTCACCAAGTACCACCCAAGGAGAAGAGGACCTAAACTGAGATAGACTATGCCAAAGAGACCTACGATCTGAGATAGAGTTTGCCCCATAGACTACAGTGACCAAAAACACTGCACTCCCATCTATTGGTTGGACCTGACAGTGAATGAATTGATCTGCCTGACATAACACTGTAAGGGACATGACCCCGGGGTCCCAACCCACAAAAATCCTCCCCAACGCAGCGTGAGCGTAATTGTTCACAAAACTCCAGTCAGGACAAATGTATTGGGTGATTCTATCTGCCCAAGCTGCCCTAATCTTATGCTCAAGAAAACCAACTAGGCCCAATTTATTAGTGTTCACAAAAGATTTTGCTGCTTTTTGCTTAAAGGGGTCATTCAGACCACGAATGTTCCAAAAACCTAATTTTTTTTTTTGGGGTAAATTAGCTTGGAATTAAAAAAGGTTAAGCGAATGTACAGCCTACAAGGGGCATACCCCAGGAGGAAAAGAAAAACAAAAAAACAAGAATGTCAAAAGTGCGATAAACCATGCACAACCCGCATGGAGAGTAAGATAAAGTAAATACATAACAAAATGCCATGTGTACTGAGATAAATGAAATAGAACTACACCCGGCACAACCCGCCAGGCTAGGTAATAAAGTAAATAAAGTAAATAGTCACGGCCAGAGATGACCACATGATAACCAACACTGAGGAGAACAGCTACCGAGTAATATGGCTTCAAAGCAAGCTAAACGGCTACTACAGAGGAACAAGGCATCAAGAGGCTCAAACCAGAGTTGACGGCATCCGACAGGGCTACCCTGCCAAGTACCCTGCTCACCACGCCCAATCCTTCCGGCCTACTACTCCCTCATCCAAGCCTAAGGCTCGCCAAAACCACCTGCTGTAACCAACTACCCAATAACCTCCTCATCCATAGCTGGGCTAAGAGAACCAAGAACCTGAAACTTCCAACAAGCCCAAAGCAAGCATAATACCCACTCAACAGAGATCAACTACTACAGAGGGACTCGGACCGAGAGAGGCTCGAACTGGAGATGTCGGCATCCGACAAGGCTACCCTGCTAAGCACCTTGCACACTGTAGAGACTCGCAGACTACTACACCCTCAACCTAGTCCCCTAGGCTCGCTAACGACTATAAGCGGAAAAGTAAGAGGATCCACCAGAGTGGCCACTCAAACCACAAGTGAACCAAGCTCCTCCTTTCGATCAGTGCAGACCACCAATCTAATCAGAAACAGACTGCGAAGCTACCCCTTTCAATCAATGAATAACCACCAATCTAATCAATGACAGCACCGGCGGCTACCTCGCTCAATCAGAATCCATCCACCAATCTAATCAGCGGCAGCCGCAGCTGCTGCTACTGCAAGCTACCCCTTTCAACCAGAACAGACTCTAATCTAATCAACGATAGCCACGACCACAAGAATACTACGCACGACCTCAGGTCTAAATAAGCACAGGATCTAGGGATATAAAATGCTCAACCAAGAGCCCGAACACCCGATTTCAGTCCAACAGGTGACCGCCTATCGGGGATCGCAGAAACTAACAGTAAACTGGCCCATAAGTCCAGCAACAATTTGACCTTTACCCAAAAAAATTTTTTTCTTTACCCAAAAAAAACAATTTGACAGTACTAGCTACCCTACTCAAGCACTCTTGATTCCATAGTTCCAATGGTAGATCATGCAATTTCACCCAGGCAGGTATTTTAGTAGGCTGTTCTCTAGCAGGCTTCATCATTCTGTGCCAATCCTTAAGTACTAGGTACTTTTGAGAAAAGAAGTAGGGGCCCCCTTCAAGGACTTGCATCTTGGATTGTTCATCTTTGAATTCAAACAGGTAAAAGCCAGCTACATCAGGTTTCACAGCCACAAAATGGTCTTTCCATTGATTCTTAGCAGTGGCAAGTATGAGAGGATAGGCCATTTGTCCATCTAGGAAGTGGCCTACCAAGTATTTGTTCCACTTGCCCACATCAGTCAGCTCCAAATCTATTTTTACCAGAGCCTCCTTCCCTCTCTGAAGGTCTGGGAAATGATCCAATTTCATTTCCAGAGATGGGCTTTGTGACTGGAGAAGGGCAGCCCAGTTTTTTGGTTTAGGCTTAGTCTGACCAGCACTTTTTTTGGAATTGAATTGATGCAAATGAGTTGGGTGAGCCTGATTTCGGAGTGAGGTTTGATGCCGGTGTTGGTTAGATATATAGTTATCCTGGTTTTGAGAATGGGACAGACCAGTACTTGACTTATGAACAGGAAAGCTATTTGAAGGGTCCGTATCTGATTCCATAGCTGATTTGTGAGAAGTGGAACCAGCAACATTGTACCTAGGCCTAGTATCCTCTACACTATAACCCAGATTGGGATCTCCTTCCAAGTAGGGATTTCCCCTGGGATTGTACATAACTTTAGGTTTAGAAATAGGAACTTGTACCTGATTTTGTTGACCACCTAACTGAGATGGAGATGGAGGAGCCTGTGTTTCAGCTTTTCTCCATGACTGCTGTACACTTTGTAACTTGGCTGTAACTACATCTAAAATGAAAGGGTCTTCCGAAATGTTGAGCTCGTTCTCCAGATGATCAACGATTTCAAGCATCCGGGCTTCGGAATCCGAACGCAAACCCTCCTTCTGGGGCACCTGCTTGTGGTGGCACTCGGACTGTGAAGCATTGACCTGTAGTTGAGAGGCACGCTCCTCTGCTTCTCGGATTAGGGCTTGTTGAAAGACTTGTTGAATCTTTCGAGATGGGCTAGATTTTTTGGCCGAGTTTGGACTGAACTCCCCAAACCCGACTGGAGATGCAGACGAAATAGGGCTTCGAACAGTAGATTCGCGTAAGAGATCTCCTGCAATGTTCAGCTTTAGGGCTTGCAGGTCCGACTGTAGGGATTGTGAATGCTCAGAGGTCTGAAGGATGGATGGATACTCAGAGGAGTGGTTTAGAGTAGAATCGGAATTGATGGGTGGAATTTGGAGTGGAGTTGTAGAAACATCTACAATCGTTGAATCGAGTAGAGTAGATTTGGAGTTGCTGAGAATTTGGTGGGTGGGAGTTGGACCACGGATCTTCCTCCTTAGTTCATTAGAATCAACAGCTTTGATTCCAATTCCATCGGCCATGGAGATTGTACCGTCCCCCATGATGAACAGTGCCCAAATCGCCTAACCCATTGTAAGAGCAGTTGATCAGGCCACTGCACGTTGATCAGGCCACTGCGAAGACTGCTAGACAGCCAGGTTTACAACAAACTAAATCTACAAAGGCTAGAATTTGCATTGAGGTCAGTGCTGAACAAGTACTCCCTGATGAAGTTCAAGTAGTAGTTGAAGGGGAGTCTGTGGTTATTCCTGTGGAGTATCAAGTCCTACCCCCAATGTGTACCATATGCCAGGTCTTTGGGCATCATACAAGTAAATGTGCTAGAGGAGCCTCTACCTCTTCTCCCCCACAACAACCTGCAGCTCAAGATTGGACTAGAGTAGGCAATGGTAAGCAAAAGGTTGGCTGTCAACAATCTGATCCAGAGCAGCTGAATACAATAGCTGTACATGCATCAATTGTGCCTCAACAATTACATAATCCAATTGCATCACCTGTCCTTGAAGAAGAGATTACTGATTCGGAGGAGGAGTTAGTTATAGAAGGAATAGTAAGCAGCAGTCCTCTCAAGCTCCAGAACCAACAAACTACCAAATCTATTGACCTTGTGGAAGTCATGGATAGCAGAATAGACTCATCCCCCTCAGCTATTCCTAGGGATACAAGGGTGGCAGAACTGAACCAAACACTCTCCCCTAAGCCACCTGATCCTCATGAATCAGAGGTTCGGGAAAAAGCTCCAATTGAGGATCCCAAGGAGAACTTCCAGAAGGTTCTCTCCAAATCAGCTCAAAAAAAGATGAAGAAACTTGCAAGGGAGCAGCCTCGAAGCTCCCTATTTAGGAGAAGGAATTAGCTCATCCGTATCCTTTTGTCAGGGCAGTACTCTTAATACTTCCATCTTCTGCAGTTTTCATACTTAGTTCTGCTTTAATCTGTTTATGTCTTTTTTTTTTGGGTAAAATAGCATGAAATAGAAAAAAGAGTAACCGGATATACAGCCTACAAGGGGCATACCCCAGGAGGAAAGAAAAAAGAAAACAAAAAAGATAAAGATAAAGAAATTGATAACGCCAAATGGCTACAATGCAATGATGTGAAGCTATGTTTCCAATCCATCTAGTAAGAGGGACAAGAAACACAGACAATTGATAACATAAAACTATGCCCAAGGCATCTAGAAGTGCATCTAAGGGAATTGTTCCCTTTCCGAACAAAGCACCACATAAGACAGTATGAATAAGTTAAACAAAAACTGGGGTGTGTAGCAGCTGGGCTGCGTAGCAACTAGCAACATAATCTGGGCAGAGGACATCAGCAGCTGACCATCAGAAATGAAGCTACGGAGCATTAATGGTAGCTGCCACCATGAGTTGCTAGACTGCAGAACATGAGTTGCAGCTGCCACCATAAGCCATAACAAGAGCATCAGTGGTATCAAATAAGAGCTAAGGTTCAGAACCACAGTGGCAGTACCACAGCCATCAACAGGTTCAGAACATCAGAATTGAGGATATACAGTAGCTGCCCATCAGAAATGAGGATATATAGTAGTCAATAACCACAGTCAACTTCTGAATCATAACAGTCACAGTCACAACAGCAACAGCAATTCAGAACTGATGCAGCTTGGATGAAGTGTAATACAGCTTAGACAAACACATTTACTAAGTAGAACATATACAAAACTAAACTATACAGAGGACGTCCCCCTCTGTGAAGGGAGATCCCATTGACAGCCCCCGATGGTTAGGCATAATCTAAGTAAATGTACCATAGATTGGCACCATATGAAAACAGGACCTGCTCCTAAAGCAGCAGCTGCAGCAGCTTCAGAACTGGACAGCAGCTTCAGAACTTGACTTGAATTGAAGTAGGGACACAAAGGCCACCCCACAGTTCAGCAACAGTCATCACAACAGAAGGTCACACCACAGTTCAGCAGCACAAATGCTGATCAGTAACAGCAGAACATTATGATGACTATAACTGAACTAAAATGAAACCAATAGAACAGCAGCCAAGGGAATAACAGCCACTAAACTGAAAGTTTGAAACTTGTTTGATTCAGAAGGTTGTGCACAGTTTGAAACCTCATCTCACAAGGTTGTGCACAGTTTAAACCTTACACCACCCACTGTTTATGTCTTTGCTTCCTCTAAATATTGGTTTTTGGAATATTCGGGGTCTTAATGACCCAATCAAGCAAAAAGAGGTCAAATGTTTTGTGAATAATAACAATATTTCCCTTTTTGGTTTATTGGAGCATAAAATAAAGGAAGACAAGGCTACTAGAATTCTGAAATTTATCTGCCCTCATTGGAGTTTTTTGGACAACTACCTCCAGGCTCCCCTTGGTAGAATTTTGGTGTGTTGGGACCCTAGTATACTAACTGTACAGGTTTTAGAACAGTCTGAACAGTTCATTCATTGTGAAGTGCACTCTAAGTGTGGGGGTGCCCCTTTTTTGGCCACGTTTGTGTATGGCGCTACCTAGTGGTCCCCTTTCTAGACAATTAAAAATCCAATGGAACATTGTTTAGTGGTGTACTTCAAGCACTAACAAAATGAGTCTTCCCTTGGTTTTATGAAATTAACATACTATCACATTTGCAGGTCTTTGGTCAAGGGAGATACAGTTTCGTGCTGCTCCTCCTTGATCTTAATGAGATGGGCACAGAAACAGAAGCAGAAGCAGGGGATTGCTTCAACAAGAAGCAGCAAGGGCTATACTTCAGCAAGAAGAAGAAGGCTGGATCCACATTCAAAGGGGCTATACTTCAGCTCATGTTCTATTTACATCTATTTTTCAGGTAGTTACCTTAATCTCTGTTGGTGCACTGCTCCATCTGGATTCTGATTCTGTGGTGACTGATTGCCTAACCATTAGGGGCTGTCGTGGGATCTCCCTTCGCAGAGGGGGACGTCTTCTGCATTGCATCACATTTTACTTTACATTGCATTATGTTTATCCAGATTAGATGTATTGTTGACTGTTGATAGACAGATAGACATGTTTGTGAACATTGTTAAATTATGTTGGTGGTTCAGTAGTTGACTAATGGTTCAGTAGTTGGCTCAGTTATGGTTCATTAACTGCTATGACTGCATTCTGTTCTGTCTGATGGACTGCTGCTGATCTGCTTTCTGCACTTCAGAAGTTTCACTTCAGAAGTTTGTGACAGCAGCAGTTCTATTAAGGTGTTGCAACTGAATTTGACTAGGAAAGGCCTAAGTTGTCCATCCATGCAAAGTATACTCAATAGTTTTATTTTAGCCTAACCAATTGGGGCTGTCATTGGGATCTCCCTTCGCAGAGGGGGACGTCCTCTGCATTGTATGTATTTTTGTTTTGGTGAACCTTAGTTTAGCATACTTTGGATACTTAAATGATGCTTTGGTTCCCTGTGTCTGCATTGTTCACGTTTGGAATTGCACAATCAGCTGGTTATTGTGACTGTTCTGGCATTTCTGGGCTTCAGAAGTTTCAACTCTAACAGCAGCAGTTCTGAAGCTTGTCCAGTTTTGGGCAGTCCAGCTTATGCTCTTGTGTTCTGCATGATGATGAAGCCTGTCTGATCTACTGTATGCAGTCCACATGCTGTCCACATGGGGCTTTTTCCTACAAGTTGGCTGTCAAAGTTGTCTGATCTACTGCTGCTGTATTGACTGTACAGCTGTGGTTTGTTTCACTTGTGGCAGCTAAGTTGCTGGTACCTCAATCTTTGGGAGCTTCAGAAGCTGGAAGCTACTAAGGTTTCAAGAATAGTCAGTTCTGTTTTGCTGGACTACTGTCACAAGTCTATCACAATACAGGAGTGCAATGTGCAAAGTGCAATGTCCAGTTCTGAATCAGTTCTGAATCAGTTCAAGGTATGAGAGGGGAGTATCCAAGGCTGAATCAGTTCTACATCAGATGAAGTATCACCAGACTGTCTTGTTTTGTTTCATTAATACACAACTCTCACGTGTCCTTGTTGTGTCCCCAAGCCCCAAGTATTCAGAAGATACACAAGATACACAAGGTATTGGGCCTGTCAGCATTGGATAGGTTCATCACTTATAGGATACAATGTTCAAATGGATGTTGTAACTGGTCCCCTTTTGTAGATGGGTAGGAAACAAATGTTTGTAGTTTGTTTTGTCTCCATCTAGTTCACAACAATCCAATCCATGTAGCCATTTGGCTCAGTCTTCAATTTTTCTTTCTTTTTCTTCAATTTTTCAATTTTTCTTTTGTTTCCTCCTGGGGTATGCCCCTTGTAGGCTGTATATTCGGTTAGTCCCCTTTTTATTTCAAGCTGATTTACCCAAAAAAAAAAAAAAACTATCTGAACAGGCAAGCCTTGTGGTCTAGTCTGTATCATTTGAATTCAGCCTTCCCTTGGATAGTTTTGGGGGATTTTAATGCCATTAGGATTCCAAGCGAGAAACATGGGGGCACATCGCTCTGGCCTCCGCATATGAATGAGTTTAACCAATGTCTCTATTCCATTGAGTTGGATGATCTTAGGTATTCAGGCTGTTTCCTCACCTGGACCAATAGACAAGACCCATCTCATTTTGTCAGTTCAAAGTTGGATAGAGTCCTTGTTAATGAACATTGGATGAAAGCATTTACCAGGTCTTCTGCCCATTTTCACACTGCTGGGATCTTTGATCACTCTCCAGCCATTGTGACCATCATTCCTGGACCTAAGAAGGCTATTAAACCCTTCAAGTTTTTTGATTTTCTAGCGGACCATCCTCAGTTCTTAAATATAGTTCAAAGAATCTGGAGGAGAGTGATTATTGGGAATCCCATGTTCTGTGTGTGTGAAAAGCTCAAGTTGTTGCAATCTGAGTTTAAACAGTAAACACTAGAGAATATAGTGACATTTCTAGAAGGGTTGCTGAATCCAAGCAAACCCTTGAATCTTTGCAAAAGGATATGAGCTCTCATTGGGCTAATCCTTCTGTCATTAGCCAAGAGAGAGTGGTCCACAGGCTTCTATTATCATTACTTAGAGTTGAGGAAAGTTTAGCTAAGCAAAAGTCCAGGATCCAGTGGCTTAAACTTGGTGATCAGTGCACTACCTTCTTCTTCAAATCAGTGAGTAACACTAGGAATAAAAGTAAACTCACCAGTCTGGTCTTAGAAGATGGGACCCTCACTCATGATATTAAGGTTATTAAATCTACTTTTGTTAATTGTTACAATACCCTACTGGGGACAGCCCATTCTTCTCCTTATTTGGGTCAATCAAGAGTCCATCAGGTGGTTCGGAAGAGATTAACAGTCAGCCAGAGGACTGACATGATTTCTGAGGTTACTGATATGGAAATCAGGGATACCTTCTGGGCTCTTAATCCTTCCAAAGCTCCTGGTCCTGATGGCTATAACGCGGGGTTTTTCAAAAAGGCTTGGCCTATCATTGGTCACGAAGTCACATCAGCTGTTAAGTCTTTCTTTAGGTCTGGAAAATTGCTCAAAAAGGTCAATTCCACTATTGTTGCCCTTGTTCCTAAAGTCCCTAACCCGTCAAAGGTTGGGGATTTTAGGCCCATTTCCTGTTGTAATACGGTTTACAAGTGCATATCTAGGATTCTTGCTAGAAGAATACAAGCGGTCCTCCCAATGTTAATTGACCCTGTTCAATCAGGTTTTGTGAAGGGGAGAAGGATCGCTGATAATATTTTCCTCACTCAGGAGCTTATGAGAGGATATCACAAATCTTCTCCATCTCCCAGATGTGCATTGAAAGTAGATATTATGAAGGCTTATGATAATGTAAGATGGGAATTCCTTTGGGATGTTCTGTCCGCCATGAATTTTCATCCTACAATGATCAATTGGTTACATGCATGTGTTACTACTGCTAATTACTCCCTTAGTATAAATGGTGAAGTCACCGGTTTCATTGTAGGGAAGAAGGGTCTTAGACAAGGTGACCCTCTATCCTCCTATCTCTTTGTGATTGTCATGGAAGTTTTTTTTTTTGGGTAAATCAGCTTGAAAGTAAAAGAGGTTAACCGAATGTACAGCCTACAAGGGGCATACCCCAGGAGGAAAAGAAAACAAAACAAGAAGATTGAGAAAAATGCGTTAACCATGCACAACCCGCATGGAGAGTAGGATAATGTAGATAAAATAACAAAAAGTGTCATAAGTGTAGAAATCATACCCCCGTAGTACTATCCATTTAAGTAGAAGGATAGTACTACGGGGTATGATATGAAGTGGTACGAGTATAAATTACATGATATGAACTGAAATTGAACTACCACCTGGCACAACCCGCCAGGCTAGGAAGTAAAGTACATAGTCACGGCCAGAGATGACCACATGATAACCAACACTGAGGAGAACAGCAGCAAAGCAACATGGCTTCAAAGCAAGCTGAACGGCTACTACAGAGGAACATGGCACCAAGAGAGGCTCAACCAGAGATGACGGCATCCGACAAGGCTACCCTGCCAAGCACCCTGCACACCACGCCCAATCCTTCCGGCCTACTACTCCCTCATCCAAACCTAAGGCTCGCCCGAACCACCTGATGTCAACCAATTACCAACTACCACCTCCACCAAAGTTGGGATAAGCAAACCAAGAACCTACTACAACCAACAGACCCAGAGAGCATGCAAAGTACCCACTCAAAGAGATCAGCTACTACAGAGGGACAAGGAACCGAGAAGAGGCTCGAACCGGAGATGTCTGCATCCGACAGGGCTACCCTGCCAAGTACCCTGCACACCACGCTCATCCATCCAGACTACTACACCCTCAACCTAATCCCCTAGGCTCGCTAACGACTAACAGCGGGACAGAAAGATGAACCACACGAAGTGGTCACACGAACCGTAGGAGGGCCAAGCTGCATCTTTCGATCAGCGCCAAACCGCCAATCTAGTCAAAAAACAACCTACAAAGATGTCCCTTTCAATCAGTGAACGACCACCAATCTAATCATGGACAGCCCCAACAGCTACCTCGCTCAACCAGAATCCACACCAATCTAATCAGTGGCAGCCGCAAGGCAACCCCTTTCAATCAACACAAACTCTAATCTAATCAATGATAGCTACACCCTACCATACTACGCACAACTTCCGGGCTAAGAAGCAAAGGATCTAGGAATATAACGCGACTCGACAAAGAGCCCAAACACTCGAACTCAGTCCAACAGGTGACTGCCCGTCGAGGTTCTCAGAAAATCACATTAAACTGGCCCTAATGTCCAGCAACAATTTGGTAGGAATTGGTCCATCTAAAAGTCAAGATTAACCCGATCTCAGTCCAAGCAGGTGACTGTCCATCGGGGATCTCGAAATGAACCAGTTGTGTGTCAAAATGAATCTGCAATTTGTATTAATATTGCAGCCAGTAGACTGCCCAATTCACAGATGTCTTCAATACCTACAAACTGGGAATGTCTTCAATGTCTGGCAGCAACCTGAGGTCGTCGTCGCCGGTGGACTGAGACCGCATAACTGAAACCAGCGGTGAATGAGCTCCGACGCCGGAAAAGGACCACGGGTTTGAGACTCACCCACTGTTGCCGTGAAAAGGACCACGGGTCACCTTGGTTTCCACCGGCCCGATGGGATCTGAATCCTCCATTAACGGCAGCCTTGAGCTTTGAACGCCGGAGAAGAGAACCCATATTCGAACGCCGGCGGGTTGATTGATGGACCTGCTTTAGTGGTGGGCGGTGGAGAGAGGCTCCCTTGCCCGGTTGACGTCCGCCTGTGATGGCCGGACCAGAGGTGGCCGGCTGCAGCTGCCGCCAGTCGTAAGGTCCACCAGATCTAGACAAGACCCCACTATTTCCGACGAGCAACTGCTCTCCGCCGTGCGATGGGATGGCTGCTAAGCCACGTTGGATCCGATCGGGTCATCAGAACCCATGAGCAGGAGCTCTGGGTCTTCTCCGTGGAGATGAAATGAAGCCCCGCTGCTCCGGGGTGGTCTTTGCGACGCCTGTCTGAAGTGAACCACGGTCCACACAGATGAAATCCAACCCAGGTGAATGGTGCAATGGGAGGACTGCCGCCTGTGAGGATTGTTAAAACCCACGGCTGGAATGACCGGATAAAGGTTGGCCGGACCAGGAGGTCGGACCGGATATGGGTTTGGGCGGTGGAGGAGAACTTCTCTAGAGAGAGAAGTTCCCTTGCCCGGAACTAATATCTACTTACACTCATTCAATTGAACAAAGCTTTCACCTCACTCACTCTCAATTCCTAAATCCCTCTCTCTGTCATGGAAGTTCTCACCTGCCTTCTTAGGGAGAAGTCCCTCCTTCCTGATTTCCACTTTCATTGGAGATGTGGAAGAAATCAGCTTATCAACCTTTGCTTTGCTGATGATTTAATGATTTTTTGTAAAGGGGAAGTGTCCTCTGTTAAGCATATACAGGAGGCACTCTCTGAGTTTCAAGCCCTGTCTGGACTTTCTCCTAGCCCTGGGAAGAGTAGCGTTTACTTTTCTGGGGTTAACACGACCACTAGGCTGGCCATTTTAGATGTCCTGAAATTTAACGAAGGTTCTCTCCCTGTTAGATATCTCGGAGTTCCCCTCCTCTCTACCAAACTCAAAGCTGTTGATTGTCAGAGTTTGGTAGATCGGATAACAGCCAAAACTAAGTCCTGGATCAATCGGGATCTTACATATGCTGGAAGGGTCCGATTAATTCAAAATGTTCTCTTCTCCATTCAAACCTATTGGTCATCCTTGTTTATCATCCCCAAAAAGGTGATTAAGGAAGTTGAATCAATTCTTAGGGCATTTCTTTGGACAGGACCTGACCTTAAAAAATCTGGTGCCAAGGTCTCTTGGGAACATCTTTGTTCTCCAAAACAAGAGGGAGGTTTAGGATTCAAGTCCATGCAAATTTGGAATCAGGCAGCCATTGCCAAGCACATTTGGTGCATTATCTCTGGAGGAGAGCAGTCTATGTGGTGTCAGTGGGTCAAATCTTACTTAATCAAAGGGAACAATTTCTGGAATCTGAGGATTCCGGGCGACTGCTCTTGGGTTTGGAGGAAGCTGCTGAATCTTAGACCCAAGGTGCAACCTTATATTTTTAGTGTGATTGGTAATGGTCAATCTACTTCATTGTGGTATGATAACTGGCATCCCTTGGGCCCATTAATGGCCAAATTTGGCTCTAGAATTACCCTTGATTCAGGACTACCAAAAGAGGCTACCGTGTCTCACATAATTCATAATTCTAGGTGGGCCTTCCCCATTACTCAAACTATAGAGCTTAATGAGATTAGGAGTACTCTGCCTATACTTTTACCTTCCAGAGTGAATGAGAATGACCAGGTCAGATGGTCCCTCACCCCAAATGGTCAATTCACGATCTCCTCCCTTTGGGACAAATTAAGATCTCCCTTTCCCAAAGTATTGTGGCACAAATTGGTGTGGTTTTCTGGTCACATTCCCAAGTGTAGCTTTATCTCCTGGCTGGCTATTCAGAACAGGCTTTCTACAGCAGATAGACTTGTTTCCTTTGGTCTCCCAATTCCAACACAATGTAGTTTTTGCCAGGAAAATGAAAGCCATGACCACCTCTACTTTAATTGCTCATTCTCTAAGCTAGTCTGGGGTTCTATTCAGTCCAAGCTTCATGTTTCTTGGTCCTCTAGACCTTGGGCCGATTGGGTCTCCCTTCTCACAAATGCTAAAGGCAAATCTCTCCAGACTGTTATCACCAAACTGGGTTTTACTAGTACAGTCTATCATGTGTGGATTGAAAGGAATATGAGGAAATTCCAGGGGAGTCCATCTACTTGGGAGGTAGTTGTGCATAAAATTTGTTCAATGGTGAGAGCAAGGATTCTATCCTTAACCAATCTACCTCAAATTCAAGCAGAACAGGTTGTTAATGAATGGCATTATGCTGGAAGTTAACTGTTCATTTTGTTACATATATAACTCATGCTTATTTGTATTCAGAAGGGGGGATTTCTAACCTTCCCCTAGCTACATTAATCCTTCATTTTCAGGAGAGCAGGTATAATCAGAAAGGGTCAGCTGTCACTGTGACTGGTCCATTCAGCTCCTACTTGCAGGCATTCTATTACTTCTATGTATTCAGGTAGTTACCTTACTCCCTGTAGATTGAATTTCTATTTCTTAATCCTTGAGTGATCTTACCATACTGTGGAAACCTTTGTCAGTTGTGCGCTAGAGCCTCATCCTTCCTTGTGAGTGGAGGTAATAAATAGCGGGGGAATCATGAGAGGTACAGGCGAGGGAGAATAGGGGTCCCTTGCTCTTGGTAGTGGAAAAGAGAGTGGGAGTTGTGAGTTTTCTAGGGAGTAGAAGGGTGAGATCTATACCTACCAAGGGCACTTTCTAGGGAGTAGAAGGGTGTGATTTGCCCAGTCCTGTGATTAAACAGTTCTAGCTACTTGTCTATGAACTGAGTTCTCAATGTGTCTTGGAGCAATGTGGCTCCATCTGTATTTAGTTGGATGCAGCTGTCCCATGAGGAGCAGCCCAGACATAGCTGCTGGTGGTTCAGTAGCTGTGGTTCAGGAGTTGGTTCAACAGCTTTGATAGTGGCTGAACTGAGTTTGATAGTGGCTGAACTGAACTGTGATGCTGAACTGTGTGCTAAACTGTGTTGCATAATCAGATTATTCTGAAATTTTTTTGCTTCTGATTTACTAAGGCTCAGTTCTGCTCTGTCATTTCTGGTTCTGAACTATGTGCTGAACTGTGTACTAAACTGTGTTGCACAATCAGATTGTTCTGAATTGTGTTGCACAATCAGTTGGTTCTGTTCTGATTTACTACCTTCTTTTGTATTGTATGTTTGAAGTTTGAAAGGTTGAAAGTTTCATTTGTAATATTCGCCTAACCAATAGGGGCTGTCATTGGGATCTCCCTTCGCAGAGGGGGACGTCCTCTGCTTTTGCTTCATTTTGCTTTGTTCTATGTTGTTTCAAGTAGAAGTTGCTGTTTTCATTTGCTGCTGCTGCTTGCCGTTGCTGTTGCTGTTGGTAGCAGCTGTTGGCTCCTCAATTGTGCTGTTAGCAGCAGCTGTTGTAACCTATGGTTGCTGCTCTGCTGCTTCTGTGGGTGCTGTTGTAACCTATGGTTACCTGTTATTGCTACTACTGCTCTGTCTTCTGTTGCTGCCATCACTGGACTGATAAGTCATGGCAGCAGTCACTGGCCAGTTGCTGCTTTGGAATCTTCACAAATCTAGTGGAGAACAAGTGCAAGATTAGTGCACAAAGTAGTTATGCACCTGTTGTTGATTCTGCATGCTGAGTTCTGAACCTGTTTTGATCAAGTTCTGAACCTGTTTTGGACATTGTATTTGGATACTCTGCATATTGATGCTATGCTCAAATGAAGTCCCATACTTGTATTTGGTCAAGTTTTCTTGTAATTAGTCCAGTCATTTTGATTGGTATAAGGTTTATAAGCTTTGTAATGTCCTGCATTGGCGTTGTTTTCCTTCCCTCTTCCAAATGGATTGGAAACACTGCATGTTAGTTATCTCATGTAGCCACTTGGCTTAGGTAATTTTTTTACTTTCTCTTTTTCTTTTCTTTTCCTCCTGGGGTATGCCCCTTGTAGGCTGTATATTCGTTTAGCCTCTTTTAATTTCAAGCTGTTTTACCCAAAAAAAAAAAAAAAAAACAATTTGACAGTAACCATGGTGGACAGTTAACTCATAAAGACCATAGTGGGCAGTTAACATCCACGCATGATTACTACTTGAAACAACCAACAATAGATATGGTTTCTCCCAAATGTGAATAACAGATTTGGTTTCTCCCAAATTTGAAATACCTGACCCATGCCGAACCAAAGTGAGGAGCGAAATTCTGCCCATGACCGAACCCCACCACCGTGCCACCGTCGCATCGTAGTGAGAGCGGAACGAGATTGAGTGTTGAGAACCGTTTGAGCTTTAATACCCACGGTTGAGATTAGCAGAGCTTTAATACCCGAGGTTGAGAACCGTTTGGGCTTTGACTTAGAAGGTTGCTATGGAGATTGAACAGCGACCCACCTCCTGATCGACAGCCCAGATTGGGTATTCTGATGATGGGTAACGAAACCCAATTGAAAGATACAGAAGCTGGAGCTCTGTAATTCCAGATCTGAACAGTACACACCACTGGCCTCCGCCGTGCATAGCTTCACGGCCAGAGCGGTGGTTCAGAGATGGAGGATGTGGGTTGTTACTCTGGAGGAGAGTGCAGAGATGAGCGTGGAGCTGAACGGCGGTAAGACCGCCATAGGAGATCGCCCGACGCCGGAGATGTACCAGTCACCAGAGACCTCCATTAGTGGATTTCTCAGACCGACGAGTTCAGTCCCTCCAAGATCGAACTCATCCATCTGAACTTTAAAGATCCAGCCACTTGAATGCGTGCATACCGATCGGTGAAATAGAAACATGATAGGAAATGGTAGATGACTACAGAGCAGGAATTACCTCCGAATTTGGTAAAATTACCTCTGTACTTGGTTTGGATTCGCAATATCGGATCAATGGTGTACTGCTCCACTTTTTGTTGTTGTTTTTTCCATTGCCCTTGTTATTATGAGCTTTGAAACCCTTAGAGCTCTGAAAGGATGCCTCTCCCTTTCCTGTTTCAGCCTTATCATCCGAAGGTACTGGTTTCACTAGAGGCTCAGATTGAGAAGGGACTCCCACAGAGTCTGGGTCACGATTAATTGAGCCAGCCTCCACACTACCTATTAGACTCACCTGAACAGGAGTATCAGTACTGACATTCACCTGAACAGGAGTATCAGTACTGACATTCAGTTCCTCCCCTTCGGATTCACTTCCACCTATGTCATCCTCTATGACCTTGGGCATTGAAGTGTCCACCACAGCCACCACAGAAACTGTAGCTGCCTCTAGTGCTTCTGAACCCCCTACATTGCTTACAATGGCTCCTTTAATTACAGTTTGCCAATCACTCTTTGGTACTCCACTGTCACGAGTTTGTTTATGAGGGATGGTTCTTGGACATCCGGTAGTAGCATGGCCAAACACCTTACACTCTGAGCAGACAGAAGGCATTAATATTCCACCCTCACTGATACACTCTCCCCATCAACTGTGACCTGTATGTCATCTGGTAGTTCATCAACAGCCTCAATTTCCACACACACTCTAGCATAAGCCAGCCTAGTCTTTTTCTCCGTAGCTTGATCCACATGTTTGGGCTGACCTATTGCACTAGCCACCCTACTTAATCCCTCTTCTGTTCAACACTCTGGGGGCAGATTATGAAGCTTAACCCAAGTAGGGATAGAAGATGGAGAGATCTTAGATGGAGAGATCTTAACCCAAGTAGCTATTTATCTTATTTCCTAGTCTGGCGGGATGTGCCAGGATATAGTTAGTTTCTTGTTATTTCATTTCGATTCATTTTGCTTCATTCATATCATACCCCGTTGTGCTATCCTTCCTTACAGATGGATAGTGCAATGGGGTATGATATCATATCACATTGCACGCTTGTTGCATTCCGTACTTTATTCTACTCTCCATGCGGGTTGTGCATGGGTTATCGCACTTTTTTTATTCTTCTTTTTTCTTTTTCTTTCCTCCTGGGGTATGCCCCTTGTAGGCTGTACATTCGATTAACCTCTTTTAATTTCAAGCTAAATTACCCTAAAAAAAATCTAACTCCCAACAGTGTTCCACTCATTTACAATCGACTCTGCTTGTGAATGAGGCGAATTAGAGAGTGATAAAAGCCTTGCTCTCACCATAGAGCAAATTTTATGAACAACTATCTCCCAAATACAAAATTGATTTTGGAACTTCCTCAAGTTAGTCCAACTTCCAAACAGTGATATCCATCTAAGGACTCGTCTGACATGTAAGGCGATTAGGCGATTTCTGACATGGCCGTGGAGAAACAGTGATATCCATGGCCGACGGTACTGTTCCAATAGCCGACGGTCTGGGGCTCAAAGCCCTAGACTCCCATGAACTCCGGCGTAGACACCATACCCTAGATCCAGAAAAAAATCCCCAAATACGTTCTCCTCAAATGTCAAATGAACTTCGGAGGAGGCAACAAGTCCTAAATCCTTCAAAATCCCCTCAATTCCATCCGCCGATGCAGGAAGGAATTCAACAGACGGGCAACTCAGGTGACTCCAGTTCGAGAATCAACCTCGGAAATACTGTACACGCATCCATTTCAGATGGGTCTAGGGTTTGCAGCCCTAAAACGTCTAAGCATTCAAGCCCTTCAAGGAAACTACAGCAGGTCTTCGAGGAAGCCCTGGTGAGAGAAGCAGGAGAGAGGGCATCCGAACTGCTTGTCGGTAACACCAAGAACGGGAGCATCTCGGATCATACCATCTCGCAAGATTTGAGGGTTGAAACGGAAGTCGTGGCGAAGGGCTCGATTCCATCATCATCTTCGGGTGGGTCTGGGGCACTTAGCCCTAAACCACAAATCAATCTGAGCCCTAAAGATACTCAGAAGTTTCGACAACAACAGGTGACTCACCTCCATGGAAATACCTATCAGTTTCAACGCACCCCGGCAGAGGTACAAGAGAAGCAGAGTATGCGTTCGGAGTCCGAGGATCGAATGCTTGAAATAGTGAGTCGTCTACAGGATGAGCTCAACTCATCGGAAGACCCGTTCGTGCTAGATGTGGTCACAGCCAAATTGCAAAGCATTCAGCAGTCATGGAGAAATGCTGAGTTACAAGAACAGGTACGTAGCCCTAAAACTACTTCTACGCATCTGTTTAACGCTAGGGGGAAACCATATGGGGAAGGGGATGAACCCAACCCTTCTGGAAATACTAAAACAGAAATTAAACCCACACCAGCCAAGTTAGGCCAACACCAATATAACTACAGACCCAGATTAGGTCAACATCAACCAAAGCCCAAGCCAAAAAACTGGGCTGCCCTCCTCCAGTCACAAAGCCCCTCTCTGGACATGAAACTGGATCATTTTCCAGACCTCCAGAGAGGAAAACAAGCGCTGGTTGAAATAGATTTGGAACTGACCGATGTGGGCATGTGGAACAAGTACTTGGTAGGCCACTTCTTAGATGGACAAATGGCCTATCCTCTCATAGTTGCGACTGCTAGGAGCCAATGGAAAGAGCATTTTGTGGCTGTGAAACCTGATGTGGCTGGCTTCTATATGTTTGAATTCAAAGATGAACAATCTAAGATGCAAGTCCTTGAAGGGGGTCCCTACTTCTTCTCTCAAAAATATCTAGTTCTAAAGGATTGGCATAGGATGATGAAGCCTGCCAGAGAACAGCCTACCAAAATACCTGTTTGGGTGAAATTGCATGACTTACCACTGGAACTGTGGAACCAAGAGTGCCTGAGTAGGATAGCTAGTTCTATTGGAAGACCCCTGCATGTTGATCATGCCACTGCAAAGACTGCTAGACAACCAGGTCTACAACAAACTAAATCTACTAAGGCAAGAATCTGCATTGAGGTCAGTGCTGAACAAGTCCTCCCTGATGAGATTCAAGTAGTAGTGGAAGGGGAATCTGTTGTTATCCCAGTGGAATACCAAGTCCTACCTCCTATGTGTTCACAATGCCATGTTTTTGGTCATGCTACATCCAAATGTAGCAAGCAAGCTGTAGTACCCCCCCCTCCCAGTCATTTGGAATGGCAGATTGTGCAACGGGGGAAACAGAAAGCAGTAGAACAATCCTCCGTTGTCAAGAATGTTCACCCCCACCAAAGCCCTCTACCTCATGTCCTGTCAGAAGCCTCACCTCTTGACCAATCCAAATTAGGGGAGCATACTAAAGATTCTGAAGATTCTGATGACTCTGATGTAGAACTTCTGGAAATACTAGAGAGTGTGGTAAGCTCAATAGTATCCAATGAGGCAGCTAACAAGGATCCAATGATAGCAAAGTCTGGTACTAGCACCAGATCTGATGATCAGCAACCAGTTGGTGATGAGAAACAGGGGAAACCACCTGATGTCAAACATGATACCCCTGATGTCAAGCTGCTGTTGGGAGGTTCCAAGAAGGCTAGTCACAATGGCAGAAATAGGAGTCATTCCAAAGGCTCCTCACATAAGAAAAGGAAGTAACTTTCCCTCCTCTTTTGTCCAAAATTATATAAATAATGCTCATCTTGTGCATCACTCTTAATCTTAATAGTTGCAGCTCATTGTGGTTATATTTACTCTTTTGTGTTAATGATTAGCTATCCATTGCATTTTGGAAGTTGGAATATTAGAGGTCTAAATGACCCTCTAAAGCAACAAGAGGTTAAGAAATGGGTACAGAACAATAAGTTGTCCCTAGTGGGGATAATAGAACACAAAGTTAAAGAACCTAAGGTCTCTAGAATTTTTTTTTTGGGTAAATTAGCTTGAAATTAAAAAAGGTTAACCGAATGTACAGCCTACAAGGGGCATACCCCAGGAGGAAAAGAAAAGGAAAAAACAAGAATAACAAAAGTGCGGTAAACCATGCACAACCCGCATGGAGAGTTAGATAAAGTAAATACATGAAGATGCCATGTGTACGGTAAGTAAAGTACATAGAGCTAAATGAAATAGAGCTACCACCTGGCACAACCCGCCAGGCTAGGAAATAAGGTAAGTAAAGTAGATAATCGAGGTCAGAGATGACCACATGATAACCAACACTGAGTAGAAGCCACCGAGTAAGACGGCTACAAAGCAGGCTGATCGGCTACTACAAAGGAACAAGGCATCAAGAGGCTCGAACCAGAGTTGACGACATCCGACAAGGCTACTGCTGCTGCTCAGTACCCTGCTCACCACGCTCAAACCTTCCGGCCTACTACTCCCTCATCCAAGCCTAAGGCTCACCAAAACCTCCTGCTGAACCCAACTACCTAATAACCTCCTCCTCGAAGGCTGGGATAAGAGAACCAAGAACCTAGTACTTCCATCAACCCAAAAGCTAGTATAATACCCACTCAACAAGCAAGTGTGGAATGCAATTCAGGCCAAGCTACATGGAGATGTCGGCATCCGACAAGGCTACCCTGCCAAGTACCCTGCACACCACGCCCATTCCATCCAGACTACTACAACCTCGCCTACATCCCCTAGGCTCGCTAACGACTGAAAGAGGACCAAGCTACCCCTTTCGATCAGTGAACAACCACCAATCTAATCAATGACAGCTCCGGCAGCTATCTCGCTCAATCAGAATCCATCCACCAATCTAATCAGTGGCACCCACAGCTGCTGCTACTGCGAACTACCCTTTTCAATCAGATATAATCAAGGTCTCTAGAATTGTTAGTCTTATCCTACCTCATTGGAGTTTTCTTAGTAACTATGCCCATTCCCCCTTGGGCAGAATTTTGGTATGCTGGAACCCCTCCTACTTTAATGTCCAACATGTTTCCCAATCAGACCAATACATACATTGCAATGTACAATCTTGTGATGGCAATTACTCATTTGCAGCTACATTTGTATATGGGAATAATTGCTACCTTCAAAGGCAAACACTTTGGCGTGACCTGCAGACAATTGCTCTTGCATCCCCTTGGGTAGTTCTTGGTGACTTCAATGCCATCAGATCACCATCTGAGAAAGTGGGAGGGGATAAACACTGGCTTCCATGGATGGATGATATTAATACTTGCCTCCAATCTGCAGAGCTAGTTGACCTTAAATACTCTGGAAATCAATTTACTTGGTCTAATAAACAAGTTGGTGTATCCCACATTAGCACTAAGTTGGACAGGGTCCTGGTCAATGAGAATTGGATCAAAACTCTATGTTGGTCTAGTGCTCATTTCCTAAACCCTGGAGCATCAGACCATTCCCCTGCAGTCGTGGCATTGGCCCCCATCACCCCTCCTAAATCTAGACCTTTTAGATTCTTTAATTTTCTGGCAGACCATCCTAACTTTATGAACATTGTTCGGGGTGTCTGGAGGAGGGTGATCATAGGTAATCCCATGTATTGTGTCTGTGAAAAGTTGAAGATCCTACAAAAGGATCTAAAACAGTTGAATACCAAAGAATTCAGTGATCTATCATCCAGAGTTGCCTCTACCAGACAACAGATGGATGATATTCAAAATGCCCTGGCCTCAGATCCTAGTGACACAGCAAATCAAGTTGCTGAAAAGGTATTATGCAAACAGTACCTTATCCTTGCTAGAGCTGAGGAAAGCTTTGCCAGACAAAAATCAAGAGTTCAATGGTTGAAACTGGGAGACCAATGTACCTCCTTTTTCTTCAAATCAATTAGTAACTCCAGGAATAGAAATAGGATTACTAGTTTGGTCTTGGAAGATGGTAATACCACGCAGGATATTGAGCTGATCAAAGGTTCTTTCATCCATTACTACACCAAGTTGCTTGGTTCCCCTCACCAAAGCAACTATGCTGGAACATCTAGGATCCAGCAGCTCATCACTAGGAAACTATCAGAGTCCCAGAGACTAGATATGGTAGAGGGAGTCACTGACAAAGAAGTTAAGGACATTTTCTGGTCCCTTAACCCTCAGAAAGCCCTCGGACCTGATGGATATAATGCTACCTTCTTTCATAAGGCTTGGCCTGTGATTGGTCATGAGGTCACCTCTGCTGTCAAGTCATTCTTTAGATCTGGCCAACTGCTAAAGAAGGCCAATGCAACACTGGTTGCTCTTGTGCCTAAGGTTCCCAATCCGTCAAAGGTTGGGGATTATAGGCCAATATCATGTTGCAACATCATTTACAAATGTATTGCCAAGATTCTAGCCAATAGAATTAAGTCAGCCCTCCCTCATTTGATTGATCCAGCACAGTCTGGTTTTGTACAGGGCAGACGGATTGCGGATAACATCTTCCTCACACAGGAGTTGATGAAGGGTTACCACAAACATTCCTCCTCTCCTAGGTGTGCCATGAAAGTAGATATAATGAAGGCCTATGACAATGTTAGGTGGGACTTCCTCTGGGATGTCCTTGCCTCAATGAACTTCCACCCTCAGATGATAAGGTGGTTAAAGGCTTGTGTAACCACAGCCAATTACTCCCTAAGCTTCAATGGTGAAGCCATTGGATACATCCCTGGTCAAAGGGGATTGAGGCAAGGAGACCCCCTTTCCTCATACTTTTTTTTTGGGTAAAGCCCTAGGGCGGTTAGCTTGAAATATAAAAGAGGTTAACCGAATGTACAACCTACAAGGGGCATACCCCAGGTAAGACAAAGAAAAAATCTAAAGAGCGCCAAGTGGCTACATGGGTTACCCGTGTTCTTGCCCCCGCCGAACAAACTATCCCAAGGAATAGAAAGTTCAACTGGGAACCTGGACACGGGCGTGGCAATAGCAGTAAATACCCGACACCAACCGTCGGTATAAGGTACAAGTAGAGGCCCTCGAAGTCCTCGCAATACATACTACGGAAAACATAAAAGGCTCGACCAAGAGCCGAACCCCCGATTTCAGTCCAACAGATGACCGCCTATCGGGGGTCGCCGAACATACAATAAACAGATTGACAATAAACAAATAAGTGCACAGGCAGGCTGTGCTTGCTGCTTGCTGCCCGGGCTATGGCCTGGCTGGCCTCTTGGCTGGCCTGCCAGGATGTTGGCTGGCCCAGTTGAACCCGGGCTGTTGACTGGCCGATGGCCTAAGCGGCCCAGATCTGGCAAGACCAGGGACCAGGCTGCTGCTGCTGCTGTTTTACTGCGGCAGCCACCGAGGCCGACGGGTGAGCCACGGTGGATCAAGGCCGGCGGTCAAGGCGATGATGCCCGGCGACGGCTGACTTGGATTGTTAGCCCACCGGAGGCGGGTTGGGCATGGAGATGATGGCCGGCGGCTGAGCCACGGGTATTGATGCCCGGCGACGGGCTGACCCACGGCTGGGGTAAAAGCCATGGCCGCCAGATCTGTACGGCGCCGTTCCCAAGCCATGGCTGCCCGATCTGTTGACCCACGGCTGTCGAACTCTTGAGATGTCTACGGTGGTGGTGGAGCCTGGCTGTGAACACCAGAGATGGCCGGCCGGTGGAGCCTGGTTGTGGTTCAGACTTGCACGGCCTAGATCTCAAACAGTGGCCTCCGTGCTGTGGTATGCTGGCCGGCTGTGGTTTGCTGGACCAGAGGAGATCAGTTGTGGGCTGGCCGGCGACTATAGAGTGGCCGGACCAGAGGTAGCTGGAGAGTGATACATGGCCGGACCCAAGGGGTTGCCGGTTGTGATTGGGCGGTGGAGGAGAGCCTCTCTAAGGAGAGAGGCTCCCTTGCCCTGTTGGGGTTGGCCGGCCGGAGAAGACGCCCGCCACAGCTGCTGCTGCCGTACGCCTATTGCTGGCCGGGGGGGAGCTTTCTCTCTCTAGGCTAGAGAGAGAAGCTCTCCCTTCAGAAGTCTTTCCTCATACTTATTTGTCATTGCCATGGAAGTCCTCACTTGCATTCTCAAGGAGAAAACCCTACTGCCTGATTTTAATTTCCATTGGAAATGTGGGTCAACCAAATTGGTTAACCTATGTTTTGCAGATGACCTCATGATATTTTGCAAGGGTGAGTTAAGTTCTGTAAACCATATCCAGTCATCATTGGAAGAGTTTGAATCCTTATCTGGCCTCTCCCCTAGTCCAAACAAAAGCAATATTTTCTTCTCAGGTGTTAGTTCCTCCACCAAAGCATCAATATTGCATGTTCTTGGTTTTCAGGAGGGTACCATTCCTGTTAGATACCTAGGTGTACCCCTACTGTCCACCAAACTGAAGCATACCGATTGCAAGAGTTTGGTGGACAAAATCATTGCAAAAACAAAGTCCTGGACTAATAGATACCTCTCCTATGCTGGGAGACTTCAGTTGATTAAGTCCATTCTGTTCTCCATGCAGACCTATTGGTCTTCTCTCTTTTTTTTTGGGTAAAGCCCTAGGGCGGTTAGCTTGAAAATAAAAGAGGTTAACCGAATGTACAGCCTACAAGGGGCATACCCCAGGTAAGACAAAGCAAAAAATATAAAGAGCGCCAAGTGGCTACATGGGTTGCCCGTGTTCATGCCCCCGTCGAACAATCTATCCCAAGGAATGGAACGTACAACAGGGAACCTAGACACGGGCGTGGCAAAAGCAGTAAATACCCGACACAACCCGTCGGTATAGGGTACAATCCGAGTCCCTCGAAGTCCTCGCAACTCATACAACTGAAAACATAAACGATAACAATAACAGCCAGTGCACAATAGTAGATAATTGCAAATCGCAAATTGAATAACGATGAGCGCACTGGCTGTCTGCTTGGGGTTGACTGGCCTGGGCTGGTTGACTGGCCCTGACCTGTAAGGACTGCCCGATGACGTAAGGGCCCGTGCCGGGCCATGATCTGTGACGGCCGGACTGACTCCGGCAGCCGACCTCGAAACCGGCGAGCCACCGTGGCTCGAACTCGAAACCACCTGGCTGAAACATCGCCGGTGACGGCTGACTTGGGGTGGAGACCCACGACGGGTGTTGACCCACGGCTGTTGAGCCACGGCTGAGTGGAGACCTGGCCGGACCGAGGTCTGACGGCCAGATCTAGCTGGATAAGTCAATGACTGGCGCCGTGGAGGCCAGTTGAAGGTGGTCGCCACGCTGAGTTGGTCACCACGGCGGCGCCTGCTGCACCCACGGCGAGGCAACGGGAAGAGCTTGGCCGGACCAGATGGAGGCCGGACTAGATCTAACCGTACCTGGAGAAACTTGCCCGCCTGTGAAGGCCCGCTCTAGCGGTGGCCGAGCCAGATCGGACCAGAGCAGGGCTGGAACTTGGCTGGAGGAACTCCGGTTGGATTGTGTTAGATGGCCGGACCCAAGGGTAGCCGGATATGGAACGGGCGGTGGAGGAGAGCCCCTGTCGAGAGAGGGGCTCCCTTGCCCTTGACGTTGCTACTATTGCTGGCCGGAGATGGGATGCCCGGCAGCCGGCTGGAGCTGGAGCCGAAGGAGGCCAGGCCGGCGTGGCTGGAGGGAGCTTTCTCTCTCCATCCTAGAGAGAGAAGCTCCCAAGAATACTTCCTCCCTTCGAGAGCGTATGTTCGAGCCCGGTCTTCTCTCTTTATCCTTCCTAAAAGAGTCATTAAGGAAGTGGAAGCCATATTGAGAGCTTTCTTTTGGACTGGACCAGATCTCAAAACATCTGGAGCCAAAGTCTCCTGGGAACATCTCTGCTCCCCTGTCCAAGAAGGTGGACTTGGTTTCAAGTCTTTGGAGAAGGGAGGATGAAGAGAGAGGAAAGGGTTGAGAGCTTCTCTCTCTAAACCTAGAGAGAGAATGCACTCCCCTTGGAAATCAACCTCCGATTCTACAAATTACAGAGGTAATTTATGCTCTGTAAGAACTATCCAGCCGTGGGTCTCCAATCTCACAGCAGTAGCATCATCACTCACGAAGGTGGGTCGGAAATCTAACTCATCTTAGTCGTGGGTCGGAAATCTAACTCATCCCCAGAGAAAGGGGATCTTGCGAAGTCCACCCCGTGGACCGATTCCACAACGGGTTAGAGGAAGGCAGATATTCGCCGGAAATGGTGGTGTTCGCCTCCAACATCAACTCCGCCGTGCACCGGCGGGTACCAGTCCAGATCTACTCCGAGCTCCGGCTGACTTCGCTGTCAGCAGCAGCATCTACTCCGAGCTCCGGAACCCCATGGATCGAAGCTTTCCGTTACTGTGCTACCAGGCCTCGCCGGAGATAACCTTGCTGCTTCAATTGTGCTCGGACAGTGGCACGGCGGCAAAGCAAACTCCCCACTGAGGTCTACAAGTTCAGATCTGAAAGTTAAGGTTCGTGGAGCTCTGGACCGGCCACCACCTGGTCCACGATTGGACGGTCTCCATCAACGCCGTCGGGCTCTACAGCCTTCGGCCATCAACAACCACCATCCATAGCCGGCCGTAGTCCTACGGCTGTGGTCTTCATCTCAAACCCCAGCACCACCGTGGGCTCAACAGCCGCCGGTCTGGCTCAACCCCTGCCCTGTCGTGGGGCTCATCAGCCCGGGCAAATAGCTTCCCAGCTAGCCCGGTTCATTTTCATCTCAGCCGCCGTGGCAGCCAGCAGGCCTGCCCAGCCAGCCTACAACACGCCAGCCACGGGCTTTTGGCCGCCCGGGCAATCAGCAACTATGGGCATCAACAGTGGCCTCCAGCCACCGTGGGCCACCAGCCACCGTGGGCCAGTTTGGGCCAGGCCCTCAACAGGGGCCAGCCAGCTGGTAGTAGTGGCAGCCAGCCCGTTGGCCTGCCATCGGGCCGCCCGTCGAGCACAGCCTGCCTTCTGCCAGAGCAGCAAGCAGCAAGCCAAGGCCCGGGCAGGCAGCCCAACCAGTAGCCCAGGCCGGTATACCTGGGTCAATTCTTTATTAATGTTTGTGCAATATGAGCCTGGAATATGGCTATCTACATTTACATTGTTGCTGGACTAGTGGGCCAGTTTTCTGTTAGTTTTGCAACCCCCGATAGGCGGTCATCTGTTGGACTGAAATCGGGGGCCGGGCTCTTCGTCGAGCCCTCTATATCCCTTGAGCCAGCGCTTTTAGCTCTGAGGTTTGCGTAGTATTCTTGTGGTCGTGGCTATTTTGATTAGATTGGATTCTCCTAGTTAGGGGTAGCCTCGCAGTAGCAGCAACTGGGGGAGCCGATGATTAGATTATGGATGAGTCTGATTGAGCATGGTAGTTGCCGGAGCTGTCTTTGAATAGATTGGTGGATTCTCACTAATTGAAAGGGGTAGCTTCGTAGGCTGTTTCTGATTAGTTTTAGTGGTATGCACTGAGCGAAACGTACAGCTTGGTCCACTTGAGGTTTGGGGGCTACTTTGGTGGTCTCTCTTCCTGTTCCGCTTATAGTTGTTAGCGAGCCTAGGGGAATTGGGTGAGGTTGTAGTAGTCTGGATGGAATGGGCGTGGTGTGCAGGGTGCTTAGCAGGGTAGCCTTGTCGGATGCCGTCATCTCCAGTTCGAACCTCTCTCGGTCCGAGTCCCTCTGTAGTAGTTGACTTCTTTTGGGTGGGTATTATGCTAGCTTCAGGGTGATGGGCTTCTCGGTTCTTGGTCTTCTTATCCCAGCCGTGGAGGAGGAGAATCTCTCCTCAGCGCTGGTCATCATGTGGTCACCGTTGACCATGACTATCTACCGTATTTACTTTATTTCCTAGCCTGGCGGGTTGTGCCAGGAAGTAATCCAAATTCACATTTCACGTATTACAGTACGCATAGCATTTTGTTATGTATTTACTCTATCTCACTCTCCATGCGGGTTGTGCATGGTTTACTGCACTTTTTTTTCATTCTTATTTGTTTTCCTCTTCTTTTCCTCCTGGGGTATGCCCCTTGTAGGCTGTACATTCGCTTAACCTTTTTTAATTTCAAGCTAAATTACCCAAAAAAAAAAAAAAGTCTTTGGAGACTTGGAACAAATCAGCAGTGGCAAAGCACATTTGGTTCCTTGTGTCCGGCGGGGAACAATCCATGTGGTGTCAATGGGTCAAGTCCTACTTACTCAGAGGTAGGAACTTTTGGTGTGTTAAGGTCCCAAGTGAACCTTCCTGGGTGTGGAGGAAAATCCTATCCTTGAGACCCCTTGTTCAGCCACACATTCTGTACAAGTTAGGGGATGGAATGTCTACCTCATTATGGTACGACAACTGGCATCCCCTAGGACCACTACTCCTAAGATTTGGTCCTAGAATTATCTATGATTCTGGAATAGTAAGGGATGCCACTGTTCAACAAATAATCCATAACAACCAGTGGGCCTTCCCTGTCACCCAAACCCTGGAACTTAATGAAATAAGAACTGGTTTGCATACAATTACTGTCAATACAGCTACCAAGGATACATGCATTTGGGCACTAACTAAGTTAGGGAAGTTCTCCATCTCATCCCTATGGGACAGCCTTAGAACTCACTTTCCCATTGTTACATGGCATAAGGTTGTATGGTTTCCAGGCCATATACCGAGGTGTAGTCTAATTACTTGGATGGCCCTTCTTCAAAGATTAAACACTGAGGATAGGCTTGTCCTGTTTGGGCTCAAATCCACCTCCCAATGTATATTGTGCTCTGACATAGAAAACCATGCCCATCTATTTTTTGGGTGTCCTATGGCTGCCCAAGTCAGGGGTATTTTGTATCCCAAAGTCCCCCACATGCAAGGACATCAGAACTGGCAGACTTGGGTGGATTGCCTCTCTAGTTTGAGAGGTAAGTCTTTGGCCAACACCATTGCAAAGCTGGCTTTCACTATATATGTTCATCATATCTGGATGGAAAGGAACCACAGAAAGTTCCAGAACTTGTCCTGCTCCCCCATAGTAATTGCTCATAAAATCTCCAATGATATAAGGTCTAGGCTTTTGTCCTTGGCTAACTTACCTAGTGGTCCACATTCTAGACAACTAAAAATCCAATGGAACATTGTTTAGTGGTGTACTTCAAGCACTAACATATTATGGGTCTTCCCTTGGTTGTATGATACTAACATACTATCACATTTGCAGGTCATTGGTCAAGGGGGATACAGCTTCATGCTCCCCTTGATCTTAATGAGATCAACATGCTTCAAGTCTAGTGGTCCAGTACCAATGGGAGCTTCTCTCTCTAACCTAGAGAGAGAAAGCTCCCTCTGACCAAAATCAGCCGGCTCAGTTTCATTCGGCGCCGGCAAGGAATAAAGGACGGCAAGGGATAATCCCTCCTTAGGGAATGATCTCCTCCATCGCCTCCCATTAACAACAATACTGGAGCAGTTCCGACATCCAGTCGGAGGGTCAACTGGGTTTTCCTTCTCAGAACTCGAGCCCAGGTCCCGTTGATCGCCGTCCGATCTACTACATAACCACCATCGGTCTATTGACTTACGTCTTCTAGTCCAGGGGTCTGTCTACACGGCGGCCGGAGCTACAAGCGGCCGGAGCTACACTTCGTTTGAGCTCAATCGCCGTACGATCTACTCCATCACCACCATCGGAGTTCTGAACTCCTCAACAATCGACCGGCAACGCTAGTACGGAGGCGGGGTTCGTCCATGGTCGGATCTCGGCTCCGCCGTTCATTGAGGGTTTCGGGCTCAGTCCTCGCAGGAGGGTTACGCCGGAGAAACCCAAACTCACTGCAGCAGCCAGCCGGAAGGTTACGCCTGGAGGTTACGCCGGAGACTTAGTCCTCGCCGGAGGCAAGTCAGGCCGGGCCCGGCCAGTCCAGGCCACTCATCCTTGCCGTTCTGGTCAGCCCAGCAGCCGTGGCCAGGGCCAACCAACAGCCGGCCATGGGCCTCAACAGCCGTGGACCAGTTTGGGGCTAGGCCCTCAACAGCCACGGGCCAGTTTGGTAGCAGCAAGCCCGTGGGCAGGCCTGCCCGGGCAGACAAGCCGTCGGGCAGTGAAGGGTGTATCCATTTCTTTCACTGTTATTCATTTTGCGCTTTACAATTACATTGTTGCTGGACTAGTGGGCCAGTTTACTGTTAGTATCTGGACTTTGGGCCAGTTCATTGTTAGTTTTGCAACCCTCGATAGGCGGTCATCTGTTGGACTGAAATCGGGGGTCGGGCTCTTCGTTGAGCCCTCCATATCCCTTGAGCCTGTGCTTTTAGCTCTGAGGAATTGCGTAGTATTCTAGTGGTTGTGGCTACTATTGATTAGATTGGATTCTCCTAGTTAAGGGGCAATCTCGCAGTAGCAGCAGCTGTGGGTGTCGATGATTAGATTATGGAGGGTCTGATTGAGCAAGGTAGTTGCCGGAGTTGTCATTGACTAGATTGGTGGATTCTCACTGATTGAAAAGGGTAGCTTCGTAGTCTGTTTCTGATTAGTTTTAGTGGTTGCACTGATCGAAAAGAGCAGCTTGGTCCACTTGTGGTTTGAGTGGCTACCTTTGGTGGTCCCTCTTCCTGTTCCGCTTATAGTCGTTAGCGAGCCTAGGAGATTTGGGCGAGGATGTAGTAGTCTGGATGGAATGGGCGTGGTGTGCAGGGTACTTGGCAGGGTAGCCTTGTCGGATGCCGACATCTCCAGTTCGAGCCTCTCTCGGTCCGAGTCCCTCTGTAGTAGTTGACTTCTGTTGAGTGGGTATTATGCTAGCCTCAGGGTGGTGGGCAGATAGGTTCTTCGGTCTTCTTATCCCAGCCTAGGAGGAGGAGGATCTCTCCTCAGCGCCGGTTATCATGTGGTCACCGTTGACCTTGACTATCTACTTTATTTACTTTATTTCCTAGCCTGGCGGGTTGTGCCAGGTACTAGTTCAATTTCACATTTCACGTATTTCAGTACACATAGCATTTTGTTATGTATATTATTATCCTACTTTCCATGCGGGTTGTGCATGGTTTATCGCACTTTTGTCACTCTTATTTGTTTTCCTTTTCTTTTCCTCCTGGGGTATGCCCCTTGTAGGCTGTATATTCTCTTAACCTTTTTTTTAATTTCAAGCTAAGTTACCCAAAAAAAAACATGCTTCAACAAGAGGCACCAAGTAGAAGGCTGAATCCACATTCAAAGGGGCAAAAGCCAGAAATGAAGCAGCAGGGGCTATGCTCAATGGTCTCTACATGAGTCAGCAGAGCATAGACTAGTGCAGTCAGGATATATTTACTTCTATTATTCAGGTAGTTACCTTAATCTTTGTTGGTGCTACATGATTCAAATTCTGCTATACCTGAGTGGAATAGCAAGTAAGCAAATCTGTCCTAGTTGTACTGTCAAGTTGGTTCAGTAAATTAAGTAGCAGTTGTAGTCCAATGCTTCCTGTTTTCATTGCCTAACCATTAGGGGCTGTCGTGGGATCTCCCTTCGCAGAGGGGGAATTCCTCTGCATTGTTCTGAACCTGTTTGGACGGTTCTGAACCTGTTCTGAATCTGTACATATTTCTGACAGACCTTTGTCCATGCCCATGAACTGCACTTCTGTTTCAGTAGGGCTGTTGTGAACTGCATGATGCTTGAACTTGAACCATTGCAACTTCAATCCACCATTCCAAGTGTCCTGATCATCAAGTGCAGCAGCTGTTATCACTTCAACTTTTGCTGATGACTGTTCTGATTTCTGTTGCACCTTTAGTAGCACCTGATTTCTGAGTTTTCAATGATGAGTGCCTACTTCAATTCAAGTCAAGTTTCTGTTTTCAGTTACGTACCAATCTAGCTTTAGTGATGTTATGAACCTGCTGTTCTGATGTTGTTCTGATGTTCTGAGCCTGCTAGGGTTGTAGCAGGTTCAGAAGTTGATAGACGTAGCAGGTTCTGTATTCAATTATGCCTAACCATCGGGGGCTGTCAATGGGATCTCCCTTCACAGAGGGGGACGTCCTCTGTATTGTTTTGATTTTGGTTTTGACTGTGTGAATTCTGAATTCTGGTTTGCCATGCTTAGCTGCTGTCAGAGCAGTCCAAGTTCTGAGGTTCAGTAAATTAAGTAGCAGTTGTATTATCTGCATTATGTTCAGAAGTTCAGAAGCTCCATCAGATCAGTCCTGCATCCCAGCTATATTGACGGCATCAGTTCTTTTGGAAGACTGTTTTGACAAAGGGACTGCATCAGTTCAGCATGTGGTTCAGTCTTCTGCATTCAGCATGTGGTTCAGAAGTTTGGAAGCTCGTGGACATGTGCAATCACAGCTATGTCTTACTCATCCAAGCTGCATCAGTCTGATTAGCTGTTGCTGCTGTGATTGTAATGAAGTTTTAATGACTGTGTAAATGGTTGATTAGTGGTTCATAGTATTGAGGACATGTGCAATGTGGTATTAGTGGTTGATCCCCTTCATGTTCTGAAGGGGATCAATTCCTTTACATGCCCTCTAGATACCTTAAGCATAGTTTTGTTGCTATCAATTGCCTGTGTTTCCTTTCCCTCCTACTAGATGGATTGAAAACATAGCCTCACATCACTACCTTGTAGCCACTCGGCGTTATCAATTTTCTTTACCCTTTGTTTTCTTTTTTTTTTCTTTTCCTCCTGGGGTATGCCCCTTGTAGGCTGTATATCCGGTTACCCTTTTTTCTATTTCATGCTATTTTACCCAAAAAAAAAAAAAAAACTTCCTCAAGTTTCTCTCAATCCAAATATGATAAACAGTGACAGTAAAGCCCAATCTAATGATTACACTTTTGAGAGATTTGCCCTTAACATTTGATAATAGAGTTACCCAGTCTGCCCAAGATCTAGCAGGCCATGAAGCATGAAGTTTTGCCTGAATGGTATCCCACACCTGCTTGGTGAATGGGCAGTTAAAAAAGAGATGGTCATGGCTCTCACTCCCCTGACAGAAACCACATAGTGAAGGAATATTAAGACCAAAGGACACAAGTCTATCAGCAGTGGAGAGCCTATTCTGAATGGCAAGCCATGTTACAAAGCTGCATTTTGGTATGTGAGCAGAGAACCACACTACCTTATGCCACAAGACCCTAGGAAACCGAGTTCTCAATTTGTCCCACAGAGAGGCAATTGTGAACTGCCCATTGGAAGTAAGAGTCCACCTCGTTTGATCTGCCCCATTCAATCTGGACTGAACAAGAGGGGGCAGAGTGTTTCTCACCTCATTTAGTTCAACTGTTTGGATAATGGGGAACACCCAATTTGCGTCATAAATAAGATGAGATACAAAAGCATCTTGTGGGATACCTGAGTCATATGTAATTCTTGGACCAAACCTATCCATTAAAGGGCCAAGAGGGATGCCAATTGTCATGCCACAAGAATGTGGAATTCCCATTCCCTAATATACTAATAACATATGGTTTAACCAACGGTCGGAGATTCAAAAGCTTCCTCCAAACCCAAGTACTATTGCCCGGAATTTTTAGATTCCAGAAACTTCTACCTCTTATTAAGTACGATTTGACCCACTGACACCACATGGACTGTTCTCCCCCAGAGATAAGGAACCAAATGTGCTTTGCAATGGCTGCCTTGTTCTAGACTTGCAAAGATTTGAAACCAAGACCCCCTTCCTCCTTAGGGGAGCACAGATGCTCCCAGGAAACTTTAGCACCAGTTTTCTTTAAAACAGGGCCAGACCAAAGAAAGGCCCTAAGTATAGATTCAATATCCTTGATGACCTTTTTGGGAAGGATAAACAAGGATGACGTGTTGTATGCAAACTGCTGCCTTATCACGTGTTGTATGCAGCCCAGCTGCTACTGCTACTGTCCTCTCTTGGGGTTGCTATTTGACTACTATTGTACTGATATTCTACTGCTGTAACTTCAGTCCAGCAATTGTACAGTTCCATGTGTTTGCTAGTCTTACCTGACATTCAGTTCTGAATGTTTCTAACCGTTGCTACCTGTTTTTTTGTAACACTTGGGAGTCCAAGCACAGGCTTTGTCATTCATTTATTCGTTGTTTTCCGTCCCTCTTACTAGATGGATTGGAAACATCGTAGATCATTTATCCCATGTAGCCGCTTGGCGTAGGCAATTTTCTCTACTTTTTTTTTTGGGTAAATCAGCTTGAAATAGAAAAAGGCTAACCGAATATACAGCCTACAAGGGGCATACCCCAGGAGGAAAAGAAAAGAAAAGAGAACATTCTTGATTAATTGAACCCTACCAGCATAGGTGAGGTCTCTATTGGTCCATGTCTTAGTCCTAGCAGTTATGCTATCCATTAAACGTTGGCAATCCGAAGCCCTAAGCTTAGTGGAGAGGAGAAGCACACCCAGATATCTGACCGGAAGAGTGCCCTCCTGGAATTGTAAGACATCCAAAAACCATCCGGGTTGTTCCAGGTAGTAGTAGTTCACTTTTATAAATCTCAGTACACATGGCATTTTGTTATGTATTCACTTTATATTACTCCCCATGCGGGTTGTGCATGGTTACGTATTTACTTCATCTTACTCTCCATGCGGGTTGTGCATGGTTTACCACACTTTTGTCATTCTTGTTTTTTTTCCTTTCTTTTCCTCCTGGGGTATGCCCCTTTTTTTTTTTTTGGGTAACTTAGCTTGAAATTAAAAAAGGTTAAGCGAATATACAGCCTACAAGGGGCATACCCCAGGAGGAAAAGAAAGGGAAAAAACAAGAATGACAAAAGTGCGGTAAACCATGCACAACCCGCATGGAGAGTAAGATGAAGTAAATACGTAACCATGCACAACCCGCATGGGGAGTAATATAAAGTGAATACATAACAAAATGCCATGTGTACTGAGATATGTAAAAGTGAACTATTACTACCTGGCACAACCCGCCAGACTAGGAAATAAGGTAAATAAGGTAGATAGTCATGGCCAACGATGACCACATGATAACCAACGCTGAGGAGAGCAGCTACGAAGTAAGACGACTTCTAGGCAATCTGAACGGCTACTACAGAGGAACAAGGCATCGACAGGTTCGAACCAGAGATGACGGCATCCGACAAGGCCCCGCTGCAAGAGCCCTGCTCACCACGCCCAATCCTTCCGGCTTAACCCTCCCTCATCCTAACCTAAGGCTCGCCAAAACTACCCACTGAACCAACTACCCAGTAGCCTCCTCCTCCAAAGCTGGGATAAGAGAACCAAGAACCTAGACTTCCAAACCCAAGGCTAGCGAAATACCCACTCAACAGAGATCAGCTACTACAGAGGGACACGGACCGAGAGAGGCACGACCTGGAAATGTCGGACAAGGCTACCCTGCTAAGTACCCTGCACACCACGACTACTCCCCCCTCAACATAATCCCCTAGGCTCACCAACGACTATAAGCGGAACAGAAAAAGGAACCACCAGAAGTGGCCACTCAAACCTCAAGCGGACCAATCTAATCAGATACAGACTGCGAAGCTACCCCTTTCGATCAGTGAACAACCACCAATCTAATCAATGACAGCTCCGACAGCTACCTCGCTCAACCAGAATCCATCCACCAATCTAATCACTGGCACCCACAGCTGCTGCTACTGCGAACTACCCTTTTCAATCAGAACAGATTCTAATCTAATCAACGATAGCCACCAATCTAATCAAAAACAGACTGCGAAGCTATCCCTTTCGACCAGTGAACGACCACCAATCAAATCAATGACAGCTCCGGCAGCTACCTCGCTCAATCAGAAACCATCCACCAATCTAATCAGTGGCACCCACAGCTGCTGCTACTGCGAACTACCCTTTTCGATCAAAACAGAATCTAATCTAATCAACGATAGCCACGACCACCAGAATACTACACACAACCTCAGGGCTAAAAGCACAGGATCTAGGGATATAAAAAAAGGCTCGACCAAGAGCCCGACCCCCGATTTCAGTCCAACAGATGACCGCCTATCGGGGATCACAGAGACAAACAGTAAACTGGCCCATAAGTCCAGTAGCAAGTTGACAATAGATACAAGTAATTTATCATCCAATTAAGACTGCCCAAAATCAACCGCTTAACTGACCTGTACCGCCGGTAAAAAATTACAGATCCAGCGATGAATACGTACTGTTGTGGTGGTTCGGCGCCTGCACCGGCCGACCACACGGCCGGGAATTTGACGCCGGTGATTCCTTTGCTGTGAATAAGACCCACGAGCTTTGAACAGCCCAGCTTCATCAATAGCCCAGCCCAAGGACTTGACTTCGACAGTCGTGAATTTGCCACTGGTGAAGCTCGGGTCGGCCCGAGTAAAACCTGGGCACAACCATGGCCGGCTATACCACCCACCAGGAAGAAGACTGACCCTTAGCGGCCAGATTTTCCAAACGCCATAGCTGGTCTTTCTCAGAACCAGATCTGGGTTGGGTCTGTGGTAGCAAAAGCTGCTCGATGTACACCCAAACCCCAAAGTTAGGAAAACCCACCTCAAGGTTTCGGTAGATAGAGAAGAAAATAGGAGAACTTGGTCGGTAAAACCCAACGCCGAAGGTTACCCATCACCAGATCCGACGAAGCTGCCCTCCGCCGTGTAGCTTCAAGCCTGGAGCAGTGGAGCCGATGATGGCGTTGTAGTGAAATGGACCCACGAGCCAGAAGCTCCGAGTCATCTCCATGGTTTGAGATCGATTCCAGCAACTCTGGATCATCTCTGTGCAGTTGAATAATACTCCGGAGCTGGTTGTGAGAGCACCCAGCCGAGATGCTGAGGTGTAATGACCCCCGGAGATCTAGTGAATAAACCCAAGAACTGGGCTCGTACAACCTCTAGCCGGTTGTGGAAATCGTTCCACGGGGTGGATTGAAGAGATAACTAGATTCATGAGTGAATCCGAAAGAACCCCCGGACTAGATTGGTGAAAACGGTGGGTTTTGGGCGGTGGAGGAGAGCTTCTCTAGAGAGAGAAGTTCCCTTGCCCCTTTTTAGAGACAGAAGCTTAGCCCTGGGGTATGCCCCTTGTAGGCTGTACATTCGCTTAACCTTTTTTAATTTCAAGCTAAGTTACCAAAAAAAAAAAAAAGACATCCAGAATGGCCATTCTAGTGGAAGTGTTGACCCCAGAGAAATATATGCTACTTTTCTCCAGGCTTGGGGAGAGACCAGACAAAGCTTGGAACTCGGTGAGGGCTTCCTGAATAAGGCTGATTGAAGCCAATTCACCCTTTTTACCCAAAAAAAAAGCCAATTCACCCTTACAAAAAATCATGAGGTCATCCGCAAAGCAAAGATTGATGATCTTAGTATTCCTACATCTCCAATGGAAATGAAAATCAGGTAACATGGATTTCTCTCTAAGCAGACAAGTGAGAATTTCCATCACAATGACAAAGAGGTATGATGACAATGGGTCTCCTTGCCTTAAACCTTTTTGCCCTATAATGTAACCAGTGGCCTCCCCATTCAAGCTGAAAGTGTAGTTAACATTGGTAACACAAGCTTGGAGCCATTTGATCATTGTTGGATGGAAATTCATAGAGAATAGAATATCCCACAGAAAATCCCATCTGACATTATCATAAGCTTTCCTAATGTCAACTTTCATTGCACATCTAGGGGATGAGGAGGATTTATGATACCCTCTCATTAGTTCTTGGGTGATGAAGATGTTGTCAGCAATCCTCCTCCCTTTAACAAATCCTGATTGAACAGGATCAATTAGAACAGGGAGGACATTCTGGAGTCTTTTGGCAAGTATTCTAGCAATGCATTTGTAAATTGTGTTACAACATGAGATAGGTCTAAAATCCCCAACTTTGGATGGGTTAGGGACCTTTGGAACAAGAGCTACCATGGTAGAGTTGGCCTTCCTTAGCAGCTTTCCAGACCTAAAAAAGGACTTAGCAGCTGCAGAGACCTCATGGCCTATGATAGGCCAGGCTTTTTTTAAAAAAACCAGCGTTGTAGCCATCAGGACCAGGGGCTTTATTGGGGTTGAGGGACCAAAATGTGTGCTTGATTTCTTGATCAGTGACCTCAGCGAACTTCTGATTATCATTAAGTTTCTTATTGACAAGCTGCTGGATTCTGCTACTGTAACGCCCCCATTTTCGGGTACCTTAATTAAACATTTTATTGATAAAATTAACAGAGTCTAGCTCATGGTCTGAATTTCCCCTATGGAATAAGTAGGCAGCCTCTCGGCCCGACCATAACTAAAACATTTTTCAAAAACCCTTGGAATAATGGTTGGACCAAATTGAGTTGCTTTTACAGCTTTGACTCTTACTTAAACATGTCTCGCTATCCGTCTAAGTTCAGTCAAAGAGGGGCATCTGTAGACACCCCAATTTGGCCTAATGATTATTTCAAGTCCCACTTTGGGGACCATCCTGATGATGAAATGGATACAGTGATTGCTGTTTGACTTCTTGTGAACCTTAGGACTTTTCGTAAGTACTTTTAGCCACTTAGAGGACCCAATTCAGAGCCAAATAGCATTTCAGACAGAAATACAGCATCCTAGGAAATTACATCTGTCAGCCGTAAGATCGATTCCTCGGCCACCAGATCCATTCTTCGGCCACCAGATCCATTCCTCGGCTGCCAGATCCATTCCTCGGCCGCCAGATCCATTCCTCGGCCGCCAGATCCATTCTTCGGCCGCCAGATCCATTCCTCGGCCGCCAGATCCATTCCTCGGCTGCCAAATCCATTCCTCGGCCGCCTAATCAATTCCTCGGCCGCCTAATCAATTCCTCGGCCACCAGATCGTCTTTTTCCAGATTCTGGAATTCTGTCAGTCATTTGATCGACGCACCAAAACCCTAGCAGCCTTTTTCCGATGCATTCGGGCTACGAAGTATATCGCGTCTAGAGATCTTTGAACCCTAGAATTCCTTTTTGATTCACGCCATTTGATTGGCCAGAGTGAGTCATCAATTGCCTATATAAAGAGGCCTTAGGGTTCCGAAATTAACATTCAATTCCTCTATCTCATACCTCCAAGCTCTGCAGAAATCATCTCACATACTCCCTCTATAGAAGCCCTAACCTACTAAGGTAGCCGCATCCCGAACGATCAAACCCCAAAGTACAAACCTTAACCGTAGGGTTTTTGAGAAATAAATCAGTCAATCCCTTCTAATCCGAAGTAATCAAGCAACTGAGGGATCAAGGTGGTGAGGCCCAGGGGCTTTGATCTCTTTTACGTTTGTATGCATTAATCATAGTGTTTTGATTATCTGTTAAATATCTGTTCTGGTGTGAGGAAGAACATCGGTTGGGGGATCAATCCTTCGGCCGATATATCAATCCAGTGGGATCCCTCAGCCTTGAAATCCATTCACCGACCGAGAGATCGATTTTCCTGGGATAGCCTGTCTGTTTTGTTTATTTCTGATGCATGATTTAATTAACGTACTGGCTCACCATTAACTGTTTAAAAGCTAATAAAACATATTACGTGTTTAGAATTAAATAAAGCATGTATTAATCATATGTCGAATGATTATGGGCCAGTTTTACGACTGGACAAAGAGGGGTGCCTAACACCTTTCCCTTATTGTACTTTTGGCTCCCGTACCCGGAATCTCTATCTCTTTTCCTAGTTTTTATAAACTAGGTGGCGACTCTATTTTGATGATAACCGTCATCGTGTGGCGATGATCCTAGCCATGGGAATATCCGCGATCCTGGTTTATGAAGTGGAAAGCAAGCAATACAATCAATCTGTATGGCGATACCCCGTTTGGGAGGTGTCTACAGTTTGACCAGACCTTCTTTAGGAGGGATAACAAGCCTTGTCACTCTCCCAGACGGCTTACAAACAGTTTTGATCTGTAGTGAGGGGTGTCCTTGCATGCAAGGTGGTAGGACACCTATGCATTGAGCTTATCCCTCGGCATGAGAACCGAGGTCGATATTTTTGAACGCTTGCCTATAAAAGAAGGGTGCTAGCAACATTGTAAGTATACTCCCCTCTTTCAAGCACAATACTCACCTATCATTCCCAATGGCCCTTTACCTGCGTTGATCGATCCTTGGCTAACAAGGTTCGAAACCATCAATTGGGTGAGCCCTCGGTCACGAGGCCTGGCCTCGATCCGCAACCTCCGATATGTGGGGCCATGCCCCAAGCTCCTCAAAGCTGCTCTTGTACACTAGGATCCAGTCATGCACGTTTTTTCGGTATTACGACAACGAACTATGTCCCACAGTGGAGGAGTTTCAATCATATCTCCACGGCTTTGCTAAATCCTACATACTCGCTGTCCCGCCACTCCAAGAGAGCATGAGTCATCTGCTGCGGATGACACTGAACATTTTCGAAGAGCTGACGGCAAGTATCATTCATGGCGGTGAACTGGACATTGCGCGTCTGATTGAGTTGTAGGGCCCCGACGAGGTTTTGGAGAACTATGTTGAGTAGGCGCACCGACGTTTTGCTCTCTCCATTTGCGCGCTGGTGGCCTACATGTTAGTCCTTCCCGACGGGAAAGTTAGTCCTAGCCTGGTGAGCATAGCTTCACAGATGGGGGGCCGAAATAACATCGTTCCCATAGTTCTGACTGAAACAATAATGGGCTTGGATATGTTCAAAAGCGGCTAGACCAACACATTCAGCGGCAGCCCGCACCTACTTCAGGTAAACTCTCACTCAGCTCACCTTTTTCTTATTTGCACACTTCATCATTTTACCTCGACGCTCGGGTAAGGGTTGCTCCAGAACCTTGTTTTTTTCGCTCAGGTTTTATCTGGTTTCTCACTTGTCTTTTCACTCATGCAGATATGGCTTTTTGACAAAGTTGTCTTGCTCGAAGCGCCTCAGGCGGGCTGGGACCACTTTCCCAGGCGTTTGCTTGAGAGATCCATGCTGTATCCTAAAAGGGAAATGCAGAAGTGGTATGTTTTCCTACTCGACATGCAGTCTGAGGATATTGTCTGAAGGTGCCCCTGGTTGAACATGCTCGAGATGGCCCTCACTTCTACTGGTTTCGAGAGAATGGTAATTGCTGGCTTGGCAAGCTTTACCTTCTATATCCTGGGCCATATACTCCGTTAGTTGGGCATGAGCCAGGGCCTGCACAAGTCAGGGATTGAGAACTTCCAACTACCCAACTTTGACGTTCAAACATTGCGCAATTACTGGAGTAGTTGGAACGACAAGGTGCTCGAGGGCCCGAACCCAAGTTTCGTAGACTGGCTGGATAGTCGTTACGTGACATGGCTCCAAGCAGAAATCTAGGCAAGACCAGGGGGATACTTCTGAACCTAGAAACCTTGTTTATAGGTTGAGAATAAGTTGAGAGCCGTTGGGCTACTCGAGCATTTTGCTTTTTGCACTTGCTTTGAATCGTTGTATGGCCTTTAAGCCTAGCTTGTTCAATAAAGGAATGATCTGTATAGCATAAAAGACTTGGCAAAAGCTCGTGAAATTAATCTTGATGCAACAAAATCTTGTTTGTAGCTTGAAAATCCCCTCGAGAGCCCGAATCCTTCATTAAGCCCAAAATTGCAGAACCGACACTTCAACACAGTCATTCATACCTATAATGACCTGCTGGAGCCTGGAAGTGTTAAAAGTTCAAAACTAGGCCCCAGATGAAAGGTGAAAAATCACCCCAACAAGGTAGTGACCTGCTTTTCTAGTAGATTCAGGCTGGACCAACGCGCGTGGAAGTGAGACAAGCGCACACATGGTGTACGGGTGCGCGCCGATACCATATTGGCGCGTGCAGATAAAACCCTGTTTTTTTTTTTTTTGGTTAAATCAGCTTGAAAATAAAAAAGGCTAACCGGATATACAGCCTACAAGGGGAATACCCCAGGAGGAAAACAAAACAAAGAAAAGATAGAGAAAAAATGGAAGGGTAGGCCAAATGGCTACATGGGGAGGGTAATACCAGTAGATAACAAACTAAATAGATGGAAACAAAACAAAGGGATACATACATTTGTTTCCTATCCATCTACAAAAGGTGGCTGGACAAACTGAGTCGATCTGGACAGGTTCTGATTGATCAGTCATGGCCAGCTGCAAGGCGGATTTTAGCAAAACATTCCAGAACTGATGCAGTACAGAACACTACATTACATAACTGATGCAGTACATATCAGCATATCATCATCCTTACAACATTACAACATTCCAGAACTGATGCAGTACAGAACACTAGATTACATAACTGATGCAGAACTGGGCAACCAACCTCCGCAATGCTGTTTTATCCTTTTTAGTGGCCTCAGCTGGATACTCCCCTCTCTCAATGAAGTTCCATATATCATGGTACCAAGGAAGGCCATCATCGATGACGTTGACATACTGATAAGCAGGAAAGTCCCGTTGTTCAATCAGGATGGGAGAGAGCTTGACACCCAAAGGAAGCTCGACCATGGAAGCCAAAGTTGCCAAAGCATCGGCGAATTGATTTTTCAAATGAGGAATGTGAGTGAAAGTCACCTTGTTGAAGCGAGGAATGAGTTCTTCCAAGTCTTGATGATAAGGTTTCAATTTTTCTTCATGAACTTTCCAGTCCCCGTTGGCTTGAGATACTACAAGATTGGAATCACCAATGACCTCGAGATCTTCAACACCAAGTGTAAGTGAAGCTTCCATGCCAACAATATAGACCTCATGCTCAGCTTGGTTATTTGTGACATCAAAATTTAGTTTGAAAGCAATCGGAATATGAGAGCCATCAGGTGTAATCAACAATAGCCCGATCCCATATCCTTTCTGGTTGGCTGCCCCATCAAAGTAGAGGGTCCGTACGTCTTCGACAACTGTCAGCACCTCCTCATCCGGAAATACAAAGTCTGAGTCCTCCGGTCCATCAACAGGATGATCAGCCAAAAACTCCGCGACCGCATGCCCCTTGACGGACTTCCTTGTGACATATTCAAGATCGAATTTTGCCAGCAAGAGAAACCAACGTGCTACCTTGCCAGTAAGCGCAGGCTTCTCAAATAGATTCTTGATAGGATCCATTTGAGAAATCAACTTCACTGGATAAGCCAGCATGTAGTGTCTCAGCTTCTTGGAAGCCCAAACAAGAGCCCAACATGTCTTTTCCAAAGCAGTGTAGCGCTCTTTTTTGGGTAATTTAGCTTGAAATTAAAAAAGGTTAATCGAATGTACAGCCTACAAGGGGCATACCCTAGGAGGAAAAGAAAGGAAAAAAAAAACAAGAATGATAAAATTACGGTAACCATGCACAACCCGCATGGAGAGTAAAATAAAGTGACATATGTGATACAAATGGATCTGAAAAGAACCATGAAATGTACTGAAATGAAATTGAGCTATTCCTGGCACAACCCGCCAGGCTAGGAAATAAGGTAATTGAAGTAGATAGTCATGGTCAACATGGACCACATGATAACCAGCGCTGAGGAGAGATCCTCCTCCTCCGAGGCTGGGCTAAGAAAACCAAGACCCGAGGCTTCCATCACCCCAAAGCAAGTATAATATCCGCTCAACAGAAGTCAACTACTACAGAGGAACTCGGACTGAGAGAGGCTCGACCAGGGGATGACGGCATCCGACAAGGCTACCCTGCTAAGTACCCTGCACACCACACCCATTCCACCCTGACTACTACAACCTCGCCCAAATCCCCTAGGCTCGCTAACGACTCAAAGCGGAACAGAAAGAGAGGCCACCAAAAGTAGCCACTCGAACCTCAAGTGGACCAAGCTGCTCTTTTCGATCAGTGCAAACCACCAAATCTAATCAGAAACAGACTGCAAAGCAACCCCTTTCGATCAGTGAGGATCCACCAATCTAGTCAATGACAGCTCCGGCAACTACCCTGGTCAATCAAACTCCAACCATAATCTAATCATCGGCTCCTGCAGCTGCTGCTACTGCAAGCTACCCCTAACTAGGAAGGAGTTCAATCTAATCAAAAATAGCTACGACCACATGAATACTACACTCAACCTTAGAGCAAAAAAACTGGTTCTAGGGATATAAAAGGCTCGACCATAAGCCCGACCCCCGATTTCAGTCCAACAGATGACCGCCTATCGGGGTTAATAACACCATCAGACTGGCCCGTCCAGCAACAGATTGGAATCCGTGCCACTTTTTTTTTTTTTTTTTTTGAAAGAAATTTAGGCCCAACCTGCTAGCTGCTGATTGCCCGGGGCCAGGCGGGTTATGCACTGATTGCCCGGGCTGGCTGCTGCCAGGCAGGCAGTGGCAGGCCTGGCTAAATTGCTGGGCTGCTGGGCTGGAAACTCCTGGCCCGCAAGGGCTGCCCGAGCCACCGCCGGTGAGCCGTGGTACCTGAGCCACCAGTTGCGGTGGCCATTGATAAAGTTATGGCCAGGCCGTGCCACGGCGAGTCATGGCTGTTGATGCCCCGACTGGCCTGCTGCTGCTGGCCGCTGCTTGGCCGGAAAGATGACCGGACAAGAGAGTTGCAGAGATCGTGCCATAGAAGCTCGGAAGTGGAGGCCAGCTGTGGCTGGCCGGACCAGTGGCCGCCCGCTTTGGGTAACCATGGCTACAAGATCTGAACGGAGCCGAGGGTTAGTGAACCCATGGAGCTCCGATCGGAGGATGATAGGAGGCCGGCCCGAGGGTTGCCGGTTGTTGAATGGCCGGCGGAGAGAGGCACCGGAACTGTTGAAGACCAGCGGCGGCCGGACCACGGCGACCCACAGTTGGGAGTCGATCCATGGCCGGCGGCCGCTGCTGCTGTTAATGGCGGCAGCCACCGGAGCTGCTGCCTCTGCTACTGCCGGAAATGGTGTTAGCTTCCAGATCTGGATAGGAGATGGTGGTAGATGGCCGGACCCGTGGGTAGCCGGTTGGTTATGGTACGGCGGTGGAGGAGAGCCCCTGTCGAGAGAGGGGTTCCCTTGCCTTTGATTGTGCAACTGCTGCTGGCCGGAGGATGCCCGGCCGCCGGCTGGATGGGGCCGAAGATGGCCACGCCGGCTGATTTGGCTGGGTCAGAGGGAGCTTTCTCTCTCTAGGTTAGAGAGAGAAGCTCCCCAGCCTCCTTTGTAAATGACTTCAGTTAACACTCAGTGTAGCGCTCTTCACATCCCACCATCTTCTTACTTAAGTAATAAATGGCCTTCTCAACCCCTTTATCTCCTTCCTGAGCCAGCAAACACCCCATGGATGACGGGTTCACAGACAAGTACAGAATCAACGGTTTCCCAGGCACAGGCGACATCAAAACTGGAGGTTTCTGCAAGTAGTTCTGAATTGAGGTGAAAGCAGCCTGACACTTGTGTGTCCATACAAATGGGGTGTTCTTCTTGAGTAAACGAAACATCTGCTCGCAAGTTAAAGTCAACTTGGCGAAGAATCTGCTGATGAACTGAAACCTTCCCCAAAAAGCTCTGCACTCCCTTTTCAGGCTCTGGTGGCTTCATCTCAAGCACTGCCTTGATCTTTGAAGGATCGACCTCAATCCTCTGAGAGGTGATTATGAAGCCAAACATTTTGCCTGCTGTGACTCCGAACGTGCATTTCTGAGGGTTGAGACGCATACGAAACTTTTTTTTTGGGTAAATTAGCTTGAAATTAAAAAAGGTTAACCGAATGTACAGCCTACAAGGGGCATACCCCAGGAGGAAAAGAAAGGAAAAAAAACAAGATTAAAAAAAAGTACGATAACCCATGCACAACCCGCATGGAGAGTGTGGTAAAGTAAATAAGATAATCAAATTGCCATATGTGTTGAGATCATACCCCGGTTGCACTATCCATCGAAGCAGAAGGATAGTACAACGGGGTATGATATGTAGTGATACGAGAATAAATACCATGAAAGCGAACTACTGCCTGACACAACCCGCCAGGCTAGGAAATAAAATACATAGTCTCGATCAGAAATGACCAGATGATAACCTTAACTGAATAACAGCAGCTACAAAGCACCTCGGCATCGGGGGGTTGAACAGCAACAACAGAGGAACTAGGCACCAAGAGGCTCGAACCGGAGATGACGGCATCCGACAGAGGGCCCAACCCTGCACACCACGCCCATTCCATCCAGTCTAAAACACTCTCATCCAAAGTCCAAAGATCGCCAAAACAACCCGCCCTCATCCAAAACCCAAAGCCACTAGTCACCAGAGAAGGATTAAACAGGCCAAGATTCCAATACTCCAACCTAGCACAGAAATAACAAGCATAGCACCCACTTCTAAGGAACAGATATTGCAGAGGACCGGGCTCTGAGAGGCTCGAACCGGAGATGCGACATCCGACAAGGCTACCTCCCCAAGTACCTTGTACACCATGCCCAAACCAACCGATCTAATACTCTCTCGACCTAGTACACAAGGCTCACTCTAACCTAAAAGCGGAACAGTACAAAGGCCTCGAAATAAACCGCCATTAACAGAGCATTACCTCCGAATCATCTGGCTACACAAATGAGGCAAAACTGGAGAAAGAACTATAACCATCCTTTTCAACCAGTGCATAACCACCAATCTAATAAGAACTATCACAGTCACAGTCATACTACGCTATAACAAACGGCCCAGAGGAGCAAAGAAACTTGGATTATAAACTGACCCAGCATAGATGCTACAGCCATAGCCCCGAAATTGGGCAACCAAACAGTATCGGCCCGAAATTTTGGGCAACCAAACTAGGCATGCCCCAAGTTGAGCCCCAAGATGGAGTTTACTAACAGACACTGGCCCTAAGTCCAGCAACAAATGATTATGCAGCCAACAAAAGAACCTTGTGCTGTCTGGGAAACACATGAATAATGAACACTACCAAGCCTTCAAATAATGCTTTCAAATGATGCCAGACCTTCAATTAACCTCACGGCTATGGAGCTCAGCACGCTACACCACAATCGCGAATGAACTGAAATTAACGGAGATGATTGAAAACTGGAATTTACCTCTGAACTGTTCTGGATCAGAATCAGAGCATACTCTGTAATTCCAGACTCCATTTGAGTACCACGACGTCCAGTTTGACCCGCCGCCGGTTACAAAGACCGCCGGCTTTGACTGAGTTCAAGAACCCCCTTTGAGAACCCACCACCGACAGGATTAGAATCTGAGTTCTGAGATCTGTGGCCTCCGCCTGAGCTAACCCCATCAGCGGTCGGCGGCTAGACTTCTGGCGAGGCTAAGTTGGCCTCAGAACAGCCCGACGTCGAGTGCTGGCCATGGTGAGTCCGATGGTGAGAAATACCACGTACTAGTGATGTTTGATGAAGATTCTTGCGATTAAAGCATGGATCGGTGGGGGTATGAAACCCCGGAGCCCACAGCCCATACCAGAACCCACTTCTCCGACGCATACGAAACTTACGGATCCTCTCGAAGAACTTTTTTTTTTTGGGTAACTTAGCTTGAAATTAAAAAAGGTTAAGCGAATATACAGCCTACAAGGGGCATACCCCAGGAGGAAAAGAAAAGGAAAACAAATAAGAGTGACAAAAGTGCGGTAAACCATGCACAACCCGCATGGAGAGTAGGATAAAGTAGATACATAACAAAATGCTATGTGTACTAAAATACGTGAAATGTGAAATTGAACTAGTACCTGGCACAACCCGCCAGGCTAGGAAATAAAGTAAATAAAGTAGATAGTCATGGTCAACGGTGACCACATGATAACCGGCGCTGAGGAGAGATCCTCCTCCTCCTAGGCTGGGATAAGAAGACCAATAACCTAGATGCCTACCACCCCGAAGCTAGCATAATACCCACTCAACAGAAGTCAACTACTACAGAGGGACTCGGACCGAGAGAGGCTCGAACTGGAGATGTCTGCATCCGACAAGGCTACCCTGCTAAGCACCCTGCACACCACGCCCATTCCATCCAGACTACTAAATCCTCGCCCAAATCCCCTAGGCTTGCTAACGACTATAAGCGGAACAGGAAGAGGGACCACCAAAAGTAGCCACTCAAACCACAAGTGGACCAAGCTGCTCTTTTCGATCAGTGCAAACCACTAAATCTAATCAGAAACAGACAACGAAGCTACCCCTTTCAATCAGTGAGAATCCACCAATCTAGTCAATGACAACTCCGGCAACTACCTTGCTCAATCAGACTCCAACCATAATCTAATCATCGACACCCACAGCTGCTGCTACTGGGAGATTGCCCCTTAACTAGGAGAATCCAATCTAATCAATAGTAGCCACGACCACTAGAACACTACGCAAATCCTCAGAGCTAAAACACAGGCTCAAGGGATATAGAGGGCTCGACGAAGAGCCCGACCCCCGATTTCAGTCCAACAGATGACCGCCTATCGAGGGTTGCAAAACTAACAGTGAACTGGCCCAAAATCCAGATACTAACAGTAAACTGGCCCACTAGAGAGAGAAAGCTCCCTCCCGGCCAAAACCAGGCAGCAGCAGCCAGCCACGCCTGGCCCAGCCCAGCCCAGCCACGCCGGCCTTCCTACGGCAGAAGCAGCAGTACTCGGGCAAGGGAGCCCCTCGCACGACAGGGGCTCTCCTCCACCGCCCTTCTACATTCCAGGTCTGGCCTTCGATGGCATATTCAACCAACAGCCGGCCGTCCAGGCTCGGCCAGTACAGCAGCAGCCCTCGGCCCAGCTAACACCATCTCCGGCGGTAGCAGCGGCAACAGCTCCGGTGGCTGCCGCCATTAACAGCAGCAGCGGCCACCGCCCACCTCTCGAACCGGCCAACTCTGGCCCGGCTTCCTAAGGTCCAGCCACTCCGGCCATGGAACGACTCCCAACTGTGTGTCGCCGTGTTCCGGCCGCCGCTGGTTTTCAACAGATCCGGCGCCTCTCTCGCCGGCCTTCCAACCGGCAACCCTCGGCTCCACGGGTTCGCTGACCCAACCGGCATCCCCCAATCGGAGCTCTACGGGTTCACTGACCCTCGGCTCCCTCAGATCTCGTAGCCGTGGCTACCCAAAGCGGGCGGCTGTTGGTCCGGCCAGCCTTAGCTGGTCTCCACTGGACCGGCCAACCTCCTTCATCTCTCTGTCCGGAGCGGCCAGCAGCAACGGCCAGCAGAAGCAGGCCAGCAGCAGCGGCCAGCAGCAGTGGCCAACCTTCCGGCCAATCGTTCGGGCAGGCCATCTGTGAGTGGCTCGGGCGGGGGGCAGCTTGGCTGCCAGTGATTGTTTTGCTCGGGCAGAGGCTAGGCAGCAGCTTCAGCCCGGGCGATTCGAGTCTTCCTCGTCCAGCCGCTCGTTAGGCCATCCGCAGCGGGCCCTGATTATATTTTTTTTGGTTAAATTAGCTTGAAATTAAAAAAGGGTTAACCGAATGTACAGCCTACAAGGGGCATACCCCAGGAGGAAAAGAAAAGGAAAAAAACAAGATTGAAAAAAATACGATAACCCATGCACAACCCGCATGGAGAGTGTGGAAGAGTAAATAAGATAATAGAATTGCCATATGTGTTGAGATCATACCCCGGTTGCGCTATCCATCTAAGCGGAAGGATAGTACAACGGGGTATGATATGTAGTGATACGAGTATAAATAACATGAAAGCGAACTACTGCCTGACACAACCCGCCAGGCTAGGAAATAAAATAAATAGTCTCGATCAGAAATGACCAAAAGATAACCTTTACTGAATAATAGCAGCTACAAAACACCTCGGCATCGGGGGATTGAACATCAACAACAGAAGAACTAGGCACCAAGAGGCTCGAACCGGAGATGACGGCATCCGACAGAGGGCCCAACCCTGCACACCACGCCCATTCCATCCAGTCTAAACACTCTCATCCAATGTCCAAAGATCGCCAAAACAACCCACCCTCATCCAAAACCTAAAGCCACTAGTCTCCAGAGAAGGATTAAAACAGACCAAGATTCCAATACTCCAACCTAGCACAGAATGAACAAGTATAGCACCCACTTCTAAGGAACAGATATTGCAGAGGACCGGGCTCCGAGAAGAGGCTCGAACCGGAGATGCGACATCCGACAAGGCTACCTCCCCAAGTACCTTGTACACCATGCCCATACCAACCGGTCTAATACTCACTCGACCTAGTACACAAGGCTCACTCTAACCTAAAAGCGGGACAGTACAAGGGCCTAGAAAAACTGCCATTAACAGAGCATTACCTCCGAATCATCTGGCATCACAAAAGAGGCACACAAAACTGCAGAAAGAACCATAACCATCCTTTTCAACCAGTGCATAACCACCAATCTAATAAGAACTATCACAGTCACAGTCAAACTACGCTATAACAAACGGCCCAAAGGAGCAAGGAAACATGGATTATAAACAGACCCAGCTTAAATGCTACAGCCATAGCCCCGAAATTGGGCACCCCAACAGTACCAGCCCGAACCCAGGCATAACAAAATCCAACAGATGAACCCAAACTCAGTCCAAACAGTGACTGCCCATCCTATGTTGTTATTTTCTAGTTTAATCAGTGCGGGTTGTGCATTGGATTGTATTGCGAGGACTTCGAGGGCCTCTATGTTGTTAGGTTGTCCGTAGTATGTATTGCGAGGACTTCAAGGGCCTCTACTTGTACCCTTACCGACGGTTGGTGTCGGGTATTTACTGCTATTGCCACGCCCGTGTCCAGGTTCCCCGTTGAACTTTCTATTCCTTGGGATAGTTTATTTGGCGGGGGCAAGGACACGGGCAACCCATGTAGCCACTTGGCGCTCTTTATATTTTTGCTTTGTCTTACCTGGGGTATGCCCCTTGTAGGCTGTACATTCGGTTAACCTCTTTTATATTTCAAGCTATCCGCCCTAAGGCATTACCCAAAAAAAACAATGTAATTGTAAATCGCAAAATGAATAACGGTGAGAGAAATGGATACATCCCTCACTGCCCGACGGCTGTTGAGGACCTGGCCCCAAACTGGCCCACTGCTGTTGAGGCCCATGGCCGGCTGTGGGTTGACCCGGGCCGCGGCTGCTGGGCTGGCCTAAACGGCATGGATGATTGGCCTGGACTGGCCGGGCCCTGCCTGACTTGCCTCCGGCGAGGACTGAGCCTCCGGCGTAACCCTCCGGCTGGCTGCTGTAGTGAGTTTGGGTTTCTCCGGCGTAACCCTCCGGCGAGGACTGAGCCCGAAACCCTCAATGAACGGCGGAGCAGAAATCCGACCATGGACGAACCCCGCCTCCGTACCACTGTTGCTGGTCGATTGTTGAGAAGTGCAGAACTCCGATGGTGGTTATGGAGTAGACCTCCTTGTAGCTCCGGCCACCGTGTAGACAGACCCCTGGACTAGAAGACGTAAGTCAACAGACCTTGGGCATCTTGATTGTCCACCGCCCGCGGCTGAGCTGCCATCATCTCCAACGAGATCGGCCCGCCCAGCAGTGCAGGTGCGAGGACTTGCTCCGCCAAGTGAAGAAACCCAAGAACTGGGCTCGTACAACCCTCCGGCGTAACCCACGAACTGAAAACCCAGTTTACCCTCCGACTGGATGTCGAAACTGTTCCAGTACTGTTGTTAATGGGAGACGATGGAGGAGATCATTCCCTAAGGAGGGATGATCCCTTGCCGTCCTTTATTCCTTGCCGGCGCTGAAGGAACCTGAGCCGGGCTGATTTTGGCTGGGTCAGAGGGAGCTTTCTCTCTCTAAAGCTCCCAAGTTCAGCACTTTTTGACAGATCGTATTCCTCTCGAAGAACTTCCTAAGCACAGGAATGTGACCCTCTCGAGTTTTGGACTTGGCGATCATGTCATCCACATAGACTTCAACTTCTTTGTGGATCATGTCATGCAAGATGGTCATGGCAGCCCGCTGATAAGTAGGACCGGCATTCTTCAACCCAAACGGCATAACCAAGTAACAATAAGTCCCCCATTTAGTAATGAAGGTTGTTTTCTCACGGTCCTCCGGCGCCATAAGAATCTGATTGTAACCCGAGAAGCCATCCATGAACGAGAGCAAAGCATGCCCCGCAGTATTATCCACAAGCACATCGAAGTGTGGTAAGGGAAAATCCTCCTTGGGGCTTGCTTTGTTCAAGTCCCTGAAAGGACACAAACTCGGATTTGCCCATTCTTCTTAGGATCAGGAACAATATTGGCCACCCAGTGGGGTACTAAGAAACCATGAGAAAACCAGCGTCAATTTGCTTGGTGACCTCCTCCTTGATCTTCTGCACCCAATCCGGCCTCATCCGCCTGAGCTTCTGTTTCACAAGCTTAGCATCCGGTAGCAGGGGTATCCGATGCTCTACTATCTCGGGGCAGATGCCAGGCATGTCCTAATGAGACCATACGAAGACATCACTAAATTCGGTGAGTAGCTCTTTGAAATCACGATGCTCCTCTGGTGAAAGTGTGGAGCCCACTTGAACCATCCGGGGATCACTCTCATCTTTTAAGTTTATAGAAACTACATCTTCTTTTAATGGCTGAGCATGCCTTTCATCTTCCCTCTCAATGAGGACACAGATTTCCTTGGGAATATCCCCATCGAAATCTATCCGTTCATCGTCGAGGTTGACACAGTTTATATAAAGATTAGAAAAGTAGTCAGAAGAGGATTCCTTCGTTTCACAAAACCCATCCAGGTTGCCAAGTACAACGGAATCAAACTCGAAGTAAAAGCTATGATGTGGAGGGCCAAGAGGCATAAACTCCGACTCAAAGCTAGACTTAGATGACTCCACAGACTCTGTGTCAAACTCAGACTCAGACTTAGACTCAGATGTGTCATCAATGCAAGTTAGGCGCGGTTTGAAAATGCAATTTTTAAGACTACCCTTGGCTTCCACCATAAGAGAGGTGGGATCCTCGAGGGCATCGGGCCCCAGCATGAACACTTCGGCTTCTTCAGCTCCTTCGGCCAAACCCACTTGGGAGAATTCACAGAACAGCAGCAGCAAGCTCCCCTGATCGAAAGATCCCAGCCAGTCAGTCTTCACTTTAGCCTGGCTAAGCTTCCTCTTGAATTCTACCCTTGCTGGCTCTTCATCACTGTCTGACCAAGTGTCAGCAATGAAGATCTCAAAACCAGGTAGTAGCTCCCCAATTTCAGGACCAATGAATGGCTCGGCCTGTCTTGTGTAAGCAGCGGTTCCCTTTTCACGCACAAAGCAGCTATTGGGATCACCGTAGAGGGTTCGAGGTTTTCCGGTACCTTTCCTCTTTCTGGCATCTTTGGCAGGAGCAACATACCCCAAACCAAAGGCGCCCTCACTGGAAGGAAAGGTAGAGAACTCCGGGACCCCCTGCTGGTTAATTCCCAGTCCCATGCCTGGCATATACTACATCCTCCTCATTATGTCCAAAGCTGCAAAACTTATAATGAAGTCACCGTCCACAAGCACAGAAGTATCAAGTATAGCACCCACAGGGCAAGGGAGCTTCTCTCTCTAGAGAAGCTCTCCTCCACCGCCCATTTCGGATTTTTCAATCTCAAACCACTGATTTTATCAGCTGGGTCAAATAGATTCACTCCTGAATCTGTATATTTTATCAGTCCATCCCATTGTCAAATTCTCACAACCGGCGATTAGATAATCAGATAGAAAGCTGCCGATGTCTCTCTTGCCGATATACACCTTCCATGGCTTCGGCCCATCAACTATCCACATCAACTGAGTATTTCGAGCATCCACAACCAGCTCGTGGGTTTCGTCCACAGTATTTCGAGCATCCACAACCGTCGGGAACAGACGGTGAGGTTTCCAGGTCGTGGGTTTCGTCCACCGATCTTCTGGGTTTCCCATCTGTGTTCTCATCTGGGTTTCCCAGAAACCCAATGCAGAGTCGACCCAGAGCTCCTAGCTCGTGGGTCTTTTCACAGCAAAGGGAATCACCGATCAAGCGGTGCACGGCGGAGGTCTTTTTTCTGGACCTCTCAACGGCAAGCCACGACTGGCAAGCCACTCAAGCGCCGGTGGGAGGTCTTTCCCACCGACTGGCAAGCCCGGTGGGCGACGGCGACCATGGGTTGCTGTTCAATCCGGCGACGGCGACCTTGGGTTGCTGTTAGCTAGCCGGATCTCGAGCTGCCGGTCTGAATCACAGCCACCAGCTGCCGGTCTGAACTTGCCGGAGATGAGGGCAGCTCAACAGCGAGCGGCCGGTACAGGCGTGGGCCATCAACAGCCGCTGTGGGCCTCTCTCCGCCGGCCATTCAAAGGCCAGCCTGGGCAGGCAAGCAATCGGGCACAGCCTGCCCTCAGCTCGGGCAGCAAGCACCAAGCAGTCATCCCGGTACCCCGGATAGGCTGAAAATCTCGTATCCATTGAGCCTATCGTTATTTTTTTTGGTTAACTTAGCTTGAAATTAAAAAAGGTTAAGCGAATGTACAGCCTACAAGGGGCATACCCCAGGAGGAAAAGAAAAGGAAAACAAATAAGAGTGACAAAAGTACGGTAAACCATGCACAACCCGCATGGAGAGTAGGATAAAGTAGATACATAACAAAATGCTATGTGTGCTGAAATACGTGAAATGTGAAATTGAACTAGTACCTGGCACAACCCGCCAGCGCCTATCGTTATTCAATATGCGCTTTGCACTTATTTGTTTATTGTCAATCTGTTGCTGGACGAACGGGCCAGTTTACTGTTTGTTAGGCGATCCCCGATAGGCGGTCATCTGTTGGACTGAAATCGGGGGTTAGGCTCTTGGTCGAGCCTCTTATCCCTAGTTCCTGTTCTTTTAGCCTGCGGTTTTGTATAGTTTCTTGTGGTCGTGGCTATCTTTGATTAGATTAGATTCTGTTCTGGTTGAAAGGGGTAGTCTTGCAGTAGCAGCAGCTGCGGGTGCTCTGATTAGATCTGTGGATGGTTCTGGTTGAGCAGGGTATCTGCCTGAGCTGTCTTTGATTAGATTCGATTCTGGTTGAAAGGGGTAGTCTTGCGGTAGCAGCAGCTGCGGGTGCTCTGATTAGATCTGTGGATGGTTTCTGATTGAGCGAGGGGCAGCTTGGACCGCTTGGGGTTTGAGTGGCCTCTTCTGAGGTTCCTCTTACTTTTCGCTTTTAGTCGTTGGCGAGCCTAGGGGATTAGGGTCAGGGGGGAGTAGTAGTGGTGTGCAGGGTGCTTAGCAGAGTAGCCTTGTCCGACATTTCCAGGTCGTGCCTCTCTCGGTCCAAGTCCCTCTGTAGTAGCTGATCTCTTTGAGTGGGTATTATACTAGACTTGAGGCTGGAAGATCTAGGTTCTTGGTTTTCTTAGCCCAGACTTGGAGGAGGAGGTTTCTGGGTAGTTGGTTTCAGTGGGTGGTTTTGGTGAGCCTTAGGTTAGAATGAGGGAGTGTTAGGCCGGAAGGATTGGGCGTGGTGAGCAGGGTTCTTAGCAGGGGACCTTGTCGGATGCCATCAACTCTGGTTCGAGCCTCTTGATGCCTGTTCCTCTGTAGTAGCCGTTCAGACTGCCTGGAAGCCGTTCTACTTGTAGCTGTTCTCCTAAGTGCTGGTTATCTTGTGGTCATCACTGACCGTAACTATTGACTTTATTTCCTAACCTAGCGGGTTGTGCCAGGAAGTAGTTCATTTTCATTTCCATTTCATTTCACCACATGTTTGTACTCTTATCCATCCATATCATACCCCGTTGTGCTATCATTAGTACAACGGGGCTATTATCTCTACCCATATGTCATTTACCTTACTCTCCATGCAGGTTGTGCATGGTTTACCGCACTTTTATCATTCTTGTTTTTTTTTCCTCCTGGGGTATGCCCCTTGTAGGCTGTACATTCGCTTAACCTCTTTTAATTTCAAGCTAATTTACCCAAAAAAAAAAATCATCCGAGGACACACGAAGGGGTTTGAGAGCTTCTCTCTCTAGAGAATGCACTCCCCCTGTCAATCTCAGATTTTTGAAACTAAATACACTGATTCTATCAAGTGGTTCTATAGATTCACACTAGAATCTTCATATCTTATTAGTTCACTTCGTGGACTGATTCCACAACAGCCAGTGAGTTACCAGAGAAAGGGTTGGGTGCACGCACTGTTCTAGCTCCAACTTCAAACTGCAGGTGCGGCTTGCTCCGACAACGAACGGCGACGGCGATGGCTGTTCCGAGATCGTCTCGCCAAGGTGCACAAGACTTAATGATCAGATCTATTTTCCGATCACTCTACCAGTTCTGCGTTTTCTGGACAGAACTTCGTTGGACCCCAGATCGGCTCCGGGTCCGATTATATCAAGGAGCTCATCCGAATCAAAAGGCGCTGCTATTCCTGCTAATCAGAGTGGGTTTTCATGGGTCTTTTCCGGTGTCGATCGAAGAATCCATATAGAGTCGGTAAATCTCAGAGAGGGTCAATCTAGCGTGTTATCAACGTGGTCACTACCCGGCGATTGCTACCCTTAAATCCGATTTGGAGGTAATTTCAAAGCTTTGATCGGTCAATTTCTGTTATGGGTTGCATGATGTTGAGAGCCCCGCCTACTTCCGCTTCGCCTTTTGGAGAGCTTCGTATCAGATCGGAACACCGGATCTGGAGTGGCGGTGGGTGGTAGTGTGCAGCGATGTCTGGTTGTGGGGTCTTCGGATTCCGGCGACTGAAACTAAGCGGCGTACATCTGTGTTCTCCGGCGTCCGGTGGTGTGGTTCTGAACAGTTGGGATCCGATCAACACCTGGGCTCTCAGGTAATGTAGTTCTGAGAAGCATCCTTTGGACCTCAGTTCACAATCTCAGGAACAGTTCAATCCAGCCGCTGGTTAGTTCCATTTATGCTGGAAAATCACAGCTGACAAAGTCGAGGGGGCCGGTATCAGTGGGTTGCGGCTGGGCTACACAAAACATTGGTTTGCGGGGTTCTCTGAACTCCGGATTGTGGCTGGGCTGCAGTACATTGAACCCCTCGAGGGGGCAGGTATCATTCTCTAGACCTCATGTTCCATATTAGAAACCCAATGGGCAGTCACTGTTTGGACTGAGTTTGGGTTCATCTGTTGGTTTTGTTATGCCTGGGTTCGGGCTGGTACTGTTGGGATGCCCAATTTCGGGGCTTTGGCTGTAGCATTTATGCGGGGTCTGTTTATAATCCATGTTTCCTTGCTCCTCTGGGCCGTTTGTTATAGCGTAGTTTGACTGTGAGTGTGATAGTTCTTATTAGATTGGTAATGCACTGGTTGAAAAGGATGGTTATGGCTCTTTCTGTAGTTTTGTGTGCCTTTTGTGCTGCCAGATGATTCAGAGGTAATGCTCTGATAATGGCGAATGTTTCGAGGCCCTTGTACTTTCCCGCTTTTAGGTTAGAGTGAGCCTTGTGTACTAGGTCGAGTGAGTATTAGACCGGTTGGTTTGGGCATGGTGTACGAGGTACTTGGGGAGGTAGCCTTGTCGGATGTCGCATCTCCGGATCGAGCCTCTTCTCGGAGCCCGGTCCTCTGCAATATCTGTTCCTTAGATGTGGGTGCTATGCTTGTACATTCTGTGCTAGGTTGGAGTACTGGAATCTTGGTCTGTTTTAATCCTTCTCTGGAGACTAGTGGCTTTGGGTTTTGGATGAGGGTGGATTGTTTTGGCGATCTTTGGACTTTGGATGAGAGTGTATTAAACTGGATGGAAGGGGCATGGTGTGCAGGGTTGGGCCCTCTATCGGATGCCGTCATCTCCGGTTCGTGCCTCTTGGTGCCTAGTTCTTCTGTTGTTGCTGCTCAATCCCCCGATGCCGAGGTGTTTTGTAGCTGCTATTATTCAGTAAAGGTTATCTTTTTTTTTGGATAAACCAGTGTAGACACCCCAATTTGGACTTGTCAAATTTCCTTAGTTGTGCCCTCGGGGCTCCCCGATGATGAAATAGGGTCAAAACGAACCTTGGCAAACTTGGACGATACTTCTTGGACTTTTTCAAAATCAAAACATTCCTTTTTTCTCGACACCCTGAGGGTAAAATTGGCACACATTTTAGTATATAAAATATATTTGAATGAAACCAATTGGGTTAGGAAGAGGACTTAACGAGCTTTCCAACGCTTCGAAAAACACCCTAAACCGAGTTCGGGAGTGTCCGTGGCGCCCTTCTGAAGTTGGACTGCCACTCCCAAGCGCTCGGGACCACTATAGAGCGCTCGGGAGTGACACTCCCAAGCGCTTGGGAGTGCTGACTGACCAATGCATGTTGAGCTTGACCTTTTTCAAACCTTTTTCAGTCCATTCAACGTTCAACGTTCAACGTTCAAACCTACCAATCAATCTTGCCTGACTATGCAGGGGTGGCAGAGAATATCATCATGCCATTTTTCCCTCCCAAACTTTCTTTAACCTTTCATTTCATTTCCAAACCATAGGTTATCTTTCTCGATAAATACCCATTTGTTCTACCTCACAAAGGACCACGAAAATTGCTCCTTCTCTCTCCCCCATTTGCAGAAAACCCTGTTTCAAACACCCTCAAATATTTTCAACTCAAATCATTTTCCAACTTTCATTCTCAAGCAATTTTCAAGAAAAATCCAAAAATCACAAAAGCATTTGAAGTCTTAGACTTCATTTTCCTACTGTTTTTCAACCCTTATTCAAGCTACCATACTCATCCAAGAAGTCTTGTTCAAGCACAAAAGGTATGAAATTTCGTTTTTGTACCTAAATCTACCATTTTTTCTACTTCTGAGGGGGATCAAGGGTTCATACTAGCTCCTTATACTAGTTGTGAGCTCATTTGATCTTAGTTTAGCACCAAGAGCAAGAGGAACACAAAGAAAACAAAACTTTTTCTGGGCACTGTGTTCACTCCCGAGCGCTCGGGACCATTCCTGAGCGCTCAGGAGTGCTGCTGCCACCAAAACTTTGTTTTGTTCATTATGCATTTCATTTTCTGTTTTTAGTAGATACTGGGTGTGCACTGGTCCTTCCAGAGCCCAGTTAGGATTGCTTTCAGTTGCAAGGAAGCCTTGTTTGGATGGTTAGGACCCGTTCTTAGCTGTTTAAACCTCTGGCTGAGCACATCTGTATTTTGATTTCTTTGTGATTTTTCTGGCAGTATTAGCATGCGAATATGTCTAACCAAACTTGCAGGATGAGGTTCTGGAACTCCCGAGCGCTCGAGAGTGAAGTCAGTGACAGATCCTCAGTTTCTGTGATCATGCATTTTGCTCACTGTTACTCCATCACTTCATTCCCCCCCTGTACACATGCACATGCATGCACCTCCTACATGCTATTACTGTGGATACTTTTTTTTTTTTTTGTTTGGGTAACTTAGCTTGAAATTAAAAAAGTTTAAGCGAATGTACAGCCTACAAGGGGCATACCCCAGGAGGAAAAGAAAAGAAAAACAAATAAGAATGAAAAAAGTGCGGTAAACCATGCACAACCCGCATGGAGAGTGAGATAGAGTAAATACATAACAGAATGCTATGCGTACTGTAATACGTGAAATGTGAATTTGGACTACTTCCTGGCACAACCCGCCAGGCTAGGAAATAAAGTAAATACGGTAGATAGTCATGGTCAACGGTGACCACATGATAACCAGCGCTGAGGAGAGATTCTCCTCCTCCACGGCTGGGATAAGAAGACCAAGAACCGAGAAGCCCATCACCCTGAAGCTAGCATAATACCCACTCAAAAGAAGTCAACTACTACAGAGGGACTCGGACCGAGAGAGGTTCGAACTGGAGATGTCGGCATCCGACAAGGCTACCCTGCTAAGTACCCTGCACACCACGCCCATTCCATCCAGACTACTACAACCTCACCCAATTCCCCTAGGCTCGCTAACAACTATAAGCGGAACAGGAAGAGAGACCACCAAAGTAGCCCCCCAAACCTCAAGTGGACCAAGCTGTTCGATTCGCTCAGTGCAAACCACTAAAACTAATCAGAAACAGCCTACGAAGCTACCCCTTTCAATCAGTGAGAATCCACCAATCTATTCAAAGACAGCTCCGGCAACTACCTTGCTCAATCAGACTCATCCATAATCTAATCATCGGCTCCCCCAGTTGCTGCTACTGCGAGGCTACCCCTAACTAGGAGAATCCAATCTAATCAATAATAGCCACGACCACAAGAATACTACGCAAATCCTCAGAGCTAAAAGCGCTGGCTCAAGGGATATAGAGGGCTCGACGAAGAGCCCGGCCCCCGATTTCAGTCCAACAGATGACCGCCTATCGGGGGTTGCAAAACTAACAGAAAACTGGCCCACTAGTCCAGCAACAATGTAAATGTAGATAGCCATATTCCAGGCTCATATTGCACAAACATTTAATAAAGAATTGACCCAGGTATACCGGCCTGGGCTACTGGCAGAAGGCAGGCTGTGCCCGACGGGTTGAAGGCAGGCTGTGCCCGACGGGCGGCCCGATGGCAGGCCAACGGGCTGGCTGCCACTAATACCAGCTGGCTGGCCCCTGTTGAGGGCCTGGCCCAACCTGGCCCTCGGTTGCACGGCGGCTGTTGATGGTGGCCTAGCCCACGGTGGCTGGTGGCCCACGGTGGCTGGTGGCCCACGGTGGCTGGTGGCCATGGTGGCTGGTGGCCACGGTGGCTGGTGGCCACTGTTGATGCCCAAAGTTGCCAGACCTACCCTCGTCTCCGGCAAGTTCAGACCGGCAGCTGGAGGCTGAGATTCAGACCAGCAGCTCAATGTTACCCAAGGTCGCAACCCAAGGTCGCCGTCGCCGGACTGAACAGCGACCCAAGGTCCCCATCGCCGTTGCCGATGTAATGAGGTCTTCGATTGAGCTCGCCGGACTGAACAGTTTGGTTTCAGATCTGCCCGGAGCAGATCCCAAATGGTACCCGCCGGTTCACGGCGGGGATGTGGTTGGAGGCGCCCACGGCTGTGGAGCTCCGTAGTGACGTTTGACCGGACCAGATGAAGGCCGGCCAGGTGGAGTGACCGCACCACGGAGGCCGGGCTAGATGGAGGCCGTACCAGGAGGTGGGTGGCCGGTATTGGCTGGGTTGATTTCAGATCTGCCCATAGCAGATCCCAAAAAGGTAGCCGCCGGACCACGGCGGGATGGAGTTGGATCCAGACCTGGTTGAAGTCCAGACCTGGCCTCTGCTCGAGCCGTGACCGGCTGGTGGTGGTTGCTGGCTGTGGCTGGCCGGAATCGAGAGACCCACGACTTGGGCTATCTTCTCCGACTATCTTCTCTGAAGTTGGGAACCCACTGTTGTGGGTTTGTAAGATCTCACGGGGTAAGAACCACCGAGTGATGATGGATGTAGAAGCTGGAGTTGTTGATCCAGGCTTCAATGGCCGGACCAGAGGTGGCCGGATAGAGGTGGCCAGAGGGAGTTTTGCTCCATAGCTGTTGAAGACTGATGGAGGCGATGGAGGAGAGCACTCCCTAAGGAGGGTTGCTCCCTTGCCGTCCTTACTGTTGCCGCTGCTGCTGGCCGGAGGTGGGAGCCCGGGGCCGGCTGGATCTGGACCGGGAGGGAGCTTTCTCTCTCTAGGTTAGAGAGAGAAGCTCCCCAGCGGTCTTGGTTTCAAATCTTTTACTGTGGATACTTGCTAAATGCTCTAATGAAACAAAATCCATTTGAAAAATCCCACAAACGTTTAGTAGAGACCGATTTCGAATCGGGCGAGGGGGGTGCCGTAAAACCCTTCCCCCCTCGTAATATGGCTTCCGGACTCTCGGAACTGATCTCTGGTTTTCAACTTCAAATCAATTGGTTTTCCAAACGAAACGGTTTCTCGGGTGATGTACCACAAATCCGGGTGGCGACTCTTCAAAGCGTATTTCTCTTCAAAGCGGCGGGAAAATACAAAAACAAATTTTTTGTTTTTCGGGCAGGTAGCCCACAGTGGCGACTCTGCTGGGGAAGTTTAATTAATACTTGAGAAAAAGTTGGTTTGTTGATAAAACGGCCCGCTTTTCTTAAATATCAATTAAACTTGTGTGCCAAGCTTGAAAAACGTTTGTGGGATTTTCAAAGAGACTTTGTTTCATCGTCTATTTCTTGTATATATCTTGTGCAACCCCGCTGTTGCGTTTCGGCAATCCTACCCGGCTTGCCGGTGATGGTGAATCCCGGAATGCTCAGCAACCCTCGACCGTGATGAGTCATCTCTACCGTTTGTACCATTATTGGGTGTACGCTCAATAGTGGGAGGTATACTTTGACTCTAGTCCGGGGAACCCTTTTCAAGCCAAAACCGGCCCTCTATACGTGTTTATAAAGCAATAGAACCTTCCAAACTAGGACAGGAACCCGCAGGGTAGGATTATATGCTATATCCTGCCTACATGTTACTGCTTTCTGCATCTCACCATACATCTCATTCATGCCACGCCGTCATGCTGTCTGTTCAATTGCGAGTCCTGTGCTCTTAATCTCGCTCGCACGGTCCGTAGAAGGTTGCCGAGGCCCGATGATGAATCGTGCACCCCGGTGCACGTTGTTTAACTATATGAGTCCTTAGAACAAGGAGACTTTGGGAAATCAGAATATACTAAGTCCTTGACTAATGCCTAATCGAAATTTCAACGGAGAATAAGGAATAACAAAGGAACCGGTGCCGTGATGCCACTTTACTTACACCACCCTGGCTAATGACACCGTGTCACTGACACCATGATGGTTGGGGTATCACGCCGTCTATCCTAAGTTATTCCAAGTTCAAAATTGAGACTTCGAATGAGGACTAGTTGAATACTTAGTTCATTTTGACATCTCTTAGAATTTGTCGTTCTGAACGAAGGATACACCCTAAAAGAAATTCTGAGGAATTAGGCAACCTTCGAAAGACCGTGACCTTATCACCCTTGCACATCCCATCTCGCATCTTATACCGTCCGTTTGCTTTTGTATAGAACTCTTAGACTCGCTCGCACGGTCTGTAGAAGGTTGCCGAGGCCCGATGATGAGTCATGCACTCTAGTGTACGTTATCGGAATTATATGAGTTCTTAGAACAATGAGTCTTTGGGAAATCAAAATATACTAAGTCCTTGACTAACGCCTAATCGGAGATTCAACGGAGAATAAGGAATAACAAGCAAAACGACGCCGTGATGCCACTTTACTTACACCACTCTGGCTAATGGCACCATGTCACTGACACCACGATGGTTGGGGTATCATGTCGTCTATACTAAGTTGTTCCAAGTTCAAAATTGAAACTTCGAACGAGGACTAGTTGAATACTTAGTTCATTTTGACATCTCTTAGAATTTGTCGTTCTGAACGAAGGATACACCCTAAAAGATATTCTGAGGAATTAGGCAACCTTCGAAAGACCGTGATCTTATCCCGCTTGCACATTGCACCTTGCATCTTATGCCGTCCGTTCGCTTTCGTATCGCGTATAGAACTCTTGGGCTTGCTTGCGCAGCTTATTTAGGATTGCCTGGACCGATGATGAGTCGTGCTTTTTAAAGGCACGTTGTTGAAATTAATTAGTCCTTGGAACGACGAGGTTTTGGGGATATCAAAATTCATTAAGTCTTCAATACAATTTTTAATCATGGATTCAATGAAAATTAACAAAACAATTAGGCTGCAATGTTGTGATACCTACACCACCCAGGTTATAGTGCGAAGTCACTATGCACTGCTTAGGCTAATGGCGCCATGCCACTTACGCCGCCCCGGTTACGGTATCATGTCATTTACGCTAAACGGTTTTTGAAACCAGAACAGAAATTTCAAGTGAAAAATGTTGAAGGCTTAATTTCTCTCGATATCTCTCAAACCTTGTCATTCCTAATCAAAGGATACACCCTAAAAACAATCTCTGAGGACTAAGGCAATTCTTCATAGGATGTCATTTCTTGAGTCAGGGTCTAGGAGACCATAAATCCATGGAGTTTGGGATAACTCCGGTGTTCGCCGTGCCCGAACGGCTCCCCCTAGCCTTAAGTGCATCTTCCAGCAGTCTTATTGCTCTGTCTCGGATGGTCTTAGATAAGGAGATTGGCTCTGATTCCCAACGTGAGGAATTTAACCTGCCTGACGTGGTGTGCAGGGTGCTTAGCAGGGTAGCCTTGTCGGATGCCGACATCTCCAGTTCGAACCTCTCGGTCCGAGTCCCTCTGTAGTAGTTGACTTCTTTTGAGTGGGTATTATGCTAGCCTCGGGGTGAGGGGCTTCTCGGTTCTTGGATTTCTTATCCCAGCCTTGGAGGAGGAGGATCTCTCCTCAGCGCAGGTTATCATGTGGTCATCGTTGACCAAGACTATCTACTTTACTTACATTCATTCCTAAACTGGCGGGTTGTGCCAGGAAGTATTTACATTTCGCCTCACTTCATTTCATTTACTACATGGCTCTACTCAGACCCATTTGTATTGCCTATGTCACTCTATTTTACTCTCCATGCGGGTTGTGCATGGTTACCGTACTTTTTTCATTCTTGTTGTTTTCCCTTTTCTTTTCCTCCTGGGGTATGCCCCTTGTAGGCTGTACATTCGCTTAACCTTTTTTAATTTCAAGCTAATTTACCCAAAAAAAAAAAAAACAAAAACAAAAAAAACCTGCCTGACACCGACTTACCCTTGACTGTTGGAACTTTTCGTAAAGTGCGATCCCTTGTGTCGACGACGACAACACGTCAATTACAACTCTTTTATTCAGTACGCATTTTTTTCAATAAATCATAACACGGGCACATTTTGAGTTTGCTTTCTGCTTTACTGTCAGCACTGAGTCATCCATCCTACAACGAAACCATACCCTCATAAACTCAGAATTTGTGGGAAGATATGGAGCAGCCGGTGGAAAATTTGAATGAGGAACATCTGAATGGGGAACAGCCAGCAGGGATTCTGAACGAGTTGGATCAAATTCGAACCTCTATCCGATAGATGGGTGAACGAACAGACAACCAGATTACCCAGTTGATGCTTATGATAATTGGGGTTGCCAGACGACTTCCACCTCCACAAAACCCAGAAACACCCCTCGAAAATAATCATGAACCACCCTCTGAGCCAAACCCCTAAAGCCCAGAAATGGCCACCATCGAAGCCAAATTATCCCAACTTGAGCTGTCCTTAGCCAGAAGCGAAAGAATCACCTCAATTGGTTTCGACTTCAACGAACTCTGCCTTTTCCCGAATGCCAGACTACCCAGGAAATTCAAGCCAATCGACTTCGCTAAGTTTGACGGAACCGGTGATCCAAAAGCACACTTGACCAGTTACATTGGGGCACTTTCCATGTGGGACTTGGAGAAAGACGCCATGGCCCAAATGTTTTCTCAAACACTGGTTGGACATGCCTTGCGCTGGTTCACTGCCTTGGAAGTGACAAAGAAGAAATCTTGGGAAGACATCTGTGAGGCTTTCGTGGCCCAATTTGACTATAACATCCAACTTGAGGTCACCATCCGAGAGTTGGAATCAATAAAGATGGAACCGAAGGAGTCTTTTATGGATTTTGTTCGAAGATGGAGAGCAAAGGCTGTTCCGATGAAGGACAAACCCTCAGAGAAAGATCAAATTCGGATGATTGTCCGAAACCTCCAGCCCGCACTAGCCAGGCACATGATCCTAGCTCAAGCCTCTTCCAACTTCAAGACATTCTTCGAAACAGGCCTGGCCGTCGAAGAAGCTGTTCAGTTGGGCATCCTCGAAAATGCTGATTCCTTCCCAGAGATGGAAAATGTAGACCCCGACAGCGGCAATATGTTGTATGGTTACACCGACTTGCCATCTGACCCTACACGTACCGACCATGTCCGGACCGAGCCCGTTAGCCAGATCGCTGCTCAAGCCACCAAGCCTAAACAACCTCGTCTCTTTTCCCAGTTTCCCGTACCACTATCCATGGTATTCGAAAGACTGGTCGAAAGCAGAACCATCAAGCCACTCCTGTCAACTCCCCTACCTCAAAAGCTCCCACACTACCACAACCCAAACGCCTTCTGTGCCTTCCATCAAATGCCCGGTCACGCTACCAATGACTGTCACCGTCTCCGTCACAAGATCCAAGACTTAATCGACAACGGAACCATCCCAGAGCCGGACTTCAGATCGGGAGGAGGATTTCGAGTGCAGCAAAGCATGAATGGAATTTCTCACGAGTTTGGAAAGCTTTTAGTCGAGTCTTTGTCTTTCAATTTTGAGTCAGTTTGTACTTTGGGTCTTTCATGCTTTCGTGTCTGTATGTTTTCAAATTCAAGTTTGTAGTAAAAAAAAGAAAAAAAGAAAAAAAGAAAAACCAAAAAGAGAGTCAGTTTCGTATGTCTGAACTACGTTATGACCTGATTCCTTTGCAAGAAGGATACGTAGGCAGCCTTATCCCAAGGCCCGGTCATGTTCTTTCGAGTCGACCCCAAAATTTGGTCATGTTCATTCGAGTCGGTCCTAAAATTCAGTCGGTCCTGTCTTTCTAAATGTCAAACCTCTTGAGTCGAAATTGTGATAATAAACTTACGTTTTGTGATAATCCCTTAACTTGGAATTGTTTTTCACCATCAAATCAGAAATCAAGACACGAGATACTTTGCCCTTGCAAGAAGAAGAATTTCATGGGACCATTCCCTGACGCCGTGAAGAAGCAACGCCTTGGCCCAAGAAAAAGCTCGCTAGATCAAAACCTCAAAATGTGATCTAGGCAAAAGTTAGAGCACACAAATCTCTTAAACTGCATCTAGGATCCAGTTATCAAAGTTGTGCAATTCAAAATGAAGAAAGGCATTCTTTTCTTTTATCACACGCTTGAAGATATATATCCATTGATAACCCCCCTTGAGCCTAAATCAATTTCTTTGAAAGAACCCAGCTAGGCAGCTATCCCCCACACTGGGATGAAATAAAGAAGACAAAAGTGCCAAACACCGGGCAGATAAAGGAGGCTGGGGAGCTTCTCTCTCTAACCTAGAGAGAGAAAGCTCCCTCTGACCCAGCCAAATCAGCCGGCGTGGCCATCTTCGGCCCCATCCAGCCGGCGGCCGGGCATCCTCCGGCCAGCAGCAGTTGCACAATCAAAGGCAAGGGAACCCCTCTCTCGACAGGGGCTCTCCTCCACCGCCGTACCATAACCAACCGGCTACCCACGGGTCCGGCCATCTACCACCATCTCCTATCCAGATCTGGAAGCTAACACCATTTCCGGCAGTAGCAGAGGCAGCAGCTCCGGTGGCTGCCGCCATTAACAGCAGCAGCGGCCGCCGGCCATGGATCGACTCCCAACTGTGGGTCGCCGTGGTCCGGCCGCCGCTGGTCTTCAACAGTTCCGGCGCCTCTCTCCGCCGGCCATTCAACAACCGGCAACCCTCGGGCCGGCCTCCTATCATCCTCCGATCGGAGCTCCATGGGTTCACTAACCCTCGGCTCCGTTCAGATCTTGTAGCCATGGCTACCCAAAGCGGGCGGCCACTGGTCCGGCCAGCCACAGCTGGCCTCCACTTCCGAGCTTCTATGGCACGATCTCTGCAACTCTCTTGTCCGGTCATCTTTCCGGCCAAGCAGCGGCCAGCAGCAGCAGGCCAGTCGGGGCATCAACAGCCATGACTCGCCGTGGCACGGCCTGGCCATAACTTTATCAATGGCCACCGCAACTGGTGGCTCAGGTACCACGGCTCACCGGCGGTGGCTCGGGCAGCCCTTGCGGGCCAGGAGTTTCCAGCCCAGTAACTTAGCCAGGCCAGCCACTGCCTGCCTGGCAGCAGCCAGCCCGGGCAGGCAGCCACTGGCCCCGGGCAATCAGCAGCTAGCAGGTTGGGCCTAAATTTCTTTCAAAAAAAAAAAAAAAAAAAGTGGCACGGATTCCAATCTGTTGCTGGACGAACGGGCCAGTCTGATGGTGTTATTAACCCCCGATAGGCGGTCATCTGTTGGACTGAAATCGGGGGTCGGGCTTATGGTCGAGCCTTTTATATCCCTAGAACCAGTTTTTTTGCTCTAAGGTTGAGTGTAGTATTCATGTGGTCGTAGCTATTTTTGATTAGATTGAACTCCTTCCTAGTTAGGGGTAGCCTGCAGTAGCAGCAGCTGCAGGAGCCGATGATTAGATTATGGTTGGAGTTTGATTGAGCAGGGTAGTTGCCGGAGCTGTCATTGACTAGATTGGTGGATCCTCACTGATCGAAAGGGGTTGCTTTGCAGTCTGTTTCTGATTAGATTTGGTGGTTTGCACTGATCGAAAAGAGCAGCTTGGTCCACTTGAGGTTCGAGTGGCTACTTTTGGTGGCCTCTCTTTCTGTTCCGCTTTGAGTCGTTAGCGAGCCTAGGGGATTTGGGCGAGGTTGTAGTAGTCAGGGTGGAATGGGTGTGGTGTGCAGGGTACTTAGCAGGGTAGCCTTGTCGGATGCCGTCATCCCCTGGTCGAGCCTCTCTCAGTCCGAGTTCCTCTGTAGTAGTTGACTTCTGTTGAGCGGATATTATACTTGCTTTAGGGTGATGGAAGCCTCGGGTCTTGGTTTTCTTAGCCCAGCCTCGGAGGAGGAGGATCTCTCCTCAGCGCTGGTTATCATGTGGTCCATGTTGACCATGACTATCTACTTCAATTACCTTATTTCCTAGCCTGGCGGGTTGTGCCAGGAATAGCTCAATTTCATTTCAGTACATTTCATGGTTCTTTTCAGATCCATTTGTATCACATATGTCACTTTATTTTACTCTCCATGCGGGTTGTGCATGGTTACCGTAATTTTATCATTCTTGTTTTTTTTTTTTTTCCTTTCTTTTCCTCCTGGGGTATGCCCCTTGTAGGCTGTACATTCGATTAACCTTTTTTAATTTCAAGCTAAATTACCCAAAAAAAAAGTGCCAAACACCTGACCATCATCGGCGCGTCAGAATTCAAAGCGCAAAAGTGCCAAATGCATACACACATTGGGATGCAAAACGTTGAAGAAAAATCAGAAAAAGCTCAGAATCAACGAAAGTACCAAACACATTGGCACAACAAGAGGCGAAGCAAAGCAAATGAAAGAAGGCGCCCATCAAAAGCAAAAAAGGCATAAAAATATTCAAGATGGCTGCTGGCTCTCGAACCCCCCAAGAAGATGAAAAAAAGTTTGAGCCTATTATCCTTTCTTTGTTAAGCCAAACCTTGGCCACGTTACAACCCGAATAAAGTCCTGTCAGATTGAAAAACACAACTTGATAACAAAAATCCTGGACAATAGGAGAAAGCCAAAGTGTCCCACATAGTTCACAATTCTAGTTGGACTTTCCCAATCACGCAAACATGGGAGTTGAATGAAGTTAGACGGCTTCTCCCACCGTTGCGGGGCTCCAGGGACCAAGTTAGATGGACTCTAAATGCATCTGGACAATTTAGCATAGCCTCTCTATGGGAGGAACTGAGGGTTTCTTTCCCCAAGGTTAATTGGCACAAGGCTGTTTGGTTTTCAGGCCATATACCTAAGTGTAGCTTCATTACATGGCTGGCCATCCAGGGTAGACTCTCCACTGAGGATAGATTAGTCCTGTTTGGGATTAAATCAATTTCCCAATGCAGTTTTTGCCATGGTAGTGAAAGCCATGATCATTTGTTCTTCAATTGTAGTTTTTCCACACGGGTCTGGAATGCTATTTTGGAAAAAATGGATACAAGTTGGCCCCCTAAGTCTTGGACAGCATGGATTACCCACTTCTCCTCATTTAGGGGAAAATCCCTAAAGAATGTTGTCTCTAAGTTGATATTCACTACTACAGTGTATCATATTTGGATAGAGAGGAACTTAAGGAAGTTTCAAAATACAAATAGCACCTGGGAAGTTGTTGTTCACAAAATCTTTAACATGGTTAAGGGTAGATTACTTTCGTTGCCAAAGTTGCCAGTAGGCTCACAAAATAATAGGTTTATTAGAGTTTGGGGCATTGGGTAATGAGGAACTTGTGTATTTGTGTATTTGTGTACTTGTGGCCATGGTTGTAGATGCTTTCTCTGCAGGGATGGACAGCAGGCAGGCTGCTTTGGGCAATGTTTATAGTTCATGGGGGGATTCAGAAGGGCCATGCAGTTATTAGGCTCCTATTACCTCTAAGTATCCAGGTAGTTAACTTACCCCTTTGGTTGCAATGGATTGAACAGCAGGTGTGTGTCCCTACTATATTGTGAGGTCCCCTGTGAGTTGTGTGCTAGTTCCCCTTCAATCCTTGTGAGAGGAGGTAATATTTAGTGGGGCATTCATGTGAGTATTAGAAGAGGGAGAAGGGGTTACCCAGCTCTTGGTTTTGTTCTTGAGAGTGAGTGGTGTGTTGAGATGCAGTCTCTGTTTTGGTTCAGTAGTTACATTTCTGCTGTTGACTGATGACTGGTTCAGTGGTTAGTTGAGATGCAGTCTCAGTAGTTGTTGCATCTGTCGACCTTGTGAACTGGCTGCTGAATGTGACTGAACCTGATCTAAATATCCATGAGGTGCAGATTCTCTAGCACCCTTGGTTGTTGCTTCTACTGATATGCATATGGGTTTGTTGAATTGTGATAAAGTCCCTAGTTCAGTTAGCAGGTTCAGTTTTTGATAGCAAGTTCTGCATTTCTGCTTCAGTACCTGTTCTGCTGCTATCTGTTAGTGTTAAACTGTAATACTGGATTGGGAGTGGTGTAGCAGATTCAATTCAGTTCATGCCAAGTTTCTGAGCCTGCTAGTTGTGTAGCAGATTCAGAAGTTGATAGACGTAGTAGGTTTCTATGCCTAACCATCGGGGGGCTGTCAATGGGATCTCCCTTCACAGAGGGGGAAGTCCTCTGTATGGTTTTTTGATTTTGACTGTGTTTGAAGTTCTGAAGTTCTGAAGTTCAGAAGATGTGTATCAGAAGTTCAGAAGTTCAGAAGTTTTACAGTCATTCTACAGTTCTGTAGTGTTTTGAGTGAACTTGGAGCTTTCTAGAGCATTGTGTTATTACTTTAGTGGTGATATTTCTGTTATGGAACAAATGCTGCCTTTTATGCTTACTACAGATGCTGATGGTCATCTCGCAGCAGCCACCCTTTCTGCAGCTGTGCATCAGTTCTACTGGTTTTCTGTTGCCTTGTAGTAGGTTTTGTTTTCAGTTATGCCTAACCATCGGGGGCTGTCAATGGGATCTCCCTTCACAGAGGGGGACGTCCTCTGTATTGAATTGTATTTTGTTGTATAGTAAGGTACAAGCTCAGAAGTTGTAGTTATGGTCTGTTATGGTAGTGAATCCTGTTGGAGCAATCTGTTGGGGACTCTACCACTCATGTTCACAACTGATGGACACAACTGATGCAGCAGTCCATTGGACACTTCATGGACACCACATGGTCTGTGCACCAGGTGTAGTTGGTACCACTTATGGACACTTCATGGACACAGTGGAGCAGGATCTACTTTTGAAATCTGTTAAGTGTAGAGCTGCTAAAACCTGTTGGAGCAATTTGTTATATGGAGCAAAGCATTCAGTTGTATCTATCCAACTGACCAACTTCTGAAGGTCCCATCACAGAAACAACAGCAGCAGTTCTGAAGTTCTGTGATGCTGCTGCTCTATTTTGGTTTTGGTTGTTGCAATCCACCTCATGTATAGTCAGGGTATTTCAGGGTTATGAAATTGGTTATTGTAAGCTTTAGGTCATTTTGGCGCTGTTTTCCTTCCCTCTTCTAGATGGATTGGATACAGTGATTATCATTCATCCCTTGTAGCCTTTTGGCGTTGCCTATTTTCTTTTCTTTTCTTTCTTTTCTTTTCCTCCAGGGGTATGCCCCTTGTAGGCTGTAAATTCGGTTATCCTTTTTTATTTTAAAGCTGGTTTATCCAAAAAAAAAAAAAAATAGGAGAAAACAAGAAGGAACGCCAAGGCATTTTGTGAATCCAACCTGGGGCATGGTTCTTGGTAAAAATCCTCGTGTTCTGACAAAACAAGAGAATTCTGATGGAGCTAAAACATTTCAAAGCCTCGAATGGGAAAATCATCAAAACTTGATTTTATCATGACAATTTCAAGACATTAAATAATCAAACTCCTCGTCCAGTCAAGGTCTTCGTTAAGAGTCAGTCCTCTGATAAAAGGTCTTTCTTGTCCTTTGAGTCGTCTGGGCCTTGTCCAAATTCACGCAAGGTCATTAAGGTCCCAACTTGTGAAAGAAACTCCAATACGTGGAAGAACCCGCACTTCTGCTCAAGACAAAACTGGTTGCCAAAACTATCAGTGGAATCAAGGAAAAGGATCAGAACTAAGGACTGTCACTCACTAAGGCACGCCAGCCCAATGCCGTCAATCACTGCAAGCGTACAGCCGACCTCAAGACTGGAGCATGCATGCTCAAAGCTCAAGCCCTGATCAAAGTCAACCTCAAACCAGCTTCAACACAAGCCCTGGCTCCAGCTCAAACCCGACTTCCGTCCAAAGACAAATTCCGTCCCAGTTCCCAACGTCCTGAAAATACCAGCCCGCTGATCAAAAACAATAAAGCAGAAGGGACGCTTAGACATGTCCTTTGTTCTTCAAAAAAAATAAAAATAAAAGTAAAAAAATAATATCATCAGTGTTGTCAAACGTCGAAACACGGGTCTCACTTTCTAATCTCGACCTCTTATGGTCACCTTCATCTATCATATTTGTCAACATGACTGCTTGACCTCTGCCATAGATTTGGCACCCTTCAAACGTCTTCTGCCATAGATTTGGCACCCTTCAAACGTCTTCTGCCATAGATTTGGCACCCTTCAATCGTCTTCTGCCATAGATTTGGCACCCTTCAATCGTCTTCTGCCATAGATTTGGCACCATTCAATCGTCCTCTGCCATAGATTTGGCACCCTTCAAACGTCCTCTGCCATAGATTTGGCACCCGTCAATCATCTCTCGCCATAGATTTGGCACCCTTCAATCGTTCTCTCGCCATAGATTTGGCACCCTTCAATCGTCCTCTGCCATAGATTTGGCACCATTCAATCGTCCTCTGCCATAGATTTGGCACCCTTCAATCGTCCTCTGCCATAGATTTGGCACCCTTCAATCGTCCTCTGCCATAGATTTGGCACCCTTCAAACATCTTCTGCCATAGATTTGGCACCCGTCAATCATCTCTCACCATAGATTTGGCACCCTTCAATCATCTTCTGCCATAGATTTGGCACCCATCTTGTCTGCCATAGATTTGGCACCCCTCCTTCCGCCGCCATAGATTTGGCACCCATCTTGTCTGCCGTAGATTTGGCACCCTCCTCCCGCCGCCATAGATTTGGCACCCATCTAGTCTGCCATAGATTTGGCACCCTTCATCCCCGGTTTTCTTCCGCCGCCATAGATTTGGCACCCTACTTGTCTGCCATAGATTTGGCACCCCTCCATCCGCCGCCATAGATTTGGCACCCTTCATCCCCGGTTTTCTCCTTCATCCGCTGTCTGCATGTTTGCATTTGCCCCAAAGAACTACGCTGGTCTGATCCTTGCAGAAAAGGGTACGTAGGCAGTCTGAAAAGACGCGACCACATGCATCAAATGTTTGTGTCTTACTTGCATTTGATTTTGAGTTGAGGATTTGATTTGGCTCGAATTGGGCTGTCTCAATCTTTGGACTGCACTCGTATCCATTCATGATGTCGAGCGTCGCCCAAAGAGGGGCAACTGTAGACACCCCAATTTGGACTTGTCAAATTTCCTTAGTTTGTGCCCTCGGGGCTCCCCGATGATGAAATAGGGTCAAAACGAACCTTGGCAAACTTGGACGATACTTCTTGGACTTTTTCAAAATCAAAACATTCCTTTTTTCTCGACACCCTGAGGGTAAAATTGGCACACATTTTAGTATATAAAATATATTTGAATGAAACCAATTGGGTTAGGAAGAGGACTTAACGAGCTTTCCAACGCTTCGAAAAACACCCTAAACCGAGTTCGGGAGTGTCCGTGGCGCCCTTCTGAAGTTGGACTGCCACTCCCAAGCGCTCGGGACCACTATAGAGCGCTCGGGAGTGACACTCCCAAGCGCTTGGGAGTGCTGACTGACCAATGCATGTTGAGCTTGACCTTTTTCAAACCTTTTTCAGTCCATTCAACGTTCAACGTTCAAACCTACCAATCAATCTTGCCTGACTATGCAGGGGTGGCAGAGAATATCATCATGCCATTTTTCCCTCCCAAACTTTCTTTAACCTTTCATTTCATTTCCAAACCATAGGTTATCTTCCTCGATAAATACCCATTTGTTCTACCTCACAAAGGACCACGAAAATTGCTCCTTCTCTCTCCCCCATTTGCAGAAAACCCTGTTTCAAACACCCTCAAATATTTTCAACTCAAAACATTTTCCAACTTTCATTCTCAAGCAATTTTCAAGAAAAATCCAAAAATCACAAAAGCATTTGAAGTCTTAGACTTCATTTTCCTACTGTTTTTCAACCCTTATTCAAGCTACCATACTCATCCAAGAAGTCTTGTTCAAGCACAAAAGGTATGAAATTTCGTTTTTGTACCTAAATCTACCATTTTTTCTACTTCTGAGGGGGATCAAGGGTTCATACTAGTTCCTTATACTAGTTGTGAGCTCATTTGATCTTAGTTTAGCACCAAGAGCAAGAGGAACACAAAGAAAACAAAACTTTTTCTGGGCACTGTGTTCACTCCCGAGCGCTCGGGACCATTCCTGAGCGCTCAGGAGTGCTGCTGCCACCAAAACTTTGTTTTGTTCATTATGCATTTCATTTTCTGTTTTTAGTAGATACTGGGTGTGCACTGGTCCTTCCAGAGCCCAGTTAGGATTGCTTTCAGTTGCAAGGAAGCCTTGTTTGGATGGTTAGGACCCGTTCTTAGCTGTTTAAACCTCTGGCTGAGCACATCTGTATTTTGATTTCTTTGTGATTTTTCTGGCAGTATTAGCATGCGAATATGTCTAACCAAACTTGCAGGATGAGGTTCTGGAACTCCCGAGCGCTCGAGAGTGAAGTCAGTGACAGATCCTCAGTTTCTGTGATCATGCATTTTGCTCACTGTTACTCCATCACTTCATTCCCCCCCTGTACACATGCACATGCATGCACCTCCTACATGCTATTACTGTGGATACTTGCTAAATGCTCTAATGAAACAAAATCCCTTTGAAAAATCCCACAAACGTTTAGTAGAGACCGATTTCGAATCGGGCGAGGGGGGTGCCGTAAAACCTTTCCCCCTCGTAATATGGCTTCCGGACTCTCAGAACTGATCTCTGGTTTTCAACTTCAAATCAATTGGTTTTCCAAACGAAACGGTTTCTCGGGTGATGTACCACAAATCCGGGTGGCGACTCTTAAAAGCGTATTTCTCTTCAAAGCGGCGGGAAAATACAAAAACAAATTTTTTGTTTTTCGGGCAGGTAGCCCACAACCAGCTTGAAATAAAAAGGGGGGGGGGGGGGACAACCGAATATACAGCCTACAAGGGGCATACCCCAGGAGGAAAAGAAAAAAGAAAAGAAAACAAAAGAGAAAGCCTACGCCAAACGGCTACATAGGACTAGAAGAAAAAAGAGCATCTGTTTCCTATCCATCTAACAGAGGGATACAAAACAAATGACAAATGATAAATGATTACACAATGTGTAACCATCGCTAGGATACAACCAGCTACACTGAAAACAGAAAACAGATTGGCACATTTGAATGGCACCATTTGAACTTCACTCTCCTAAAGCTGCAGCTTAGCAGCTTCAGAACTTCAGAACTTGACTTGATTCAATTCTGCAGCTTCAGTAGCAGACAGAACTATGGTGGACAGGTCTGAGCTCCATTGCAGGACAGTTGAACTATGCTATGTGCCAAAGTAAACTTCAATGGCATATCAGAACTACTAATCTACTGAACTTCAATAGCACAAATTCTGAACTACTGAGCTACTGAAGTTGATGGGCTGAACTTAAAAACACTTGGAAAGTAAACTTCAATGCAGGTCTTCAACAATGCAGGTCTTCAACAGGATACCCAGGTTCAGATTCTGATGTTCTGAACCTGTTCTGAACCTGTTTTGGCTAAGCACAACCAGCTGAACTTGGAAACAGCTGCTATTGACAAGCTACTAACAGACAACCAGCTGAACTTGGAAACAGCTGCTATTGACAAGCTACTAACAGACACAATAGTATGTACAGAAACAGAGCTGACAGCATCAACAGAACTGCTATGGAACAACAGAACTGCTATATGAGGAACAACACAGCTATGGAACAACAGCTGCTATGGAACTAGCTAAAAACATGCATAGGACGTCCCCCTCCGCGAAGGGAGATCCCAACGACATCCCCAGTTGGTTAGGCATAAACGACACTATATGTTCATAAAATTTGCAACATGGTGAGAGCATAAACTGACTGCAGAACACTGCTATGGAACTGAATGGAGATCCCAACAACACTTGGGACTGACAGGAGATCCCAACAACATCTGCTATGGAACTGACTGCAGAACACTTGGAACCTCTACTTGCTGCACTTGGTAATTGGACCTCATCAGGACACTTGGGACCTCATCAGGGCACTTGGACAGCCTTCAACCTATGCAGGTGACTGTCTAGGTAGCACAAAAGAGCATAAACTGGATAGCACAAAGAGCATAAGCATAAACTGGACTGCTATGGAACTAGCACAGAAAACACTTGTGTGGGCTACATGCCCGAAAAACGAAAATCGTTCTTGGCGTTTTACATTTTCCCGCCGCTTTGAAGAGAAATATGCCGTTTGAAGAGTCGCCACCCGGATTTGCGGTACATCACCCGAGAAACCGTTTCGTTTGGAAAACCAATTGATTTGAAGTTGAAAACCAGAGATCAGTTCCGAGGGACCGGAAGCCATATTACGAGGGGGGAAGGGTTTTACGGCACCCCCTCGCCCGATTCGAAATCGGTCTCTACTAAACGTTTGTGGGATTTTTCAAAGGGATTTTGTTTCATTAGATCATTTAGCAAGTATCCACAGTTATAACAGGTAAGAATTGCATGCATGTGCTGGTGTACAGTGGATGATTAAATGAAAGTGAGCAAAATGCATGATCACAGAAAACTGAGGATCTGTCACTGACTTCACTCTCGAGCGCTCGAGAGAAGTCCCGAGCGCTTGGGAGTTCTGATACCCAACCTGCAAGCTTTGTTAGCACAGACAGGATACAATGCTAAAAATAGGAACTGAAGTGATATTAAGCACACTACTGGCTCAGCAGAGGACTTGGAAGACTGAGCTAAGCCTTCAATCTTTCAAATCATGCATCCCTGCTTTAACAAGGCTAAATCTACTAATTTAAAAGAGCAACAGGCCACACTAATGCATGCAGAGACCTGATGATGCAACATAGTGGGAAAATAGGAAGCAATGGCATGCATGCACCCCCGAGCGCTCTGGAAAGGTTCGGAGCGCTTGGGAGTGAGCTGCATACCAGCTTACTCTCAAACAGGAAATGGTACTGATTTTGACATGCAAAGGCCCTTGTTTTGACATTTCCCAAGAGGAGAACCTCTTTTAACTTTGAAAGAGAGAAGCCTTGTTCACACATGAAAACTTGTGAGAAAATGTTTATATTTTTAGGGGGAAAAACCATTTTCTGGGCATGCATGCCAAAACAAAACCAATCCTTTTAATATCTCACATCATTCCCAACCTACTGTGTCACAAAGGGGGGCATGCATGAAACTGGGAACCGTCCCGAGCGCTCAGGAGCACTCTCGAGCGCTTGGGAGTGGTTCCAGTGAGGGTTTTGTGAAAACGTTTTCTTGTGCCCCATTGCTCTTGTTTTTACACTAGGGTCCCCCAACCATGCACCCAGTATTGAAGACTGGGTCAGGCTGAGAGACCCCCCTCAGAAGGGATGAATAGCCCTTAAGTTGTGACCAAAGGTAGAGTTTTATACCTTTTCCTTGAACCTTGCTCCTTGGAATAGCTTTGAAATGTGGATGGAGAGAGGAGAGTGCAAGAGATCAGAAGAGTTTCTGGATTTCTTGCCCTTTTCCTTAGTGATTTCTAAAACCTTTGAAGTTTGGAAGATGGGTTTTGGGTGTTTTTGGCTTTGAGCAAGAGAGAGAGAGAGGGCAGAGGATGGGTTCTGCAGGAGAGGAATTTCGTGCCCCTCTCTAGCTGAAAAACCAGTTATATTTATAGGCCAAGACCTCAAATGGTTTTTGAAAATCAAGTGGTTTTGATCAAACATTTTTTTAAAGGGAAAATCTTTGGCCTGAATATCTTCCTACCAGAGGTTGAGTGTGGACCGAGCCATCGGCGGGCTCAAGGTGGCTGTAATGATGAGTAGCATGGTGAGTGGGTGATACTGCCATCCATTGGGCAACAGAATAGTCTCGAGCGCTTGGGATCACTCCCGAGCGCTTGGGACCTCACTCTCGAGGGCTCGAGAAAGAGCCAGGCCAGAGGTTTTTTGAAACAGTTTTGAGCGCAATCCCAAGCGCTTGAAAATGCCCTTTTACCATTTTTAATCCCTCTTCAAATCTTCCAAGGAGCAATGTTCCGATCGGTACCAGGCTTGTTTCAATCCAAAGTCATCATCGGGGAGCCTCCGGGCCACAAGTCAAGGAATTTTGAAAAGTCCAAATTGGGGTGTCTACAGTTGCCCCTCTTTGGGCGACGCTCAGCGTCACATCTAGATACGAGTGCCGTCCAAATATTGAGACAGCCCAATTCGAGCCAAATCAAATCCTCAACTCAAAATCAAATGCGAGTAAAGACACAAACATTTGATGCATGTGGTCGCGTCTTTTCAGACTGCCTACGTACCCTTTTCTGCAAGGATCAGACCAGCGTAGTTCTTTGGGGCAAATGCAAACATGCAGACATGCAGACCTGCAAGTAAATGATAGAAAGGTGTCACTCAGGACAGCGCCAAATCTATGGCGGCGGAAGGAGGGTGCCAAATCTATGGCAGACAAGAGGGGTGCCAAATCTATGACGGCGAAAGAGGGGTGCCAAATCTATGGCAGACAAGATGGGTGCCAAATCTATGGCGGCGGAAGAGGGGTGCCAAATCTATGGCAGACAAGATAGGTGCCAAATATATGGCGGCGGAATGAGGGGTGCCAAATCTATGGCAGACAAGTAGGGTGCCAAATATATGGTGGCGGAAGAGGGGTGCCAAATCTATGGCAGACAAGTAGGGTGCCAAATATATGGCGGCGGAAGAGGGGTGCCAAATCTATGGCAGACAAGTAGGGTGCCAAATATATGGCGGCGGAAGAGGGGTGCCAAATCTATGGCAGACAAGTAGGGTGCCAACTATATGGCGGCGGAAGAGGGGTGCCAAATCTATGGCAGACAAGATGGGTGCCAAATCTATGGCGGCGGAAGAGGGGTGCCAAATCTATGGCAGACAAGATAGGTGCCAAATATATGGCGGCGGAACGAGGGGTGCCAAATCTATGGCAGACAAGTAGGGTGCCAAATATATGGCGGCGGAAGAGGGGTGCCAAATCTATGGCAGACAAGTAGGGTGCCAAATATATGGCGGCGGAAGAGGGGTGCCAAATCTATGGCAGACAAGTAGGGTGCCAAATATATGGCGGCGGAAAGAGGGGTGCCACAGGGGATGAAGGTGACGATAATGACGAGAGCAACGGCAGAGAGCCCGAGGGCCGCCAGCGGAGAGAGATTTGTCGTGTCTGAGCCTTAGGTTTTTGTTTTGCAGCTTACTCATACATAGAACCGAGCGCCGAGGTAGTCGTAACTTCTAGGCCTGCGCGCCTTGATTTTGTTTGGGTCTGCGTGCCCCAGTAGTTAGGATTGGGCGCGTGTTTGCCCCAGCTTTTGTACTTCCTTCCTTACTCATCGTGAATACCGTACTTCATGTATGAGAATTTGCACTTCATTCTTCGGTATTCGTGCCGCACTCTCTTTTAAGAATTGTATTTTATGAAATATGTACGTCTAGCCTGCAAGAAAGTAGAGAGCACGCGAATTTCACCTGATACTCTCAAAGTAAGAACGAAAATCTGACACCGACACACGGCCAATAATGCACATTGCGACTTATCGTAGGGTTCAATGAGACATGCCTTACGTGGTACTCGAGAGACGAAAATCTTGGGAATTTTAACATTTTTCAAAGAACGAGAACAGATACGTAAGAAAACATGTAACGGAAACCGTTGTATCCCCTGGGCACATGTTGAGGACTTTCTGATACTTGTGGCGCTGAACTGAGGCTGGAACACTGGGATCAGAACCCTCTGTAAAATAGTAAAACTCTCGAGCGCTTGGGAGAGGTCTCGAGCGCTTGGTTCTTCACTCCCGAGCGCTCGGGACTTCTGTCATTGACAGATTCAGAGTTGCTTCCCAATGCCACTCACTAACTATTCCCATGTCGTTTTCTTCTGCATGCACCCTTCCAAGACATCTCGTAACTTTGCACCATCTGTTTCCCAGCAGAAACAACTTCCCAAAGCAAGACTTGGGCTTTCCCACCATTTTTTCAAATTTCCAAAGTTTGAAATTTTGAAATTGTCTTGGAAATGTTGAGTTTTGAAGAGTTCCAAGGCTAATGAGGGCTGGCATTGCATTCTCCAGACCTCTATAAGTAGAGAGCTCCTGCCTTGGCCATTCCTTCACCCTTCATTTCATTCTTCTCCTCCCAAATCCTTTTTCTTTCCAAAAATCCATTCCTCTCATGGCCTTGCTAAACCAAGCCTTGCTCCGTCCCTGGTTGGACAGCCTCGAAGGCATCGATTGGCTGAACTTCCGCGGTCACCAGCTTTACGCTCTTAGGCATCTTCGGGAGATTGCCATCCGTCCTGTCTTGTTACACGCGGCGGTTCGCTTTTGGGATTCTGAAGCGCACGTCTTTCGCTTTGGTTCTCAAGAGTTATGCCCTACCGTCGAGGAGTTCCATGCTTACCTTGGAAGTCATGACTCCACGGAGCCCATTGTCCCAATGCTTAGAGAGAGTATGAAGAATATTCTGAAAGCTAAGCTGGGTGTTAGTGGAAATGTCGCTGAGTTTCTTACTCGGGGCAATGCCATCAACATCGTGCAACTGTACGAGAGGTTCAGCCCCCCCGGGGATTTGACAGACTTTGAATACCAAGGCCGACGAATGGCGGCCTGTTGCATTTGTCTCTTGGCGGCCTTCCTGTTGGTTCCTTCAGTTGGTCAGTCCAGTTCTCTATTGGTGGGCGTCGCTTCTCAGATCGAGGCTCGCAAAGATGTCGCGCCCTTAGTCCTTGCCGAGACTTTGATGGGTTTAGACGCGGTCAACGCTGGTCGGACAAGGGTTTTTGGTGGTAGCCCGCTGTTGCTGCAGGTTAGGGACCTCACTCAGCTCTCCTTTTTCTATTTCTCTCATTCATTTTACCTCATCACTCGGCTTAGGCCTTATCCTGACTTCTTACTTGTTTTCTCTCTTTTTGGGTAGATGTGGCTTTGTGACAAGTCGGGCCTGCTGACGTCTCCGGCGAATGACTGGTGGTATGTGCAAGTGGATGGAACCGCCCTTTTCTAGTGACGTACAGCAATGAGGATGATTGGGCTGATTTCTTTGCTTCCTCCGAGGAAGACGACATCGTTTGGCGGTGCCATTGGCTAAGGCTCCCTGCCATGACTGCTGGTAACATGGGTTCGACGCATGTCCTTGTGGCTGGTTTGACCGGCTTCTCCTTCTATTCGCCGTTCCGTATCCTCCGTCAGTTTGGACTCAATCAAGAAGTGCCGCCGTCGGGTTCTGAAGTGCTTCGTCTCCCTCCCTTCACCATTCCGGGCCTTCGGAGTTATGTGCGATCGTGGGAAGCTCGCAGGATTGAACCAAGTGATCCACTTTTCTTTATTGCTACGACCGGAAGGTATCGCAGGTGGTTGAGGAGAGATGTGGAAGCAAGGATGGGTTGACCACTTACTTTGCCGCTTCTTGGAATAAAAGGCGTGTATTAAAAATGAGTTTGTTTTTTTTTTTTTTTTTTCATGCTCAGCTTGTAATGAAGAGATAATTTGAATAAAATCGGTTGATTAAGGGTTTCCCCCTTTTGGTTGGTTAATCGCATGCGCCTCTGAGAAAACATTCTGATTTGTCAATTTGGATTTTGATTTTAGGGATGTTCAGGACCGAACCTCAGCGTGAGATTGCCTACGTATCCCTCGTGAAAGGGAATCAGGCCCATACGTAGTTCGGGCTAGGGTTCGCTCGGGTATTAACGCTCTCCTTTTGCGCTCTAAATTTTGCCTAGAGCCGCCCTTTCTGGTTTTCGGCCTAGCGAGTTCTTTTTCAGTTTTTGCCTTAACTTTTGCCTAAGCCGCCCTTTCGGGTTTTCGACCTAGCAGGCCTGCTCTAAATTTTGCCTGGGACCGCCCGTCCTTGCGGTTTTCGGTCCAGCGAGCTCTCTCAGGGGTAATACCGTTTAAGTTGATCCAAATTGACAAGATTAGAGAACTCGTTGCCGTCAAGGTCGATGAACGAGGCTGCTCCTCCCGAGAGAATGGTCTTGATGATGTATGGTCCTGCCCATTTAGGTCGGAACTTTCCTTGCAGATCGAACACCGGTGCGCGAATTTCCTTAACTACCATATCCCCTTCTTGCAGATCCCTTGGCTTCACTTTCTTGTTGAATGCCCGGGCGATCCTTCGTTGGTATCCCTGAATGTGGTATAACGCCCGTAGCCTTCTTTCGTCGAATAACATGAGTTCTTCAAATCTCCCACTGATCCATTCAGCTTCATTCACTCCGCTCTCAGCCATGACTCTCAGCGATGGAACTTCTAGCTCGATAGGGAGAACGGCTTCCATACCATACACCAAAGAATAGGGTGTTGCCCTCGTCGGTGTACGAATAGATGTCCGGTATCCCCACAGAGCTAGCGGTAATTGTTCGTGCCAATTCCTAGCTGACTGAGTGGTCCTTTCGAGGATCGTCTTGATCGTCTTGTTCGCTGCCTCAACTGCCCCATTTGTTTGTGGCCGATAGGTAGTCGAATGATGCACTTGGATTTTGAACTCGTCGAAGAGTTCCAAAACCCTTCCCTTGAAGTGAACTCCATTATCAGACACGAAGGCTTGAGGGACTCCATACCGATAAATGATGTTTTGCCTGATAAAATGAGCCACTTGAACGGTCGTCAATGTCTTATACGAGGCTGCCTCGACCCACTTGGTGAAGTAATCTACTGCCACCAGAACGAACCTGTGACCATTGGAAGCCGCGGGAGTGATTTTTCCAATAACATCGATGCCCCAGGCGGAGAATGGCCATGGTGTCGCCATTGAGTGTAACTCTGAGGGCGGGACATGGATAAGATTGGCGTGAGTCTGGCACTTATGACATCGGCGCACGTACTCAATGCAATCTGTTTCCATGGTCGACCAATAGTATCCCAACCTAAGAACCTTTTTTGCTAGCATCATTCCGTTCATGTGGGGTCCACAAACACCTTCATGTACCTCTTCCATTACTGCTCTTGACTCGTCATCGTGAACACACAACTTGTGAACTCCGCACGGAGATCGTCGGTACAATTTCCCACCGCAGATGATGTATTGGGATGCGAGCCGCTGCAAAGCGATCCGATCCTTCTTAGTTGAATCCGCGGGAAATTCTCCCTTCTCGATGAGATTCCAAATATCATGGAACCAAGGGAGACCATCATCTGGTTCGTCGATGTTCATAACATAGTCATACACGCGTTTCTCCCTCTGCTCAATCATGACGGGTCTTAGCTTTACCCCGATTGGAAGTTCCAGCATGGATGCTAAAGTAGCCAGCGCGTCCGCGAAGCGATTCTTCATCCTTGGTACGTGCGTGAAAGTCACCTTCTGAAAGTTCGGGGTAAGTTCGTCGAGTTGCTGATGATACGGCTTCATTTTCTCATCCCTTACTTTCCATTCCCCATTTGCTTGTGATATGACCAAGTTGGAATCTCCGACAACTTCCAGTACCTAGACCCCAATCTCCAATGCAGCTTCCATTCCCACGATACATGCTTCGTATTCTGCCTCATTGTTTGTGACTTCGAAGTTTAGCTTGAATGCGAGGGGAATGTGCGACCCCTCGGGCGAGACTAGCAGTATGCCGATCCCAAAGCCCTTTTGATTAGCGGCTCCATCGAAGTACAACATCCATGTTTCGTCAACTGCTGTCATCACATCCTCGTCGGGAAATTGAAATTCGGTGTGTTCCGGGCCCTCAACCGGGCAATCCGCCAAGAACTCTGCCACTGCTCTTCCTTTCACTGACTTGCGAGTGACATACTTGATTTCGAACTCGGCCAATAAGAGTAACCAACGCGCTAACTTACCGGTAAGTGCTGGCTTCTCGAATAGATATTTGAGGGGATCCATTCGAGAAATTAGTATCACCGAGTAAGCCAGCATGTAGTGTCTCAATTTCTTTGTGGCCCATATCAGTGCCCAGCACGTCTTTTCCAATGAAGTGTACCGCTCTTTGCTTCCCACCATCTTCTTGCTCAAGTAGTAGATTGCCCTTTCAACCCCATCTTCTCCTTCTTGTGCCAACATGCACCCCATTGACGAGGGCGTGACGGACAAGTACAGGATCAAAGGTTTTCCCGGGATGGGCGGCATCAAGATTGGAGGATTCTGGAGATAAGTCCGCACTGCTTCAAAAGCCTTCTGACACTTGTCATTCCACTCGAATTTCACGTCTTTCTTGAGTAGTCGAAACAGTGGTTCACAGGTCAAGGTCAACTTGGCCATAAATCGGCTAATGAATTGGATCTTCCCTAAGAAGCACCGGACCTCCTTCTCGGATTGGGGTGGCTCCATCTCGAGAATGGCTTTGATCTTGGAGGGATCCACCTCAATCCCCCTGGTTGTGATCATAAACCCGAGCATCTTTCCGGCTGTGACTCCGAACGTGCATTTCTGTGGGTTGAGACGCATCCTGTATTTCTGAATCCTTTCCAAGAACTTTCTCAATGCTGGGAGATGGTCCTTCCGCTCCTTTCCTTTCACTATCATGTCATCGACGTATACTTCGACTTCCTTATGAATCATGTCGTGGAGTAATGTCGTGGCACCCCTTTGATATGTAGGACCGGCGTTTTTCAACCCAAATGGCATAACCCGATAACAGTATGTCCCCCACTCAGTGATGAATGTTGTCTTTTCCCTGTCTTCTAGAGCTAGGAGAATCTGATTGTACCCTGAGAAACCATCCATGAAGGATAGTAGTGCATGCCCTGCAGTGCTATCAACAAGTATGTCTATATGTGGTAATGGGAAATCGTCTTTAGGGCTTGCTTTGTTCAGATCTCTGAAATCAATGCACACTCTAATTTTTCCGTCCTTTTTGGGGACTGGAACGCTGTTTGCGACCCAAGTGGGGTACTCAGTTACGATTAGAAAACCGGCGTCAATTTGCTTTGTGAGTTCTTCCTTTATCTTAAGCACCCAATCGGGCCGCATTTTTCTCAGTTTCTGCTTAACGGGTTTTGCGTCTGGGAAGAGAGGGATTCTGTGCTCGACGATTTCCGGGTCGATTCCGGGCATGTCCGCGTGAGACCAAGCGAAAACTTCTTTGAATTCTTTTAGTAAATCGGTGAGCTCTTGAAGCTCATCGGGGGACAGCCCGGAACCAATTTGAACCTATCGAGGGTTCTCCTCATCACCCAAATTTATAGAGATTATTTCTTCTTTTAAAGGCTGAGCATGCCTTTCATTTTCGCGATCGATGAGGGAACGGATCTCATTGGGGACGTCCCCATCGAGGTCTATTCCTTCATCGTCGGGATCTAAATAATTTATTTCAAAAATCGGCAAGTAAGCGAAAGCGTCATTCATTTCATAAGCAGCCTCCTCGGAAGGGGGGAATACAGCGATTGACTCAAACTCAAAGTAAAAGCTACGCTGTGGAGGGCCGATAGGCACAAACTCCGACTCTGTGCTAGACGATGAACTAGTGTCGGACCCGGATTCAGACTCAGTGTAGGTGCTGTGAGTGCGAGTTACATGTGGTACGAAAGTGCAATTATCATAAACGCCTACAGCCTCCACGATGAGTTTGGAAGGATCTTCAACCTCTTCTTCCTCTTCAAGCACCAGCACAGCAGCGTCTTCGACCATACCCTCCGGATCTTCACCCTCGAACAGGAGTTGGAGACTGCCCACCCCAAAAGCCTCTAGCCAGTCGAGTGCCTCAGATACCTCTTCTTCCTTGGTCACCACTTCATCTTCTTCCCAAGTGTCGTTGGCAAAGATTTCAAACCCCGGGTGCTTCATTTTCGTCTCAAGATCCACAAAGGGCTCGGGTTCTCCTTGGTACAGCGCCTCTTCCACTTTCAGCTTAACCCCGGCTGCATGAGTCCGGGCACGGTTGCGCCACTTCTTTGCTGGATCGCTCTTCTTGGCTTCATATCCTAGACCAAAGCGTTCGTTACTTCCGGGAAAATCAGGGAACTCCGGGACTCCTTGACCATAAAGACCCAAACCCATGCCCGGTAGATATTTCATCCTTTTCATAATTTCCAGCGCTGCGGAGCTCACCAAGAAGCCGTCCTCGGCCCGGATTGTGCACACTTTTGAAGTCATAACCGCAAAGCCTCCAATGTTAATGTCTTCCTCTCCATGCATAATCTCTAGTAGTGGGGAGTTGTCCTCTGAGTGTGGACGGATGCCTGAGTCTCCATGGATGATGAGGGTTCCAGAGTCTAAACCTAGAATGAGTTTCTGATGCAGCGTTGAGGGCACACCCATGACATCCGACCTGTGCAGCCATGGCCTCCCCAGCAGGAGGTTGAACGATGCAGGTATCTCTAACACACAGAATGCGACAGAGGTTTTAAACTTCCCCGTCACAAGTTCCAAGTTGACTGTCCCCAACACATCGCGGCGCGTATTATCATAGGCGCGGACACCCAGATTCGACGGTGCAAAGTCCTTGTTCTTGAGGCCCAAGCAATAAGCGGTGCGAAGTGGGCACACGTTGATGGCTGAACCATTGTCGATGAGAATTGCAGGGACCCATTTTCCGAGACACTTCATCGTCACGTGCAGTGGTTTGTTATGGTCAGCTCCCTCCGGCGGGAGATCCTTTTCAGTGAACGATAGGGTGTGCTGGGTGAGGTTCATTGGGGTTATGAGGGCAATGAGAGCTTCCGGGGCTATATCAGAGGGGACCTCGAATTTAGAGAGAGTGTTTACGAGCCTGCGGCGGTGCTCGCGGGATGCAGCTAACACTCCCCACATAGACATACGAACAGGGGTTTCTTGGAGCTGTTGGATTATGGGGTCGGCGGTGGCTGCTGGGTTTTGTTGTTGGGAGGCATCAGGGTTTGAATTTATGAAAGGGTTGGGATGGACATGTGGGTTGGATTGAGGTGGCGGGTTTGTGGAGTTAGGAGGGTTGTTTTGTGGAGCTTGAGGGGTGTTCGGGTTTGCCGAGTTGACGGGGTTGTTTTGCCGCGGCGGAGGGGCTCGGGACGAGCTTCCCCGCTGAAGGTTGGTTGGTTGGTACACTCTTCCACTCCTGGTAAGATTGCTAATTGTTTTGGGAATGGGCTCCCACCAAGTGCCCTCCCAAAAGTTGGAGAAGTCAGAGTTGCAAGAGTCAGCCTTACGTTTTCCTTTGTCAAGTGTAGTTTTCTCCAAGGTTTCGTTGAGGGTCTCCATCTCCAGAGCGTGCCACATATTTCCTTCCTCTAGGGAACTCCAAAAGTTGACGTTGTTGTTACCATTGTTGTTGTTGTTGTTGTTGTTGTTAATCTGTAGGGAGCCTTCATCTATCATGGCTCTATTGACGGTCAGTTCCTCGCCATCAACCCACACATTCACCAATTCAGATTTTCCCCACAGATCTTCAGGGTCCAGTACACAGATAGCGGGCTCATCAGGGATTTCGACTACGGGCTGCGGAAGGTGCTCCCCAATAATGTATTCCTGCGGGATGAAGGCTTGATCCATGATATGGTCCAGAGCGTCGGATCCTCTAGCAATGTTGATGATAGCGCTGACAGTAAGCCCCGAAAACATGCGGGGGTTCATGAGGTCCATTTCTTCACGAACTTCTTCCTCTAGGAAAAGGTATGCCAATGACGTCTCGTCTAACGGGTCGGAATCATCCATCCACAGCCACCCATTGGGTTCGGGCTCCCATGCCCATTCATCCTCTTCTTCAATTGGTTCTGGCTCCAAAAACAGAGCAAACAGGGAGTACCCATCCAGCGGTTCGGTTAACACTTCTTCGAATTCTTGCCTCCAATCCCCCTGTTCCAATTCTGCGACTTGGTGAGCATCGAGAGCTACGGGCCATATTCCAGTTACGATAGCCCGGTTTTCCACCGCCAGAAAGTTACTTGCCAATTCTTCCCACCTTCTTAGGAAATCCCAATCCGCAGATTCAAGGGCACAGACTGTATCCTCGGTTGGCAACTCAACAATTGGTTTGGGTTGGGTGGTAGGGAGGATGTAAAGGCTCGGGTCAAAGGGATGGTCTAGGGAGATATGGTTGGTGCGGGCGTTAGTGTGTTTTGGGAGTGGGTTTGAGACGGTGTTTGGTTTTTGTGGTGGCGTGGGGATAGTCTTATTGTCTATGAGATCTTGGATAGCATGGCGCAGGCGGAAGCAATTGTCGGTTGAATGGCCCGGGCCCTGGTGGAAGGCACAGTATACGTTAGGGTTGTGGGATGCAGGGAGTTTTTGTGGTAAAGGAGCAGGGGCGAGTGGTTTAAGCATACCATCTTTGACCAATTTCTCGAGCACAGCAGAGAGGGGTGCCGAGAATTGAGCAAAGGCGCGGGATTGGGTACGGGGTTGACTGACTTGGGTCACAATCTGATTGACGGGCTCGGCTTGAGCTGTGTTGGAGAAAGTGTTCGGGAGGTTGGTGTAGTTCGAGTTGCCAAACAGGGTGTTGCTATTTCCGGAGAAAACCTTCCTGGGCTTAGATACAGGCTCGGGTTTGTCAAGGATCCCCAATTGAACTGCCTCTTCGACGGCCAAGCCTGTGTCGAAGAAAGTTTTAAAGTCCGAGCATGCTTGAGCCATAATCATGTGTCGTGCGAGAGTCGGTTGAAGGTTCCGGACAATCATCCGGATTTGGTCCCTATCACTTGGCCTGTCTTTCATCTGTGCGGCTTAGCCTTCCACCTTTTTACGAACTCGGCGAAGGCCTCCTTTGCTTCCATCTTTGTTGATTCTAATTCTCGGGTGGTCACCTCCAATTGAATGTTGTAATCGTATTGCGCCACAAAAGCCGCGCATATGTCTTCCCATGAGCGCTTCTTCCTTTCATTTTTTTGGGTAATGCCCTAGGGCGGTTAGCTTGAAATATAAAAGAGGTTAACCGAATGTACAGCCTACAAGGGGCATACCCCAGGTAAGACAAAGCAAAAATATAAAGAGCGCCAAGTGGCTACATGGGTTGCCCGTGTCCTTGCCCCCGCCAAACAAACTATCCCAAGGAATAGAAAGTTCAACGGGGAACCTGGACACGGGCATGGCAATAGCAGTAAATACCCGACACCAACCGTCGGTAAGGGTACAAGTAGAGGCCCTCGAAGTCCTCGCAATACATACTACGGACAACCTAACAACATAGAGGCCCTCGAAGTCCTCGTAATACAATCTAGTGCACAACCCGCACTGATTAAACTAGAAAATAACAACATAGGATGACCAAATATAATCAGGGCCCGCTGCGGATGGCCTAACGAGTGGCTGGACGAGGAAGACTCGAATCGCCCGGGCTGAAGCTGCTGCCTAGCCTCTGCCCGAGCAAAACAATCACTGGCAGCCAAGCTGCCCCCCGCCCGAGCCACTCACAGATGGCCTGCCCGGGCGATTGGCCGGAAGGTTGACCGCTGCTGCTGGCCGCTGCTGCTGGCCGTTGTTGCTGGCCGCTCCGGACAGAGAGATGAAGGAGGTTGGCCGGTCCAGTGGAGACCAGCTGAGGCTGGCCGGACCAACGGCCGCCCGCTTTGGGTAGCCACGGCTACGAGATCTGAGGGAGCCGAGGGTCAGTGAACCCGTAGAGCTCCGATTGGGGGATGCCGGTTGGGTCAGCGAACCCGTGGAGCTGAGGGTCAGCCGAGGGTTGCCGGTTGGAAGGCCGGCGAGAGAGGCGCCGGATCTGTTGAAAACCAGCGGCGGCCGGAACACGGCGACCCACAGTTGGGAGTCGTTCCATGGCCGGAATGGCTGGACCTTAGGAAGTCGGGCAAGAGTTGGCCGGTTTGAGAGGTGGGCGGTGGCCGCTGCTGCTGTTAATGGCGGCAGCCACAGGAGCTGTTGCCGCTGCTACCGCCGGAGATGGAGTTAGCTGGGCCGAGGGCTGCTGCTGTACTGGCCGGGCCTGGACGGCCGGCTGTGGGTTGAATATGCCATCGAAGGCCAGATCTGGAATGTAGAAGGGCGGTGGAGGAGAGCCCCTGTCGTGCCAGGGGCTCCCTTGCCCGAGTACTGCTGCTTCTGCCGTAGGAAGACCGGCGTGGCTGGGCTGGGCTGGCCAGGCGTGGCTGGCTGCTGCCTGGTTTTGGCCGGGAGGGAGCTTTCTCTCTCTAGCTTAGAGAGAAACTCCCAGCCCCAGACCATTTCACTAAATGGTCCGCTTCTTCCTTTCATCCAGGGTGGTAAACCAATGCAAAGCATGCCCCACTAGAGTTTGCGAGAACATCTGTGCCATAGCATCCCTCTCCACTCCCCACATGGAGAGTGCCCCGATGTACCCAGTCAAGTGAGCCCTTGGGTTTCCTGTTCCGTCAAATTTAGCGAAGTAGATCGGCCTGAACTTTTCTGGAAGCTTTGCATTAGGAAACAAGCAAAGCTTGTTGATGTCAAAGCCGGTTGATGCTATCTTCTCATTTCTTGCCACAGACTCCTCCAATAGGGTGATCTTTGCCAACACTACAGCCATCTCAGGGTTTTGCGGGGTTTCCAATTCAACAGTCAACTGTTCCGGGTTCGGCATCGGATTCGGGTTAGGATTGAGGTTTAAGTTGAGATTAGAATTCGGATTTGGAATCGGATTCGGGATTGGGTTAGGATTCGGATTCGGGTTCAGTGGTGGAAGATGTCGTGCGACCCCAGTGATCATCATCATAAGCTGAGCGATTTGGTTATCAGTGCGCTCGCCGAGATGTTGGATACCTTCCCTTATCTGTCCCATTCCTCCGTATAAGTTTTCCAGACTGGGGTTAGGAATGGGGTTAGGATTAGGAACGGGGTTAAGATTTGGGTTCGGTTCGCCTCCGTTTGGGTTACCTCCATTTGGGTTTGGGTTTGGATTGCCGGCATTTGGGTTTAAGTTGCCCCCGCTTGGGTTTGGATTGGGGTTTGGGTTTAGGTTGCCTATCAATAGATCCATCTCCTCCCTCAAATCTGATGTACCGACAGAAACTGCTTGAAGTTGAAGCCGTTCCAATCTCTGTCCCAAGGGTCTGGCCCAGGAGGGTATGGTGTCCTTCTTCTTCGGCCCAATTGCTTAGTACTGACAGCAAAGCAAAAACCGTGCTCAGACGCGATTCCTGTTTTTATTTTTTATTTTTTTTTTGAAATATGTGCATAGGTTTTTAGAAAATGTGCATCATCGTCACCGTCATCGACTCTGATTTTCCAAGAATGATCGAGTATCTTCCATGCGAGGTTGCCTTGATCCTCAGATTTCTTTTAAGGTGTATCCTTCGTTCAGAGCGACAAATTCTAAGAGATGTCAAAATGAACTAAGTATTCAACTAGTCCTCGTTCGAAGTCCAATTTTGAACTTAGAATAACTTAGTATAGACGGCGTGATACCCCAACCATCGTGGTGTCAGTGACACTGTGTCATTAGCCAAGGTGGTGTAAGTAAAGTGACATCACGGCATCGTTTTCCTAGTTATTCCTTATTCTCCGTTGAAATTTCGATTAGGCATTAGTCAAGGACTTAGTATATTCTGATTTCCCAAAGTCTCCTCGTTCTAAGGACTTACGTATTTAAACAACACGCACATGGAGTGCGTGACTCTTCATTGGGCCTTGGCGACCTCGCGAAGACCGCGCAAGCGAGTCTCAGAATTCTATATGAGACACAAAAGGAAAGCGTAAGATGCAAGGTGCGATGTGCAAGGGTGATAAGATTACGGTCTTTCGAAGGTTGCCTGATTCCTCAGAATTTCTTTTTAGGGTGTATCCTTTGTTCAGAACAACAGATTCTAAGAGATGTCAAAATGAACTAAGTATTCAACTAGTCCTCATTCGAAGTCCCAATTTTGAACTTGGAATAACTTAGTATAGACGGCGTGATACCCCAACCATCGTGGTGTCAGTGACACTGTGTCATTAGCCAAGGTGGTGTAAGTAAAGTGACATCACGGCATCGTTTTCCTTGTTATTCCTTATTCTCCGTTGAAATTTCGATTAGGCATTAGTCAAGGACTTAGTAACACCCTGATTTCCCAAAGTCTCATTGTTCTTAGGACTCATGTGGTTTAGACAACGTACACCGGGGTGCACGATTCATCATCGGGCCTCGGCAACCTTCTACAGATCGTGCGAGTGAGATAAGAGCGCATGACACGAAATCGGACAGACAGCATGACGGCATGGCATGGATGAGATGTAGAAAGCAGTTAACATGTAGACAGGATATAGCATATAATCCTACCCTGCGGGTCCCTGTCCTAGTTTGGAAGGTTCTATTGCTTTCTAAACACGCATGAAGGCTCGTTTTGGTTTGAAGGGGGTTCCCCGGACTAGAGTCAAAGTATACCTCCCACTATTGAGCGTACACCCAATAATGGTACAAACGGTAGGGATGACTCATCACGGTCGAGGGTTGCTGAGCATTCCGGGATTCCCCATCACCGGCAAGCCGGGTAGGATTGCCGAAACACAACAACGAGGTTGCACAAGATATACACCTACAAGAAATAAATAATGAAACAAAATCCCTTTTGAAAATCCCACAAACATTTTTCAAGCCTGGCTCACAAGTTTAATTGATATTCAAGAAAAGCGGGCCGTTTTATCAACAAACCAACTTTTTCTCAAGTATTAATTAAACTATGTCCCCAGCAGAGTCGCCACTGTGGGCTACATGCCCGAAAAACGAAAATCGTTCTTGGCGTTTTACATTTTCCCGCCGCTTTGAAGAGAAATATGCCGTTTGAAGAGTCGCCACCCGGATTTGCGGTACATCACCCGAGAAACCGTTTCGTTTGGAAAACCAATTGATTTGAAGTTGAAAACCAGAGATCAGTTCCGAGGGACCGGAAGCCATATTACGAGGGGGGAAGGGTTTTACGGCACCCCCCTCGCCCGATTCGAAATCGGTCTCTACTAAACGTTTGTGGAATTTTTCAAAGGGATTTTGTTTCATTAGATCATTTAGCAAGTATCCACAGTTATAACAGGTAAGAATTGCATGCATGTGCTGGTGTACAGTGGATGATTAAATGAAAGTGAGCAAAATGCATGATCACAGAAAACTGAGGATCTGTCACTGACTTCACTCTCGAGCGCTCGAGAGAAGTCCCGAGCGCTTGGGAGTTCTGATACCCAACCTGTAAGCTTTGTTAGCGACAGACAGGATACAATGCTAAAAATAGGAACTGAAGTGATATTAAGCACACTACTGGCTCAGCAGAGGACTTGGAAGACTGAGCTAAGCCTTCAATCTTTCAAATCATGCATCCCTGCCTTAACAAGGCTAAATCTACTAATTTAAAAGAGCAACAGGCCACACTAATGCATGCAGAGACCTGATGACGCAGCAGAGTGGGAAAATAGGAAGCAATGGCATGCATGCACTCCCGAGCGCTCTGGAAATGTTCGGAGCGCTTAGGAGTGAGCTGCATACCAGCTTACTCTCAAACAGGAAATGGTACTGATTTTGACATGAAAAGGCCCTTGTTTTGACATTTCCCAAGAGGAGAACCTCTTTTAACTTTGAAAGAGAGAAGCCTTGTTCACACATGAAAACTTGTGAGAAAATGTTTATATTTTTAGGGGGAAAAACCATTTTCTGGGCATGCATGCCAAAACAAAACCAATCCTTTTAATATCTCACATCATTCCCAACCTACTGCGTCACAAAGGGGGCATGCATGAAACTGGGAACCGTCCCGAGCGCTCAGGAGCACTCTCGAGCGCTTGGGAGTGGTTCCAGTGAGGGTTTTGTGAAAACGTTTTCTTGTGCCCCATTGCTCTTGTTTTTACACTAGGGTCCCCCAACCATGCACCCAGTATTGAAGACTGGGTCAGGCTGAGAGACCCCCCTCAGAAGGGATGAATAGCCCTTAAGTTGTGACCAAAGGTAGAGTTTTATACCTTTTCCTTGAACCTTGCTCCTTGGAATAGCTTTGAAATGTGGATGGAGAGAGGAGAGTGCAAGAGATCAGAAGAGTTTCTGGATTTCTTGCCCTTTTCCTTAGTGATTTCTAAAACCTTTAAAGTTTGGAAGATGGGTTTTGGGTGTTTTTGGCTTTGAGCAAGAGAGAGAGAGAGAGAGGGCAGAGGATGGGTTCTGCAGGAGAGGAATTTCGTGCCCCTCTCTAGCTGAAAAACCAGTTATATTTATAGGCCAAGACCTCAAATGGTTTTTGAAAATCAAGTGGTTTTGATCAAACATTTTTTTAAAGGGAAAATCTTTGGCCTGAATATCTTCCTACCAGAGGTTGAGTGTGGACCGAGCCATCGGCGGGCTCAAGGTGGCTGTAATGATGAGTAGCATGGTGAGTGGGTGATACTGCCATCCATTGGGCAACAGAATAGTCTCGAGCGCTTGGGATCACTCCCGAGCGCTTGGGACCTCACTCTCGAGCGCTCGAGAAAGAGCCAGGCCAGAGGTTTTGTGAAACAGTTTTGAGCGCAATCCCAAGCGCTTGAAAATGCCCTTTTACCATTTTTAATCCCTCTTCAAATCTTCCAAGGAGCAATGTTCCGATCGGTACCAGGCTTGTTTCAATCCAAAGTCATCATCGGGGAGCCTCCGGGCCACAAGTCAAGGAATTTTGAAAAGTCCAAATTGGGGTGTCTACAACTTGCAAAACTGGGCTACAAGTAAAACTGAACTAGCACAGAAAACTGAACTAGCACAGCAGCTCTTCAACTCTGTAGCATCTTTAATATAGAGTAATAGATAGCATTACAATCAACATTAGCCAAGTGTTCTGACAGGAGATGAAGATATCAGAAGCACACTCACTCACTCAGCAGAGAACAAACCTCCCACTCACTCAGCAGAGAACAAACCTCATACTCCCTCCACTAAACCTCACATGACTCCCCCACTAATTATTACCTCCTCTCTCAAGAAATGTTGGGTCTCAAGCACAAAACTCACAAGGTCAAATGCACTCACAATCTGTACAACAACTCAACAGACAACAAGGAATAAGGTAACTACCTGAATACTAGTAGTAAATAGGAGTTCCATACGGTGTTCTGATTGTGCTACTGTAGAATTACAGCAGCTTGTAGACACCCCAATTTGGCCTAACGATTATTTCAAGTCCCACCTTGGGACAATCCCGATGATGAAATGGATACAGTGATTGCTGATTGCTTCCTTGAGGACCTTAGGACTTTCGGTGAGAACTTTGACCACTTAGAGGACCCAATTCAAAGCCATACAGCCTTTCAGACAGAAATACAGAAGCCTAGGAAAATCCATCTGACGGCCGTAACATCGATCCCACGGCCATAACATCAATCCCTCGCCCGAGCAACCTGTTGCCAGCAAAATCTCCCTGAGAGATCAATCCCTCGGCCGCAAGATCTATCCTTCGGCCGAGACATCCATTACACGGCCGCAACATCCATTACTCGGCCGCCAGATCGACCTTTTTCCAGACTCTCGAACGTTCTGTCAGACGTTTGGTTTGATCCAACTACAGTACCTTTCCGATGCGTTCGGGCTACGTTCGGAGATCACGACGTAGAGTTTGAGATGCATTGCAATTGCAATTGCCATCTCGTGATTTGATTGGCCGGAGTGAGTCATCCCTATGCCTATATAAAGGGGCCTTTGGGTTCCGAATTAACACACAGAAATTGAGATACTTACACACTCTCTCAAACCACGAAACTCTGCAGAAATACTCCCTCAATCCCATACTTCAAAAGCCCTAACCTTCCGAAGGCAGCCGTCAATCCGGCGATCAAACCCCGAAGTTCAAACCCTAACCCTAGGGTTCTCGATCAAGCAATCAATCAATCACATTCAAATCCGAGGCATTCAAGCAACTGAGGGATCAAGGTGGTGAGGCCCAACGGCCTCTGGTTTGTTTTACTTATTGCATTTATGGCTAACCGTAGCATTTAAATTATCCGCTAAGCTTTTCTGTCTGGTGTTCGGAAGAACATCGACCGGGGCTTTGATCCCTCGGCCGATAAATAAAACCAGGAGGATCCCTCGGCCGTGAGATCCATTCACCGGCCGCGAGATCCATCTCCCTGGGACATTTGTTTGTTTTTTTGCTTTCTGATGCATGCTCGTTTATCGCACTGGCTCACTTTGCTTACTGTTTAAAGGAATAATTAAACAGACTATGTGTTAGGATTAGACAAAGCATCTATACGTCTTATGTTGAATAATTATGGGCCAGTCTCACGACTGGGCAGAGAGGGGTGCCTAACACCTTCCCCTTACTGTACTTTTGGCTCCCGAATCCAGAATCTCTATCTATTTTCCCAGTTTTTATAAACTGGGTGGCGACTCTATTTGATGATAGCCATTATCATGTGGCGACGTTCCTAGCCATGGGAATGTCCATGATTTTGGTTTATGAATGAGCAACCAATCGAGCAAACACAATGTGATAAATCTGTATGGCGATGCCCCGTTTGGGAGGTGTCTACAGTTTTTGGCGACTCTGCTGGGGATGTGAGAGCCATAACCAAAAAGTTCAACATAAGACTAATACATGCCTTGTCTAATTCATTTATCATATGCATCGAGCGGGCAACCCGTTGAGTTCACCTGATATCCCGGCATGACACGGGCTATGTTGGGGGTTCCAACAAACTCCACAGTCACTCGTACCTAGTGGTATATCAAAAAGGAAATTACCCAATCGCCGCCTATGATGGGCTGGCGAGAGGACTGGTGCCCTTTGACAACGGAGCACCCTGAAACTACCTAAACCTTGCATGCTTTATTAAGCCATAGAACTTATCAAACTAAGACAGGAACCTACAGGCTAGGAACCTACTTGCATTTTCACTTCCAAGTCCTTCCTCACACCTTGTATCATCTGTTGTTGTAAATAACTTTTTCTGTGCAGAAGGGTTGGGATTTTCAGCCTAAATCCTAACCCTACACAAGCCAAGTACTGACTTACAGGTACTCTACTTTTCAAAGCAGACACAATAAGTAAAACAAAGAAGCAACCACAGCCAATTTTATACTCTTACAACACTCGAAGTCACGCCAAACAGAGGTCTTTGCAACCGTCCCGTCTGTCACTCTCACCGGCCAAAACACCTACACTGCTACGGTCCCAATCACTTCCAGGGACTCCGCGGTCATCTCCTCAACAAACTCAATCATCTACCAAATCCTAAGCTTCATCAAGTAATCCTCCCACTCTCATGGCAGATAAGGACGCCATCATTGCTAATCATCAAGCTCAAAGTCGCTATCTTACTAGCAGAGAAAGTAGCAAGAGATGCTGAGAACGAAGAGAAATCGGTGGAAGATGAGAATCCTCAAGAAGTGGTATTGGCAGAAAACCCTGAATTGGCCAAACAAGTCAAGGAGATCAAACGTACTCTGGCCCGTTCACAAGGGGACCAAATTCTAGATTTTGAAGGACTCTGCCTTTTTCCATATTCTCAACTACCTGAGAAGTTCAATAGAACTGGCAATCCCACTAGCCATGTCCGCCATGTCATCAACACTCTGAAGCCAATGGGCTTGGATGATGAGCTCATTGTTCAGTTATTTCAAAGGACTCTTATTGAAAGCGCTCTCGATTGGTTTCTCACTTTGGAGTTTGTGCACTATCATACTTGGCCAGAAATTGCCAATGCTTTTTTCAAGCAATATGCATACAACGTCCAAATTGAGTTAACAACTCGAGATTTGGAAACGACTAAGCAGGAATCAAACAAGGACTTTGCAACCTTTGTGGCTAGATAGAGAGAAAAAGCCGCCAAGATGAAGAACCGCCTCCGAGGAAGATCAAGTGAGAATAGTTGTCAAGAGTTTGCAGCCCAAGTACCTCACACACATTTACACTCAGACTATCACTGATTTCAAGCGCCTGTAGGCTACTGGGCTGCAGATTGAAGAGAGGATCAAGCTAGGCCTCATTGGGAAAGAAGAAACTCCTCCACCCAAGAAAACCTTCACAACCCGTACATCTCCTGCCTTCGTCAACGCCCTTAACTCAATCTTACCACAAGACCCTTTTCAAATTAGCTCATCCCAAAGCTCAAATAGACCCGTTGCATGTTTGACCATCTTTACATGTCCTCATCTCAAGCGTTAGCCATTCTGAGGCATTAGGGGCTTCTCTAACCTTTAAAACAAACCACTTCCTCAGCCACCCTATGTGCCCAAACCATGATCCTAACAAACAGTGCGCCTACCACCAACACCCTAGGCATGAGACAGATAACTGCATGCGTCTCCGCCATGACATTCAAGATCTCATTGATAGCCGAACTATAAAACTTCCAAAACCTAATGTGCAAGCCAATCCACTTCCTACTCACAAAGCTGAGCCACCACCCCAAAACATCGATTTCATAAACAACCCCACATACAATCCTGGCCAATACATTGTCCAAAACAACCAAACCAAGCCAACCTTTACCTTCCCAGAGGAGGACGAATGTTTCATGATGGAGGAGGAAGAAAACAATGAGCCCAATCAATCAGAAGTGATCGATCCCGACATGTCTGACAAAAGTAATGAAGAAGAACAAGCAAAGGGGAAAGTGACTTTGACGGAATGGAAGGAGAATACGATGATCCACTCCATGGAATCTCCTTAGTATCACTATTCAATCAAGTGGAAATAGCTGACGACTACACAATCAATAAAGAGGAAGAAAGGGTGATGAAAACCTAGACCAACACTTCTATTTGGGGACTACTCATGTCTCAAAGAAGTAGCCACCAGTGAAAGGATCCAGTTCAAAGGCCCTGTTTGGCAAAGAAGAGGGTGGAAAAGAGTATAAAGTTGCGAAAGGCAAGGGTTTTGAAAACGACCTCGAAATGCTACAATAGCTAAGAAGTCACAACATGGCAAAGAACATTAAACATTGCTTTTATCAAGCTAAAACCTATTTTGAGCCCCTGCTTGGGCATTTAATTTCTGCTAAGTGAATTCCTGTTTCATCCTCTAGACTATGCTTATTCAATGATTTACTTCCTAAATTGCAATTGCCAAACACTATAGTCTCTTTGCCAAACAAGGGAAATTTCAAGGAATCAAGTTCCCTGTGTCGCTGACAAAAAGGAAGGAAAGGATGAACTCTAGTTGCTTAAGAAACTAGGTTTTTGTCAAAACTTAGAAAGAAGACACTATCTCCGCGAGAACACTTAGGGTTAGCTCGCCCATTATGAAGGTACAAACACAAGAGAGATTTAGAAAAATATCTCCATCAAATTCCTCTCCGAAACGCAGAAACCCTCTTGAGAGAAGTGCTCGTTGGGTAACCTGAAAACCCAAGCAAAAGTAAGAGCAAAGCCTGCTAGGGCAAGAAAATGGAAAAACGCAGCCTAGGTAAAAGTTAAGGCATTCAAAGAAAAGCTCGCTAGGGACTCAACCTCCATTAGGCAACCTAGGCAAAATCAAGAGCATGTGAGAAGAAAAACCAAGAGTGAAAAACCCAACCTCAAAGGTAATGATTTTGGAACTACGTAAAAGGCCTGATTCCCAGATTGGGATACGTAGGCAATCTCACATTGAGATGCGGCCCAAACATTTGGAGAGAAGGAAAAACGTCAACAGATTTGTACTCAATGATAAGTATAGCTAACCCTGCGTATTGAGCTCGCAAAAGATGAGTATGCTTTTCTCAAAGAATTGGCAACAGCAATAGACACGAGAGCTATAGGTCATCCCCTCTAACTTAAAGGTAATTGACACAATGAGCAAGATACCTTGAAAACTCCCGAGTTTGGCAACCGGACTATGGAACATGGCAAAAGCAAAAGGCAAGAAAATCAAAACCAAGCATAAGAAGGAAGAGAAAAGAGGATGCCACTTAGCCAAAACAAAATCTACCTTTGGAAAATCAAAGTAACGGCCGAAGGATCTATACATCGGCCATAACATCGATTCTTTAGCCGAGTAATCAATTCTTCGGCCAATATTTTATTTTCACACAAATTACTGTCTATCAGCAAATACTTGTTCAAACAACCATGTTCTGACTATCGCATGCAAACTCAAGACATCTAGGGGCATAAAAAGCATTTCTCATCTCATGAACAAAAGCTTGCCTACAAAATCATCACTGTGGTTGCTTTCACCATACAAATACAGTTTTCGCTTCTGTCTTTGCTAACCATGAACAGGAAGGAAAAAGAAAATCCTAAAGCTAGTCGTGACGGCGTCTTTGAGACGATCTCGTCTCTGAGATGAAGAAGGGGATTGCTAGCTATCCTCCCCACTGACTGCTGGTGCTCACTCAGCCTCAAGCTACAAGGAAAAGAATGCAAAACAAGGGGCAAGCACCAAGCACCTCTTCTCCGTCATCAGAATGGAAGGAGACAAAGGAAAGGGCCCGTGGCCAAACAAGAGCAACTGAAGGAACAACAGGCAGAACCAAGGAAAAATGGCAGTACTCCATACAGTCACCTGCCTAAAGAAGCAAACCCGCCTAGTCTCTGATCTGAGCATTCTCCAAGTCTACTTTAGACATCAAAGAAGTAGACCTCATCAACGCCGGAGGAGGAGGAGGAACAAACTGAAGATCCTCAGCACACAGGCGCCACTGGCTGGCCACCCGATCACATAAGTACCAAGCTTAACAAAAGGGACCCTCGAACAGGTTACGAGTACAATCTAGAACCCTGGAACTCGCAAGAGGGGCATCCTCTGATACACCACTACAAGGGTCAAACCTCGCCTACAAACAAAGTCTAAATCAGCCACAGCACAAAGGAATGGAGATCTAAAAACAAGGGATGCAAGGGGTACCTGGTCAACCGTCAATCGGTCCAAAACCCGTCACCACTCAGGAAGGCTCAAAACTGGTGACCGTGTGGCTTCCATTGCCCCACAGACCATTACTCGTAGCGAGGAACACAGTCCGCATCTGCATGTCTAGTGTCAGTAGGAAATAAAGAAGATACTCAAAAGCTCAGAGAGGAAAGGGGCTACCAGTTGGCCAAGGCAGATGCTCCCTAATCAAACTCCTAAACAACCTCCAAATACTGCAAAAGGGGCTAGAGACTGTGTATGTGCTGGACTATCCTTGTTGGCAAACAACGTTTGCCCAAGGAGGTAGGGAAGAAAGGCCCGTGTCAGCTACTCAACACTCACCTGAGTCGAGATATCAACCTTCATAAAAGTCTTGATCAGCCAAGAGACGTCAACATGACCACGCGAGTGAAGAGGGGGCACCTTGCCCAAGAACCACTCCAAATCCCCTACTCGCTCCCAAAGCCAAGGGTTAACCCAAAGAGGAGCTCCACCTACTCATAGGCCAGTAAGCAAAGAAAAATCACCTGGCGTGATCGTCATCTCGCCAACAGAAGGAAAGTGGAACATGTTGGGAGTATCCCACCAACCAGCGAGGTCATCAACGACCAATCCATCTTTAGAAGATTGAGGCCCAAAACAAACGGCTCAAGACCAGCAGCGCGTACTAACTCCCGAGCCTGCTCCGACAACGTCACAAACCACTTGTGCACTAAAGGCCTCCACCGCGAGCCTCTAATCTCCTATTTCTCTGCCAAGGACAAAAAGAAGCTTACCGAAACATTGAGGATGCTCAAGTGCTGCTCAGCGGCTCTACGCTCACACCTCAACAGCTCTATGCCACGCCATGTGCACAATCTCGCGCTCAGCAGGCCAGCAAAACAATCCTGTGGCTTCCACTCAATGCACCCTCCAGAAGGCGTTTATATTGCTAGCTTCCAGAAAGCATTTATGTTGCCAGCTTGCAGAAAGCATTTAGCCACCAGAAGACATTTGAGTCGCTAGAAGGCGTTTGGCCTCCGGAAGGCACTCCCGGTAGTGGAGGTAATGGAAATCTCCCTAACAAACTGGAATATGGTCAAGAACTAGCCTTGGGGGCAATCCCGAGCATACACAAAACTAGCCTTGGAAACATCCCAAGCATAAGGAACCAATCAAACCCCGTGGAAGATGGAAGATGGAATACTCAACAGCTCAGCAGTTCTACAAGCCCATCACCTCAACAGGCTCGAAGCCTGTATCTACTATCTCAAATGGCTCCAAGCCGTAACCATCACCTCAACAGGCTCGAAGCCTGTATCTACTATCTCAACTGGCTCGAAGCCGTAACAACCAACTCAGCGGCTCTAAGCCCATTGTCTCAACTGGCTCGAAGCCGTACACAATCAAGTTCTTAACAGGCTCGAAGCCTGTGTTCATCATCTCAACTGGCTCGAAGCCGTAACAAACAATCTCAGCGGCTCCAAGCCCATTATCTCAACTGGCTCAAAGCCGTAAACAAGCAACAGGCTTTAAGCCGCCCCAACAATCAAGACATTTATTCTCAGGCTCTACGCCTGAATGCTAAAAAATCTAACATTTTTGAATGCTCAAGCTCTACGCTTGGATGCCCAACCACTGTGTACTGGATGCTTAAGTTATACACTTGAATGCTCAAGCTCTACGCTTGGATGCCCAACCACTGTGTACTGGACGCTCAAAGCCTGTACTTTGAATGCTCGGATTCTGCCGTCCGAATGCTCAAGCTCTACGCTCTGAATGCTCAAGTCCGGAACTTGATAGAAGCTCTAAGCTTAAAAACAAACACACACGCACGGGCCCGTGCACATATTGCATTATCACATCGAGTCTGCATCATCATATCTGTCCACAATCTACATATACACACTCTGCATCTCTCTCTTATTCATGGAACAGGACAATCTTGCAAATCAACCGGCTCTACGCCTCGGTTTTATTGATCGGCCCGGCGCCTCGATCCCTTGGCTCCAAGCCAAAACTTATGATGAGAAAGCTCCGTGCACAGACCATCAGAATGCAACCGGTTCTACACTTCGGTTCAAATCAAAACAAGCTCCAACCCCTTTGGCTCTACGCCAAAACTTATGATGAGAAAGCTCCGTGCACAGACCATCAGAATACAGCCAGCTCCGCGCTTCGGTTCAAAACACGTCAAGCTCTAAGCTCCGACACCTCAGGCTCTTGCCTTACACCAGCTCCGCGCTTCAGTTCATCACGTCAAGCTCAAAGCTCTGACACCTCCTGATCAATACCAGCTCCACGCTTCGGTCCCATCAAGCTCTAAGCTCACCTCAGGCCTTCATCTCATAACCACAGCAGGCTCCACGCCTCAATCTAGTCACCTCAGGCTCTCGCCTTATGATCAACACCAGCTCCGCGCTTCGGTCTTACCCAATCCCCTCAGGCCTTCACCTCAAGATTGCAACTGGCTCCACGCCTCGATTCCATCACTCTCCAGGCTCTCGCCTCATGACTACAACCGGCTCCGTGCCTCGGTTTCCTCATCACCAAAGCTCCGTGCTCCAGTTACTGGCCCTGCGCCCCCCACATCTCAAAAGCAAACCGGCGTCCAACTCATCCCCAGCAGATGGTTTGGATTCCACCCCATTACATCAATTCCTTCCAGCTCATTCGCAAGGATAGGCTACTCTACCGAGTTCCTTTCAGTCAAAGTAAGGATGATCAAGAAAAGCAAACGCACCTGCAGTGTACTGATCTACTCCAAAATACTAAGGAAGCTCTCCGCAAAGAAACTCCCCAGGTAGCCCCGCGCTCCTTCAACTACTCTTCGCCAAAACCCTGGCTCAGTCTAGGTACGTCACACTACGGCTTTTTAAGCCCTAAGGTACGTCTTCTGTCTCTAACCCTCCAAACTTTTACTTTTCTTTATTGCCCGAACTACGATTGGTCTGAATTTCCCCTGTGGAATACGTAGGCAGCCTCCGGGTCCGACCACAACAAAACTTCTTTTGCCCGAACTACGATTGGTCTGAATTTCCCTTGTGGAATACGTAGGCAGCCTCCCGGCCCGACCATAACAAAACCTTTTTCAAAAACCCCTTGGAATAGTGGTTGGACCAAATTGAGTTGCTTTTTACAGCTTTGACTCTTACTCAAACATGTCTCGCGATCCGTCTGAGTTCAGTCAAAGAGGGGCATCTGTAGACACCCCAATTTGGCCTAACGATTATTTCAAGTCCCACCTTGGGACAATCCGGATGATGAAATGGATACAGTGATTGCTGATTGCTTCCTTGAGGACCTTAGGACTTTCGGTGAGAATTTTGACCACTTAGAGGACCCAATTCAAAGCCATATAGCCTTTCAGACAGAAATACAGAAGCCTAGGAAAATCCATCTGACGGCCGTAACATCGATCCCACGGCCATAACATCAATCCCTCGCCCGAGCAACCTGTTGCCAGCAAAATCTCCCTGAGAGATCAATCCCTCGGCTGCAAGATCTATCCTTCGGCCGAGACATCCATTACACGGCCGCAACATCCATTACTCGGCCGCCAGATCGACCTTTTTCCAGACTCTTGAACGTTCTGTCAGACGTTTGGTTTGATCCAACTACACTACCTTTCCGATGCGTTCGGGCTACGTTCGGAGATCACGACGTAGAGTTTGAGATGCATTGCAATTGCAATTGCCATCTCGTGATTTGATTGACCGGAGTGAGTCATCCCTATGCCTATATAAAGGGGCCTTTGGGTTCCGAATTAACACACAGAAATTGAGATACTTACACACTCTCTCAAACCACGAAACTCTGCAGAAATACTCCCTCAATCCCATACTTCAAAAGCCCTAACCTTCCGAAGGCAGCCGTCAATCCGGCGATCAAACCCCGAAGTTCAAACCCTAACCCTAGGGTTCTCGATCAAGCAATCAATCAATCACATTCAAATCCGAGGCATTCAAGCAACTGAGGGATCAAGGTGGTGAGGCCCAACGGCCTCTGGTTTGTTTTACTTATTGCATTTATGGCTAACCGTAGCATTTAAATTATCCACTAAGCTTTTCTGTCTGGTGTGAGGAAGAACATCGACCGGGGCTTTGATCCCTCGGCCGATAAATAAAACCAGGAGGATCCCTCGGCCGTGAGATCCATTCACCGGCCGCAAGATCCATCTCCCTGGGACATTTGTTTATTTTTCTGCTTTCTGATGCATGCTCGTTTATCGCACTGGCTCACTTTGCTTACTGTTTAAAGGAATAATTAAACAGACTATGTGTTAGGATTAGACAAAGCATCTATACGTCTTATGTTGAATAATTATGGGCCAGTCTCACGACTGGGCAGAGAGGGGTGCCTAACACCTTCCCCTTACTGTACTTTTGGCTCCCGAATCCAGAATCTCTATCTATTTTCCCAGTTTTTATAAACTGGGTGGCGACTCTATTTGATGATAGCCATTATCATGTGGCGACGTTCCTAGCCATGCGAATGTCCATGATTTTGGTTTATGAATGAGCAACCAATCGAGCAAACACAAAACAGAGGAAGGGGAGCTTCTCTCTCTAACCTAGAGAGAGAAAGCTCCCTCCCGGTCCAGATCCAGCCGGCCCCGGGCTTCCACCTCCGGCCGGCAGCAGCGGCAACAGTAAGGACGGCAAGGGAGCAACCCTCCTTAGGGAGTGCTCTCCTCCATCGCCTCCATCAGTCTTCAACAGCTATGGAGCAAAACTCCCTCTGGCCACCTCTATCCGGCCACCTCTGGTCCGGCCATTGAAGCCTGGTTCAACAACTCCAGCTTCTAAATCCTTCATCACTCTGTGGTTCTTACCCCGTGAGATCTTACAAACCCACAACAGTGGGTTCCCAACTTCAGAGAAGATAGTCGGAGAAGATAGCCCAAGTCGTGGGTCTCTCGATTCCGGCCAGCCACAGCCAGCAACCACCACCAGCCGGTCACGGCTCGAGCAGAGGCCAGGTCTGGACTTCAACCAGGTCTGGATCCAACTCCATCCCGCCGTGGTCCGGCGGCTACCTTTTTGGGATCTGCTATGGGCAGATCTGAAATCAACCCAGCCAATACCGGCCACCCACCTCCTGGTACGGCCTCCATCTAGCCCGGCCTCCGTGGTGCGGTCACTCCACCTGGCCGGCCTTCATCTGGTCCGGTCAAACGTCACTACGGAGCTCCACAGCCGTGGGCGCCTCCAACCACATCCCCGCCGTGAACCGGCGGGTACCATTTGGGATCTGCTCCGGGCAGATCTGAAACCAAACTGTTCAGTCCGGCGAGCTCAATCGAAGACCTCATTACATCGGCAACGGCGATGGGGACCTTGGGTCGCTGTTCAGTCCGGCGACGGCGACCTTGGGTTGCAACCTTGGGTAACATTGAGCTGCTGGTCTGAATCTCAGCCTCCAGCTGCCGGTCTGAACTTGCCGGAGACGAGGGTAGGTCTGGCAACTTTGGGCATCAACAGTGGCCACCAGCCACCAGCCACCGTGGCCACCAGCCACCATGGCCACCAGCCACCGTGGGCTAGGCCACCATCAACAGCCGCCGTGCAGCCGAGGGCCAGCTTGGGCCAGGCCCTTAACAGGGGCCAGCCAGCTGGTAGTAGTGGCATACCTGGGTCAATTCTTTATTAAATGTTTGTGCAATATGAGCCTGGAATATGGCTATCTACATTAACATTGTTGCTGGACTAGTGGGCCAGATTACTGTTAGTTATGCAACCCCCGATAGGCGGTCATCTGTTGGACTGAAATCGGGGGCCGGGCTCTTCGTCGAGCCCTCTATATCCCTTGAGCCAGCGCTTTTAGCTCTGAGGATTTGCGTAGTATTCTTGTGGTCGTGGCTATTATTGATTATATTGGATTCTCCTAGTTAGGCGTAGCCTCGCAGTAGCAGCAACTGGGGGAGCCGATGATTAGATTATGGATGAGTCTGATTGAGCAAGGTAGTTGCCGGAGCTGTCTTTGAATAGATTGGTGGATTCTCACTGATTGAAAGGGGTAGCTTCGTAGGCTGTTTCTGATTAGTTTTAGTGGTTTGCACTGAGCGAATCGAACAGCTTGGTCCACTTGAGGTTTGGGGGGCTACTTTGGTGGTCTCTCTTCCTGTTCCGCTTATAGTTGTTAGCGAGCCTAGGGGAATTGGGTGAGGTTGTAGTAGTCTGGATGGAATGGGCGTGGTGTGCAGGGTGCTTAGCAGGGTAGCCTTGTCGGATGCCGACATCTCCAGTTCGAACCTCTCTCGGTCCGAGTCCCTCTGTAGTAGTTGACTTCTTTTGAGTGGGTATTATGCTAGCTTCAGGGTGATGGGCTTCTCGGTTCTTGGTCTTCTTATCCCAGCCGTGGAGGAGGAGAATCTCTCCTCAGCGCTGGTTATCATGTGGTCACCGTTGACCATGACTATCTACCGTATTTACTTTATTTCCTAGCCTGGCGGGTTGTGCCAGGAAGTAGTCCAAATTCACATTTCACGTATTACAGTACGCATAGCATTCTGTTATGTATTTACTCTATCTCACTCTCCATGCGGGTTGTGCATGGTTTACCGCACTTTTTTCATTCTTATTTGTTTTTCTTTTCTTTTCCTCCTGGGGTATGCCCCTTGTAGGCTGTACATTCGCTTAACCTTTTTTAATTTCAAGCTAAGTTACCCAAAAAAAAACACAATGTGATAAATCTGTATGGCGATGCCCCGTTTGGGAGGTGTCTACACAGCTGTTGGTGGGAAGATTAGATATGAGCCTGCCCAGAAAACGAACCTGCCCAAATGAAACATACAGCCAACCAGAAAAGCAACTAGCAATGTACATTAGCTAACAATAACTTAACTCACAACATTATTCCACTCATTTACAATCAACTCTGCTTGTGAATGGGGAAGATTAGAAAGTGATAAAAGCCGTGCTCTCACCATGTTGCAAATTTTATGAACAATTATCTCCCAAGTACATGATTGATTCTGGAATTTCCTCAAATTTCTTTCAATCCAGATATGATAAACAGTTACTGTAAACCCCAATCTAGTAACTACACTTTTGAGAGTTTTGCCCTTAAAACTTGATAACAGAGTTACCCAGTCTGCCCAAGGTCTAGCAGGCCAATTAACATGGAGTTTGGCCTGAATGGTATCCCACACCTGACTAGTGAAAGGGCAATTAAAAAGGAGATGGTCGTGGCTTTCACTCCCCTGACACAAACCACAAAGGGGGGAAACATTCAGACCAAATGACACGAGTCTATCCGCAGTGGCTAGCCTATTTTGAATGGCAAGCCATGTGACAAAGCTGCATTTTGGTACATGCGCAGAGAACCACACTATCTTATACCACAAGGCCTTAGGAAAGGGAGATCTCAATTTGTCCCATAGGGAGGTAATTGTGAACTGCCCATTGGAAGTAAGTGTCCACCTTTTCTGATCTGCCCCATTCAATCTGGACTGAACCAGAGGTGGCAAAGTGTTTCTCACCTCATTTAGTTCAAACGTTTGGGTAATGGGGAACATCCAATTTGAACCATCTATAATGTGAGAGACAAAGGCATCACGCGGGAATTTTTTTTTTTTGGGTAACTTAGCTTGAAATTAAAAAAGGTTAAGCGAATGTACAGCCTACAAGGGGCATACTCCAGGAGGAAAAGAAAAGGAAAACAAATAAGAATGAAAAAAGTGCGGTAAACCATGCACAACCCGCATGGAGAGTGAGATAGAGTAAATACATAACAAAATGCTATGCATACTGTAAATGTGAAATTGAACTACTTCCTGGCACAACCCGCCAGGCTAGGAAATAAAGTAAATACGGTAGATAGTCATGTCAACGGTGACCACATGATAACCAGCGCTGAGGAGAGATCCTCCTCCTCCACGGCTGGGATAAGAAGACCAAGAACCGAGAAGCCCATCACCCTGAAGCTAGCATAATACCCACTCAAAAGAAGTCAACTACTACAGAGGGACTCGGGCCGAGAGAGGTTCGAACTGGAGGTGTCGGCATCCGACAAGGCTACCCTGCTAAGCACCCTGCACACCACGCCCATTCCAACCAGACTACTACAACCTCACCCAAATCCCCTAGGCTCGCTAACAACTATAAGCGGAACAGGAAGAGAGACCACCAAAGTAGCCCCCCAAACCTCAAGTGGACCAAGCTGATCGTTTCGCTCAGTGCAAACCACTAAAACTAATCAGAACAGCCTACGAAGCTACCCCTTTCAATCAGTGAGAATCCACCAATCTAGTCAAAGACAGCTCCGGCAACTACCTTGCTCAATCAGACTCATCACGCGGGATTGCAGAGTCATACACAATCCTAGGACCAAATCTATCCGTTAAAGGGCCGAGAGGATGCCAATTATCATTCCACAAAGATATTGAATTCCCATTACCTAGTATGCAAAGGACATATGGTTTAACTAAGGGCCTGAGATTCAGAAGCTTCCTCCAGCCCCATGTACAATCACTAGGTAATTTGAGATGCCAAAAACTCCTACCTTTTATTAAGTATGATTTGACCCATTGACACCACATGGATTGTTCTCCCCCAGAGATTAGGAACCAAATATGTTTTGCGATGGCAGCCTTGTTCCAAACTTGTAAAGATTTGAAACCAAGACCCCCCTCCTCTTTAGGGGAGCACAAATGCTCCCAAGAAACTTTAGCACCAGTTTTCTTTAGATCAGGGCCAGACCAAAGAAAAGCCCTAAGTATTGACTCAATTTCCTTGATTACCTTTTTGGGGAGGATAAACAAGGAAGACCAGTATCTTTGTATGGAGAAGAGCACATTCTTAATAAGTTGAACCCTACCAGCATAGGTGAGGTCTCTATTGGTCCAAGTCTTAGTCCTAGCTATCATGCTCTCCACTAAACGTTGACAATCCGAAGCCTTAAGCTTAGTGGAGAGGAGGGGAACACCCAAATATCTGACAGGAAGGGTGCCCTCCTGGAATCTTAGATTGTCCATAATGGCAATTCTAGTGACAGTGCTGACCCCAGAGAAGTATATGCTACTTTTCTCAGGGTTAGGAGAGAGACCAGACAAAGCTTGAAGCTCTGTGAGGGCCTCCTGAATAAGGTTGATGGAAGACAATTCACCCTTGCAAAAAATCATAAGGTCGTCCGCAAAACAAAGGTTGATGATCTTAGTCTTTCCACACCTCCAATGGAAATGAAAATCAGGCAGCATGGATTTCTCTCTAAGTAGACAAGTGAGAATTTCCATAACAATGACAAAGAGGTACGAGGATAGAGGGTCACCTTGTCGCAGACCTTTTTGCCCTATAATGTAACCAGTGGTCTCCCCATTTAAGCTAAAGGTGTAGTTAGCAATGGTAACACAAGCTTGAAGCCATTTGATCATTGTAGGATGGAAATTCATAGAGGACAGTATATCCCAGAGAAATTCCCATCTGACATTATCATAGGCTTTCCTAATGTCTACTTTCATTGCACATCTTGGGGATGAGGATGATTTATGATACCCCCGCATTAGTTCCTGGGTGAGGAAGATGTTGTCAGCAATCCTCCTCCCTTTAACAAACCCCGATTGAACAGGATCAATTAGAACAGGTAGGACATTCTGGAGTCTATTGGCAAGTATTCTAGCAATGCATTTGTAAATAGTGTTACAACACGAAATAGGTCTAAAATCCCCCACTTTGGACGAGTTAGGGATCTTTGGAACAAGAGCTACCATGGTAGAGTTGGCCTTCCTAAGTAGTTTACCGGATCTAAAGAAGGTCTTGACTGCTGCAGTGACCTCATGGCCAATGATCGGCCACACCTTTTTGAAGAACCCAGCATTGTAACCATCCGGACCAGGGGCTTTGTTGGGGTTGAGAGACCAAAGTGTGTCTTTGATCTCTTGATCAGTGACCTCCACAATCATCTCCAGCTTTTGATTATCAGATAATCTCCTATTTACTAACTGCTGGATTCTGCTATGACCTTGATAGGCATCATGATGGGCAGAACCAAGCAAATTAGAGTAAAAGTTCACAAAATTTGACTTAATGACCTCGATGTCATGTGTGATAGACCCATCCTCTAAGACCAGACTAGTTATTTTATTTCTATTTCTTGCATTAGTCACAGACTTGAAGAAATAAGAGGTACACTGATCGCCCAACTTCAGCCACTGGATTCGAGACTTTTGCTTAGCTAAACTTTCCTTAGCCCTAAGCAGTATGAGGAGCTGTTTGTAAACTGTTCTTTCCTGGCTAATCAATGAAGGATTAGGATTATGAGAGCTCAGAGCATGCTGCAAGGAGTCTAGTTGTTGTCTGACATCAACAACTCTAGCAGAGACATCACTAAAATCTCTAGTATTCATTTGTTTAAATTCACCTTGCAACAATTTGAGCTTCTCACATACACAATACATTGGATTCCCAATAATCACCCTCCTCCAGACTCTCTGAACAACAGCCAAAAATTGAGGGTGGTCTGCTAGGAAATTGAAAAACTTAAATGGTTTATTTGAACTTCTAGGGCTCGGAAGAATATATGTAATGGCAGGAGAGTGATCAGAGATCCCAGGAGGCGGGAAATGAGCATAAGAGCGATTATAAACCTTCATCCAATTCTCATTGACTAAAACTCGATCCAACTTTGAACTAACAAAATGTGAGGGGTCCTGCTTGTTGGCCCAGGTGAGATAGCAACCAGTATACCAGAGATCATCAAGCCCCAAGGTATACAAACAACCATTAAAGTCATCCATATAAGGAGGCCAGGAAGCAGTTCCCCCAGCCTTCTCCCTGGGGAGCCTAATGACATTAAAATCACCAAGCACTATCCAGGGGGAAGTGGTGCTCAGGCGATGAAGTCTAGCCCATAAGGCCTGCCTATTCAGATAGTTGTTCTCTCCATACACAAATGTTGCAAAAAAGGGGGGGTCACCACATTTAGGTTGCACCTCACAATGTATAAATTGTTCAGATTGGTCAAGGACCTGAATTTGAACAACATTGGGATCCCAACACACAAAAATCCTGCCTAAAGGAGCTTGGGGATAGTTGTTCACAAAACTCCACTGAGAGCATACATGTTTTATCACTCTAGATGCTTTATCCTCCTTTATTTTATGTTCTAATAAACCCACAATTGATAACTTGTTCTTATTTACAAAACACTTAACCTCTTTTTGTTTGACTGGGTCATTGAGACCCCTGATGTTCCAAAAACCAAAATTAAGAGGGTGTATAGACATAAAACAAATATTCAAGCAGAGCTAATAATAGAGATGGCAGAAGATAGAAATATAAAGCATACTGCCCTAACAAAAAGGATATGAATGAGTTAGGTTCTTCCTCTGGATCTCAGAACCTGCTCCTTTGCAAGCTTCTTCAATTTTCTTTGAGCGGATCTGGATATAACCTTCTGAAAGTTATCTTTGAGATCTTCTTTTGAAGTTTTATCCCGCACTTCTGAACCTTGGGGATCAGGTGGTTTAGGAGAGAGTGTTTGGTTTACCATTCCATCCCTTGGTACAGTTGAAAGGATTGGATCTGACCTGCTGCCCATGCTTTCCAAGTGGGATTGAGGCTGTGGAACTTCATGACAGCTTCTGACCACTCCCTCAAGAACTCCTAACAGTTCCTCTTCAGATTCTGTCTCATTCAAAAGGTCGTCTGGACTGATTACATGCTGCTTCTGAGGCAAGGCAGGGCTGCCCCTAAAGGAATCCAGAGGGTCAACAGGTTTGTCAGTGAAATCAAGTGATCTACTTGCCAGTACCCCATCTAGAACAATCTTTGAATCAGCAGCCACATCTAGAAGGATAGTAGGGTTGGTTGAAGTAGCACTCAAAGTTGTGTCAGGCTCTTGTTTTTTATTACCTAAGGGTGGGGCCTTAGAACATTGGGTGTGACCAAAAACTTTGCATACCCTCGATAGGCGGTCATCTGTTGGACTGAAATCGGGGGTCGGGCTCTTCGTTGAGCCCTCCATATCCCTTGAGCCTGTGCTTTTAGCTCTGAGGAATTGCGTAGTATTCTAGTGGTTGTGGCTACTATTGATTAGATTGGATTCTCCTAGTTAAGGGGCAATCTCGCAGTAGCAGCAGCTGTGGGTGTCGATGATTAGATTATGGAGGGTCTGATTGAGCAAGGTAGTTGCCGGAGTTGTCATTGACTAGATTGGTGGATTCTCACTGATTGAAAAGGGTAGCTTCGTAGTCTGTTTCTGATTAGTTTTAGTGGTTGCACTGATCGAAAAGAGCAGCTTGGTCCACTTGTGGTTTGAGTGGCTACCTTTGGTGGTCCCTCTTCCTATTCCGCTTATAGTCGTTAGCGAGCCTAGGGGATTTGGGCGAGGATGTAGTAGTCTGGATGGAATGGGCGTGGTGTGCAGGGTACTTGGCAGGGTAGCCTTGTCGGATGCCGACATCTCCAGTTCGAGCCTCTCTCGGTCCGAGTCCCTCTGTAGTAGTTGACTTCTGTTGAGTGGGTATTATGCTAGCCTCAGGGTGGTGGGCAGATAGGTTCTTCGGTCTTCTTATCCCAGTCTAGGAGGAGGAGGATCTCTCCTCAGCGCCGGTTATCATGTGGTCACCGTTGACCTTGACTATCTACTTTATTTACTTTATTTCCTAGCCTGGCGGGTTGTGCCAGGTACTAGTTCAATTTCACATTTCACGTATTTCAGTACACATAGCATTTTGTTATGTATATTATTATCCTACTTTCCATGCGGGTTGTGCATGGTTTATCGCACTTTTGTCACTCTTATTTGTTTTCCTTTTCTTTTCCTCCTTGGGTATGCCCCTTGTAGGCTGTATATTCGCTTAACCTTTTTTAATTTCAAGCTAAGTTACCCAAAAACAAAAAAAAAAAAACTTTGCATTCCTTACACAATGAGGGTAACACCTGATATTCAATAGGGACCACAACTGAATTGTCCCCTACAGTAATAAAGGTTATCTTTTGGTCATTTCTGATCGAGACTATTTATTTTATTTCCTAGCCTGGCGGATTGTGTCAGGCAGTAGTTCGCTTTCATGTTATTTATACTCGTATCACTTCATATCATACCCCATTGTACTATCCTTCCGCTTAGATGGATAGCGCAACCGGGGTATGATCTCAACACACTCTCCATGCGGGTTGTGCATGGGTTATCGCACTTTTTTTCAATGTTGTTTTTTTCCTTTTCTTTTCCTCCTGGGGTATGCCCCTTGTAGGCTGTACATTCGGTTAACCTTTTTTAATTTCAAGCTAATTTACCCAAAAAAAAGTCACCGTCCACGTTGATGGCAAGCACTGAACCCGATGTGTCAAAGGAGAAACCCCCGAGATCCACGTCATCCTCGCCATGCATGATTCCCTAGATCGAAGAACCATCTTCCTTGAACGGTCGAATTCCAGATTCCCCATAAATAGTTAGCGTACCAGTGGGAAGTCCCAGCATGACTTTTTGGTGAAGGGTAGATGGGACACCCATAATGTCTGACCTATGGAGCCAAGGCCTGCCCAGCAACAGGTTGAAGGTTGCTAGTATGTCGACGACATGGAACTCGACTTCCATTTCAAAGCCCTCAGCATCGAGCTTGAGCTTTAGCGTGCCCTCGACCACACGACGAGTACTATCGTATGCCTTAATAGCCAAGTTCGAAGGTACCAGGTCCTTCTTTGCAAGTCCCAGACGATAAGCTACCCTTAGAGGGCAAACATTGATTGCTGAACCATTATCGATGAGAACGGTCGGAACCCAGAGTCCTCGACACTTGACAGTAATGTGCAAAGGGCGGTTGTAAGAGACCCCTTCGACCGGTAGATCTCACTTCAGTTCATCACATTCAGGCTGCACTCATTGAGTTCTAGGCCTTGTCAAGCCTATCTCCTAGTCCAGGGAAAAGTAGCATTTATTTCACTAGAGTAAACAAAAGCTCTAGGCTAGCCATTCTGAATGTCCTAGGGTTTAAGGAAGGCACATTGCCTGTAAGATATCTTGGAGTTCCTCTTATCTCTACTAATCTTAAAGCCTCTGATTGTCAACGACTAGTGGATAGCATTACTACTAAAACTAAGTCTTGGACAAACAGAGATCCAACTACTCAGACTTGTTCTGTTTGGCATGAAAGCTACCTCCTTATGTAGTTTGTGTATGGGTGTAGAATCGCGCAATCATCTATTCTTTGAATGCCCCATAACTACTCAGATTAGGGGAATTCTATCCCCTAAGACCCCCTACATGGTTGGATTGACCTCTTGGCAGCAGTGGGTTAGTAATTTATCCACCTTAAGGGGTAAAGCCTTAGCAGTCACAATTGCTAAGCTTGTATTTACAGTCTATGTGCACCAAATTTGGCTTGAAAGAAATTATAGGAAGTTTCAGAACATTAGTTGCCCTCCTGGAGTGGTTGCTACCAAAATTTCAAACGAGGTTAGGAGCAGGTTGCTATCCTTAGAGTCCAAGGGACCTTCTCAATTACTTTCTAAGTGGAACATTCACTCATGATTAATCTGTATATAATTGTTAATCTGAATGTTTACTCACATCATTTCATTGGCAGGTCACAGCTGAGAATTGGCCTCATACATGATCCCCCAGACCAACTCACTCAAAGCAGGGAGTCAGTGTGCCCAATATGGGCAGCACAATCAGAGATTATTGTTCAAGGGATATTTGCTGCTATTACTTCTATCCTAGCAGGTAGTTACCTTAATCCTTGTCGGATGTTGTGGTGACATGCAGATTTTGAGTGTCTTTACTATATTGTGTGTTGATCTTGTGAGTTGTGTGCTAGAGCCCCAACATTCCTTGAGAGAGGAGGTAATATTTAGTGGGGGAGTCTTGTGAGGTTCAGTGGAGGAAGTAAGTGGTCTCTCAGCTTTGAGTCTGTTTGAGAGTGGGTGGTGTGAGGTTTCAAGGTTGTAGAGGTTGAGGTGGTGGTTTATTTAGTGCTTATTCAATGGTACTTACCTCAGTGCTTTGTTTTTAGTTTTGGTTTATTCCTTTTGGACTGTTATGTAACTATATTTCTGTCTGTGCTTCAGACAATCCAGCAGGGGTCCTTACTGATTCTAATGCTAGTTTGCTTGTAGATAACCACTAAATATGCTGATGCTGCAACTTTTGCTACTTTTGTTGCGGCTGTTTTTCTGTCAAAATGTTTTGTGTCTTCTACTGCTGTTAAGCTGTTTACTTTCCATGTAAATCGCCTAACCATCAGGGGCTGTCGTTGGGATCTCCCTTCACAGAGGTCCTCTGTATAGTATAGTATTTTTTTCTACATAGCCTGCTGCTCTGTGTGCTGCTACCGCAGTTGGCCGATTATGTTGCTGTTGAGTTCTGCTTCTTTTCTGCTGCTGTTTGTTAATGAACCGTGAGAATGGATGTTGCTATGTTTTGCTGATGAGCTGAGTTTCTGCTGCTGTTCTGTCAAGCTAAGGGCTGTCCCTAGTTGGATGTTCCCGTAGTCCAGTTACTCGAAGTTAGCTGTTGATTAATGCTTTCTGCTACTGTTTTCTTGCCTCTTTTTGTTGCTGTTTGCTATGAGGCAGCTGCTGGTTGGTAGTTGCTGTAGATGCAATATGCTGTCTAGTTGTTGCTGCTGCTCCAATCCATTCCAGCAGGTGTATTGTTTTATTGCTGCTGCTGTTCATATATGTGGCTGCCCATTGCTGCTGAATGCAATGCTATTAGCCGGACTAATTTACAAGGATGGCTGTCCAAATCCAGCACCCGAACTGTTTGCTGCTCCTATAGTTTTGTTGCTGCTACTATCTTCTACGGCTGCTTCTGCTTTACTGCTGTTTTCTGGTATTCAGTCCAACACCCAAACTGCTCTCCATTGCCATGTGGAAATCCAGATGTTGTTTTTTTTTTTGGGTAAATTAGCTTGAAATTAAAAAAGGTTAACCGAATGTACAGCCTACAAGGGGCATACCCCAGGAGGAAAAGAAAAGTAAAAAAAAAACAAGAATGACAAAAGTGCGGTAAGCCATGCACAACCCGCATGGAGAGTTAGATAAAGTAAATACATGAAGATGCCATGTGTACGCTAAGTAAAGTACATAGAGCTAAATGAAATAGAGCTACCACCTGGCACAACCCGCCAGGCTAGGAAATAAGGTAAGTAAAATAAATAGTCGAGGTCAGAGATGACCACATGATAACCAACACTGAGGAGAAGCTCAGTTCTGGGTTGCAAGATGCTGAACCCGTCTCAATGTTATGGAGCTACTGAACCTGTCCCAATGGTTTTACATTGAAATTGCTATTTTGGACTTGTGTTCAGTCTTGCTTTCTAGATTGAGTAGGTTTAATAGTTAAGCTTTTAGTTTCACCTTTCCTCGGGGGGCATGTCCCTAGTGGAAGATCAGATCACAGATTCAAGTGATTCAGATTATATCAAGCGTCAGCATATGTGAAGAACAGATCAAAGATTGGAGGCAGACAATTGCTCTGCTCAACTGTTGTTTTTGCAAGTGTTTCTCTCCCATCTCTTAGATGGCAGTGAAACATGTGGTTTACATCCCTTTTCATTGTAATCATTGTAATCGTAAATGATGCTCAATGTAGCCACTTGGCTTAGGTCAATTTTCTTAATCTTTTATTTTCTTTCTTTTCTTTTCCTCCTGGGGTATGCCCCTTGTAGGCTGTAAATTCGCTTATCCTCTTTTTATTTCAAGCTATTTTACCCAAAAAAAAAAAAAAATTGATAACCAACACTGAGGAGAAGCCACCGAGTAAGACGGCTATAAAGCAAGCTGATCGGCTACTACAGAGGAACAAGGCATCAAGAGGCTCGAACCAGAGTTGACGGCATCCGACAAGGCTACTGCTGCTGCTCAGTAACCTGCTCACCACGCCCAAACCTTCCGGCCTACTACTCCCTCATCCAAGCCTAAGGCTCGCCAAAACCTCCTGCTGAACCCAACTACCTAATAACCTCCTCCTCCAAAGCTGGGCTAAGATTTCAGCCTCCTGACTCCCAACATTTCAAAAGTTAGAGCTGGACTGCTGTCAACCAGTGCATAACCATTCGGTTATTTCTGCTCAGAAGTTAGGCTTCAGAAGTCTGATCTGGTGGGCCATTGCGTCTGCTGAGAGCTACAAGGTTCAAGGTATGAGAGGAGAGTATGCAAGGTTCAAGCTACAAGGTTCAGTTTAGTGCATTTTGTGATGCATCAGTTCTGCACCAGTTCTGCACTCAGCTGCCCAGCTACCAGCCAACACACAACTTAGTGCATTTTGTGATGCATCAGTTCAGCACCAGTTCTGCACTCAGCTGCCAACTAGCAGCTAGCAGTTCTGCACTCATGTGTCCTTGTGGTGTCCCCAAGTCCAGCTGCCCAGTAGCTAGCAGTTCTGCACTGTGGTTGTTGTTTGCGGCTGCTGAACTGATAGACCATGTTGTGTAGACTGATTTACTCATGACTGTTGATAGACCATTTTGATAGTCCAATTACTGATGGCTGTGCTGAGTCCCCAAGTCAGAAGCTGCTGATGGCAAGTGATGGTTGAGTGCTCTCTATTGCTACCAAAGACTGTGTATTAACTCTCAAGTTTAATATATTGGTTTATGAGTTAGCTTCTTTCAAGTTTAATGTATTAACTCTCCAGGACTGCACTTCTTAGTGCCTTACTTGGGTCACTTCTTAGGCGTTGTTTTCCTTCCCTCTTGCAAGATGGATCGGAAACAACGCTCATCATGTAGCCATTTGGCGTTGTCAATTTTCTTACTCTTGTTGGTTTTCTTTTTCTTTTCCTCCTGGGGTATGCCCCTTGTAGGCTGTATATCCGGTTATCCTTTTTTTCTATTTCAAGCTATTTTACCCAAAAAAAAAAGAACCTGATACTTCTAACCCAAAGCAAGCATACTACCCACTCATCAGAGGTCAACTACTATAGAGGGACAGGTACCGAGAAGAGACTCGCACTGGAGAAGACGACATCCGACAAGGCCACTGCTGCTGCTCAGAACCCTGCACACCACGCCCAATCCAACCAGACTACTACTCCCTCAACCCAATCCCCTAGGCTCGCTAACAACTAAAAGAGGAACATAAGAGAATCCACAAAAGTGGCCCCCCTAACCGTCGGTGGCCAAACTGCTCCTTTCGATCAGAGAAAACCACTAATCTAATCAAAAACAGTCTGCGAAGCTACCCCCTTTCGATCAGTGAATGACCACCAATCTAATCAATGACAGCCTAGGTAGCTACCTCGCTCAATCAGAACCCATCCACCGATCTAATCAGCGGCAACTGCAGCTGCTGCTACTGCGATGCTACCCCTTTCAATCAGAACAGACCCTAATCTAATCAACGATAGCCACGACCACACTAAACCACGCACAACCTCCATGCTAAAAAAGTACAAGATTTAGGGATATAAAGGCTCGACCAAGAGTCCGACCCCCGATTTCAGTCCAACAGATGACCGCCTATCGGGGTTCGCAGATACTAACAGTAAACTGGCCCATATGTCCAGCAACAATAACAGTACACTGGCCCAACAATCCAGCAACAACTTTGACATTAAACAGATAATCTAACTAGCTCACGGGTTACCAAAACCACAACCAGTTAATTTGGACAGAGATTGATAATTCAGTCAGTAACGACCTCCTTACCCATTCTTCGTGATCTGAAAATTTCGGCTAGCTGGACATGTCTCCGGCAGTCGTGAAGGTATCCGGTACCGATGTTGGGAATCTCGATGGAATCCCGAGAAGCTTCAACAATCGAAGAACCATCTCGAATCAACAGATGGATTGCGAGTTAGTGTTTGCCGATTCACCATGGATGTAGATGAAAACCTGCCCAACCGAGCAAGAGAAAGTTTTGGATGGTCTACCAAAAGAGCAAGGGAACTTCTCTCTCTAGAGAAGTTCTCCTCCACCACCCAACCCAAAACCCACTGATTATATCCGGCTGATTCAGAGGTTCTCTGCTCTGTACACTGTACTGCTACATCTACACTATCTTGCCAACCGTGGCTTTTATCCATTCTCTCCGAGATGACCCAGAGCTGATGGGATCCCAAAATCCATGCTCAGAGAAAGGCCGAACCCATGGCCATCTCAGAAGCGCTGGAGGTCCTAGCCCCGGCTGTTTCATCTGGTAACTCGATGGGGCAAGCTAGGGTGGAGATCTCAGATTCAAAGCCCTACCGGAAGAGGGTTCTCAGTTGGTTCTTGAACCCAAGCACAGGGGTCTCGTGTTCAACGGAGAAAGGGTTGGGGCACGCACTGTTCTAGCTCCAACTTCAAACTGCAGGTACGGCTTGCTCCGACAACGAACGGCGACGATGATGGCTGTTCCGAGATCGTCTCGCCAAGGGCGGTCATCATACCATAGTCGGATTTCCAGATCCGGTTTTGAGAGTACAGGGGTTTTCACGGGTCATGAGCTGGTCTTCCTGCTGTAGATCAGAGAATCCATTATCAGCCATTTTACCCAAAAAAAATCCATTATCAGCCGATAAATCAATTCAAGCCTATGGGGTGAACAGCTCGAAGGAGTGGAGTCACCGGTGACCATATCCCAGTTCCGGCGTCAGCTTAGCAGCCATTAGTTCTTCCGTTCTGATTCTGAGCTGCGCACAGCGGAGGACAGCTTCGTCGGAGATGGTGGTGTGTTGGTCGGATCTGGTAAGTACAGTTAGTAACAAATTCTTCAGGAACAGTTTCTGTGGTGGTCTAGTGGTACACATTACCCTCAGCTGCCGGAACAGTTCCTGTGGTACCCAAACGGTTTCTGGATTTACAGAGACAGAGCATGCACAGTTTAGCTACTATACTCAGTTTAGTTGCTTTACAGTCGCTTATTAATGTCAATTGTTTGTTGCTGGACTCTGGGCCAGTGTACTGTTAGTTTTCAATTCAGGTGCTGCTATATTCATCGTTAGATGTAGTATAGTTTGACATTGTGACTCATGCCCAGTTCAATTACTGGGTTCAAATTGCTCAAATTGGGGCTCAATTGCCCAATTTCGGGCTGGTACTGTTAGGTTGCCCAATTTCGGGGCTATGGCTGTAGCATCTATGCTCGGTCTGTTTATAATCCAAGTTTTCTTGCTCCTCTGGGCCGTTTGGTACAGCGTAGTATGACTGTGATTGTGATAGTTCTTATTAGATTGGTGGTCATGCACTGGTTGAAAAGGATGGCTTTGGTTCTTTCTGCAGTTTTGTGTGCCTCAGGTGTGATGCCAGATGATTCGGTGGTAATGCTCTGTTAATGGTGGACCTTTTCGAGGCCTTTGTACTGTTCCGCTTTTAGGTTAGAGTAAGCCTTGTGTACTAGGTCGAGAGAGTATTAGACCGGTTGGATTGGGCATGGTGTACGAGGTACTTGGGGAGGTAGCCTTGTCGGATGTCGCATCTCCGGATCGAGCCTCTTCTTGGAGCCCGGTCCTCTGCAATATCTGTTCCTTAGAAGTGGGTGCTATGCTTGTTATTTCTGTGCTAGGTTGGAGTTTTGGAATATTGGTCTGTTTATTCCTTCTCTGGAGATTTGTGGCTGTGGGTTTTTGGCGATCTTTAGTCTTTGGATGAAAGTGTATTAGACTGGATGGAATGGGCGTGGTGTGCAGGGTTGGGCCCTCTGTCGGATGCCGTCATCTCCGGTTCGAACCTCTTCTCGGTGCCTAGTTCCTCTGTTGTTGCTGTTCAACCCCCGATGCCGAGGTGCATTGTAGCTGCAATTATTCAGTCAAGGTTATCATTTGGTCATTTTAGATCGTGACTATTTATTTTATTTCCTAGCCTGGCGGGTTGTGTCAGGCAATAGTTCGCTTTCCTATTATTTCTACTCGTATCACTTCATATCATACCCCGTTGTACTATCCTTCCGCTTAGATGGATAGTACAACGGGGGTATGATCTCAACACATATGGCATTTCTATTATCTTATTTACTTTACCACACTCTCCATGCGGGTTGTGCATGGGTTATCGCACTTTTTTCAATCTTGTTTTTTTTTCCTTTTCTTTTCCTCCTGGGGTATGCCCCTTGTAGGCTGTACATTCGGTTAACCCTTTTTTAATTTCAAGCTAAGTTACCCAAAAAAAAAAACCTGCCCAATCAAAGGACAGACCTTGAACCTGACCCATGAACGCTGAAGCATCCCTACACTCGCTGCTTCCTCCGATCGTCGGAACTTGAATCTGTACTCCCGTACAGGCCGTAGCCCTGTACTCTCGTCGGACCCTGAACTAGTACAGGCCGTAGCCGACTGGTACCTCAACAAGGTCCCACCGACGATCTCAGAATCGGATTGGGTATGATGATAGCCCTTCCTGCTTGATCTTAACGGAGTGACTTCCACCACGTACGACGTACGGCAAGCCGCCGCCCTCTGCGGTGTACCACAACCGAGTAAGTCTGGACTGAAGACAGCCGTGGTACATATGAAGGGATTCACCTTTTGTAAATACTTTTGGCATGTGTTTCTCTACCATCTCTTAGATGGAATTTTTTTTTTGGGTAATTTAGCTTGAAATTAAAAGAGGTTAATCGAATGTGCCTACAAGGGGCATACCCCAAGAGGAAAGAAAAGGAAAAAGAAAGAAAAGTGAAAAAAGTGCGATACCCATGCACAACCCGCATGGAGAGTAGGATAAAGTAAGGAATGCAACAAACGTGCAATGTGATTTGATATCATACCCCATTGCACTATCCATCTGTATGGAAAGATAGCACAACGGGGTATGATATGAATGAAGCGAAATGAAGCGAAAAGAAATAACAAGAAGCTGATTATATCCTGGCACATCCCGCCAGACTAGGAAATAAGATAAATAGCTAATATCAAAGATTCCAATGCATAATAAGCTGACCAAGATTCCAATGCTCCAACCTAGCACAGAAGTATCAAGTATAGCACCCACTTCTAAGGAACAGTTACTGCAGAGGACCAGGCTCCGAGAGAGGGTCGAACCAGAGATGACGACATCCGACAAGGCTACCTCCCCAAGCACCTTGCACACCACGCCCATTCCATCCGGTCTAAAACTCTCTCGACCTAGTACACAAGGCTCACTATAACCTAAAATTGGGACAGTACAAGGGTCTCGAATCCAGCCGCCATTAACAGTGCATTACCACCGAATCATCTGGCAAGACACAAACCGAGGCACACAAAATTGCAGGAGAACCAAGCTGCCCCTTTCGATCAGTGTACTACCACCAATCTAATCAATGACAGCCCGCGAGAATTTGTTTCTTATGTTGTTCTCAAGGGCTTTCTGACATGTAAGGCGATTAGGCGATTTCTGACATGGCCGTGGAGAAACAGTGAAATCCATGGCCGACGGTACAATCTCATTCATAGAAGGACTGGGTATCAAAGCCCTGGATTCAAATGAACTACGAAGGAAGCAAAAGAATCTCGTAGGTTCAGAAAGCCCTCTTCATATCCCCATATCTCAGACTGATAAACCCAACAACTCCAATTCTTTTGAGTTCGGAACTCCACGAATGAGCAACTCAGGTGATTACAAGAATGGATCTATGTTCCAGTCATCATCTCCAACCAAAAAATCGAGCCCATCTCGAAAACTCCAACAGGCACTCTTAGAAGAAAGTCTGAAACTTGAAGCGGAAGAGAGAGCCGAATTTGGGGAATCTCAGCAGGTCCGTTCAGTTCAGGTGAACCTGGGAACTGGCGATCTCAACCTAAGGCCCACCCTAGGAGGTACTGTTCCTCCTTCATGTTCAGCCGTATTTGGGGAGTTCAGCCCTAAATCGGCCAAATGTTCAAGCCCCTCAAGGAAGTTCCAACAGGTGTTCGAACAAGAGTTAATCCGGGAAGCGGAGTCGCAGAACAATAGAGGTCAGGATAACAAGAATCGTGTTCCTCCTGGGCCGCTCAACTCACATAGCTCTGAAGTCGAGTTGAAGGGTTCGGCTCCACCATCAACATCATGCTCAGGAACAGCACTTATCCATAACAAAGCGAACCAGCAGCGTACTCCATCAGAAGTGACTCATCTCCATGGTAACACTTACCAGTTTCAGCGTACTCCATCAGAGGTACCATACTATAACCCTAACCCTACGATTTTAATTAATGCTCATGGAATCCCATATGTACAGGGAGACCCAAACATGGGGTTCCCGTTAGAAGACACTGCCAAGACGACCCCCTTCTCATTTCCCTTTAACTCCAGGAGCTGAGGCTCCTAAATCTGACCAAAACCCTTCTCACTTTAACTCTAAAACCAATACCAATCCCAAACCCAAATCTGGACAAAATAAGCATAAACCCAAAAACTGGGCATCCCTCCTTCAATCCCAAAGCCCGTCTTTGGATATGAAGCTAGAATATTTCCCTGATCTTCAGAAAGGGAAAGAGGCCCTAGTTGAAATTGATGTGGAATTAACTGACGTGGGGATGTGGAATAGGTATCTAGTAGGTCATTTCCTTGATGGGAATATGGCCTACCCCCTTCTTGATTATGAACATTGTTCAGAGTGTTTGGAGGAGAGTAATCATAGGTAATCCCATGTATTGTGTCTGTGAAAAGTTGAAGATCCTACAAAAGGATCTAAAACAGTTAAATACCAAAGAATTCAGTGACCTATCATCCAGAGTTGTTTCTACCAGGCTACAGCTAGATGATATTCAAACTGCCCTGGGTTCAAATCCTAGTGACACAGCAAATCAAGTTGCTGAAAAGGTATTATGCAAACAGTACCTTACCCTTGCTAGAGCTGAGGAGAGCTTTGCCAGACAAAAATCAAGAGTTCAATGGTTGAAGCTGGGAGACCAATGTACCTCCTTTTTCTTCAAATCATTCAGTAATTCCAGGAATAGAACTAGGATCACTAGCTTGGTCTTGGAAGATGGTAATGTCACACAGGATATTGAGCTGATCAAGAGATCTTTTATCCATTACTACACCAATTTGCTTTTTATTTTTTATTTTTTATTTTTGGGTAACTCAGCTTGAAAATAAAAAAGGATAATCGGATGTACAGCCTACAAGGGGCATACCCCAGGAGGAAAACAAAACAAAGAAAAGAAAATGAAGATTGAGAAAATTGAAAAGGTAGGCCAAGTGGCTACATGGGAAGGGTAATACAGTGGATGGCATACTAAATAGATGGAAACTAAACAAATAAAAGTTACATTTGCTTACATTTGTTTCCTGTTGTAGACACCCCAATTTGGCCTAACGATTATTTCAAGTCCCACCTTGGGACCATCCCGATGATGAAATGGATACAGTGATTGCTGATTGCTTCCTTGAGGACCTTAGGACTTTCGGTGAGAACTTTGACCACTTAGAGGACCCAATTCAAAGCCATACAGCCTTTCAGACAGAAATACAGAAGCCTAGGAGAATCCATCTGACGGCCGTGACATCGATCCCACGGCCACAACATCAATCCCTCACCCGAGCAACCTGTTGCCAGCAAAATCTCCCTGAGAGATCAATCCCTCGGCCGCGAGATCCATCCTTCGGCCGAGACATCCATTCCACGGCCGCGACATCCTTTGCTCGGCCGCCAGATCGACCTTTTTCCAGACTCTGGAACGTTCTGTCAGACGTTTGGTTTGATCCAACTACACTACCTTTCCGATGCGTTCGGGCTACGTTCGGAGATCACGACGTAGAGTTAGAGATGCATTGCAATTGCAATTGCCATCTCGTGATTTGATTGGCCGGAGTGAGTCATCCCTATGCCTATATAAAGGGGCCTTTGGGCTCCGAATTTAACACACAGAAATTGAGATACCTACACACTCAATCAAACCTCGAAACTCTGCACAAATACTCCCTCAATCCCATACTCCAAAAGCCCTAACCTTCCGAAGGCAGCCGTCAATCCGGCGATCAAACCCCGAAGTTCAAACCCTAGCTCTAGGGTTCTCGATCAAGCAATCAATCAATCACGCCCAATCCAAAGCAATCAAGCAACTGAGGGATCAAGGTGGTGAGGCCCAACGGCCTCTGGTTTGTTTTACTTATCGCGTTTATGACTAACCGTAGCATTTAATCGTTTGCTAACTTTTCTGTCTGGTGTGAGGAAGAACATCGACCGGGGTTTCGATCCCTCGGCCGATAAATAAAACCAGGAGGATCCCTGGGCCGTGAGATCAATTCACCGGCCGCGGGATCCATTTCCCTGGGACAGTTTTGTTGGTTTCCTGCTTTCTGAATGCATGCTTCAATTATCGCACTGGCTCACTTTGCTTACTGTTTAAAGGAATAAATAAACAGACTATGTGTTGGAATTAAACAAAGTATCTATACGTCTTATGTTGAATGATTATGGGTCAGTCTCACGACTGGGCAAAGAGGGGTGCCTAACACCTTCCCCTTATTGTACTTTTGGCTCCCGTATCCAGAATCTCTATCTGTTTTCCCAGTTTTAATAAATTGGGTGGCGACTCTATTTGATGATAACCGTTATCATGTGGCGATGTTCCTAGCCATGGGAATGTCCATGATTTTGGTTTATGATGTGAGCAACCAATCGAACAAACAACGTGATCAATCTGTATGGCGATGCCCCGTTTGGGAGGTGTCTACAGTTTTTGGCGACTCTGCTGGGGAATATGAGAGCCATAACCAAAAAGTTCAACATAAGACTAATACATGCCTTGTCTAATTCATTTATCATATGCATCGAGCGGGCAACCCGTTGAGTTCACCTGATATCCCGGCATGACACGGGCTATGTTGGGGGTTCCAGCAAACTCCACAGTCACTCGTACCTAGTGGTATATCAAAAAGGAAATCACCCAATCGCCGCCTATAATGGGCTGGTGAGAGGATTGGTGCCCTTTGACAACGGAGCACCCTGAGACTACCAAAACCTTGCATGCTTTAGAAAGCCATAGAACTTATCAAACTAAGACAGGAACCTACAGGCTAGGAACCTACTTGCATTTTTACTTCCAAGTTCTTCCTCACACCCACTGTATATGTGTATGTTGTAAAGTTTCTCTTTTGCAGGTTAAACCTTAGGAATCTCTCTAAGTCAAATGAACAGTAGGTAAGATTAATCAATCTAACTAAAGCATAAAAACTTTTTCAGGAAAAATGACTGCATCACTGTCCATGTCTGATTCGCACTTTCAAGTTGTCACCAAGCTGTCTGGCCCGCTCCACGTTGCTGTTGAAGATTTCAACCCCTCTGAATACATCACTCCAGTAAATCAACCAAAGCCTATGGTGGCTATCATTGAAGACAACCATGTCATGTTCGCCGGAACAGTTTATGAGGAAGATGTAGAAGACCTGATTGAAGAAGAAGGGCTTCGTAGGGTTTCAATCTACTTTTATGACCCTTATGCACCTACCGATGATTATTGGCCAATAGACGAGGTCAACAACCTCGAGACTGAAGAGGCAAAGGAAGAAGAGGCTGTCGACAATGACCCACTGGACGAAATATCACTAAACCTACTCTTTTTTTTTTTTTGGGTAACTTAGCTTGAAATTAAAAAAGGTTAAGCGAATATACAGCCTACAAGGGGCATACCCCAGGAGGAAAAGAAAAGGAAAACTAAACCTACTCTTTGATGAGGGGGTCACCAACAATGAAATAAGGGTGATCCACCCCATCATAGACAGCTTTGGTAATTGGTGGGGCTTTGTTGGCACACGACGGGTCGACAACGGTGACGAAGCCGAAATTGAAGCTCAATTGGAGGAAATAACAGCAATAGCAAATCAAATGGCCCTCCAAGACTTGCAAGGTGACAATAATGAAAGTGCGAATCAAGGTGACAGTGAAGTATTGATGATCGACCTTGGTGATGAAAAAGACTGCTCTGAGCTGATTGTGGATGCTGAAAAAGGGGCTTACCCTAACTGGACCGTGGAACACACTCTAAAATACAAAATGAAAAGCGCTAATTCTGATCTTAGTTCTGATTCCGATTCCGACTCCGAGTCGACTCAGTCCGAGTCAAACTTTTCATCCTTTGAAACTACTAAGTCTAGTGAGGAAAACCTGGTCAAAGCACCAAGGCATAGCATTTACTTTGAGTTCGACTCCGAAATGTCTTTTGATAAACTTAGCAATGAGAAGGAAGATTTAGAGTATTTCACTTTGCCTATGATCAATTGTGTGGATTCCGACAAACCAAATTTTGAGGAAGAAATTCCAAAAGAAATTCTAGAATTCATCGAGAGAGAAGAGGAAAGGCACGCTAAACCTTTTCTGAGGAAATAATCACAGCAAACATAGGCTCTGAAAACGTGCCCAAAATGGTTAAAATTGGTGCCGCACTATCCCCTCAAGAAAGTGAAAAACTAATCTTTTGCTAAAAGAATACAAAGATGTTTTTGCCTGGTCTTACGAGGATATGCCTGGAATAGACCCTGAAATTGTTCAACATAAAATTCCTCTTCATTCTGATGCAAAACCGGTTAAGCAAAAACTGAGACGTATGCGCCCTGATTGGGTCCTAAAGATAAAAGAAGAAGTCACTAAGCAAATCAACGCCGGTTTTCTCATAGTCACCGAATATCAACAATGGGTAGCAAACATCGTTCCCGTATCAAAGAAAACTGGAGGAATCTGGTCTATGTAGATTTCCGAGATCTCAACAAAGCCGAAAGATGACTTCCCATTACCTCACATAGACGAACTAATAGATAATACCGCAGCCATGCATTACTATCCTTCATGGATGGATTTTCGGTATAACCAAATCCTTATGTCTCCCGAGGATAGAGAGAAAACCACCTTCACTACGCTTGGGGAACTTACTGCTACCGAGTAATGCCGTTTGGGTTGAAGAATGCCGGAGCCACTTACTAGGAGGATGGCCACAACACTGCTGCACGACATGATGCACAAAGAGGTCGAGGTGTATGTCGACGATATGATAGTCAAATCAAAGGAAAGGGAAGGACACTATGGAGCACTCCAAAAGTTCTTTGAGAGGATTAGGAATTATAAGTTGCGTCTTAACCCTCAAAAATGCACTTTTGGGCTAACAGCTGGAAAGATGTTAGGTTTCCTCATCACTCAAAGAGGAATCGAGGTAGATCCTTCCAAGATACAGGCTATCATGGAGATATCACCACCTAGGACAGAAAAGGAAGTAAGGAGCTTCTTAGGGAAGGTACAGTTCATCAGCAGGTTCATTTCCAAGCTCACAACCACCTGTGAACCTCTTTTCAAACTACTGAAGAAAGGTACGGATTTTGAATGGAGCCAAGACTGTCAGCAAGCATTCGAGGCAATCAAAGAATACCTTCAAAATCCACCTGTACTATCGCCACCCATCCCTGGGAAGCCATTGATTCTGTATCTCTTAGTAACAGACACGTCCATGGGATGTATGCTAGCACAAGAAAACGATGCCAAAGTAGAGTGCGCCATATACTACCTCAGCAAGAAAATGATGGATTATGAGACAAGGTACACTCCCCTCGAGAAAACCTGTTGGGGGCTAGTATGGGCCACAAACAAACTGAGGCACTACCTATTAGCACATCCGGTGGTGCTGGTCTCTCGTTTAGACCCAATCAAGTATCTTTTCGAAAAGCCAGCACTTATCGGAAAGCTAGCTAGGTGGTTATTGCTGCTAGCGGAGTTCGACCTCAAATACATGACAAGGAAATCAGTAAAAGGAAGAGCTGTGGCAGAATTCTTGGCGGATCACCCTGTGACAGAGGCCGAGGCAGAGGACTTCATGTTCCCCGACGAGGATATCTTATGTCTCTTAGACGACACCTGGCAACTTTACTTTGATGAAAATTCTTAACATATGAAGAGCTGGTGTGGGGTTGAGAGCTTCTCTCTCTAGAGAATGCACTCCCCCAGCAAAATTCCGCCTGATATTTTTGCTTAACTGCTTCAATCAGACTGATTGAAGGCATCATCTACCTCAATCTCTCACGAGATTCACTTAAAGTACAGCAGCAGCAAAGGGGATCTGAGATCCACCCCACATACACCGCAACACTTCCCACCAGCCTTTCCACACCCGACTGCCCGGAGCTCAGTCTCCACCTGGTCTGGTCAACCCCACCCTGATCCGGAGCTCAACATCTGTAGGCTTCGCCTCCAACATCAACTCCGCCGTGCACCGGCGGGTACCAGTCCAGATCTACTCCGAGCTCCGGCTGACTTCGCTGTCAGCAGCAGCAGCACCGCTAGAGCTTGGGCAAAGAGCCTCCTTCTCTAGGGCGACTCTCCCACCGCCCATCTTACATCCGGCAACCCTTGGGTCCGGACTTCTAAGCAGATTCAGACGGCATTTGGTCAGGCCATATCTGGCCCGTCAAAGGCCGATGGCCATGGCCGCTTTGGGTCCGGAACCCCATGGATCGAAGCTTTCCGTTACTGTGCTACCAGGCCTCGCCGGAGATAACCTTGCTGCTTCAATTGTGCTCGGACAGTGGCACGGCGGCAAAGCAAACTCCCCACTGAGGTCTACAAGTTCAGATCTGAAAGTTAAGGTTCGTGGAGCTCTAGACCGGCCACCACCTGGTCCACGATTGGACGGTCTCCATCAACGCCGTCGGGCTCTACAGCCTTCGGCCATCAACAACCACCATCCATAGCCGGCCACCCTAACGCGGCCGTGGTCTCGCGGCCGTGGTCTTACGGCTGTGGTCTTCATCTCAAACCCCAGCACCACCGTGGGCTCAACAGCCGCCGGTCTGGCTCAACCCCTGCCCTGTCGTGGGGCTCATCAGCCCGGGCAAATAGCTTCCCAGCTAGCCCGGTCAGCAATCAGCCGTCGGCCTTCATCAGCAGCCGTTGGCCATCAGTAACCACAACCCAGCTCGGGCCAAGCAGCTAGCCAGCCAGCCTGTGGGCAGCCCAGCCCGGGCAGGCTTTCGGCTGGGTGGCTCGGGCAAAAGGGAACGCATAGTATCCATTCTCACTTCTATTCATTATGCGCTTTTCCATTGTCTAGTTACTGTCAAGTTGTTGCTGGACTTATGGGCCAGTTTACTGTTAGAATCTGCGACCCCCGATAGGCGGTCATCTGTTGGACTGAAATCGGGGGTCAGGCTCTTCGTCGGGCCTTTATATCCCTTGAGCCTGCATTTTAGCCCTGAGGTGTTGTGTAGTATTCTTGTGGTTGTGGCTATTTTGAGTAGATTAGATTCTGTTCTAGTTAAGGGGTAGTCTCGCAGTAGCAGCAGCTGTGTTATTGATGATTAGATTATGAATGGAGTCTGATTGAGCAAGGTAGTTGCCGAAGATATCATTGACTAGATTGGTGGATTCTCACTTATCGAAAGGGGTAGCTTTGCAGTCTGTTTCTGACTAGATTGGTTTGCACTGATCGAAAGGAGCAGCTTGGTCCACTTGAGGTTTGAGTGGCTACTTTGGTGGCCTTTCTTTCTGTTCTGCTTATAGTCGTTAGCGAGCCTAGGGGATTTGGGCGAGGTTGTAGTAGTCTGGTTGGAATGGGCATGGTGTGCAGGGTGCTTAGCAGGGCAGCCTTGTCGGATGCAGACATCGCGAGGACGAGCCTCTCTCAGTCTGAGTCCCTCTGTAGTAGTTGACTTCTGTTGAGTGGGTATTATGCTAGCTTTGGGGTGAAGGAAGATTTGGCTCTTGGATTTCTTAGCCCAGCCTACGAGGAGGAGGATCTCTCCTCAGCGCTGGTTATCATGTGGTCATCATTAACCATGACTATCTACCTTATTTACATTATTTCCTAGCCTGGCGGGTTGTGCCAGTACGTACTTCATTTTCATCTCATATCTTTCATGGTTCTATTCAGATCCATTTGTATTACATGTCACTTTATCTTACTCTCCATGCGGGTTGTGCATGGTTACCGTACTTTTTTCATTCTTGTTTTTTTTTTCCTTTTCTTTTCCTCTTGGGGTATGCCCCTTGTAGGCTGTACATTCGCTTAACCTTTTTTAATTTCAAGCTAAATTACCCAAAAAAAAAAAACTTTACTTTGATGGAGCATCAAACCAATGTGGATATGGCATAGGGGTATTGCTAGTTTCCACAAACGACTCTCACATCCCTTTGTCATATAAGCTAAGGTTTGAAGTCACTAACAACCAAGCTGAATATGAGGCTTGTATTGCTGGAATGGAGGCAGCCCTGGAGCTAGGAGCAAAAAGGGTAGAAGTCACTGGGGATTCAAACCTGGTGGTATCTCAAGCAAGAGGAGACTGGAAGGTCAAGGAGGATACACTGAAGCTATATCACTCTGTGCTGGAAAATCTAATTCCACAATTCGATTCTGTTATCTTCACACACACTCCTCAAGTGAGCAATAGATTTGCAGATGCACTGGCGACATTGGCGTCTATGGTCGAAATACCCCTGGGATTCACAATGCGGCCTCTCATGATCGAACAAAAGGTTAAACCAGCATGTGAGTGTACCTTTACCGAGGAAGGTGAAGACGATGGCAAGCCATGGTACAAAGACGTGAAAGAATTCCTGGAAAAAGGGGAATACCCATCCGAGGCCACCTCGAAGGACAAAACAGCTCTACGGAAGTTTGCTGCCCGGTTTGTAATCTGTGGAGGAGCAATATACCGAAGGGCACACTTGGGTCCAAGTCAACTTTGCGTCACGACAGAGGACAGCCGCAGGGTAATGGAGGAAATACATGAAGGAATTTGTGGGCCACACATGAATGGGGCAACGATGGCAAAGAAGATCCTACGTCAGGGATATTACTGGACTACAATGGAAGCTGACTGCGCTGATTATGTCCGTCGATGTTACAAATGCCAAACTCACGCTGATCGTATGCGTATTCCCCCTACGGAATTGTACAGCATGACATCCCTTCTCCACTTGGGGATAGACGTCATTGGAAGTATAAATCCAAAGGGAAAATACAAACATCAGTTCATCCTAGTGGCTATCGACTACTTCACCAAATGGGTAGAAGCGGCTTCTTATGCTACTCTCAAAGCCACTCATGTGGCCAAATTCATCCGCACTAATATCATCTATCGATATGGTGTACCTCACGAGTTTGTCTGTGATAATGGATCGCACTTCAAGGGGGCGACAAAGAAGCTCTTCGCCGAATTTGGGATACAAAATCATCGGTCATCTACTTACCGACCTCAAACTAATGGAGCAGTTGAAGCTGCGAACAAGAATGTCAAGAGGATTCTGTGGAAGACTACCGACACTTACACTGACTGGCCAGAAATGCTACCTCTGGCACTATGGGGATATCGAACAACTGAAAGGACTTCAACTGGGGCCACTCCCTACTCTCTGGTCTATGGAATGGAAGCTGTCTTGCCTATCGAATTGGAATTACCTTCGTTGAGGGTTCTAGCTGAGACTGGGATGATCGAGGAAGACTGGGTTCAAAACCGCTACGACGAGTTGGCACTACTAGACGAAAGGAGACTGAGGGCTTTATACCATGTACAAGGGTATCAACGCCGCATTGCACGAGCATTCAACAAAAAGGTGAAACCTAAGGACGTCAAGGTAGGAGACATGGTGCTCAAAGCAATTCGTCGCCACGTCTCAGACCCAAGGGGCAAATTTAGACCAAACTGGGGAGGCCCCTACCTTATCAAACGCATACTCTCCGGAGGAGCAGCATACATTGCAGACTTGGATGGAATGGAATTCGCAACACCAGTCAACATCGATAAATTGAGGAAGTATTACTCATGAGAGATGCTCGTTGGACCGAAAACCACAAGGGTGGGCGGATCCAAGCAAAAATTAGAGCAGCCTGCTGGGTCGAAAACCCGCAAGGGCGGCTTAGGCAAAAACTAAGGCATAAATAAAACGCTCGCTAGACCGAAAACCCGCAAGGGCGGTTCTCAGGCAAAATTTAGAGCACAAAAGGAGAGGAAAATACTCGAGTGGACCTTAACTAAAACAAATCCCCTTTGTTGGAACTACGTTTATGGCCTGATTCCCTCCATGGGATACGTAGGCAATCTCTAAGTTTGAGATTCGGCCACTGCTATCATCATCACTTCCAAGATTTCTAGGTCTATCCTAAAGCATGTTCGCTATCAAATCATGGCAATAACATCTTCAAATAAAACGACCAAATATTTTATTATTTCCAAAGAGAAAGGACAAAGCAAACCTAAACAATTCTTAATCCATGAAAGCTAGAATCAAACAAACATCTTTTGAAAAACATAAGCAAAGCGTCGATCTCTAGGTCTTCCTTCTCTTTGCACTACTATCCTCCAAAAGGTTTTTCTTCAACCAGCGTTTGTAAGAACCCGATAGCTTGGCAACAAAGTTCTCAGCAACCTCCTGCATCACTCTATTTGGCCAAAAACGCAGCATATTGCGACGGAAGTTGGCATCATGGATCTTAGAGATGGTGTACTCAGGGTCACCTAAGATTGCGGCTTGTTCAGCCCCAAACTGCCTTTGAAAGCAAACAGGGAAGTAGAAAACGACTCGAGTAATGCCAATCACTACTACACCAAAGTGGTTCATGGTACTCACGGTCATGCTCTCGATACCATACCAGGGGCAAACCCATTGAATCCAATCACCCCTGCAGGTCCTCATCCATGCTTCCCAAGCAGCCTCAGTTGGGAATTGCTTAATCATGTGACGCTCCGTGCATTGGTCTGGATTATAAGGAAGTCGCTCCGGCGCATCCCACACCTTTAGCTTCTCAAAGAACCACACCTAGAGAAAAAGGGAAAATTGTGAGTTGAGAGAACACGTGAGTCAAAACAAAAGAGTGATGAGTGAAAAGATAAACTTGACAAAATAAACAAATAAAGGAGCGAACCTGCAATAGCAAGGGACCGCCTGAGAACTGGGCTGTAGGACTACCCTTCATCACATCTAGACCCATCAAGGTCTCTGCCAACACTAAGCCAGCGAAACCCACACGGTTTCCAATTTGTTGAGCAAGGTTAAGCAATACAGGATCAGCATGACCAGAGGAAGGGCCAAGCAAGTAGTAATGAAGGAGACAAATGCACAATGCATGAAAGCACGACTTCTGTAGGGAAACTTGGCGATGGGCCTCAGCTGTACCAAAACGCTGAATAAGTTGCAGAATCTCCAGCCTTCCTTTCACTAGGAAGAATTTAACTTCATGTTTCTGGACTCGGAGTAAATCCTTCAGGAGATCACTTCGGTTGAACAAAGGATTAGGGATAACAAAACCTTCCCTGTCTGAATGGCCCATAATGGCCGCAAATTCCTCGATAGTAGGACACAACTCCTCTCTCTTAAAGCAAAAGACGTGAAAATCAGGGTCCCACAAACTAGCGGCTGCCCTAAGGAAGGCAAAATTCACGGGAATGTGACGAAGAGAAAAGAGGAAGTCCATGCCAAAGGACTTAAAGTGCAGACGGTCAAGGCCATTAAAGGAATCCAACCACTGATCAAGGACTGGTTGTGCCATATGCAAAGAATTGCTGCTGACAATGCTATCGGGTTCGTAGAACGCGTACTTATAGGACTAGGTCGAGTCTTAGTTCGAATCGGAATCGGATTCTTAATCCTCGGAAATTTAGTCGGTCTCTCGGCCGACACTTCGATAAGACGGCCGTGGGATCAATCCACCGGCCCGTAGATAATAGGGTTGACCTACAAGTCAAACCCAGGCAAACCAAACGATCCCTCGGCCGCCAGATCGAAGCTTCGCCCGTATAATCACTAGCTCGGCCGCCAGAACGGCTATTTTGCAGACTGTTCCCACGGTTCAGTTCGTTTCGTTGGATTAACGAGAATGTCACACGTAAACAACGTAGAAACAGCATGTACAATCACAATCGCAGAGCAAAAGGTTTTTGTTTCATATATCAAAAGCTTTTTACATCACAAGGTGGATCATCCCACATTTCCTAACAAACTATACATCGATTTCCTGTCGAACTAACCTATGCAGGAAGAGAAACAAAGAAAAAACAAAAAAGAGGAAGCAGGAGAGGATGTCGAACCCTCTGGTGGTCCGAACACCAGAGACCAGCTGCAAAAAGAAGAGGACGCCCCTGGGCGATGTATACCAAAGGAGTACTACGGTGCAGAAGGGACACCACATGGCTCAAAAGAATCACCACATGGCCCAGAAAAACCACCACACCGCGTACCACCGCCACGCCAGGAGCTCCGTGTCGCGGAAGCAAGTCACCCATGCGAGGGCCCCTAATCAAGCATACTCATGCGAGGATCCATAATAAAGCGTCAAGACAGGACCAAAAGCAAACGCGGTCTCCCTCCGCGCACGCTAGCCGCATCAGCATATCACCCACGGCCCGGAGCTGTCGGAAACAAGGAGAAGTGGAGGGGGGGTCTTCGGTGGAAGCCTCGGACGGAAGGAACGGAGAGGGCAGACAGGAAAATGAAACAAACGTTTGAGTCCGTGGCCTTTTATAGGCCCCTGGAAATTAATCGATTAAGCGGCCGAGACATCGGTTCCCCGGCCGATACATCAATCCCTCGGTCGGGAGATCGTCTCCTGGCCCTCCAAATCAATTTCCTTCAACGAGAAGCAATTTTGCTCGGTGCACTAATTCGAGCCATTACAGGACTTCTAAGTCCTCAACCAACCAAGTAGCCTTGGGGCATCCCCAAGCCAATGCAACATGATCAAAACCGGCCTTGGGGGCTTGCCCAAGTATGAGGAAAATCTCTCTCCACGAACTGACCGGAGCTCCCACTAAGGATTATCAAAACCAAGCCCACCATCTCAGGCAACTCTACGCTTGCCACTCCAGCGACCATATTCATCAACCCACTCAGCGGCTCTACTCATCAACTCAGCGCGGCTCTACGCCCCCACCTATCAACTCGGCGGCTCCAAGCCCACCGTTTCAACCGGCTCCAAGCCATAAACAATCAAGTTCTCAACAGAGTCTACGCCCCTATCCCGACAGGCTCAAAGCCCATCATCCTTACACGACTCAGGCGGCTCCTAGCCCGCTATCTCAACTAGCTCGAACCCATAACAACCATCTTGGCGGCTCTAAGCCCATTATCGACAGGCTCTACGCCCTTTATCACAACTTAGCGGCTCAAAGCCTATTATCTCAAATGGCTCCAAGCCATCACCTCAAATAGGCTCGAAGCCTATCTCAACAGACTCTACGTCTGCTATCACCCAGCGGCTCGAAGCCCTCGAATCAGCAGCTCTGTGCTCGCTATCACAACAACAGACTCTACGCCTGTTATCACTCAATTTGGCGGCTCCAAGCCCATTGTCTCAACTGGCTCGAAGCCGTACACAATCAAGCTCTTAATAGGCTCAAAGCCTATGTCTATTACCTCAGCGGCTCAAAGCCCATTATCTCAACAGGCTCGAAGCCTATATCTACCACCTCGGCGGCTCCAAGCCCATTACTCTAATAGGCTCAAAGCCTGTATCTACCCTCTGAAATGGCTCGAAGCCATAAACTCAGCGGCTCAAAGCCCAACATCTCAACTGGCTCGAAGCCGTAAACAAGCAACAGGCTCTAAGCCACCCCAACAATCAAGACATCTATTCTCAGGCTCCACGCCTGAATGCTCAAAAATCTAACATTTTTGAATGCTCAAGCTCTACGCTTGGATGCCCAACCACTGTGTACTGGATGCTCAAGTCATATACTTGAATGCTCAAGCTCTACGCTTGGATGCCCAACCACTGAGTACTGGACGCTCAAAGCCTGTACTTTGAATGCTCGGATTCTGCCGTCCGAATGCTCGAGCTCTACGCTCTGAATGCTCAAGTCCGGAACTTGATAGAAGCTCTAAGCTTAAAAACAAACACACACGCACGGGCCCGTGCACATATTGCATCAACATTCTCACATCGAGTCTGCATCATCGTATCTGTTCACATCTAACGAACAAGCATTGCACATATACACTCTGCATATCTCTCATGAAACAGGTCAATCCTACAAATCAACCGGCTCTATGCCTCGGTTTTATTGATCGGTCCAGCGCCTCGATCCTTTGGCTCCATGCCAACACTTATGGTGGAAAAGCTCCGTGCACAGACCATCAGAATGCAATCAGCTCTACGCTTCGGTTCATATCACGTCAAGCTCTAAGCTCCGACAACTCAGGCCCTCGCCTCAAGACTGCAGCTGGCTCCACGCCTCAATCTAATCACCTCAGGCTCCACGCCTCAGTTCCGTCACCCCAGGCCCCTGCCTTATACCAGCTCCGTGCTTCGGTTCATCACGTCAAGCTCAAAGCTCTGACACCACAGGCTCTCACCTTATGATCAAAACCAGCTCCGCGCTTCGGTTCTATCAAAGCTCAAAAACTCTGACACCTCAGGCTCTCGCCTTATGGTCAACACCAGCTCCGCGCTTCGGTCCTATCAATCACCTCAGGCTCTCATCCTGATCAACACCAGCTCCGCGCTTCGGTCCTATCAATCACCTCAGGCTCTCGCCTTATGATCAACACCAGCTCCGCGCTTCGGTCCTATCAATCACTCTCCATGCTTTCGCCTCATGACTACAACCGGCTCCGTGCCTCGGTCCCCTCATCGCCAAAGCTCCGTGCTCCAGCTACTGGCCCTGCGCCTCCCCTACATCTCAAAAACAAACGGCGTCCGACTCATCCCAGCAGATGGTTTGGATTCCACCCCATTACATCAATCCCATCCAGCTCATTCGCAAGGATAGGCTACTCTACCGAGCTCCTTTCAGTCAAAGTAAGGACGATCAAGAAAAGCAAACGCACCTGCAGTGTACTGATCTACCCCAAAATACTAAGGAAGCTCTCCGCAAAGAAACTCCCCAGGTAGCCCCGCGCTCCTTCAACTACTCTTCGCCAAAACCCTGGCTCAGTCTAGGTACGTCACACTACGGCTTTTAAAGCCCTAAGGTACGTCTTCTGTCTCTAACCCTCCAAACTTTTACTTTTCTTTTGCCCGAACTACGATTGGTCTGAATTTCCCTTGTGGAATACGTAGGCAGCCTCCCGGCCCGACCATAACAAAACCTTTTTCGAAAACCCCTTGGAATAGTGGTTGGACCAAATTGAGTTGCTTTTTACAGCTTTTTTTTTTTTTGGGTAAAACAGCTTGAAATTAAAAAGAGATTAAACGAATATACAGCCTACAAGGGGCATACCCCAGGAGGAAGAAAAGAAAACCAAAAGAAAAAATTGCAAATGCCAAGTGGCTACATGGGTTAGAAGATACACGCTGTTTTCAATCCATCTAGAAGAGGGAGGGAAAACAACGCCAAGGAGATACCACAAAATCATAACAGACTGTAGCACTGCAAAACTTACATTAAACATGACACCTATTACAAATTCCTGAAAGTGACCAGATTTGCACATGAGAACTTCTGTACACAATATGGACACCTGACAGTCCTGCATCACACCTGACAGTGCAGTCCAATATGGAAATGCAGATCCAATCTGCACGTTACTTCTGTGTCTGCTAACTCTCAGCAACAGCTTTCATTAAGTGTCCCCAATGGCCTGTTGTCCATGAAGTGTCCCCAATGTTGTTGAATGCTTCACCATACAACAACAACAACTGATTTCTTCACCAAAATAATGCCTAAACTGGACAGTTTCAATGGAGCCTTCAATGACTTGAGACTTCTGAAGACCAACCCAACTTCTGACTTAGCACAACAGCTGAACTTGGACTGTCCAGAAACAGCAGCCCACATATTGGACTGCCCAGAAACAGCAGCCCACATATTACAAACCATGCACAACTGCTATTGAACTAACTATTGAACTAACTATTGAACTAACTATTGGACTGCTATTGAACTAACTATTCAACATGCAGAGGACGTCCCCCTCTGCGAAGGGAGATCCCAATGACAGCCCCTATTGGTTAGGCAAACAATATAAAATGCAGAAATGCAGAAGTGCAGAAGTGCAGAAATGCATAAATGAACTTGGACCAACAGCTGCTATTGCACTTTCACAGTCCAAAAGCAAGGGACATGCATTCAGATGTATCTTCTGAGGCAGCTAGTAGCTAGCCGCTAGTAGCAACTGAAAGCTGAAAGCATGGCCAACAAGTCAGTCTGTAACAACTGAAAGCTATAACAGAACTGAAGCATAAAAGGGCACTTGTTCCAACTGAAGCAGTTTCAGAACAATCAGATTCTGAACTTTACCATACTAAAAATGGAGGCCACTTAAACAGCCACTAAGATCAGGCAATACAAACACAGCCCAGAACCACAAACAAAAGCAGTGCAGCAGCAGTAAGGCAGGCTGCTGCTATCTGAAACTCACAAGTAATCCCTAGTAACCACACACCTCTCACTCTCTAGATCAAAACCAAGAGCTGGGTATCCACTTTCTCCCTCTACTAATCCTCTCATGATTCCCCCACTAATTATTACCTCCTCTCACAAGGAATGATGGGGTACTAGCACACAACTCACTGGGATATCTCACAATATAGTAGGGACACACAACTGATGTACATTCCAAGGCAGTCAAAGGGTAAGTTAACCACCTGAATACTTAGAAGTAATAGGATTCTGACTGCTTAACCCTTCTGAATCATCCCTTGGACTATGACTGCTGAACTATGACAGCCTCTCCTGCCCAGAAAGCCACCTCTGATATGAGTCTGTCCAGAAAATGAACCTGCCCATCTGAAACATACAGCTAGCGAGGTACATTAGACTTAACTCACAACATTATTCCACTCATTTACAATCAACTCTGCTTGTGAATGGGGAAGATTAGAAAGTGATAAAAGCCGTGCTCTCACCATGTTGCAAATTTTATGAACAATTATCTCCCAAGTACATGATTGATTCTGGAATTTCCTCAAATTTCTTTCAATCCAGATATGATAAACGGTTACTGTAAACCCCAATCTAGTAACTACACTTTTGAGAGTTTTGCCCTTAAAACTTGATAACAGAGTTACCCAGTCTGCCCAAGGTCTAGCAGGCCAAGTGACATGGAGCTTGGCCTGAATGGTATCCCACACCTGACTAGTGAAAGGGCAATTAAAAAGGAGATGATCGTGACTTTCACTCCCTTGACACAAACCGCAAAGTGGGGAAACATTCAGACCAAATGACACGAGTCTATCCGCAGTGGCTAGCCTATTTTGAATGGCAAGCCATGTGATAAAGCTGCATTTTGGTACATGCGCAGAGAACCACACTATCTTATACCACAAGGCCTTAGGAAAGGGGGATCTCAACTTGTCCCATAGGGAGGAAATTGTGAACTGCCCCTTGGAAGTAAGTGTCCACCTTTTCTGATCTGCCCCATTCAACCTGGACTGAACCAGAGGTGGCAAAGTGCTTTTTACAGCTTTGACTCTTACTCAAACATGTCTCGCGATCCGTCTGAGTTCAGTCAAAGAGGGACATCTGTAGACACCCCAATTTGGCCTAACGATTATTTCAAGTCCCACCTTGGGACCATCCCGATGATGAAATGGATACAGTGATTGCTGATTGCTTCCTTGAGGACCTTAGGACTTTCGGTGAGAACTTTGACCACTTAGAGGACCCAATTCAAAGCCATACAGCCTTTCAGACAGAAATACAGAAGCCTAGGAGAATCCATCTGACGGCCGTGACATCGATCCCACGGCCACAACATCAATCCCTCACCCGAGCAACCTGTTGCCAGCAAAATCTCCCTGAGAGATCAATCCCTCGGCCGCGAGATCCATCCTTCGGCCGAGACATCCATTCCACGGCCGCGACATCCTTTGCTCGGCCGCCAGATCGACCTTTTTCCAGACTCTGGAACGTTCTGTCAGACGTTTGGTTTGATCCAACTACACTACCTTTCCGATGCGTTCGGGCTACGTTCGGAGATCACGACGTAGAGTTAGAGATGCATTGCAATTGCAATTGCCATCTCGTGATTTGATTGGCCGGAGTGAGTCATCCCTATGCCTATATAAAGGGGCCTTTGGGCTCCGAATTTAACACACAGAAATTGAGATACCTACACACTCAATCAAACCTCGAAACTCTGCACAAATACTCCCTCAATCCCATACTCCAAAAGCCCTAACCTTCCGAAGGCAGCCGTCAATCCGGCGATCAAACCCCGAAGTTCAAACCCTAGCTCTAGGGTTCTCGATCAAGCAATCAATCAATCACGCCCAATCCAAAGCAATCAAGCAACTGAGGGATCAAGGTGGTGAGGCCCATAATTTACCCAAAAAGGTGGTGAGGCCCAACGGCCTCTGGTTTGTTTTACTTATCGCGTTTATGACTAACCGTAGCATTTAATCGTTTGCTAACTTTTCTGTCTGGTGTGAGGAAGAACATCGACCGGGGTTTCGATCCCTCGGCCGATAAATAAAACCAGGAGGATCCCTCGGCCGTGAGATCAATTCACCGGCCGCGGGATCCATTTCCCTGGGACAGTTTTGTTGGTTTCCTGCTTTCTGAATGCATGCTTCAATTATCGTACTGGCTCACTTTGCTTACTGTTTAAAGGAATAAATAAACAGACTATGTGTTGGAATTAAACAAAGTATCTATACGTCTTATGTTGAATGATTATGGGCCAGTCTCACGACTGGGCAAAGAGGGGTGCCTAACACCTTCCCCTTATTGTACTTTTGGCTCCCGTATCCAGAATCTCTATCTGTTTTCCCAGTTTATTAAAACTGGGTGGCGACTCTATTTGATGATAACCGTTATCATGTGGCGATGTTCCTAGCCATGGGAATGTCCATGATTTTGGTTTATGATGTGAGCAACCAATCGAACAAACAACGTGATCAATCTGTATGGCGATGCCCCGTTTGGGAGGTGTCTACACCTGTCCATCTACAAAAGTGTTTAAAGATTGAACATACGCAATCCTCAACTAAACAGGTTCTGGTAGGTCAGGTATAGTAGCTCATAACAGCACATCATAATATCAGATCATAGTAAGACAGTGCTGCAGTGGCTACATGTTGTCTGCAGCAGCATGGCAGCGGCCGTAGGGTAAACATAATAGCATCTTGCTGGGTAGGAGTTGCTGGACAGCAACCTCAGGAGTAGCAGCCACAAAACAGTGAGTAGCAAAGAACAGGTGGAGCTGCAGCCATCCATAGCAACAAAACCATCCATAGCAGCAGCCCATCCATCCATCCATAGTAGCATCAGAAACTGAAGAGTAGCTAACTCTTTTACAGCAGCAGCAGTAGCATGACAAGGCTTCTTTAGTCCAAAACAGAAAACAGAACTACTGCAACAAGACAGAACAGCTAATGCAGAGGACGTCCCCCTCTGCGAAGGGAGATCCCAACGACATCCCCAGTTGGTTAGGCATAGAATACAACGAGAAAAGCATCTCCTAAAGGGCAGAAACAGACAAGAGCTGATCTGAAAATGCACCATGAGACTCAAAACAACTGAAAATAAGAACATGAGCTGAACTGAACTGAAAAACAGTTTAAGGACAGCAGATAGACAAGAGCTGTACTGAAAAAACACCACTGTCAGAACAGCCCAATATCACCATCTAAAAGCACACTAACTATATCCTAGCAAAGGAATTGAAAAGAAGTTACAATAATAGCCATTGCACCAAACAACAACCAACAGTAACTGGACAGCCATATCAGTTATGAACTAACAGTCCACAACAAGAAGAACTACAAACTGTCCAAACTATCCATATCAGTCCACAACAAGAAGTTCCTCAATCGACTGAGCAGCCATATCAGTTATGAATTGTACCTTGAAAAGAAGTTGAGCCAAAAGGGAAATCAAACTATAGCAATAGAATATGAATTCCCAAACTAAATATGAAGTCTCACTAGCTACTATCACCCTTGAAAACTGACCTCCCACTTTTCTTTTTTCTCACAAGAATAGGGAATAAAGGTATCCATCAACTCCCTCCGCTAATCCTCACAAGAGTCCCCCACAATGCAGAGGACGTCCCCCTCTGCGAAGGGAGATCCCAATGACAGCCCCTATTGGTTAGACGAAAATGAAATTGAGAAAACCACAAAACAAACTAGTAGCCATAGAACTGATGTATTCAAAACAGTCAATCAATGATAATGTTGTCATCAACTGAACCTTTCAGAAAATCAGAACTGATGCAGGGTTCCAACAGAACTGATGCAGAAGACTAAAACAGAACTGATGCAGAACTGATAACATTACAAGCTGAACTTGCAGAGGAATTCCCCCTCTGCGAAGGGAGATCCCACGACAGCCCCTAAACTGAACACAGGGGATAAGATAACTACCTGTGTATGTAGGAGTAATAGCAGACTAGTACCTCTTGTTGAAGCAATACAAGGCAGGTTGCTGAGTCCTGCTCTCCCCTGCTTCTACTTCTGTTTCTGTATCCCCCTTGACCAATGACCTGACAGTAGGAACCACCTGCTGCTGCCACATGTTGGACTGCCCAGAAACAGAACAGCAGAGAACATGCAGAAACTGAACTTGGTCCAACAGCATGCAGAGGAACTAAACTGAACAATAGCTGTTATGTACAATAACTGAACAAAAAACTGAACAATATTGAACTAGCTCTCACAACTGCTAGCTCTCACATTGCACCACGACAGATGCACCATAACAAGCCAGAACATGGGATACTAGCTACCACACAAGCCAGAATGCAGAACAGATCAGTTCAGTAGCCACTAAACACTGATGGCCACTAAACTACCAAGTAGTGCATCTTCAGCAGGCCTTGGCTGAAGTTCAGTAGCCACAGCTACAACATGTAGTACCAACAAAGATTAAGGTAACTACCTGAATAATAGAAGTAAATATTGGTGCCTCTTGTTGAAGCATGTTGATCTGCTTCTGTGACTGTCACTGTGGTTGGACAGCTGTTTCTGTGACCATAGATCTCATTAAGATCAAGGAGGAGCATGAAGCTGATCCCCCTTGACCAATGACATGCTGAGCTGAGGTATAACCCCTGCTGCTTCAAGTCTGACTACTGCCCCCTTTGAATGTGGATCCAGCCTTGTGCTTGATGCCTGTGAACACAATTCTGCAATGTTAGAACATGTGCAAGAGGGTGATTGAATGCCACTACACAATGTTCCATTGGACTTTTAGTTGTCTAGAAGGAAGATCACTAGGTAAATTAGTCAAGGACAAAAGTCTAGATCTTATATCATTGGAGATTTTATGAGCAACTACAACGGATGAGCAGGAAGAGTTCTGGAATTTTCTGTGGTTTCTTTCCAACCAAATATGATGAACATATACGGTGAAAGCCAACTTCGCAATAATGTTGGCCAAAGATTTACCTCTCAACATAGAGAGGCAATCTACCCAAGTCTGCCAGTTCTTATGTCCTTGCATTTGGGGAACTTTGGGAGACAGGATACTCCTGACTTGGGTGGCCATAGGGCACTGAAAGAATAGATGGGCATGGTTTTCCACATCAGGGCAAAACGTACATTGGGAGGTGGATTTAAGCCCAAATAGGATAAGCCTATCCTCAGTGTTTAATCTTTGCAGAAGGGCCATCCAAGTAATTAGACTGCACCTTGGTATATGGCCTAGAAACCATACAACCTTATGCCATGTAACAATGGGGAAGTGAGTTCTAAGGTTGTCCCATAGGGATGAGATGGAGAACTCCCCTGATTTAGTTAGTGACCATGTGCATGTATCCTTGGTAGCACTATTGACAGTAATTGTATGTAGACCAGTCCTTATTTCATTGAGTTCAAGGGTTTGGGTGATAGGGAAGGCCCATTGGTTGTTATGGATTATATGTTGGACAGTGGCATCCCTATCTATTCCAGAATCATAGACAATTCTAGGACCAAATCTTTGTAGTAGGGGGCCTAGGGGATGCCAATTGTCGTACCATAAAGAGGTAGACATTCCATCCCCCAACTTGTACAGAATGTGTGGCTGAACAAGGGGTCTCAGGGATAGGATTTTCCTCCACACCCAAGAAGGGTCACTTGGGGCCTTAACAAACCAAAAGTTAGGTAAGGAATTGTCCACCACAGGGGCTCGAACATACGCTCTCGAAGGGAGGAAGTATTCTTGGGAGCTTCTCTCTCTAGGATGGAGAGAGAAAGCTCCCTCCAGCCACGCCGGCCTGGCCTCCTTCGGCTCCAGCTCCAGCCGGCTGCCGGGCATCCCATCTCCGGCCAGCAATAGTAGCAACGTCAAGGGCAAGGGAGCCCCTCTCTCGACAGGGGCTCTCCTCCACCGCCCGTTCCATATCCGGCTACCCTTGGGTCCGGCCACCTAACACAATCCAACCGGAGTTCCTCCGGCCAAGTTCCAGCCCTGCTCTGGTCCGATCTGGCTCGGCCACCGCTAGAGCGGGCCTTCACAGGCGGGCAAGTTTCTCCAGGTACGGTTAGATCTAGTCCGGCCTCCATCTGGTCCGGCCAAGCTCTTCCCGTTGCCTCGCCGTGGGTGCAGCAGGCGCCGCCGTGGTGACCAACTCAGCGTGGCGACCACCTTCAACTGGCCTCCACGACGCCAGTCATTGACTTATCCGGCTAGATCTGGCCGTCAGACCTCGGTCCGGTCAGGTCTCCACTCAGCCGTGGCTCAACAGCCGTGGGTCAACACCCGTCGTGGGTCTCCACCCCAAGTCAGCCGTCGCCGGCGATGTTTCAGCCAGGTGGTTTCGAGTTCGAGCCACGGTGGCTCGCCGGTTTCGAGGTCGGCTGCCGGAGTCAGTCCGGCCGTCACAGATCATGGCCCGGCACGGGCCCTTACGTCATCGGGCAGTCCTTACAGGTCAGGGCCAGTCAACCAGCCCAGGCCAGTCAACCCCAAGCAGCCAGCCAGTGCGCTCATCGTTATTCAATTTGCGATTTGCAATTATCTACTATTGTGCACTGGCTGTTATTGTTATCGTTTATGTTTTCAGTTGTATGAGTTGCGAGGACTTCGAGGGCCTCGGATTGTACCCTATACCGACGGGTTGTGTCGGGTATTTACTGCTTTTGCCACGCCCGTGTCTAGGTTCCCTGTTGTACGTTCCATTCCTTGGGATAGATTGTTCGACGGGGGCATGAACACGGGCAACCCATGTAGCCACTTGGCGCTCTTTATATTTTTTGCTTTGTCTTACCTGGGGTATGCCCCTTGTAGGCTGTACATTCGGTTAACCTCTTTTATTTTCAAGCTAACCGCCCTAGGGCTTTACCCAAAAAAAAACAAACCAAAAGTTCCTACCTCTGAGTAAGTAGGACTTGACCCATTGACACCACATGGATTGTTCCCCGCCGGACACAAGGAACCAAAATGTGCTTTGCCACTGCAGATTTGTTCCAAGTCTCCAAGGACTTAAAACCAAGACCACCTTCTTGAACAGGGGAGCAGAGATGCTCCCACGAGACTTTAGCTCCAGAGGTTTTGAGATCAGGTCCAGTCCAGAAGAAAGCTCTCAGTATGGCTTCCACTTCCTTAATGACTTTTTTAGGAAGGATAAAGAGAGAAGACCAATAGGTCTGCATGGAGAACAGGATGGACTTAATCAACTGAAGTCTCCCAGCATAGGAGAGGTATCTGTTAGTCCAGGACTTTGTTTTTGCAATGATCTTATCTACCAAACTCTTGCAATCAGAATGCTTCAGTTTGGTGGACAGTAAGGGAACTCCTAAATATCTAACAGGAAGGGAACCCTCCTGAAAACCTAGTACATGCAATATTGATGCTTTGGTGGAGGAGTTGACACCTGAGAAGAAGATATTGCTCTTGTTTGGACTAGGGGAGAGGCCAGATAAAGATTCAAACTCTTCCAATGATGACTGGATATGGCTTACAGAACTTAACTCACCTTTGCAAAATATCATGAGGTCATCTGCAAAACATAGGTTAACCAATTTGGTTGACCCACATTTCCAATGGAAGTTGAAATCATGCAGTAGGGTTTTTTCCTTGAGAATGCATGTGAGGACTTCCATGGCAATAACAAATAAATATGAGGAAAGGGGGTCTCCTTGCCTCAAACCCCTTTGACCAGGAATGTACCCAATGGCTTCACCATTGAAGCTTAGGGAGTAATTGGCAGTGGTTACACAAGCCTTTAACCACCTGATCATCTGAGGGTGGAAGTTCATTGAGGCAAGGACATCCCAAAGGAAGTCCCACCTAACATTGTCATAGGCCTTCATTATATCTACTTTCATGGCACACCTAGGGGAAGAGGAGTGTTTGTGGTATCCCCTCATCAACTCTTGTGTGAGGAATATGTTATCTGCTATCCTTCTACCCTGGACAAACCCAGACTGTGCTTGATCAATTAATTGAGGGAGGGCTGACTTAATTCTAATGGCTAAGATCTTAGCAATACACTTGTAAATGAGGTTGCAACAAGAAATTGGCCTATAATCCCCAACTTTTAAGGGATTGGGGACCTTAGGCACAAGAGCAACCAGAGTTGCATTGGCTTTCTTTAGCAGCTGGCCAGATCTGAAGAAAGACTTGACAGCCGAGGTGACCTCATGACCAATCACAGGCCAAGCCTTATGAAAGAAGGTAGCATTATACCCATCAGGTCCGGGGGCTTTCTGAGGGTTAAGGGACCAAAATATGTCTTTAACTTCTTTGTCAGTGACTCCCACTACCATTTCTAGCCTCTGAGACTCTGACAGTTTCCTAGTGATGAGCTGCTGGACCCTAGATGATCCAGCATAGTTGCTTTGGTGAGGGGAACCAAGCAACTTGGTGTAGTAATGGACAAAAGAGCTCTTGATCAGCTCAATATCCTGTGTGACATTACCATCTTCCATAACCAAGCTAGTAATCCTAGTTCTACTCCTGGAGTTACTAATTGATTTGAAGAAAAAGGAGGTACATTGGTCTCCCAGCTTTAACCATTGAACTCTTGATTTTTGTCTGGCGAAGCTCTCCTCAGCTCTAGCAAGGGTAAGGTACTGTTTGCATAATACCTTTTCAGCAACTTGATTTGCTGAATCACTAGGATTTGAACCCAGGGCAGTTTGAATATCATCTAGCTGTTGCCTAGTAGACACAACTCTGGATGATAAGTCACTGAATTCCTTGGTATTTAACTGTTTTAGATCCTTTTGTAGGATCTTCAACTTTTCACAGACACAGTACATGGGGTTACCTATGATCACTCTCCTCCAGACACTCTGAACAATGTTCATAAAATTGGGATGATCTGCCAGAAAATTAAAGAATTTAAATGGTCTAGATTTAGGAGGGGTGATGGGTGCCAAAGCCACAACTGCAGGGGAGTGGTCAGAAGCTCCAGGGTTTAGGAAATGAGCACTAGACCAACATAGAGTTTTGATCCAATTCTCATTTACTAGGACCCTGTCCAACTTGGTGCTAATGTGGGATACACCAACTTGTTTATTAGACCAAGTAAATTGATTCCCAGAGTATTTAAGGTCAACCAGCTCCACAGATTGGAGGCAAACATTAATATCATCCATCCAAGGGGGCCAGTGTTTATCACCTCCCACTTTCTCAGATGGTGACCTGATAGCATTGAAATCACCAAGGACTACCCAAGGGGATGCAAGAGCAACTGTTTGCAGGTCACGCCAAAGTGGCTGCCTTTCAAGATGGCAACTATCCCCATATACAAAGGTGGCTGCAAAGGAATAATTGCCATCACATGATTGCACATTGCAATGTATGAATTGGTTTGATTGGGAAATAGGTTGGACTTTAAAGAAGGAGGGGTTCCAGCATACCAAAATTCTGCCCAAGGGGGAGTGGACATAGTTACTAATAAAACTCCAATGAGGTAAGATAAGACTAACAATTCCAGTGACCTTTGGTTCTTTAATTTTGTGTTCAATTATCCCTACAAGGGACAAATTATTGTTATGAACCCATTTCTTAACCTCTTGTTGCTTCAGTGGGTCATTGAGACCTCTAACATTCCAAACTCCAAAATGCAATGGTTTGCTAAACATTAATACAAAAGGGTAAAGATAACCACAATGAGCTTCAACTAATGAGATTAAGAGTGATGCACAAGATGAGCTTTATTTAAATAATTGTGGACAAAAAAGAGGAGGGAAAGTTACTTCCTTTTCTTATGTGAGGAGCCTTTGGATTGACTCCTATATTTGCCATTGTGACCAGCCTTCTTGGAACCTCCCAATAGCAATTTGATATCAGGTGGCTTCCTCTGTTTCTCATCACCAACTGATTGCTGAATTTCAGAGCTAGTACTAGTACCCGATATTGCTGCCATTGCTTCCTTGATTGCTTCCTCATTGGACTGACTACGTTCTGTGTTCTCTGTCAGGTTATTTACATGTACTACTGAACTTACCACCCCCTCTAGTACATTCAGAAGTTCTACATCAGACTCATCAGAATCTTCAGTATTCTCCTTGAGATTGGGTTGATCCAGAGGAGAGGGTACTGACAGGTCAGGGTGTAGAGAGCTTTGAGGGGAGTGAGCATTCCTGACTAAGGAGGGCTGTTCGACTGCTTTCTGTTTCCCACGATTCACAACCTGCCATTCCAATTGACTGGGAGGGGGGGTACAATAGGTTGCTTGCTACATTTGGATGTAGCATGACCAAAAACATGGCATAGTGAACACATAGGAGGGAGAACTTGATATTCTATGGGCACCACAACTGTTTCCCCCTGAACTGTTACTGCTACTTCATCAGGTAGCTCATGGTTTGCACTTATTTCAATACAAACTCTTGCTTTGGTGGATTTTGTATGCAGTAACCCTGGTTGCTTGGAGGATCTTGCAGTTGCTTGATCCACATGAATGGGTCTACCTACTGTGCTTGCCACCCTACTAAGACAGTCTTGGTTCCACAGTTCTAGAGGCAGGTCATGAAATTTTACCCATACAGGGATTTTGGTAGGTTGATCCTTGAGAGGTTTCATCATAGGGTGCCAATCTCTAAGAACCAAGTACTTTTGAGAGAAGAAGTAGGGGCCTCCCTCCAAAACTTGTAGCTTGGCTTGTTCATCCTTAAATTCAAATAAGTAGAACCCAGATACATCTGGTTTGACAGCCACGAAAAGTTCCTTCCATTGATACCTAGCAGTTGAAACAAGAAGGGGATAGGCCATATTCCCATCAAGGAAATGACCTACCAGATACCTATTCCACATCCCCACGTCAGTTAATTCCACATCAATTTCAACTAAGGCTTCTTTCCCTTTCTGAAGGTCAGGGAAATATTCTAGCTTCATATCCAAAGAGGGGCTTTGGGATTGAAGGAGAGATGCCCAGTTTTTGGGTTTATGCTTATTTTGTCCAGATTTGGGTTTGGGATTGGTATTGGTTTTAGAGTTAAAGTGAGACGGGTTTTGGCCAGATTTAGAAGGGTTAGGGTTATAGAATGGTACCTCTGATGGAGTACGCTGAAACTGGTAAGTGTTACCATGGAGATGAGTCACTTCTGATGGAGTACGCTGCTGGTTCGCGTTGTTATGGAGAAGTGCTGTTCCTGAGCTTGATGGAGGAACCGAACCCTTTAACTCGACTTCTGAGTTGAGCGGCCCAGGAAGAACACGATGAGCACGATTCTTGGTCTCCTGACCTCTATTGTTCTGCGACTCCGCTTCCCGGATTAACTCTTGTTCGAACACCTGTTGGAGCTTCCTTGAGGGGCTTGAGCAGTTGGCCGATTTAGGGCTGAATTCCCCAAATTTCACCTGTTGTGATTCTGGATCGAGAATCCCTTGTGCAGTTGAAGACGAAGGACGATAGGAATTGAGACGAGTTGCTCGCTCTTCCGCTTCCTTCTGAAGATCTTCCTTCCATGTTTGCTGTACGCTTTGTAATTTGGCTGTTACAACATCAAGAATGAAAGGGTCTGCCGAATTGTTGAGTTCATCTTCCAGATGACCCACAATTTCAAGCATCCGAGCCTCGGATTCTAGTTGCAGTTTACGTGTATGTTGTTGCTGATGCTCTTGAGAAGGATTAGGGATTTTTGACGAGTTAGGGCTAGGTGCGCCAGACCCGGTTGAAGTTGAAATGGACGAAGGTATGTGAACTGTACCTCCATTGTTGAGTCGTGAATCGGATTCGTTTGAGGTGAGCATGTGCGGACTGTCAAGCTCGAATAGGATTGGATTACTAGGGTTTCCCAGATGCGGAGTCTGTATTTGGGGATTTCGGTGTGGATCCGAGAGTTGATGTCTTCGCCGGAGTTCATGGGAGTCTAGGGCTTTGAGCCCCAGACCATCGGCCATTGAAACAGTACCGTCGGCCATGGAGAACCAGCTTCTCCACGCCCTTGTCAGATTTCGTCTAAGTCGCCTACATGTCAGACGTGTCTATGACAGTACGGCTTCTTACCATTAATTGCACCAATTTGCTTGGTTCCCCTCACCAAAGCAACTATACTGGATCATCTAGGGTCCAGCAGCTCATCACCAGGAAACTGTCAGAGTCTCAGAGGCTAGAAATGGTAGTGGGAGTCACTGACAAAGAAGTTAAAGACATTTTTTGGTCCCTTAACCCTCTGAAAGCCCCCGGACCTGATGGGTATAATGCTACTTTCTTTCATAAGGCCTGGCCTGTGATTGGTCATGAGGTCACCTCGGCTGTCAAGTCTTTCTTCAGATCTGGCCAACTGCTAAAGAAAGCCAATGCAACACTGGTTGCTCTTGTGTCTAAGGTCCCCAATCCCTCATGATATTTTGCAAAGGTGAGTTAAGTTCTGTAAATCATATCCAGTCATCATTGGAAGAGTTTGAATCTTTATCTGGCCTCTCCCCTAGTCCAAACAAGAGCAATATTTTCTTCTCAGGTGTCAACTCCTCCACCAAAGCATCAATATTGCATGTACTTGGTTTTCAGGAGGGTTCCCTTCCTATTAGATATTTAGGTGTTCCCCTACTGTCCACCAAACTGAAGCATTCTGATTGCAAGAGTTTGGTGGATAAAATCATTGCAAAAACAAAGTCTTGGACTAACAGATACCTCTCCTATGCTGGGAGACTTCAGTTGATTAAGTCCATTCTGTTCTCCATGCAGACCTATTGGTCTTCTCTCTTTATCCTTCCTAAAAAAGTCATTAAGGAAGTGGAAGCCATACTAAGAGCTTTCTTCTGGACTGGACCTGATCTCAAAACCTCTGGAGCTAAAGTCTCCTGGGAGCATCTCTGCTCCCCTGTCCAAGAAGGTGGTCTTGGTTTTAAGTCCTTGGAGACTTGGAACAAATCTGCAGTGGCAAAGCACATTTGGTTCCTTGTGTCCAGCGGGGAACAATCCATGTGGTGTCAATGGGTCAAGTCCTACTTACTCAGAGGTAGGAACTTTTGGTGTGTTAAGGTCCCAAGTGATCCTTCTTGGGTGTGGAGGAAAATCCTATCCCTGCGACCCCTTGTTCAGCCACACATTCTGTACAAGTTGGGGGATGGAATGTCTACCTCTTTATGGTACGACAATTGGCATCCCCTAGGCCCCCTACTACAAAGGTTTGGACCTAGAATTGTCTATGATTCTGGAATAGATAGGGATGCCACTGTCCAACATATAATCCATAACAACCAATGGGCCTTCCCTATCACCCAAACCTTTGAACTTAATGAAATAAGATCTGGTCTACATACAATTACTGTCAATAGTGCTACCAAGGATACATGCATGTGGTCATTAACTAAGTCAGGGGAGTTCTCCATCTCATCCCTATGGGACAACCTTAGAACTCACTTCCCCATTGTTACATGGCATAAGGTAGTATGGTTTCCAGGCCATATACCAAGGTGTAGTCTAATTACTTGGATGGCCCTTCTGCAAAGATTAAACACTGAGGATAGGCTTATCCTATTTGGGCTTAAATCCACCTCCCAATGTACATTTTGCCCTGATGTGGAAAACCATGCCCATCTATTTTTTCAGTGCCCTATGGCCACCCAAGTCAGGAGTATCCTGTCTCCCAAAGTCCCCCACATGCAAGGACATCAGAACTGGCAGACTTGGGTACACTGCCTCTCTATTTTGAGAGGTAAATCTTAGGCCAACATTATTGCGAAGTTGGCTTTCACCATATATGTTCATCATATTTGGTTGGAAAGAAACCACAGAAAGTTCCAGAACTCTTCTTGCTCCTTTGTTGTAGTTGCTCATAAAATCTCCAATGATATAAGATCTAGACTTTTGTCCTTGACTAATTTACCTAGTGATCTTCCTTCTAGACAACTAAAAATCCAATGGAACATTGTTTAGTGGCAAAGACTGTTAATTCTATAATTTCACATGTTCTAATATTGCAGAATTGTGATCACAGGCACCAAGTAGAAGGCTGGACCCACATTCAAAGGGGGCTGTAGTCAGACATGAAGCAGCATGGCTTTCCATGGTCACAGAAACAGAAGCAGAAGCAGGGAAGAGCAGGATTTCAACATGCTCCATTACCACAGTGTCAACAACCTACCTGCTGTCCAGCCACAGTCACAGAAGCAGGTCAACATGCTTCAACAAGAGGCACCAAGTAGAAGGCTGGCTCCGCAAGGACATTCAAAGGGGGCTGTAGTCAGACATGAAGCAGCAGGGGGTGTACTTCAGCCATCACCAATTTCAGAGGTCACTGGTCTTTACATGAGTCAGCAGAGCATAGACAAGTACAGTCAGGTTATATTTACTTCTATTATTTAGGAAGTTACCTTAATCTTTGTTGGTGCTACATGGATTCAAATTCTGTTGTATCTGAGTGGAATAGCAAGTAGGCAAATCTGTCCTAGCTGTTGCGTGGACAGTTAAGATTTGTACTGTCAAGAGCAGCCTTGTTGCTCCATTATGATAAGAACACCCTTGATGCTATCTTTGGATCAGATTCTGAACCTGATTTGCATGGTGTTATGGTGCACAACACTAGATTCTGTTATGTTCTGTTCTGTAACCTAGCAGTAAACCATCTTGCTGCACCTGATTTCTGAGTTTATCATGCCTCAGTTTTTTGCTGCTGCACACTTCACACATGCCATTCTCTTTATTTTGATCATGCCATTTACTGCTTTTACTGCTGCTGCACCTCTAGTGCATTTTCTGCTGCACTTCAGTGGTATAGGTGTTGGTCCCTGTTGACTGATGGTTCAGTAGTTAGTTGACTGTTGACTGACTGTTGAAATGCAGTAAGTTGAGATGCAGTTTCAGTTGTAAGTTGTTATATGACTGTTGTCTGATGACTGATGGTTCAGTGTCAGCTCCTCCACCAAAACTTTTGTACATTTCCAGCTAACTTTAGGTGCAGTTCTATTTTGGTGCCTTTTGCTGTTAGTTCTGCCTAACCAACTGGGGATGTCGTTGGGATCTCCCTTCGCAGAGGGGGAATTTCTCTGCATATTGTTTTGTTTCAATGGACTACTACTGTTCTGTGATAGAAGCAGAATCCATGCTGTTCTGTTTTGCTTGTACTAGTTGTTAACTAGATGGAGTTAGAGGGCTTGTCCCTAGTTGTGATATGATCAAGCACCTGTTCTGCACCTGACTGCTACTATGGCACAAAGGCAAACAATGGTTGTGTCCCCAAGTCAGAAGCAGCTGGTTTTGTCCCCAAGTTGTTATCAGCTGCTATCTGCTGTAGTTGGTTCATGTGGCTGCAAAGCTATGACTGCAAGGTTCATGTGGTAGGTGTATTGAGCAGAACATGCAGCAGCAGCTTAGTAAGGTTCAGAACATGCAGCTGCAGCTTAGCAAGGTTCAAAACATGCAGCAGCAGCAGCATAGTAAGGTTCAGAACAGATCAGAAAAGGAGCATAAATCAGAACTCCACAATGGATCCTCTACCAGTTGATCATGGTAGAGGATACACCTGTTGAGTGGATTCAAGTTCAAGTTCAAGTTCAAGTTCAAGTTTAGTATTTTCAGTATGTTCAGTTATTTCAGTATCATGTATAGTGGTTATATCTCAGTTTCATTTTGCCACTCAAACCTCGCGTATATTGGTTGTAACCATTTTGCCATTTGTTTTGTATCCCTCTGTTAGATGGATAGGAAACAGATGCTCTGTTTACCTCTAGTCCTATGTAGCCGTTTGGCATAGGCTTTCCTTTTGTTTTCCTTTTCTTTTCTTTTCTTTTCTTTTCCTCCTGGGGTATGCCCCTTGTAGGCTGTATATTCGGTTAGCCCCTTTTTATTTCAAGCTGATTTACCCCAAAAAAAAAAAAATGACAGCCCGCGAAGCTATCCCTTTCAACCAGTGCTCAACCACCAATCTAATCAATGACAGCCTCGAAAGCTACCCTTTTCGATTAGAGCCCTACCACCGATCTAGTCAATGGCAGCAACAAAGCTACCCTTTTCAATCAGCACAAGACCCCAATCTAATCAAGGATAGCCACGGTCACAACCATACTACGCTCGACCACCGGACTAAAGGAGCAAAGAAACTAGGAATTTAAAGAAGCTCAACAAAGAGCTTGATAACAACCCGATCTCAGTCCAATCAGTTGACTGCCCATCGAGTTTGTTCACAATCTTTTTTTAAGAAACTATGGTAATTTTTTTTTGGGTAAATCAGCTTGAAATTAAAAGAGGGTTAACCGAATGTACAGCCTACAAGGGGCATACCCTAGGAGGAAAAGAAAACAAAACAAAAGGATTAAGAAAAATGCGTTACCATGCACAACCCGCATGGAGAGTAGGATATTGTAGATAAAATAACAAAAGTGTCAAAGTGTAGAAATCATACCCTCGTAGTACTATCCAATTAAGTAGAAGGATAGTACTACGGGGTATGATATGAAGTGGTACGAGCGTAAATTACATGATATGAACTGAAATTGAACTACCACTTGGCACAACCCGCCAGGCTAGGATGTAAAGTACATAGTCACGGCCAGAGATGACCACATGATAACCAACACTGAGGAGAACGGCAGCAAAGCAACACGGCTTCAAAGCAAGCTGAACGGCTACTACAAAGGAACATGGCACCAAGAGAGGCTCAAACCAGAGATGACGGCATCCGACAAGGCTACCCTGCCAAGCACCCTGCACACCACGCCCAATCCTTCCGGCCTACTACCCTCTCATCCAAACCTAAGGCTCGCCCGAACCACCTGATGTCAACCAATTACCAACTACCACGTCCTCCAAAGTTGGGATAAGCAAACCAAGAACCTACTACACCCTCAGACCCAGAGAGCATGCAAAGTACCCACTCAAAGAGATCAGCTACTACAGAGGGACAAGGAGAAGAGGCTCGAACCGGAGATGTCTGCATCCGACAGGGCTACCCTGCCAAGTATCCTGCACACCACGCTCATCCATCCAGACTACTACACCCTCAACCTAATCCCCTAGGCTCGCTAACGACTAACAGCGGGACAGAAAGATGAACCACACGAAGTGGCCACACGAACCGTAGGAGGGCCAAGCTGCATCATTCGATCAGCGCCAAACCTCCAATCTAGTCAAAAAACAACCTGCAAAGATGTCCCTTTCAATCAGTGAACGACCACCAATCTAATCATGGACAGCCCCGGCAGCTACCTCGCTCAACCAGAATCCACACCAATCTAATCAGTGGCAGCCGCAAGGCAACCCCTTTCAATCAACACAAACTCTAATCTAATCAATGATAGCTACACCCAACCATACTACGCACAACTACCGGGCTAAGAAGCAAAGGATCTAGGAATATAACGCGGCTCGACAGAGAGCCCAAACACTCGATCTCAGTCCAATAGGTGACTGCCCGTCGAGGTTTACAGAAAATCACATTAAACTGGCCCTAATGTCCAGCCACAAGTATTGATTGGATTGGTGGACTGCTACCAGCCAGCCCGAGAGCAATTTTTGAGCTCGACAGCTCAATTTTTTTAAACCCAAACTCAGTTTTTTGATCCAACTGAGAGGTGTCCAATTGGAACAACCACAACCGCTGCAAATCAAAGGATGAAATCAGGACTTCACCTTAACTTCATCGGCAACAATTGGAGTGAATTCCGGTCGGACATGAGTGAAGCTACCACCGGCGGAATGATGTCAGTGTGGACTGAACTGAACCCACCGGCTGAAGCCATGGAAGTTGAAGCTATAGCTTCGTGAGTGATGGACATTTGGCATGAATAGTCCTCAAAGAAGACTCTCCAACTCAAAGCCCTGTGTATAGAACCTCCGAGAAGAAGGCTGGAGTTGAAATTAGTCCACAGGGTGGACTTTGAACCAGATTCTGGAATGAATCGGTGGAGTTAGTGATCTGGAATCTGTCTGGTACCAAGCGACAAAACCCAGCCGAGAACCACTTCAACCCGTCGCCGGTTAGTGAGAGATCGCCGCCCTAGCTAACCCCATCGGTTTGGGGAAGTAAGGACACAACGACTGTAGATGATAGATGATGATGCTCCCATTATGAGTCCGTTGGTGAGAGAACCCACCTTCGAGTGATGATAGATGATGATGCTACCGTATGGAGTCCAGATCCCATTTGGCTAAGATGAGTTAGATTTCCGACCCACGACTAAGATGAGTTAGATTTCTGACCCACCTTCGTGAGTGATGATGCTACCGCTGTGAGATTGGAGACCCACGGCTGGATTGTTCTTACAGAGCATAAATTACCTCTGTAATTTGTAGAATCGGAGGTTGATTTCCAAGGGGAGTGCATTCTCTCTCTAGGTTTAGAGAGAGAAGCTCTCAACCCTTGCATTTTCCCTACCTAATGTTACAGTAACTATGGTAATTTTGAAACATGTGATTCCATGTTTGCTTAAATTTGCCTAGTTATATAATGTAGTTAATCTTTTTTGGGTTAGATTGGTAGTTGATACCATAGCCCAATCAGTCCTTTTCATTGTAGCCTTGGCTTAGGTCAATGTAGCCACTTGGCTTAGATTAATTTTCTCAATCTTTGTTTTATTTCTTTTCTTTTCCTCCTGGGGTATGTCCCGTGTAGGCTATACATTCGCTTAGCCTCTTTTTTTTTTATTTCAAGCTAAATTACCCCAAAAAAAAAAGAACAGAGATCTAACTTATTCAGGCAGAGTGCAGTTGATTAAGAATGTACTTTTCTCCATGAAAACCTATGGTTCTCTTTATTTATCATCCCCAAAAAGGTGATTAAAGAGGTAGAGTCTATACTTAGGGCTTTTCTTTGGTCTGGTCCAGACCTTAGGAGAGCTGGTGCTAAAGTCTCTTGGGAGCACTTGTGCTCTCCTAAGCAGGATGGAGGTCTTGGATTCAAATCCATGCAAGTTTGGAACAAGGCTGCCACTGCCAAGCACATCTGGTTCCTGATTTTTGGGGGAGAGCAATCCATGTGGTGTCAATGGGTTAAATCATATTTAATAAAAGGGAGGAATTTTTGGAATCTTAAAATCCTTGGGGATTGCACATGGGTATGGAGGAAATTATTGATCTTAAGACCTTTGGTGCAACCATATTTTCTTAGTGTACTAGGTGATGGCCAATCCACTTCCTTGTGGTATGATAATTGGCATTCATTTGGTCCTCTAATTGCAAAATTTGGTCCCAGAATTGCCTTTGATTCTGGTATTTCTAAGGATGCTACTGTGTCTCACATTTTACAAAACTCAAGCTGGGTTTTTCCTATCACACAAACCCTTGAGCTCAATGAGGTAAGAAGAACCTTACCACCTCTTATCCCCTCCAAATTGGAGGAGGCAGACTACATTAGATGGACTCTCACTTCTAATGGTCAGTTCTCAATTGCATCACTGTGGGATAAATTGAGAACACCCTTCCCAACAGTTGTGTGGCACAAATTGATGTTGTTTTTTTTTTTTTTTTTTGGGTAAATCAGCTTGAAATTAAAAGAGGTTAACCGAATGTGCAGCCTACAAGGGGCATACCCCAGGAGGAAAAGAAAACAAAACAAGAAGATTAAGAAAAATGCGTTAACCATGCACAACCCGCATGGAGAGTAGGATAGTAGAAGGATAGTACTATGGGGTATGATATGAAGTGGTACGAGCGTAAATTACATGATATGAACTGAAATTGAACTACCACCTGGCACAACCCTCCAGGCTAGGAAGTAAAGTACATAGTCACGGCCAGAGATGACCACATGATAACCAACACTGAGGAGAACGGCAGCAAAGCAACACGGCTTCAAAGCAAGCTGAACGGCTACTACAAAGGAACATGGCACCAAGAGAGGCTCAAACCAGAGATGACGGCATCCGACAAGGCTACCCTGCCAAGCACCCTGCACACCACGCCCAATCCTTCCGGCCCACTACTCCCTCATCCAAACCTAAGGTTCGCCCGAACCACCTGATGTCAACCAATAACCAACTACCACCTCCTCCAAAGTTGGGATAAGCAAACCAAGAACCTACTACACCCTCAGACCCAGAGAGCATGCAAAGTACCCACTCAAAGAGATCAGCTACTACATAGGGACAAGGAACCGAGAAGAGGCTCGAACCGGAGATGTCTGCATCCGACAGGGCTACCCTGCCAAGTATCCTGCACACCACGCTCATCCATCCAGACTACTACACCCTCAACCTAATCCCCTAGGCTCGCTAACGACTAACAGCGGGACAGAAAGATGAACCACACGAAGTGGCCACACGAACCGTAGGAGGGCCAAGCTGCATCTTTCGATCAGCGCCAAACCGCCAATCTAGTCAAAAAACAACATGCAAAGATGTCCCTTTCAATCAGTGAACGACCACCAATCTAATCATGGACAGCCCCGGCAGCTACCTCGCTCAACCAGAATCCACACCAATCTAATCAGTGGCAGCCGCAAGGCAACCCCTTTCAATCAACACAAACTCTAATCTAATCATTGATAGCTACACCCAACCATACTACGCACAACTACCGGGCTAAGAAGCAAAGGATCTAGGAATATAACGCGGCTCGACAGAGAGCCCAAACACTCGATCTCAGTCCAACAGGTGACTGCCCGTCGAGGTTCACAGAAAATCACATTAAACTGGCCCTAATGTCCAGCAACAAGTATTGAATGGATTGGTGGACTGCTACCAGCCAGCCCGTGAGCAATTTTTGAGCTCGACAGCTCAATTTTTTTAAAAACCCAAACTCAATTTTTTGATCCAACTGAAAGGTGTCCAATTGGAACAACCACAACCGCTGCAAATCAAAGGATGAAATCAGGACTTCACCTTAACTCCATCGGCAACAATTGGAGTGAATTCCGGTCGGACATGACTGAAGCTACCTCCGGCGGAATGATGTCAGTGTGGACTGAACTGAACCCACCGGCTGAAGCCATGGAAGTTGAAGCTATAGCTTCGTGCCAACCTTCTGCCCCCATCCTCGGAGCTTGGGATAATGGTAAAGGGTGAGCCGAGTAGAGCATGGGTACCTCTGCCTCAGTCTCTATGTTGATTTCCGTGGATTTGGATTTGGTAACGGGTCCGAGAATCGGATCCATGGTGTTAACAAGGGCCGGCCCGGATAGAAAAGGGACATCACCATGGCCGGAAGCTCAGTGAAGCCCAACTCCGAAGCCGCCGTCGCCGGTGGGAGAGCTGACCCTGTACGGCCAGATATGCAGTCGCCATAAATGGTTCTTCTTTGAACCAGATCTATTGGGTTTCTCCGAAACCCAGTCGCCCAGTTTGCAGTTAGGTCCACCTCAGGTTACTCCGGCCCAGCGATGAAGGACCCAACACAGCACATCTTCCGTGACTGGGTTTGGTCGAACAAATCTTCACTTCTGATCGGTTCTTGCGGTTGACCCTCAACCATAACAGACACGGCCCACCGGGGTCTTGATGTTGTTCCCAGCCCATATTCCAAAATGTAGCTTTATCACCTGGCTAGCTATCCAGACTAGGCTATCCACTGCCGATAGGCTGGTGCTGTTTGGCATGAACGTTTCCCCTCAGTGTAGTTTTTGTCAAGGAAGTGAGAATCATGACCACCTTTTCTTTAATTGTGCATTCTCGCAGCAGGTGTGGAACACCATCTTTCAAAAATTAGGTTCACTTGGCACTTTAGAACTTGACCTGAATGGGTCACCTTCCTCTCCAATTTAAAAGGCAAATCTTTTCAAACTGTTATTGCAAAGTTGGTCTTTACAACTACTGTTTATCATATTTGGATTGAGAGGAATGTGAGGAAGTTTCAAGGTACATCTTCCTCTTGGGAGGTAGTTGCTCACAAAATTTATTCCATGGTGAGGTTACGACTGTTATCTTTACCAGCCCTACCTCCATTTCGAGCAGGGTGGGTTGCACATGAATGGAATATTGGTGTTACTTAATTCTCTTTTGATTGCTACCATAGTTTTTTTTTTTGGGGTAAATCAGCTTGAAATAAAAAAAGGGGGGGGCTAACCGAATATACAGCCTACAAGGGGCATACCCCAGGAGGAAAGAAAAGAAAAGAAAAGAAAAGAATAAAAACAGGAGTGCGCCTACGCCAAACGGCTACATAGGACTAGAAGTAAATAGAACGTCTGTTTCGTACCCATCTAAAAGAGGGATACGAAACAGAACACAAAATGCTACTGAACTAGTAAATTTCATGCTGCTAAAATACTTGACAAAACACTATGGAACACCATAGGATCAGAACTGGACTGGGCTTGAACTTGGACAAAATCTGAACTTGGACAAAATGCAGGTCTTGAACAGGTTCAGAACTGGACTGGGCTTGAACTTGGACAGAATCATCAACTGCTACTTGATTTGCAATCATAGCTTGCAGCCACATGGTGTTCCAGGACCAATAACAGGATCAATAAGATAGGTATAACAGGAGCAATAACTTGACTTGAACAGCTATAACAGCCTGGTGTACCACAGAGAAGCTTGCCACAAGTGAAAGTGAACCACAGTGTGTGTAGTGCATTATTGAAGAGCTGCATTGTTCCAAGTTCACCTGGTTTCCAAGTTCTGATATGCCTGCATTGAGTAACTGCCACAAGTGAACTTGCAAGCATAACAAACCAACTTGCAGGCACTAGAAGCAATAGGCTGCTGCTGTCCAAAAGTGTTAGCAGCAGCAGACAGCAGCTTCACATGTTGTGTGTTAGCTGCTAGCTGGGAAGATGAGCAGCAGGGATCCAAACTTCTGAACCTCCCAAAACCATGCACAGACAATACAATACAAACAAAATGCAAAATGCAGAGGACATCCCCCTCTGCGAAGGGAGATCCCACGACAGCCCCTGATGGTTAGGCAAAACAACAAAAGAGGACGAATAAAAGGAAGCAATTGCAGTATAACAACCAACTACTGAATCTGCATCTCAAAGCATCAGACATCAGTGAGAGCAACAAAAAAATGCAGAAACCACTGAGAGCAACTTCACAAAGGCAACCAAATGCAGTACACTAACTACTGAACAAGGCAACAGTCAACTATCTACTGAACCATCAGTCACTAAGATAGCAGTAAAGATCTCATAACATCAGCCTGCTTGGGATCAGCTCGCTCAACACAGCAGCAACACAGCAGAAATGCATACCCCAGCAGAACAGAACAGTTAGACTCAGAGCAACATACTGGACATCTGAACTAGCTGAAACCTGCTAGACTCAGAGCTGGACACAGCAGTTACGCAGAAAGTAATCCCTATCATAGTACAGCCAAAACAGAAAGAGGAACTGGACATCTATACAGCATGATCTGTACTATAGCAGAAATCTGGTAATAACAAGTAAAGTAACTCCCACTCTCCAAACAATACCAAAACAGGGAAACCATGTACTCCCTCAACTAAACCTCACATAATGCCCCCGCTAAATATTACCTCCTCTCACAATGACGGATGGGGCTAGAGCACTCATCTCACAAGGATTGCCCTCAATATGGTAGGAACGCTCAATGCAATGGAATACCAAGATACCTAAACGAGGTAAGGTAACTACCTGAGTACTTAGCAGTAATAGACGGCCAATCACTGCTGTGGATTGAATTCAGCCTTCCTGAGTAACCTTGAGCAGAAGTTGCTGATCCCCTGTAGAGGTATTAGCATCTGAAACAGTCAACTGATCACTTAGAGACAGCATCTATCAAAATAATTTAACTCACAATATTGTTCCACTCATTTACAATCAACTCGGCTTGTGAATGAGGGAAGATAGAAAGTGATAAAAGCCTTGCTCTCACCATGTTGCAAATTTTTTGAACAATTATCTCCCAAGCACATGATTGATTCTGAAATTTCCTCAAATTCCTTTCAATCCAAATATGGTAGACAGTTACTGTAAATCCCAATCTAGTGATTACACTTTTGAGAGTTTTGCCCTTAAAACTTGATAACAAAGTTACCCAGTCTGCCCAAGGTCTAGCAGGCCATGTAACATGGAGTTTGGCCTGAATGGTATCCCACACCTGATTAGCGAAAGGGCAATTAAAAAAGAGATGGTCGTGGCTTTCACTCCCTTGGCACAAACCACAAAGGGGGGAAACATTCAGACCAAATGACACGAGTCTATCGGCAGTGGCTAGCCTATTTTGAATGGCAAGCCATGTGACAAAGCCTGCATTTTGGTACATGCGCTGAAAACCACACTACCTTATGCCACAAGGCCTTAGGAAAGGGAGTTCTCAATTTGTCCCATAGGGAGGAGATTGTGAATTGCCCATTGGAAGCAAGAGTCCACCTTATTTGATCTGCCTCATTCAACCTGGACTGAACCAGAGGTGGCATAGTGTTTCTGACCTCGTTTAGCTCAAATGTTTGGGTGATGGGGAACATCCAATTTGAACCATCTATTATGTGAGATACAGGGGCATCACGCTAGATGCCAGAGTCATATACAATCCTGGGTCCAAATCGGTCCACTAAGGGACCGAGAGGATGCCAATTATCATTCCACAGGGATGTTGAATTTCCATTACCTAGTCTACAAAGAACATGTGGTTTAACCAAGGGCCTGATATTCAAAAGCTTTCTCCACCCCCACGTACAATCACTAGGTATTTTAAGATGCCAGAAACTCCTACCTTTTATTAAGTACGATTTGACCCATTGACACCACATGGATTGTTCACCCCCAGAGATTAGATACCAAATATGTTTTGCAATGGCAGCCTTGTTCCAAATTTGCAAAGACTTAAAACCAAGACCCCCCTCCTCTTTAGGGGAGCACAGATGCTCCCAAGAGACTTTCGCCCCCGTTTTCTTTAGATCAGGGCCAGACCAAAGAAAAGCCCTAAGAATTGACTCAATTTCCTTGATTACCTTCTTTGGCAGGATAAACAAGGAAGACCAATAAGTTTGAATGGAGAAGAGCACATTCTTAATAAGCTGAACCCTGCCAGCATAGGTGAGGTCTCTATTGGTCCACGTCTTAGTCCTAGCAATAATGCTCTCCACTAAACGTTGACAATCCGAAGCCTTAAGCTTAGTGGAGAGGAGGGAACACCCAAATATCTTACAGGAAGGGAGCCTTCCTGGAAACCTAGAACCTCCATAATGGCAATTCTAGTGGTATTGTTAACCCCAGAGAAATATATGTTACTTTTCTCGGGGCTAGGAGAGAGGCCAGACAAAGCTCGGAACTCAGTGAGAGCCTCCTGAATAAGGGTGACGGAAGACAATTCACCCTTACAAAAAATCATAAGGTCGTCGGCAAAACAGAGGTTGATAATCTTAGTCTTCCCACATCTCCAATGGAAATGAAAGTCAGGCAACACGGATTTCTCTCTAAGTAGACAGGTGAGAACCTCCATAACAATGACAAAGAGGTACGATGACAAAGGGTCACCTTGTCGAAGCCCTTTTCGCCCTAAAATGTAACCAGTGGTCTCCCCATTTAAGTTAAAGGTGTAGTTAGCAGTAGTAACACATGCTTGAAGCCATTTGATCATCGTAGGGTGGAAATTCATGGAGTACAGGATATCCCAGAGAAATTCCCACCTTACATTATCATAGGCCTTCCTAATGTCCACTTTCATTGCACATCTTGGGGATGAGGATGATTTATGATACCCTCGCATAAGTTCCTGAGTGAGGAAAATGTTGTCAGCAATCCTTCTCCCTTTAACAAATCCCGATTGAGCAGGATCAATTAAACCAGGGAGGGCATTCTGGAGTCTTTTGGCAAGTATTTTAGCAATGCATTTGTAAATGGTATTACAACATGATATAGGTCTAAAATCCCCAACTTTGGACGGGTTAGGGATCTTTGGAACAAGAGCACTACCATAGTTGCTTTTATTGGTTGTTGTCTGTTAGATTATGGGTCTATTTGTATCTAGTATAATTATGTGTCTTATCATGTAATTAGTTTAAGTGTTTAGGACCGTAGAGCAATTATTGTTCACCTTGTATATATATTTTACGTTTGAATGAAATCAACCCTAATGGGATTTTCCAATTACGTTACCTCTCTAAAATCAAACATGGTATCAGAGCTAGAGTTTCGGAGGCTTTTCCCCTTTGTCTGTGCCATAGTTGCACTTTCTTTCATTGTGATCCGTGTGTCCGGATCCTTTGTTTACCTCTCCACGTGCGAGTCAGGGGTCGCACGTGCGGGGGAGTGTTGGGATTTGTCCCACATCGGTTAATTATCTCCTCCAAAACTAGTATATGAGCCTGGGCGGCCTCTCCACTCTTTGCCAATTGGTTTGAAGTTGGATGCTTTAACATGGTATCAGAGCACGTCGATCTCCTTGGGCATCCATGTTCTGATGATATCGTTCCAGAACAGTGGATTTAAAGGCCTAGGTTTCGCTGCCATCTCCCGATAGCCATCATCAACAGTCTTCAGATCTCAGCCGAAGACCACCCAGACACCGACGAGTCTCGTCGGCCCTCCGTGGACCATTCCGACTATCACCCAGTCCTCGTCGACTACTCTCAGGCGCCAACGAGTCTTGTCGGCCCTCCGTGGATCATTCCGACGCCGTACAAGTCTGACCCAGATCTTCGTTGCACTCGTCGGCATCAAACGACCTCGACCCACACAGATCCAGTCCTCCTCTACCCTCGTCAGCCACCGCTGGTCCTTTTTCTGATCTCCGACGACCATCTTTGCAGGTTTTTCCGGCCACCGCTGGTCCTTTTCTGACCTCCGGCGACCTCTGTTTGTCTCTCCTCCGCACTCGCCAGCCATCATCGGTCACCTTTTGACCTCCGGCGAGGGCTGGTTGTCATCGTTTGGACTGGGTCAGTTTGTTTTATATCGGTATTGTGAGGTATATGGTACTGTTTGAAGTATTTGGTACTGTTGAAGTTATTGGAGACTGTTTTTTAATTTGCCATTAACTCGGGGTAAAATGTCAGAGGATAAACAAAAGACTTCCGCTAGTATAAATAATGATTTGATTCGTGTAGGGACTATGGATAACTATTCATTAGATATTTGCCATATTAAGTTGGATGGTACCAACTATTTGATTTGGTCTCGGACTTTTACTTTGGCTATTGAGGCCAAAGGAATGTCAGAGTTTATTGAGGGCCCTGTTACTCCACCTGTTGAGGCAGTTGAACTGAAGAAGTTCAAATCTCAGAAATCATTAGTCATGACTTGGTTGTTTAATTCTATGAGAGCTGATATTCGTCATACTTTCCTGCTCCTTGATACTCCACATCAGATTTGGACTACTGCAGCCCAAACCTATTCTCAGCAGGGTAATGATGCACAGTGTTTTGAGTTGCGGAAGAGACTTCGTACTATGGATCAACACAATCGATCTGTTGCTATTTACTTTGCTGATCTCAGTGGGGCCTGGCAAGAATTTGATTATATTATCAGGGGTTTCAGGCAGTTTGTCCCGTTGATGCTGCTGCTTGGTTAAAACGAATAGAGAAAGAGCGTGTGTATGACTTTCTTGCTGGTCTTGATATGGAGTATGATCCAATCAGAGTGTAGGTGTTGGGTCGTGTTCCGTTTCCATCTTTGGGAGAGGCCTATGCCATTGTTCAGCAGGAGGAGAGCAGAAGGGGTGCTATGTTGCAAGCTCCTACTTCTGATCGTTCTGCCTTGGTTGCTACTCCGCAAGGACAGTTTGGGTCTGGCAGTGGAAAGTCTCAGCCTGGTACTAGCAGTGGGACTATAAACCGTATGTTACTCCAGTGTGATCATTGCCACAACATTGGACATACCAAGGATTTCTGTTGGAAGTTACATGGTCGTCCTTCTCGTGGGCGCGGCAGTGGACGTGGAGGTCGAGGTCGTGGTCCCGGGCGTTCTCAGGCCCAGGCACATATTTCAGAGTTTTCTACCTTGTCCGATTCTGGGTCCAGTACAGGAGTTCAGTCACTTTCCAATTCTACTGGTGGTTTCTCTCAGGTGGAGATGCAAGTTCTCAGGCGTCTTATGGCTCGGGCTGATTCTTCCTCTACCATAGCTCCTACTTCCACAGCAGCTCCTACTGCATCCTATTTTGCTCATTCAGGTATTCCAGCTAGTGCATTTATTGCCTCCTCTGGTATCCCTTGGATTATTGATTCTGGTGCTTCAGATCATATGACAGGTTGTTCCTCTGTTTTTGATTCCTATTCTACTTGTTCTGGTAAGGATAAGGTGCGAATTGCCGATGGGTCATTCTCTGCTATTTCAGGGAAAGGTTCCGTTCGCTATTCTCCCTCTATCTCTCTCTCTTCAGTTCTCCATATTCCAAACTTTGCCACTAACCTTCTTTCAGTGAGTAGTTTTACCCATTCTGCAAATTGTTCTGTGACATTTTTTCCTACTCACTGTGTCTTTCAGGAACTGAAAACGGGGAAGGTGATTGGCAGTGGTAAAGCACATGGTGGTATCTATTATCTGGAGCATGCACCTCATACATCACATGGTGGTATCTATTATCTGGAGCATGCACCTCATACATCGCAGTCATCTTTATCATGTGGACAAGCTCTACATGCAGATATGAGTTCTACTCTTTCTTTGTTACATCGGTGGCACCGTAGATTGGGTCATCCATCTTTTGGGATATTGGAGAAACTTTTTCCTACTTTAGTTAAACATTGTCATAGGGATCAATTTTTTTGTGAAGCTTGTGAGTTTGGAAAACATAAACGCTCTTTTTATGCACCTATTAATAAACGAAGTGATTCTCCATTTATGGTTATCCATTCTGATGTTTGGGGTCCTTCTCCTATCACTTCTTTAAAGGGCTATAGATGGTTTGTTACTTTTATTGATTGTTATTCTCGTGCCACATGGGTGTACTTACTCAAGTCAAAAAATGAAGTATTTTCCTGTTTCAAATCTTTTCATAAGATGGTGTGCACTCAGTTTGATACACATATTAAAATTCTTCGGAGTGATAATGGGACTGAGTATATTGATAAGATTTTTCGAACATATCTAGCTGATAATGGTATTATTTTTCAGACGACTTGCGTTGACACTCCACAACAAAATGGAGTTGCTGAACGAAAAAATCGTCATCTTGCTGAGGTTGCTCGCTCCCTTTTGTTCACTATGAATGTTCCCAAATACTTATGGGGAGAAGCTATTTTAACTGCCACGTATCTTATCAACCGTATGCCATCCAGTGTCCTCAATTTTAAAACACCCATTGAGTGTCTGCCAAGCAGTTATAAAGTTACGACTCTTCCACCTAGGGTGTTTGGTTGTGTGTGTTTTGTTCATGCTCCCAAACCTTCTGGGGGCAAGTTGGGACATAAAGCCCATAAGTGTATTTTTGTTGGGTACTCTCCTACCCAAAAAGGCTATAAGTGCTATGACCCTTATTCTAGGAAGATGTTTGTCTCTATGGATGTTACCTTTTGGGAAACAGAGTTTTTTTATTCTCCCTCCAAACCATCTCTTCAGGGGGAGCATCACCAGGAGGAAGAGATGTTTACCTTTTCTAATCATAGTGAGGGGGAGCAATTATTCTATGATCATAGTGAGGGGGAGAAGGAGAACACTGGAGAGAAACTAGTATCTGTTGAGGGGGAAACACATGATATTGGTGGTGACATTGAGGAACAACTACCTGCACGACTGCAGGGAGCTAACTTACAGAGGTATGCTAGATGTAGAAAGTCTTCATGTGCGTTACCACCTTGTCAATCACAATCACCCACTCCAGTTCCAGATTCCTCACTGACTCTTCTGGTAATGATTCTTCTCTTATTGAACCTCCTCCTATGGATCCTAACAATCTTCCTATTGCTATTCGAAAAGGTGTTAGATCTTGCACTCAACATCCTATCTCACAGTTTGTTTCTTATGACCGTTTGTCTCCTTCGTACTATGCATTTGTCTCTTCTCTTTCCTCTATATCTATTCCACAGAATTGGCAGGATGCATTCAGAATACCTAAGTGGAAAGAAGCTATGGTGGAAGAGATGACAGCCTTGAAAAAGAATGGCACCTGGGATCTAGTGTCACTTCCAGAAGGGAAGAAGCCAGTGGGCTGTAAGTGGGTGTTCACTGTTAAGCAAAAGGCTGATGGTACAGTTGAGAGATACAAGGCAAGGCTTGTTGCCAGAGGTTTTACTCAAACTTATGGTATTGACTATGAAGAGACGTTTGCTCCGGTAGCAAAGATGAATTCGGTGCGAGCTCTCCTCTCGTGTGCTGCCCACTTGAATTGGCCTCTTCAACAGTTTGACGTGAAAAATGCATTCCTCCATGGTGATTTGGAGGAGGAAGTTTATATGGATATTCCACCGGGTTTCTCTTCTCCTGCAAGTAAGGGAAAAGTGTGTAGATTGAAGAAGGCACTTTATGGGCTGAAGCAGTCCCCTAGAGCCTGGTTTGGCAGGTTTTCTAAGGCTATGTTGAGTTTTGGTTACAAGCAGAGTCATGCAGATCATACGATGTTCACCCGGCAAAGTAATGGTAAGATTGCTGTCCTTATTGTTTATGTTGATGACATAATAATGACAGGCAATGATGTGAGTGAGATTCATAATCTTAAGTCTCGTTTAGCTCAAGAGTTCGAGATTAAGGATTTGGGATCATTGAGATATTTTCTTGGAATGGAAGTAGCGAGGTCTGATAGAGGTATTTTTATTTCCCAACGCAAGTATATACTTGATCTTTTGGAAGAAACAGGTATGTTGGGTAGTAAACCTGCAGATTCCCCTATTGAGGCGAATCATCATCTTAGTGGAGATATGGGGGAGCGTACTGATAAGGAGAGGTATCAACGACTTGTGGGTCGACTAATATACTTGGCCCACACCAGACCAGATGTTACTTATGCAGTAGGTGTTGTTAGTCAGTTTATGCATGATCCTCGTACTTCACATCTAGATGCAGTTTATCGTATTCTGAGGTATCTGAAATCAGCTCCAGGAAAAGGAATTTTGTTCTCTAATCATGGCCATTTGCGATTGGAGGCATTCACTGATGCTGACTGGGCTGGTTCTGTGGATGATAGGCGGTCTACTTCTGGTTATTGTACTTTTCTTGGGGGTAAACTGATTACCTGGCGAAGTAAGAAGCAATCGGTAGTCGCCAGGTCTAGCGCAGAAGCTGAATATAGAGCTATGGCTCATGGTGTTTGCGAGCTCTTGTGGCTCCAAACTTTGTTACGTGATTTGGGGTTTGCTGACAGTGTTCCGATGAAACTCTATTGCGACAATAAAGCTGCCATCAACATTGCTCATAATCCCGTTCAACATGACAGAACGAAGCACGTAGAGATTGATCGGCACTTCATCAAGGAAAAGTTGAACGGGGGTTTGATATGTATGCCGTTTGTGAGATCTGGAGATCAGTTAGCTGATATATTCACAAAAGGGCTGGGTAGCAAGAGTTTTCATCCTATTGTATTCAAGTTGGGCTTGATTGATATCTTTGCACCAACTTGAGGGGGAGTGTTAGATTATGGGTCTATTTGTATCTAGTATAATTATGTGTCTTATCATGTAATTAGTTTAAGTGTTTAGGACCGTAGAGCAATTATTGTTCACCTTGTATATATATTTTACGTTTGAATGAAATCAACCCTAATGGGATTTTCCAATTACGTTACCTCTCTAAAATCAAACATTGTCAAATACAACTTTTCTGGTTGGCTTGAACAAGGACAAGCCTAGTTCAACATGCTCAGGTAATACGGCTGGGGAGCTTCTCTCTCTAACCTAGAGAGAGAAAGCTCCCCCGGTCCAGATCCAACCGGTCGCCGGTCTCCACCTCCGGCCAGCAGCAACATCAACAGCAAGGACGGCAAGGGAGCAACCCTTCTTAGGGCCTGCTCTCCTCCATCACCTCCAACCTCCAACCGGCCACCTCTATCTCTCCATCGGGCAGCCATAGCTGGCCTTCTCCGGCCCAGGCTCCCTCCGGCCATGGCAGTCACCTTCTGGGCAAGGGATACTCTCTCCTTAGAGAGGCTCTCCTCCACCGCCTTCACAAGCGGCAACCTTGGGCCTGCAACAACTTCTTAGGCCAGATCTGGTTCGGCCATCACTGGGCAGCCACGGCCTGGTCTAGCTCTTGACAGGTCTAGCCCCAATAGATCCTCACTCGACCCAAGCTCCACAGCCGTGGGCCTCGCCTCCAACCTCAACCCCGCCGTGCACCGGCGGGTACCTTCATTGGGATCTGCACCGGGCAGATCTGAAAGTTCAACGGCCATTACTGGCCAATCAAGCTCCACCTGGTCCGACCTCCGTCTGGACCGGTCAAACAACAACCACCGTGGCTTTGAGTTTGGAATCATGGGTCAAAACTTCATGGGTTACCTTCTGTACCAGGCCTCGCCGGAGATGATGACCTTTGCTGCTTCAATGAGTGCTCGAACAGTGGCACGGCAGCAGGGCGAACTCACCACTGAGATCTACATGTACGGAGACCCAGCAAGGCCAAACCCCCGAACCTGAACAGCAAAGCCATGGCTGCCGATCGTTTTCCTTCAGGCGGCCGGTCAACGCCCAGATCTGGGCAAGCTCACATCTCCGACAAGCTCGGCCACATCCAGGTACGGTCACATTTAGGCCACCGTGGCTCACTGTGGCCGCCAGTCAAGGCCGTCATTCAAGGCCCTCTCCGGCCTGCTGCTTGGGCCATCAGCCCGGGCAATCCCAGTCGTGGGGCTCATCAGCCCGGGCAACCCAGCCAGCACGGGCAGCAGCAGCAGGAGGCGTCAGCCCAGCCCGGGCACCTGGCCCGGTGTTCATCTCCAGTCAGCCACCGTGGGGCCCAGCCACCGTGGGGCGGCCAGCCACAGCTAGCCTGGCGAGGCCAGCCTAGCTCCCCACCAGCTTCCTTCCAGCCAGCCCGGGCAAGCCACCCGTGCGTGGCTCGGGGGGGGGGGGGGGCAGTAGCAGCCAGTGATTGTTTTGCTCGGGCAGAGGCTAGGCAGCAGCTTCAGCCCGGGCGATTCGAGACAACCCTCATCCAGCCGCTGGGAAGGCCATCCGCAGCTAGCCCGGGCAAGCAGCCAGCCCGGGCCAAGCAGCAGGCGGAAGCAGCAGCCGGCTGCGGGCAGAAGTAGAAGCAGGCAGCAGCCACCCGATGGCAGGCCAGCCCGGGCAGGTAAGTTGGCTGGGTGGCTCGGGCAGTGGGGAAGTTTAATTTATGTCAGGCAATGTACTTTTTTGCACTTATATTGTTGCTGGACTTTGGGCCAGTTCTCTGTTAGTTTTTGCATCCCCCGATAGGCGGTCATCTGTTGGACTGAAATCGGGGGTCGGGCTCTTCGTCGAGCCCTCCATATCCTTTGAGCCGGCACTTTTAGCTCTGAGGACCTGCGTAGTATTCTTGTGGTCGTGACTATTATTGATTAGATTGGATTCTCCTAGTTAAGGGGCAGTCTCGCAGTAGCAGCAGCTGTGGGTGCCGATGATTAGATTATGGATGAGTCTGATTGAGCAAGGTAGTTGCCGGAGCTGTCATTGACTAGATTGGTGGATTCTCACTGATCGAAAGGGGTAGCTTCGTAGTCTGTTTCTGATTAGATTTAGTGGTTCACGGATCGAAAGGAGCAGCTTGGTCCACTTGAGGTTTGGGGGGCTACTTTTCGTGGTCCCTCTTCCTGTTCCGCTTATAGTCGTTAGCGAGCCTAGGGTATTTGGGTGAGAAAGTAGTAGTCTGGATGGAATGGGCGTGGTGTGTAGGGTACTTAGCAGGGGTAGCCTTGTCGGATGCCGACATCTCCGGTTCGAACCTCTCTCGGTCCGAGTCCCTCTGTAGTAGTTGACTTCTTTTGAGTGGGTACTATGCTATCTTCGGAATGATGGGCGTCTCGGTTCTTGGGTTTCTTTTCCCAGCCTAGGAGGAGGAGGATCTCTCCTCAGCGCTGGTTATCATGTGGTCACCGTTGACCCAGACTATCTACCGTATTTACTTTATTTCCTAGCCTGGCGGGTTGTGCCAGGTAGTAGTTCAAATTTCAAATTTCGAATTTCACATTTTACAGTACGCATAGCATGTTGTTATGCATTTACTCTATCTCACTCTCCATGCGGGTTGTGCATGGTTTACCGCACTTTTTTCACTCTTCTTTGTTTTTTCCTTTCTTTTCCTCCTGGGGTATGCCCCTTGTAGGCTGTACATTCGCTTAACCTTTTTTAATTTCAAGCTAAATTACCCAAAAAAAAAAAAAACTTTTCTGGTTGCACTTGTTTAGCATAGGGCTGTACTTATAGTATTACACTCATGGTGACACAAAACAAGGTGGGCAGGGTGGTCCCTTTCAGAGTTGGTTGAGCATGGGTTCTATGAAATTTATCAGGTATATATCTTATTATCTGGTGGAGTCTCTTGGTTACTCGGAGATAGCTCATCTAAGGTGGTTTTTGTGTTCAGCTTTTAGTACTTTTTTTTGGGGGTAATTTAGCTTGAAATTAAAAAAGGTTAATCGAATGTACAGCCTACAAGGGGCATACCCCAGGAGGAAAAGAAAGGAAAAAAAAAACAAGAATGATAAAATTACGGTAACCATGCACAACCCGCATGGAGAGTAAAATAAAGTGACATATGTGATACAAATGGATCTGAAAAGAACCATGAAATGTACTGAAATGAAATTGAGCTATTCCTGGCACAACCCGCCAGGCTAGGAAATAAGGTAATTGAAGTAGATAGTCATGGTCAACATGGACCACATGATAACCAGCGCTGAGGAGAGATCCTCCTCCTCCGAGGCTGGGCTAAGAAAACCAAGACCCGAGGCTTCCATCACCCCAAAGCAAGTATAATATCCGCTCAACAGAAGTCAACTACTACAGAGGAACTCGAACTGAGAGAGGCTCGACCAGGGGATGACGGCATCCGACAAGGCTACCCTGCTAAGTACCCTGCACACCACACCCATTCCACCCTGACTACTACAACCTCGCCCAAATCCCCTAGGCTCGCTAACGACTCAAAGCGGAACAGAAAGAAAGGCCACCAAAAGTAGCCACTCGAACCTCAAGTGGACCAAGCTGCTCTTTTCGATCAGTGCAAACCACCAAATCTAATCAGAAACAGACTGCAAAGCAACCCCTTTCGATCAGTGAGGATCCACCAATCTAGTCAATGACAGCTCCGGCAACTACCCTGGTCAATCAAACTCCAACCATAATCTAATCATCGGCTCCTGCAGCTGCTGCTACTGCAAGCTACCCCTAACTAGGAAGGAGTTCAATCTAATCAAAAATAGCTACGACCACATGAATACTACACTCAACCTTAGAGCAAAAAAAACTGGTTCTAGGGATATAAAAGGCTCGACCATAAGCCCGACCCCCGATTTCAGTCCAACAGATGACCGCCTATCGGGGGTTAATAACACCATCAGACTGGCCCGTTCGTCCAGCAACAGATTGGAATCCGTGCCACTTTTTTTTTTTTGAAAGAAATTTAGGCCCAACCTGCTAGCTGCTGATTGCCCGGGGCCAGGCGGGTTATGCACTGATTGCCCGGGCTGGCTAAATTGCTGGGCTGCTGGGCTGGAAACTCCTGGCCCGCAAGGGCTGCCCGAGCCACCGCCGGTGAGCCGTGGTACCTGAGCCACCAGTTGCGGTGGCCATTGATAAAGTTATGGCCAGGCCGTGCCACGGCGAGTCATGGCTGTTGATGCCCCGACTGACCTGCTGCTGCTGGCCGCTGCTTGGCCGGAAAGATGACCGGACAAGAGAGTTGCAGAGATCGTGCCGTAGAAGCTCGGAAGTGGAGGCCAGCTGTGGCTGGCCGGACCAGTGGCCGCCCGCTTTGGGTAGCCATGGCTACAAGATCTGAACGGAGCCGAGGGTTAGTGAACCCATGGAGCTCCGATCGGAGGATGATAGGAGGCCGGCCCGAGGGTTGCCGGTTGTTGAATGGCCGACGGAGAGAGGCGCCGGAACTGTTGAAGACCAGCGGCGGCCGGACCACGGCGACCCACAGTTGGGAGTCGATCCATGGCCGGCGGCCGCTGCTGCTGTTAATGGCGGCAGCCACCGGAGCTGCTGCCTCTGCTACTGCCGAAAATGGTGTTAGCTTCCAGATCTGGATAGGAGATAGTGGTAGATGGCCGGACCCGTGGGTAGCCGGTTGGTTATGGTACGGCGGTGGAGGAGAGCCCCTGTCGAGAGAGGGGTTCCCTTGCCTTTGATTGTGCAACTGCTGCTGGCCGGAGGATGCCCGGCCGCCGGCTGGATGGGGCCGAAGATGGCCACGCCGGCTGATTTGGCTGGGTCAGAGGGAGCTTTCTCTCTCTAGGTTAGAGAGAGAAGCTCCCCAGCCTCCTTTATCTGCCCAAGTTTAGCTTTTAGTACTTCTTTTATCAAGTATATATCTTATCCACAAAGCTATTCATTGTGTGTGCCAGCATATGTGTGTACCCATGAGGTGTGTGCTTGAGCCCTAATTTTCTTGTGAGAGGAGGTAATATCTTGTGGGAGTCATTTTGTGAGGGAGTTGAGATCCTCCCTATTGCTTCTAGTTTTTTTGGTGGTTTAGGCCTCAAGGGAGTAGTAGGTTTAACAGATAATGCAATAGGGTCATGAATCTGTGTAGATCAGAGGTGTTAGCTTTTGTGGTGCTGAGCTGCATTGGCATTGCATTGGTATCATTTCTCTGTTTGCTTCGTCTGCAAGTTATGCAGCAGTCTTGCTTTGATTTCCTTCGTTTGTAACTTTCCATTTTGTATTGTCCTATCCTTGGGGGGTTGTCCCTTGGAATGTTTATGCTTTTCTAGGGGGCATGTCCCTAGTTTTTTTTTTTTTGGGGGTAAATCAGCTTGAAATAAAAAGGGGGGCTAACCGAATATACAGCCTACAAAGGGTATACCCCAGGAGGAAAAGAAAAGAAAAGAAAATAAAATAAAACAAGAGAGCGCCTACGCCAAACGGCTACATAGGACTAGAAGTAAATAGAACGTCTGTTTCGTACCCATCTAAAAGAGGGATACGAAACAGAACACATAGTGCAACTTGCAAAATAAAGGAGCTAACATGACAAAAGATGAAACTAAATTACATGCTACTGAACTACTAAATTTCATGCTACTAAATTACATGCTACGGGTTCTAATACGGTGTCATAGATAGAGTCCAAGGAATGGGTTAGGCGATTTGGGTTCTGTTCATCATGGGGGACGGTACAATCTCCATGGAAGATGGACTTGGAATCAAAGCTATTGATTCTAATGAACTACGAAGGAAGATCCGTGGTCCAACTCCCACTCATCAAAATCTCGGCAACTCCAAATCCATTTCACTCGTGTCCACGGTTGTTGATGTCGCTGTAACTCCACCCCAAATCCTACCCACGAATTTTGATTCCAAACTAAACTACTCCTCTGAGTTTCCACTCATCCCGCAGTCCTCTGAGCATTCCCAATCCCTCCAAACACATCCGAATCAGTCGGACCTGCAAACCCTTGAAGCTACTGTTCGAAGCACTGTTCATTCGGCATCTCCAGTCGAGTTTGGGGAGGTCAACCCTAACTCGATCAACAAATCTAGGGCTCACAGTCCCAGGTACAACCAGCCGAGACAAGTTCATCAGCTACAACAGGCGCCTCGGAAGGAGGGTTTGCGTTCGGATTCCGAAGCGCGAATGCTTGAAATCGTGGGTCATCTGGAGGATGAGCTCAACACTTCGGAAGATCTATTCGTTCTAGACGTAGTTACGGCCAAGTTACAAAGCATACAGCAGTCATGGAGACAAGCTGAGAAACAAGCTCCTCCAAACAAGAAGTCCAGCCCGTCTAGGAAGATTCAACAGGCGCTCTTTGAGGAGGGTCTGAAACTGGAAGCGGAGGAACAGGCTCGCAAACAACAGTACGAGGTACTGAATCCTGGAGTGGGAGTGACTCTCGTCCATGGGAGTACCTCTCAGACTCACCGTAGTCCAGCAAAGGTACAGAGCGTTCCTGTCCAACAACGAGGCGACCCTCTTCAACTGCAGCAGCGTAATCAGGTATCATCAGTTTCTGCACCTAAAACCCTAATAAATCCTAGAGGAATCCCATACCTGGAGGGGGATCCCAATATGGGATATGATGAAGTTGATACCAAACCTAGGCGGCCATGGACTTCCATGGGTCAGCCAAGTGGTAATCGAGTCTCTAATAAACCCCGTCAGGTTCTGAATGGCCCCAAACCCAAACCTAAAAACTGGGCAGCCTTACTACAATCGCAAAGTCCCTCTGTTGATGTAAAACTAGATTTTCATCCTGACTTATTTCGAGGGAAGGAAGCTCAGGTGGAAATTGATGTTGAGCTTACTGATATTGGGTTGTGGAACAAGTATTTAGTAGGTCATTTCCTAGATGGGAAAATGGCCAACCCTTTGGTTCTCTCTACTGCCAGGAACCAATGGAAAGAATTGTTTGTGGCTGTTAAACCGGATGTTGCAGGGTGTTACCTTTTCGAATTTAGAGATGAACAGGCTGAGCAACTTGTCTTGGATGGGGGCCCCTATTTTTTTTTTTTGGGTAAAATAGCATGAAATAGAAAAAAGGGTAACCGGATATACAGCCTACAAGGGGCATACCCCAGGAGGAAAGAAGAAAAGAAAACAAAAAAGATAAAGAAAATTGATAACGCCAAATGGCTACAAGGTATTGATGTGAAGCTATGTTTCCAATCCATCTAGAAGAGGGAAAGGAAACAAAGCCAAAAGAAGTGTTCCCCTTGACTAGCCTCAGAACTGACAACATAACTTCAGAACTGATAGAACATTACAGCATACCAACTGCTTGTTCAACTGAACTGAACATGTCTATACAAAAGATTACACTGAAAACAGATGATTACACTGAAAATAGAACACAGATTGGCACATTTGAATGGCACCATTCGATCTTCAGAACTTGAACTTGACTTAATTTCTTAACTTCAGAACTTGACTTGATTCAATTCTGCAGCCTCAGCTCCAGGCATATCAGAGCAAAACATAGCTCTTCAATCCATCAGCTTCCAATCTACAGCTCAAATTCTGCTAGCTCTCACATAGCACAAAGCAGTTCATAACAGCTCTTAACAGGGCTAGCTCATACTGCTTGGTTGACATCAGATTCTGAACCTTAGGTGACAACACAGGAATCCATGACAGTTAGTATACTTGAGTAATACTATTCAATACTGAAAACATATACAAAACTATACAGAGGACGTCCCCCTCTGTGAAGGGAGATCCCATTGACAGCCCCCGATGGTTAGGCATAACTGAAAACAAAACCTGCTACAGTTCAGAATATAACTGAACAGAACAGCCAAAACAGGTTCAGAACATTTTAAATACAGCTCATTCTCCATTACAACTTCTGAACAGTCAGAACAATAGAGTGCAGTTGTGTTTATGAGGTGTCCCCAATGTGTCCATGAACCATTTGTAGACTAACTGAATGGCAACTGCTGCCATCTGTCCAGATGCAACCCAATGACAGGAAAATTACAGTAATTAATACAAGGCATTTGCTGCACCAATGTTCCCACATGACAACATTCCAACACTGATGCAGAATATGACAACTGATGCACAATTGCAAAAACTATGCAGAGGACGTCCCCCTCCGCGAAGGGAGATCCCAATGACAGCCCCTATTGGTTAGGCTTACAGAAGTAAACACAAAAACATACAGATCAGATACATGCACATGTAAATCAGAAAAAGGACAGCTACTCTGAGTGCACTAGCAACAGTTAGTTACAGTGGATGATATGCTACCATAGTGCTATCACATTTCAGATGCAGTAACCAACTCTGAACCTACAGTCTACTGATGTAGTCTAATGAGAACATGCAGTCAGAACAGGCAGCTCCAGATGTTTAGAGCTAATTGAACCAGTCACAGTGACTGCTGGACCCTTCATTTCAGATCTAATGCAAACTTGTAGCAGAACAAAGCAGAACAGTTAAAGCAGCTGCTAAAGCAGAACTGACAACTTCCAACTGAACCATAATGCAGAGGAATTCCCCCTCTGCGAAGGGAGATCCCACGACAGCCCCTATGGTTAGGCAATCAAAACAGAAAGCATTGGACAGCAGAAAACAACTGAACCAAATGCAGAATTAATATCGAAATCAGCAAAACAGGAGGTAACAATACTATGCAGTTACAGCAGCAGGTATAAATCCTTAGCAGCAGCAACTTAATACATAAATGAACTCCACCTATCCAACTAACTACTGAACCATGGCTCACAATCAGTCTAAGCATGCAATAACAGAGCTTGGACAACCTCACACCTCATGTACTCACCCCTCATCTGCAAGTGCATGGAGGTTGCTCCTCACAAAAGATTAAACTATATACCTGCTACTTAGAAGTAATAGTAGTCAATTTCTGAATGGAAAGCCTTTGGTGAGTCCCTTTGACTAATTGAACTTTCCTGCCCTCAGGGACTATTCTGGACCAAGTTAGATCAAGGGGAAACCCCTTGAGATTTAACCTGCATGTGTTATCATGTGAGTATATGGGTAATTTCATTCTAACTTATTACTGAGAATGTTAATCATGAATATTCCACATAGATAATAATTGAGAAGGCCCCTTGAACTTAGACAATGACAACAACCTACACCTTACTTGTTTTCCAAATTGTCCATCTAAATAAGTCCACAGAACAAGACTTTGCTCCTGACTTCTGAAGGGAGAGCTTCTCTCTCTAGCCTAGAGAGAGAAAGCTCCCCCCCGGCCAGCAATAGGCGTACGGCAGCAGCAGCTGTGGCGGGCGTCTTTTCCGGCCGGTCAACCCCAACAGGGCAAGGGAGCCTCTCTCCTTAGAGAGGCTCTCCTCCACCGCCCAATCACAACCGGCAACCCCTTGGGTCCGGCCATGTATCACTCTCCAGCTACCTCTGGTCCGGCCACTCTATAGTCGCCGGCCAGCCCACAACTGATCTCCTCTGGTCCAGCAAACCACAGCCGGCCAGCATACCACAGCACGGAGGCCACTGTTTGAGATCTAGGCCGTGCAAGTCTGAACCACAACCAGGCTCCACCGGCCGGCCATCTCTGGTGTTCACAGCCAGGCTCCACCACCACCGTAGACATCTCAAGAGTTCGACAGCCGTGGGTCAACAGATCGGGCAGCCATGGCTTGGGAACGGCGCCGTACAGATCTGGCGGCCATGGCTTTTACCCCAGCCGTGGGTCAGCCCGTCGCCGGGCATCAATACCCGTGGCTCAGCCGCCGGCCATCATCTCCATGCCCAACCCGCCTCCGGTGGGCTAACAATCCAAGTCAGCCGTCGCCGGGCATCATCGCCTTGACCGCCGGCCTTGATCCACCGTGGCTCACCCGTCGGCCTCGGTGGCTGCCGCCGTAAAACAGCAGCAGCAGCCTGGTCCTTGGTCTTGCCAGATCTGGGCCGCTCTTAGGCCATCGGCCAGTCAACAGCCCGGGTTCAACTGGGCCAGCCAACATCCTGGCAGGCCAGCCAAGAGGCACAGCCTGCCTTTAGCCCGGGCAGCAAGCAGCAAGCACAGCCTGCCTGTGCACTTATTTGTTTATTGTCAATCTGTTTATTGTATGTTCGGCGACCCCAAATAGGCGGTCATCTGTTGGACTGAAATCGGGGGTTCGGCTCTTGGTCGAGCCTTTTATGTTTTCCGTAGTATGTATTGCGAGGACTTCGAGGGCCTCTACTTGTACCTTATACCGACGGTTGGTGTCGGGTATTTACTGCTATTGCCACGCCCGTGTCCAGGTTCCCAGTTGAACTTTCTATTCCTTGGGATAGTTTGTTCGGCGGGGGCAAGAACACGGGTAACCCATGTAGCCACTTGGCGCTCTTTAGATTTTTTCTTTGTCTTACCTGGGGTATGCCCCTTGTAGGCTGTACATTCGGTTAACCTCTTTTATATTTCAAGCTAACCGCCCTAGGGCTTTACCCAAAAAAAACCTACACCTTACTTCATTTGAAATTTTGTGAGCAACCACTCCAGGAGGGCAATTAAGATTCTGGAATTTCCTGTGATTCCTCTCAATCCATAATTGGTGCACATAGGTTGTAAAGACAAGTTTAGCAATTGTAATGGCCAGAGCCTTGCCTTGGATAGAGGACAGCCTGCTCACCCACTGCTGCATGGATGTCAATCCTGTCATGTGAGGGGTCTTTGGGGATAAGATGCCCCTAATTTGTGTAGCCATGGGGCAATCAAAAAAGAGGTGCTCATGGGACTCTACTCCCAAACAAAGGCTGCATATGGAAGCTGCTTTCATTCCAAACATGACTAGTCTATCTACTGTAGATAATCTATTGAGGATAGCCATCCATGAGATCACACTACATCTAGGGATGTACCCTGAGAACCATACCACTTTATGCCAAGTGATAGTAGGAAAATGTATCCTTAAATGATCCCATAGGGATGAGATGGTGAACTTACCAGATGCATTGAGATTCCATATGCATCTATCCTCAGTGGAAGCATTGATGGGGACAGCTTGTAATTCTGATCTCACTTCATTGAGATTAGGAGTTTGGGTCAGTGGGAAGGCCCACTGATTGTCTCTGATTGATAGACTGCACAGTGGAATCCCTGTGCAGTCCAGAATCTAAGGTAATTCTAGGCCCATATTTAGACAATAAGGGCCCTAGGGGATGCCAGTTATCAAACCACAAGGAGGTCAAATGGCCATCCCCTATTTTATACGTAATGTGTGATTGGATGAGTGGTCTAATGTTAAGAATTTTCCTCCATACCCATGAGGGATTGCTTGGAGTTTTAACACTCCAAAAGCTCTTACCTTTAAGTAGGTAAGACTTCACCCATTGGCAACACATAGATTGCTCCCCTCCCGAGATAAGGAACCAAATATGCTTGGCGACTGCTGCCTTGTTCCAGACCTCCATAGATTTAAACCCTAACCCTCCTTCCTTAACAGGAGAACAAAGATGTTCCCAAGAGACTTTTGCCCCCGTTTTCTTAAGGTCGGGGCCAGACCAAAAGAAGGCTCTAAGGATAGATTCCACCTCCTTAATTACCTTCTTAGGGATAATGAAGAGAGATGACCAATAGGTTTGCATCGAGAACAGTATTGATTTTATTAATTGAATCCTCCCAGCATAGGACAAGTACCTATGTGTCCATGATTTAGTCTTGGCCAAAATTCTGTCAACCATTACTTTACAATCAGAGTGTTTTAGTTTGGTGGACAGTAGGGGTACCCCCAAGTACCTAACAGGCAAAGACCCCTCCTGGAAGCCTAGGATACCTAATATGGATGCCTTGGTGGGTGGGCTAACACCAGAGAAAAAGATGCTGCTCTTGGAAGGGCTTGGTGAAAGCCCAGACAACTTCTCAAATTCAGTTAAAGAATACTGGATATGATTAATGGAGGCGACTTCACCTTTGCAGAAGATCATAAGATCATCTGCAAAGCAAAGATTGACAAGTTTGGTAGCTCCACATTTCCAGTGGAAGTTAAAATCAGGTTGGACGGATTTCTCCTTAAGAATGCAAGTTAACACCTCCATAGCTATCCCAAAAAGGTAAGAAGATAGTGGATCACCTTGTCTTAAACCTTTTTGCCCAGGAATGTTCCCTATTGCTTCCCCATTAAAACACAAGGAGTAATTAGCTGTAGACACACAAGCTCTCAACCATTGGATCATCTTAGGGTGGAAGTTCATTGAAGCCAGGACATCCCAAAGGAATTCCCACCTGACATTATCATAGGCCTTCATTATGTCCACTTTCATGGCACACCTAGGGGATGAGGAGTGTTTGTGGTAACCTCTCACCAATTCCTGAGTAAGGAATATGTTATCAGCTATCCTCCTTCCCTGGACAAAGCCAGATTGAGCAGGATCAATAAGGGAAGGCAGAACAGGTCTGATTTTATTGGCTAGTATTTTAGCTATACATTTATATATCACATTACAGCACGAGATGGGCCTGTAGTCTCCTACCTTAGAGGGATTGGGGACTTTAGGCACCAAAGCAACTAGGGTAGCATTGGCCTTCTTCAAAAGTTGACCAGACCTGAAAAACAGTTTTACAGCTGAGGTCACTTCATGGCCTATGACAGGCCAAGCTCTATGGAAGAAGGAAGCATTATAGCCATCTGGCCCAGGAGCTTTTTGAGGATTAAGAGACCAAAAGGTGTCTTTGATCTCTTTATCAGTTACCCCCATCACCATTTGCAAACTCTGGGAGGGGGAGAGCTTCTTAGTTATAAGCTGTTGCACCCTAGAGGAACCAGAGTAATCAGTCAAATGTTTGGTGCCTAACAAGTTAGTGTAGTAGTTGATGAATGTGTGCTTAATCAACTCTAAGTTTTGGGAAACAGACCCATCTTCTAGAACCAAGCTAGAAATTCTGTTCCTATTCCTTGAATTGGTAATGACTCTAAAAAAAAGGAGGAACATTGATCCCCCAACTTTAGCCATTGGATTCTTGATTTTTGCTTGGCAAAATTTTCTTCTGCCCTGGCATAAACTAGATACTGCTTGCACAGTTCCTTTTCAATGGCTTGTTTAGAAGGGTCACTAGGGTCAGAGCCTAGTTCTCTTTGGATAACTTCTAATTGTTGTTTACAGGAGGCCACTCTTGAAGAAAGATCACTAAACTCATTTGTGTTTAGTTTTTTAAGATCCTCCTGCAATTGCTTAAGTTTTTGACAAACACAGAACATTGGATTTCCAATGATTATCTTCCTCCACACCTGCTGTACAGTGTCAAGGAACTTAGGGTGGTCAGCTAAAAAGTTTTTTTTTGGATAAACCAGCTTTAAAATAAAAAAGGATAACCGAATTTACAGCCTACAAGGGGCATACCCCAGGAGGAAAAGAAAAGAAAGAAAAGAAAAGAAAATAGGCAACGCCAAAAGGCTACAAGGGATGAATGATAATCACTGTATCCAATCCATCTAGAAGAGGGAAGGAAAACAGCGCCAAAATGACCTAAAGCTTACAATAACCAATTTCATAACCCTGAAATACCCTGACTATACATGAAGTTCTGTGATGCTGCTGTACAGTTCTGCTCTATTTTGGTTTTGGTTGTTGCAATGTCAGCTAAAAAGTTGAAGAACCTAAAAGGTCTTTTCTTTGCAGGTGAGACAGTTGTCAAATATACAACTGCAGGGGAATGATCAGACACACCAGGGCTGAGAAAATGTGCATTGGACCAGCAGAAATCTTTGACCCAACTCTCATTAACTAGAACCCTATCAATCTTGGAACTTATATGAGCATCTCCCAGTTGTTTATTAGACCAAGTGTACTGGCAACCAGTATACCTGAGATCAAGTAATTCAGTTGATTGGATACAAGAATTGAATTCCTCCATCCAGGGCAACCAATTTCTGTCCCCACCTACTTTTTCAAGGGGAGACCTCAATGCATTGAAGTCACCTAACACTACCCAAGGGGTAACTACACAAAGCTGCTGTAATTGAGCCCATAGTTGTTGCCTCTCCAAGTAACTAGTTGCTCCATATATAAAGGAGGCATCAAAAGAAAACTGGCCATTACAAGATTGCACCTTGCAATGGATAAGCTGATTGGACTGAAACTGAATTTGTACATTAAACAATAGGGGGTTCCAACAAATCAAAATACGCCCCATAGGAGAGCAGGAACGATTGCTAACAAAATTCCAATGAGGGAGCATGGTGTTGACAACTCTAGTTACATTGGATTCTTTGATTTTATGCTCAATAAGACCAATTAAGGATAGTTTATTCTTAACAACCCAATTTTTTGCCTCCCTTTGTTTGAGAGGGTCATTAAGGCCCCTCAAGTTCCAAAACCCAAAATGTGAAGACTCACAATCCATTAAACACTAGACAGTTACAAACAGAATTGAAAACATAAAATTAAAGGTAAATACTGTATTAATCAGACAAAGGTAGGAAAGAGTGTTACTTCCCTGATTTGTTAGAAGAGCTCTTTGCAAAGTTCTTCTGTTTCCTCTGCTGCCATGCTTTACCAGAACCTCCTCCGGTAAGTTTGATGTCTGGAATGAGATCTGGAGGTTCTTTGTCCTTGAGTTTGGCAGCCATTTTGGCAGCTTTTTTTGCTGCTGATTTGGTTATAAATATAGCAGAGTTTGGGCCTGTAGTCCCCACTGTTTCTAATGTTTCATTTTGGTTAGAAGGGACTGTAAGCTCTTGCAGAGACAGGGGATTAGGTACTTTAAGGTTATGAGCAGCCTCCTCAATAGCGAAGGCAGAATTGACTGTTGGGATTAAAGGAGGGTTAGCTTCTGTACTCTGAGACAGAGTCAACTTCTCTTGAGAGTTGCTCACTATACTCTCCAGAACCTTTTCTAGTTCTTCTTCTGAGTCATCATCTGAATCAGTAAGCTCTGCTTGAGGTTTACCCTCATGCTTGGTGGAGGAAGGTAGGGTAGTTGATGTAGATCCTGGGAATGTGTAAGGAGGGTTAGCTCTCAGTTTCCCACTACCTACCACTGTCCATTCCTGAAGTGGCTGGCTGGTAATTGGAGGTGGTTTCTTGGAGCACAGTTGAGTGGCCAAATACTTGGCACTCCTTGCAGAGTGAAGGTAAGACTTGAAATTCAACAAACACCACAACTGATTCTCCCTCCACTGTTATTCTAACTTCATCTGGAAGTTCATTTTCAGCACTGATCTCTATACATATTCTAGCATTTGTTGATTTTGTTTGCAAAAGACCTGGCTGTCTTGAGGTTTTGGCTGTGGCTTGGTCCACATGTAGTGGCTTACCAATGGTACTAGCTATCCTGCTCAAGCACTCTTGATTCCATAGCTCTAGGGGTAAATTATGAAGTTTAACCCATGCTGGAATATGAGTAGGTTGTTCCTTTACTGGTTTCATCATACGGTGCCAGTCTTTAAGTACCAAGTATTTTTGAGAGAAGAAATAGGGACCCCCATTTTCACCTCATTTATTTCATGACTATCTACCTTATTTACTTTATTTCCTAATCTGGCGGGTTGTGCCAGTACGTACTTCATTTTCACCTCATTTATTTCATGGTTCTATTCAGATCCATTTGTATTTCATATGTCACTTTATCTCACTCTCCATGCGGGTTGTGCATGGTTACCGTACTTTTTTCAATCTTGTTTTTTCTTTTTCTTTTCCTCCTGGGGTATGCCCCTTGTAGGCTGTACATTCGCTTAACCTTTTTTTAATTTCAAGCTAATTTACCCAAAAAAAAAAAAAAATAGGGACCCCCATCCAACACTTGTTGTTTGGCCTGTTCATCCCTAAATTCAAATAGATAGCAGCCTCCAACATCCGGCTTGACCGCCACAAATAACTCCTTCCACTGATATCTAGCAGTGGAGGCTACCAAGGGGTAAGGCATGTTCCCATCGAGGAAGTGACCCACTAAGTATTTGGTCCACATTCCTACATCTGTTAGTTCAATATCGATCTCCACTTGGGCTTCTTTCCCTCTCAGTAGGTCAGGAAAAAACTCAAGCTTCATATCCAATGAGGGGCTTTGGGACTGCAGCAAGGAAGCCCAGTTTTTGGGCTTAGCCTGGTCATTTTTTTGTTTTGGTCTGAATTGGGGATGTTGACCAGAAATAGAAGAATTTCGAAGTGTTGAGTGATTACCATTATTCAACGGCCTAGATTGAGGTGCATTTACTGAAGAAACTATAGGCATTTCTGCAGTTTTAATGACAGAGGTTGATGGAAGCTGCTGTGAGTTAGGGTTTAGTTTCCTTACCTCTGGTGGAGTACGTTGAAACTGGTAAGTGTTTCCGTGGAGGTGAATCACTTGTGCCTTAGCTTCAGCCTCCTTCATCAGGCCGTCTTCGAAAATGGCTTGTTGGTTTTTCTGCGTAGCTTTAGAACTCTGGTTGCGTAGAGGAGGGGTTTGCTCCTCCGCTTGTTTGCCAGATTTCTTCCATTCCTGTTGTATGCTCAGCAGCTTGGCTGTGAGCACATCTAGGATGAATGGATCTTCCGAGGTGTTGAGTTCGTCCTCCAAATTACCTACGATTTCTAGCATCCGAGCTTCAGAATCTGAGCGCGTACCTTCCTTTGGAGACCCCTGATTAAGCACTGAACTCGGCTGATTGTCATGTTGCTGTGATTTCTGAGAGAGGCCCTGATTTTTTGCCGATTTAGGGCTACGGGCCCCAAACCCTTTTGTTGTTGTTGATATCGCCAATTTAGGGCTACTTGGGTTTTGCTCCTCAGTCCCATTTGAAGAAGAAGGAGGAACCGAGCTTTTCATTGCATCTTCGGCTTGTACCCTCAACCCCTCCTCGAAGAAGACTTGTTGCAATTTCCGAGATGGACTTGTATTCATGGACAGTTTAGGACTGTGCGCCCCTAATCCCTTTGAAGAATGATCCGAACTGGTCCTGTTTGAATTTAGATCGATATCCTCTGAGTTGCTCGATCTTTGGGGATTTAGAGTAAACGGGATCCCATTGTTGGGGCTTTCCATGTGAGGTACCTGTTTTCTTCGAAGTTCATTAGAATCCAGAGTCTTGAGACCTAGTCCCTCCGCCATTGAAAGAGTGCCCTCAGCCATGGATTTCACTGTTTCTCCATGGCAATGTTAGAGATCGCCCTAATCGCCTCACATGTCAGAGCTATTGATTTAAATCACTGGGTAACTTTTTTTGTGGGGGGCCCCTATTTCTTTTCCCAAAGATATCTTGTCCTCAAAGACTGGCATACAATGATGCAACCAGTCAAAGAACAACCTTCTCATATTCCGGTCTGGGTGAGGCTACATAACCTACCCTTGGAATTATGGAACCAGGAGTGTTTAAGTAGGGTGGCAAGTACCATTGGCAGACCACTATATGTGGACCAGGCCACTGCCAAAACTTCTAGACAACCTGGTCTTCTCCAGACTAAGTCAACCAGTGCTAGGGTATGCATTGAAATTAGGGCTGAGCATGACCTTCCCGAAGATGTGAGAATTACTGTCGAGGACAATTCAGTTGTGGTTCCTATTGAATATCAGGTGTTTTTTTTTTTGGGTAAATTAGCTTGAAATTAAAAAAGGTTAAGCGAATATACAGCCTACAAGGGGCATACCCCAGGAGGAAAAGAAAAAGAAAAAAAAAACAAGATTGAAAAAGTACGGTAACCATGCACAACCCGCATGTAGAGTGAGATAACGTGACATATGAAATACAAATGGATCTGAATAGAACCATGAAATAAATGAGGTGAAAATGAAGTACGTACTGGCACAACCCGCCAGATTAGGAAATAAAGTAAATAAGGTAGGTAGTTGACTTCTGTTGAGTGGGTATTATGCGAGCTTCGGGGTGATGGGCTTCTCGGTTCTTGGTTTTTATCCCAGCCTTGGAGGAGGAGGATCTCTCCTCAGCGCTGGTTATCATGTGGTCACTGTCGACCATGACTATCTACCGTATTTACTTTATTTCCTAGCCTGGCGGGTTGTGCCAGGTAGTAGTTCAATTTCATATTTCATGTATTACAGTACGCATAGCATTTTGTTATGTATTTACTCTATCTCACTCTCCATGCGGGTTGTGCATGGTTTACCGCACTTTTTCACTCTTATTTGTTTTTCTTTTCTTTCCTCCTGGGGTATGCCCCTTGTAGGCTGTACATTCGCTTAACCTTTTTTTAATTTCAAGCTAAATTACCCAAAAAAAAAAGTCATGGTCAATGATGACCACATGATAACCAGCGCTGAGGAGAGATCTTCCTCCTCGTAGGCTGGGCTAAGAAATCCAAGAGCCATGCCTTCCTTCACCCCAAAGCTAGCATAATACCCACTCAACAGAAGTCAACTACTACAGAGGGACTCAGACTGAGAGAGGCTCGCCTGGCGATGTCTGCATCCGACAGGGCTGCCCTGCTAAGCACCCTGCACACCACGCCCAATCCAACCAGACTACTACAACCTCGCCCAAATCCCCTAGGCTCGCTAACGACTAAAAGCGGAACAGAACGAGAGGCCACCAAAAGTAGTCACTCGAACCTCAAGTGGACCAAGCTGCTCCTTTCGGTCAGTGCAAACCACCAAACTAGTCAGAAACAGACTGCAAAGCTACCCCTTTCGATCAGAGAGAATCCACCAATCTAGTCAATGATATCTTCGGCAACTACCTTGCTCAATCAGACTCCATTCATAATCTAATCATCGATATCCACAGTTGCTGCTACTGCGAGACTACCCCTTAACTAGAACAGAATCTAATCTACTCAAAATAGCCACAACCACAAGAATACTACGCAACACCTCAGGGCTAAAAACGCAGGCTCAAGGGATATAATGGCTCGACGAAGAGCCAGACCCCCGATTTTAGTCCAACAGATGACCGCCTATCGGGGATCGCAGAGTCTAACAGTAACTGGCCCATAGGTCCAGCAACAAACAATATGAACAGTGTCGAGTGCCACTTTTTTTTTTTGGAATCCGTGCCACTTTTTTTTTTTTTTTTAAAGAAATTTTGCTTGACAAACATAAAACTTCCCCACTGCCCGGGCCATCCTGCCGGCTTACCTGCCCGGACTGGCCTCCCATCGGGTGGCTGCTGCCTGCTGATGCCGCTGCCCGCTGCTGCTACCGGGAGCTGCTGCCGCCTGCTGCTTGGCCCGGGCATGCTGCTTGCCCGGGCTAGCTGCTGCTGGACGGGGATTGACTCGAGTTGCCCGGGCATAAGCTGCTGCCTAGCCTCCGCCCGAGCAAAACAAGCATTGACAGCCACGGCTGCCCCCCGCCCGAGCCAATCAAGGATGGCCTGCCCAGGCTGGCTGGCTGGCTGGTTGCTCGGGCTGAGTGCCCGGGCTTGTTGGAAGGGGCTGGTAGGGCGCTAGGCTGGCGTGGCCAGGCTAGCTGACTGGCTTGATGTTGATGGCCACCGTAGGAGGTGAATCACCCTCCCTCGATTGTGAATGAGCCATGGCTGTTGAGCCACGGCGGATGAAGGCCGAGGCGACGGCTGGGTCCGGCCATGGCAGTCCCTGCCATTGAGTTGGTCGTTGAAGAAGATGAACAGTGTCGCCTGACATGGCCGGCGCACTTCCAGATCTGAAATGGCCGGGGTCTCCGTGAGAAGGCCAGGCCGTGGGATTGAAGGCTGGACCAGAGGAGGCCGGACCTGGTAGTGGAGGCTGGACCAGAGGAGGCCGGAACTGATAGAGGGCTGTTAAGCCACGACTTGCCAATAAGAGGCTGGCCGGACCAGCAGTAGTGGTAGTCGGATGAAGGCCAGCTTCGTGGTGTTGCCGGGTTGAGGTTGATTCAGATCTGCTCAAAGTAGATCTGAGATAGAACCCACCGGTTCACGGCGGGGTTGAGGTAGGACGAAGCCATGGCGATGAGCTTCAGACCGAAGTGGGAGGGCGGTGGAGGAGAGCCCCTGTCGTGCGAGGGGCTCCCTTGCCCGACATGGCTGCTTCTGCTGCCATCGTAGTGGGAGACCGGCGTGGTGGCCAGGCGTACCTCCTTAGCCCGTAGCTGCTGCTCCTGATGGCCAGTGGCCTTGGCTGCTGCTGTTGGTGGCCGGCCGGAGGCCTGGCTGCCATGGCTGGGGGGCTGCCTGGGCCGAAGGGTTGCTTTCTCTCTCTAAGCTAGAGAGAGAAGCTCCCCAACCACTAGGGTCCAGCAGCTCATCACATTAATTGAGCTAATGTTGAATATCAGGTGTTACCCTCTTCATGTAAGGAATGCAAGGTTTTTGGTCATTCTACTGCCCAATGTTCTAAGGCACCGTCCTCAACCTCTAACCTCAATGGAAAGCAAGAGGCTGACACAAATTTGAATGCTACATCAACCAACTCAAACAACCCTACCAACCCTACTGTTCCTCTAGTTGTGGCTCCTGTTTCAGAGATAGGAGCAGCCAACCATTCCAATGACAAACCTGTTGAGCCGCTGGATTCCTCTAGAGATAACCCTTCCTTACCTCAGAAGCAGCTTCTCAGCAACCCAGTTGTACTTTCGGATGAGTCAGATTCGAAAGATGAGTTGTTAGGAGTCCTTGAGGGAGTGATCAGAAGCTGCCATGAAGTGGGAGGCATGGGCAGCAGTTCAGATCCCCTCCTCTTAGCTGTACCAAAGGGTGGAATAGTAAACCAAGCACTCTCTCCTAAACCACCAGATCCCCAAGGTTCAGAAGTACGGGATAAAGCCTCAAAAGAAGATCTCAAGGAGAACTTTCAGAAGGTTATATCCAGATCAACTCAAAGGAAAATGAAGAAGCTTGCAAGGGAACAGCTTCTGAGATCACAATCCAAAAGAAGAACATAGCTCAGTCGTATCCTTTTTGTCAGGGCAGTACGCTTTATATTTCTATTTTCTGCCATCTTTATTATTAGTTCTGCTTGAATAGTTGTTTTATGTCTATACACCCGCTTAACTTTGGATTTTGGAACATCAGGGGTCTAAATGACCCAATCAAACAAAAAGAGGTTAAGTGTTTTGTAAATAAAAACAAGTTAGCTATTGTGGGATTAATAGAACATAAAATAAAGGAGGATAAAGCATCTAGAGTGATAAAACATGTGTGCTCCCAATGGAGTTTTGTGAACAATTATCCCCAAGCTCCCTTAGGCAGAATTTTTGTGTGTTGGGATCCTAATGTGGTTCAACTTCAGGTCCTTGATCAATCTGAACAATTTATTCATTGTGAGGTGCAACCTATTTGTGGTGACCCCCCCTTTTTTGCAACTTTTGTATATGGGGACAATAATTATATGAATAGACAAGCTTTGTGGGCTAGTCTACATCGCCTGAGCACCTCTTCCCCCTGGATAGTGCTCGGTGACTTTAATATCATTAGGTTTCCTAGGGAGAAGGTTGGGAGAACTACTTCTTGGCCTCCATATATGGATGACTTTAATAGTTGTTTGTATATGTTGGGGCTCGATGATCTTTGGTACACTGGTTGCTTTCTCACCTGGGCCAACAAACAGGACCCTTCACATTTTGTTAGTTCAAAATTGGATCGAGTTTTAGTCAATGAGAATTGGATGAAGGTTTATAACTGTTCTTATGTTCATTTCCCTCCTCCTGGGATCTCTGATCACTCTCCAGCCATTACGTATGTTCTTCCAAGTCTTAGGAGATCAAATAAACCTTTTAAGTTTTTCAATTTCCTAGCAGATCATCCCCAGTTTCTGGCTGTTATTCAGAGAGTTTGGAGGAGGGTGATTATTGGGAATCCTATGTATTGTGTCTGTGAGAAGCTCAAATTGTTGCAAGGAGAACTTAAACTAATTAATACTAGTGATTTCAGTGATGTCTCTGCTAGAGTTGTTGATTTCAGCAGCCGCGGGACAGTAGCAGCAGCAGCAGCAGCAGCAGTAACATGGATGCAATAGTAGCTAAGGACAAGATTGAATCAAAGTTCTTGGTGAATATAGTACTCACACTACTACACCCTCGAAAACTCACACCTCCCACTCTCTTTTACACTGCCAAGAATAAGGGATCCCTCTACACCCTCTACTTAACCTCACACGATGCCCCCGCTAATTATTACCTCCTCTCACAAGGACGGATGGGGCTATAGCACACAGCTCACATGGATTGCACACAATATAGTAGGAACTCTCACTTGCTTTGGATTTCCAGGATAACCTGGAATAAGGTAACAACCTGGATACGTAGCAGTAATAGAAGCCAAAACAGGATCAGTACAATCAGAATTCAGCTCAAGGGTATATCACAATCTAAGTAGATAAAGGTAGGAAAACAAATGAAATACGCATGTTAAATTAACTTCCAACCACAGCAAAATATGTATCTCTTAAAGAATGCATGAGAAATTTTAGCTCTTTGACTACTTGTCATGTGGGCAAAAAAAATGTGTTTCGTATATACAAGAATCCATCTGTCATGAATTTCGTACAGGGACTACAACCATTCATTGTCGGACAAGTTAGATTTTGCTACAATATCTTCCCATCTTCTATCAAACTCTTCAGGGCTCTCCAAATTCCATATACATCTTTTGAAATCATCATAATGTTCTTTATACGATAATGCACTTATCTTTACAGAAAATTTACTCACAATGTGCCAAATGCAATATCTGTGGTGCGTATTTGGAAGAACATTTGCAAATGCTTTGTCATTGCCGGATCCTGATCAGTTATGATCATTTATGATCATTTTGGGTGGGCCTCCTGCCATTGCTTTCAGCCATTCTTTAAAAAGCCACTCAAAAGAATCACTCGATTCATTACACAAGAACCCAAAACCAAAAAGCGTAGTCTGCCTATGGTGATTAACTCCTAATATAGGAGCAAATATCATAGAATATCGGCTTGTGTTGTAGGTTGTATCAAACTCCACCACATCCCCAAAATACTGGTACGACTTTCTACATGTGGCATCCGCCCAAAAACAAGGACTCATCCTCCCCTCATCATCTTTCTCCATTGTAAAATAAAAACTGGAATAAAGCCTGCTCAAGGAGCTGGGAGCTTCTCTCTCTAGGATAGAGAGAGAAAGCTCCCCCCGGCCAAGCCGGCCTGGCCTCCTTCGGCTACAGCTCCAGCCGGCAGCCGGGCATCCCATCTCTGGCCAGCAACAGTAGCAACGTCAAGGGCAAGGGAGCCCCTCTCTCGACAGGGGCTCTCCTCCACGGCCCGTTCCATATCCGGCTACCCTCGGGTCCGGCCATCTAACTCAATCCAACCGGAGTTCCTCTGGCCAAGTTCCAGCTCCGCTCTGGTCCGATCTGGCACTGCTAGAGCGGGCCTTCACAGTTGGGCAAGCTTCTACAGTCGCCATGGTGTCCAGCTCCGGCGCCGCCGTGGGGACCTACTCAGCCGTGGCGACCATCAGTCGCCGTAGGGCCAAGTCACCGTGTGGCTCACTGCCAGTCATTGACTTCTCTGGCCAGATCTGGCCGTCCCTCGGTCCGGCCAGGTCTCCACCCCAGCCGTGGCTCAACAGCCGTGGGTGGACTCAACCCCGCCTCCGGTGGGCCATCCATGGCTCAACCCCATCCCCGCCTCCGGTGGGCTATCACGGCGACTGGGCAGTCACCCTGCTAACTGTGGACCTCACAGCCACCTTGCTCGGGCAGTCAAGGCCTCCGGCCAGATCTGTCAAGTAGGACGGCCAGCCATCATCGCCAGCGGCAGGGGGGCGGCCAGCCACAGTTAGCCTGGACCAGCAGCTGGCAAGGTTTTCTCTGGCCGTCACAGATCATGGCCCAACAGTGGTTCACCTCCTATACGGCACGGGCACGGGCCCTAACGTCTTCAGGCAGTCCTTGCGGGTCAGGGCCAGTCAACCAGCCCAGGCCAGTCAACCCCAACCCGCCAGCCCGGTATCCCGGCTTGGCTGAAAATTATCGTATCCATTGCGCTCATTGTTATTCAATTTTGTGCACTGGCCATTATCGTTTATGCGAGGACTTCGAGGGCCTCGGATTGTACCCTATACCGACGGGTTGTGTCGGGTATTTACTGCTTTTGTCACGCCCGTGTCTAGGTTCCCCGTTGTACTTTCTATTCCTTGGGATAGATTGTTCGACGGGGGCATGGACACGGGCAACCCATGTAGCCACTTGGCGCTCTTTATAATTTTCGTTTTGTCTTATCTGGGGTATGCCCCTTATAGGCTGTACATTCGGTTAACCTCTTTTATATTTCAAGCTAACCGCCCTAGGGCTTTACCCAAATAAAAAATAAAAACTGGGATTTTTTTGTTGTTCGGTCTCAAAATACTCGTACAACATGTCGGCGTCATATCCATCTACGCAATTCCTCTCATCCCTTTGGTAATTATAAAGATCTTGTGGTAAAAATCCTACATTTTTAAGAACCCTGGCTTGCAACTCGAAAATACTCATTTGTTGATGGGGTGGCACATTTGCAGTTGCAAGATGTTGTGTTAAGGATTTTTGTGCATTGGAAATTCGACGATGAGATTTCAATAAATGTACCTTCCACGGGGTCGTAAAAGAGTGGCTATGACCCTCGACAAATTGTGAGACAACAAACCCTTCACCTGACCGGGCTCTCACGACAACTAATTTTGCACCACAAGCCTCTCTAGTCAAACCCCGACGACGTGTAGTGGTGGCCTTAGAAATTCTCCTCACCCCTTCTTTGAAACAAATATACTCCTTCCTAATGGTTTCACCTTCCTTATCCGTCTTGCTTGAATTTTTTGACACACTAAATCCAGCATGAAATGCATAATTGTTGTAGAACTTATTAACCTCCTCTAAGTTGCCAAATTGTTGTTCAATTTTCGGTATCAGTTCATTTTTAACTTGAGGAGTGTAAAGTTGACAAGAATTAGAAGACTCTTCACACGGTTGAGAAGATGATGGTGAGAGTAGTTGTATATCATCCAAAGACTGCATTCTAAAAACCAAAAACCAAAAACCAAAAGAAGAAACAATAACTATACCAAATCATTTTTTATGCCTATCCATATCTCTATAAGTAGAGAGGCAAAGAGATATACCCTGGTGGTGGTGGTGGTGGTGGTCGAAACAAGGGGGTTGGATTGATGCTCACGCTATCTTCTTCTTCTTCTTCTATTTCTTTTCAATTCTTTTCAATCTGCAACACAACCATGAACCATGACATTAGCTGACTATCTTGACACTACCATTCTGGTATGCTCAATATGGAGTCAAAATATGAGTTCAAAAATGAATCCAAAACCATTTCCATTTTCAGTTGAAAATCTAACTAACATGAGCAAATCAAATTTTGTCATATGATAGGGTAAACTTATAAACAGAGAGCAGGCAGTGATGAACTTCCTGGTGCTAACACAACCAAGAACTTAGAACACAAACAGAAAATCTGAGTTTGTTTTGGATAAAGAAAATCTGACTTTCACACAAACTCAAAATAGGAAGAGATACATGAATATATTGATGATTTTGTTGTGAACGATATTGAAATGCTAGCCCTTTATGCTAAAAAAACAACATTTTACACACTCTCAACTCACCCAAATCTCCACGTTTCTTGCCCCAAAGGAGAATCAAAAGTAGATCCCCAAACAAGCCCAAATTTTGCATTCAATCAAAAAAGCCCTAATTTTCCCAAAATCGCATTCAATCATCACGTGCCCTAATCGAAATCAGTGGTGAATGAGAGATCGAGAGAAACCTAAACAGTTCAAAGCAAAAGAAACCCTAAACTGTTTGATTTCATTGAAACCCCAAAAATCGATTGAGTTGGAGAGAGAGTTCAATCGAGTTCGAGAGAGAGAAGTACCTCGAGTGGTCGTCGTCGTCCGTGGGTTGACGTTCTTCAATCTCGTCCGTTGGTCGTCATTCTTCAATCGCCACTTCTTCGTCGTTCTGGAAATCACCTCCTCTCTCAATTTCTCTCTACGTGTCTGTCTCTCTAACGCGAAATGGGAAAGGGGGTGGATCCGAGCGTGGGTAATCCGAAATACCCGACCCGTCCCCTTGTTTTACCTGCGAGATGGAGTTTTATTTCCTAGCCGTTGGACTTACACGCGAGGTCCGGACCAAAGCTCCCATCAGGGAGTCCTGATTTGAAACCAACTATATATACAAATATATAGTCCGTATCCCATAAGGGATCTCGCACGGTGCTATGGTGCGGACCTCACATTCCCGAGCAAAATTTCGATGATCCGAGCTGCTCAAAGTGATCAGAACGTGATTTTAAGGGTACCTGCGTGAAATCGGCCAAAAAAAGGACCGGGAAGGGCTTGATCGGAGCAAATTTTCATTGAACGGTTCAATAAAAAACTGCTCAAATCAAGCCCTTCCCGGTCATTTTTTTTGCTCATTTCTCACGGGTACCCTTTTTTTTTTGGATAAATCAGCTTGAAATAAAAGGGGGGGCTAACCGAATATACAGCCTACAAGGGGCATACCCCAGGAGGAAAGAAAAGAAAAGAAAAGAAAAGAATAAAAACAAGAGAGCGCCTACGCCAAACGGCTACAAAGGACTAGAAGTAAATAGAACGTCTGTTTCGTACCCATCTAAAAGAGGGATACGAAACAGAACACATAATGCTACTGAACTAGTAAATTTCATGCTACTAAATTACATGCTATTCATTCAAAACACTTGGGCATCAGAAAAACCATAGGAACAACAGCTAACAGAACTGCTGCACTTGGTAATTGGACCTCATCAGGACTGATGAACTTGGACAAAAACACTATGGAAAACACATGCAGGTCTTAAACAGGTTCAGAACAGGTTGGACTACACAGCAGCTGCTGCACATGATCATGGTGGACTGATGTTGCAGTTTAGAGTAGCATCAGTAGTGGTAGCATAGAATAACTGGATTGAATTTGAACTTGAACTTGAACTTGAATGCTTCAAGTCTGACTACTGCCCTCTGCACTTGAAAATTGCTTGCTGCACTTGATAATTGGGTTGTGTAGCAAGAGCCTTAAACTGTGTAGATGGGCTGTGAAGCAGCCAGCAGCAGCAGATGCTCTGCAGCAGACCAAACTTCTGAAGCTCCAATATCATTCACTCACATGCAATTGAACCCAAACAATACCATATGCCAAAAACTGAACCACCATCAGAACAGCAGGTTCAGAACCTCAGATTCTGAACCTTAACAGATATAACAATTCACACACCAAAATGCAAAATGCAAAATTGCAGAGGACGTCCCCCTCCGCGAAGGGAGATCCCAATGACAGCCCCTATTGGTTAGGCGTATTAGGTAATAACATTACAATCAACATGAGCCATGCTCTACTGCCATTACAGCAGCAGAACAACAGAATAAGATCAAACTAACAGTCAGAATGCAGCTGATCACAACTACTGAATCATAACATCACAACAGAAATGGTAGGGGTAATGGAAAGTAATGCTTCATGTCTGACTACAGCCCCCTTTGAGTGTCCCTGTGGAGCCAGCCTTCTACTCAGCACTGAATACAGAACCTGCTAACAGAACATAACAGCTAGCTGGAACCAACTAGCTGGTGAAAACATAACATAACATAACATAACATAACAGCCCCTATCAGTTCAGCAACTTATCAAAATGCAACAAATACCACTATCAGAGATCAGATCAGTATAGCAGCAGCAGCTACAACAAGGCATAAAGCTGCTGCTGCCAACTAAGAACAGGTAGAAACCAAGGTATAATCAGAATCCAGCAAAGACTCCTAGCTTTATGTTACCATGAGTGTAAATCAATGGCAGCAATCAATGAGAGGATTAAGACCTATTGATATTCCATTCATGTGCAATCCACCCTGCCCTAAATGGAGGCAAGGATGGTAATGATAAAAGTCGTGACCTCACCATGGAGAAAATTTTGTGTGCAACCACCTCCCAAGAGGAAGATACCCTTAAAATCACGTTCTGCACACTTTGAGCAGCTCAAATCATCGAAATTTGCTCGGGAAATGGGAGGTCCGCATGGTAGACTGGTAAGGGATCCCTCACTGGATCCGTGGTGTATGTATATGGGCCGGTTCCGGGGACGCCTAAAAAACACCCCAAATCTCAATCTCATAGTTCCAGATCAAATTTTGATGATCCGAGCCGCTCAATGTGTTCAGAACGTGATTTTTTTTTTTGGGTAAAATAGCATGAAATAGAAAAAAGGGTAACCGGATATACAGCCTACAAGGGGCATACCCCAGGAGGAAAAGAAAAGAAAACAAAAAAGAGTAAGAAAATTGATCACGCCAAATGGCTACAAGACATTGATGAGGAGCTATGTTTCCAATCCATCTAGTAAGAGGGAACGGAAACACTGCCAATTGTTACCAACAAAAAGATTACGCCCAAGGCATCTAAAAGTGCTATTAAAGGCATCTAATAGTATTGTTTCCTTAGAGCACTTGAACTGGACACTTACACACTTTACAAGCACATGGTTTCTAATAGTATTGTTTCCTGACAAGCACTTGAACTGGACGATTCCAGAAAGCAGGACACTTGCACACTTGCACTCATCGTATATAGCAGAACAGTCTGCCCCCAATCTGTGATCTGCCCTTCACATATGCTGAAGCTTGATAGGTGAAACAATCTGTGATGTGATTTGTTCTCCTCCTAGCAAAGCAATACACGCTCCAAGGGACAACCCCCCGAGGATAGGTGAAACTGAAGGAACACAAATCCAACACAGCAATTACAATGTAAAACCAATAGCTTGTTATGCTGCATACAAACTAGGTGGTACAATGTATCACTAGCAGATCAGAACAAAAGAATCTACTAAGGTATCTACTACTGGACTGCATATAAAACAGCAGCAGAACTGCACAACAAGTCCCAACTGAGCCTTCATCTAATAAGCCTTCAACTGATATTGCTAGCAGCAGAACAGACTTGATTTTAATAGTACCCGCGTGAAATCGGCAAAAAACATTACCGGGAAGGACTTGATTTGAGCAGTTTTTTATTTTTTTATAGAACCGTTCAATAAAAAACTGTTCGGATGAAGCCCTTCTCGATCATTTTTTTGCTGATTTCTCGTGAGTACCCTTAAAACCACGTTCTGATTACATTGAGCGTCTCGGATCATCAAAATTCCATCGGAAACTTTGGGGTGTTTTTTTAGATATTTTTTTAGGTGTCCTCGGAACCGTTATATATATATATATATATATATATAGTCAGCCTCCCATGAGGGGGTCCCCATTTCTCCCATTTCTCAATCGAATTTCGATGATCCGAGCCGCTCAATGTGTTCAGAATGTAATTTTAAGGGTACCCACGAGAAATCAGCAAAAAAAAAGACCGAAAAGAGCTTCATCCGAGCTGTTTTTATTTGAAACGTTCGATAAAAAACAAGCAAAAACTGCTCGGTTGAAGCCCTTCCCGATCTTTTTTTTTTGCTAATTTCTCGCGAGTACCCTTAAAATCACGTTCTGAACACATTGAGCGGCTCGGATCATCGAAATTCGATCGGGAAATGGGAGGTCCGCATTTTATTAAAATGAGGTGGTTCTTACGGGAGACAAACTATATATATATATATATATATTGTTTCAAATGAGGACATCTTAAAATGCAGACTCATCTTTCTCGATCAAATTTCGATGATCTAAGCCGCTCAATGTGTTCAGAACGTGATTGTAACAACTCCGATTTTTTAACGAATAAAAATCTCGTTGTTTTAAAAAAGCTTTGATGAAATCTTGAATTTGCTTTTGAATAATCCGTCATAATTAGATTTTTCTCACTTCGAGCTATCTAGTCATTTTCTAAAGACAAGTGTCTAGTATATGTTCCTACTAATTGGAAAGTCTTAGAATTACCTTTCTTGGCTAGAAATCCTACTTTTTTTGGGGTAAATCAGCTTGAAATTGAAAAGAGGCTAACCGAATATACAGCCTACAAGGGGCATACCCCAGGAGGAAAAAGAAAACAAAACAAGAGTAAAGGAAATTGCTAATGCCAAATGGCCACAAGGGCTAAAAGATACGCGTTGTTTCCAATCCATCTAGTAAGAGGAAAGGAAAACAACGCCATAATACACTAACCAACTGTAAAACCTGAGGTTTAACCTACTGAACGACTCAAAGGTATACAGCCCACAAAAGGGATACTATCAATAAAAGCTTCCACGTTAATATACATTCTGCAGCAGCCAAAAGTAGCAGCAGCCACATGCTGGACAGTAGCACTTCACGATGCAGTAAATGAAAACCAATCGTGACTAATCAGAGAACAGCAGCAGCTGGACTGCCCAGAAACAGAACAGCAGCAGAACAGGAAGTACAATAGCATCTAGGTGCGAACACTTTGCATATAGTACAAGCCAATAAAGAGAGTGACTGGTTACACTTTGCATATGTGTAACCACTGCTAATTACTCTCTTTCTATCAATGGAGAAGTGACTGGTTACATTAAGGGTAGGAAGGGTCTGAGGCAAGGGGATCCTCTGTCCTCATATCTCTTTGTTATTGTGATGGAAGTTTTGGTGCAGGAGGTTCAGAAGTTGTTAGACAAGTTCAGAAGTTGTAGCAAGTCCTGTTTTCAGTAATGCCTAACCATCGGGGGCTGTCAATGGGATCTCCCTTCACAGAGGGGGAAGTCCTCTGTATTGTTTTGCTTTTGTTTTCAGTTCTGAGCTAGTTGTTGCATTTTGTTATTTCTGAAGTTGCTTCAGAACTGCTTCAGTTTATGTTCTGTTATGGTGTTGTAACTTCTGTTATGCCTAACCATCGGGGGCTGTCAATGGGATCTCCCTTCACAGAGGGGGACGTCCTCTGTATAGTATTGCATATGTTCTACTTAGTAACTGTGTTTAGCTATTCTGGTATGGTTTGGAATGGTTTGGACTGCTCTGATGGTTGTGTCCCCAAGTCAGAACTGCATCAGTTGTTGTTGTTGCCCAGGAGCAGGTTCTGTTTCCTGCTGCTAGCTGCTACACAGGTTCAGCAATTCTGCATGTTGGAAGTCCCTGAAATATGTTCAAGCAGCTGTCGAATGCTGTAATGTTATCAGTTCTGCAGCAGTTCTGTTATGGTCTGTAATGTAATGGTCTGTAATGTCCTGCATGAGTTCTGAATGTTCAGAATGTAGTCATCTTGGAATATTGGAATGCTGTCATCTTGGAATGTTGGAATGTTCAGTTGAAGAGTTTTAAGTCAAGGTGCAGTTGGAAGTTTTTTCAGTCAAGTCTATTGTAAGTCAAGGTGCATTGGCATGTTCAGTTGAAGATTTTTGAAGATTTTTGCATGTTCAGAAGATTTTTGCATGTTCAGTCTACTATGTGACTGATGGTTGCTGAGGTGGTTGCTGAGGTGGTTGCTGAGATCAGTTCAGTATGTAGTTGCATTTTCTACTATGTAATGCTTAAGAATCTACTTAGACGCGCTGTTTTCCCTCCCTCTTCTAGATGGATTGGAAACAGCGCATTTCACTTACTCCATGTAGCCTCTTGGCGTAGCTAATTTTTCTTTCTCTATTCTTTTGTTTTCTTTTCCTCCTGGGGTATGCCCCTTGTAGGCTGTATATTCGTTTAGCCTCTTTTTATTTCAAGCTTTTTTACCCAAAAAAAGGAGAAATCTCATCTCCCTGATTTTCACTTTCACTGGAGATGTAAAGATAATCAGTTGATTAACCTTTGCTTTGCCGATGACCTAATGATATTTTGCAAAAGGGAGCTTCCATCTATCAAACACATTCGGGATGCATTGACTGAGTTTGAGGCTCTTTCTGGTCTCTCCCCTAGCCCGGGGAAGAGTAGTATATTCTTTTCGGGTGTTAGTGTGAGGGTTAAGGAAACTATTTTACAGGAGCTTGGATTCCAGGAAGGTTCCCTCCCGGTGAGATACCTGGGGGTCCCTTTACTATCTACTAAGCTCAAGGCTATTGATTGTCAGAGATTGGTAGATAGTATCACTGCCAAAACTAAATGTTGGACTAATAGGGACCTTACTTATGCTGGGAGAATGCAGCTTATAAAGAATATTTTGTTTTCAATGCAAACATTTTGGTCCTCCCTGTTTTTTTTTTTTGGGTAAATTAGCTTGAAATTAAAAAAGGTTAACCGAATGTACAGCCTACAAGGGGCATACCCCAGGAGGAAGAGAAAAGGAAAAAAAAATAAGAATGACAAAAGTGCGGTAAACCATGCACAACCCGCATGGAGAGTTAGGTAAAGTAAATACATGAAGATGCCATGTGTACGGTAAGTAAAGTACATAGAGCTAAATGAAATAGAGCTACCACCTGGCACAACCCGCCAGGGTAGGAAATAAGGTAAGTAAAGTAAATAGTCGAGGTCAGAGATGACCACATGATAACCAACACTGAGGAGAAGCCACCGAGTAAGACCGCTACAAAGCAAGCTGACTGGCTACTACAGAGGAACAAGGCATCAAGAGGCTCGAACCAGAGTTGACGGCAACCGATAAGGCTACTGCTGCTGCTCAGTACCCTGCTCACCACGCCCAATCCTTCCGGCCTACTACTCCCTCATCCAAGCCTAAGGCTCGCCAAAACCTCCTGCTGAACCCAACTACCTAATAACCTCCTCCTCCAAAGCTGGGCTAAGATAACCAAGAACCTGATACTTCTAACAAGCCCAAAGTAAGCATACTACCCACTCATCAGAGGCCAACTACTACAGAGGGACCGGAACCGAGAAGAGACTCGCACTGAAGAAGACGACACCGACAAGGCTACTGCTGCTGCTCAGAACCCTGCACACCATGCCCAATCCAACCAGACTACTACTCCCTCAACCCAATCCCCTAGGCTCGCTAACAACTAAAAGAGAACATAAGAGAATCCACAAAAGTGGCCCCCCTAACCGCCGGTGGCCAAACTGCTCCTTTCGATCAGTGAAAACCAATAATCTAATCAAATCAAAACAATATGCGAAGCTACCCCTTTCGATCAGCGAACGACCACCAATCTAATCAATGACAGCCCAGGCAGCTACCTCGCTCAATCAGAACCCATCCAACGATCTAATCAGCGGCAGCAGCAGCTGCTGCTACTGCGATGCTACCCCTTTCAATCAGAACAGACCCTAATCTAATCAACGATAGCCTCGACCACACTAAGCTACGCACAACCTCCAGGCTAAAAAAGTACAGGATCTAGGGGTATAAAGGCTCGACCAAAAGCCCGACAAAACATAACTGCCAAACAGATTCACCCGATTCTCAGTCCAACGGTTGACTGCCCAATCGAGTGTACCAATATGAACCAACAAGTACTAAAATTTCAGCCAACTACTACAGATACCATTAAGAAATCTACCAATACACAGTTTCTTCAGCCGAGCAAACTACAATACCATTAAGCACATTTCCGAATCATTGTTCGAGATACAAGATCCAGGATCAATTACCTTCAGCCGCAGTCGCCGGAATCCGAGACTGGGCAGTGATGGTCCGGCGAGTAGACCCCCACCGAAGAACCATCTTGAAGCAATCCGGTCGCCGACCCACAGTGCTGGTCCGGCGAGTCCCCCAGTGGTGGACCTACGCTCACGCCGTCCTCCGGTCGACGGACCTTGACCCAGAACTCCCGTCGTCGGACCCTGAGCCAGAACAGGACGAAGTCGCCTAGTCGCCCAGTTAGGTCCACCTCAGGTTACTCCGGCCGGTACGCTACTTGCGCCGTGAACTGGGACCCACTGGCAGCTTGAAGTCTCCGATAGGGGTTAGCAGATCCGGCGATGAAGGACCCATCACAGCACATCTTCCAGAATCCGTGACTGGTTCGGTCGAACAGATCTTCACTTCTGATCGATTCTTGCAGTTGACCCTCAACCATAACAGACACGGCCCATCGGGGTCTTGTGCAGTGGCTTGAACAGTCATTGGGAACTTGTTTTCCCCAAAATCAGTTCCAGATGGTGAGCTTGGGAGAACCCCTTTCCCCGTTGATGAAGTGGAAATAACCACAAAATCCAAACAGAGGTCGAACGAATAGAATAAGATTTCCAATGAGAGCTTAACATTACCTCTCAATCAGATTAATGGATGATTTAGGTAAAAATCGGATGAAGAACCCATGGGGAGTGCATTCTCTCTCTATTCCTAGAGAGAGAAGCTCTCAACCCAACTGTCTAGTGTTTAATGGATTGTGAGTCTTCCGGTCCTCCCTGTTCATTTTACCAAAAAAAGGTCATTAAGGATGTTGAGTCTATACTTAGGGCCTTTTTGTGGTCTGGCCCTGACCTTAAAAGAACTGGGACTAAGGTAGCTTGGGAGCATCTCTGTGCTCCCAAGAATGAGGGGGGTCTTGGTTTTAAATCTATGGCAATTTGGAATAAGGCTGCAGTTGCTAAGCACATATGGTTCTTAATTTCAGGGGGTGAGCAATCTATGTGGTGTCAATGGGTTAAATCCTATTTATTAAAGGGAAGGAACTTTTGGAGTCTTAAGATGCCTAGTAATCCTTCTTGGGTTTGGAGAAAGTTGCTTAATTGAGAGAAAGCTGTCTGTGGCTTGGGAGCTTCTCTCTCTAAGCTAGAGAGAGAAAGCTCACCCCCCCCCCGGCCAAAGCAGGCAGCAGCAGCCAGCCACGCCTGGCCAGCCTAGCCACGCCGGCCTTCCAATCGCAGCAGCGGCAGTCCTCGGGCAAGGGAGCCCCTCGCACGACAGGGGCTCTCCTCCACCGCCCTTCTACATCTTAGATCTGGAACCCACAGCCGGCCGTCCAGGCCCGGCCGGTCCACAGCTGGCCTTCGACGGCCTTTTCAACCCACAGCCGGCCGTCCAGGCCCTGCCACCGCCGTGAGTTCTCTCCATTCCCAGTCCCGCCGCCGTGGGTTCTTCCAGCCATGGCTTTTTGCCCCTCGTACGGAGGAGGGTTCGTCCATGGTCGGAGGTGGGTAGCCCCAACAGCCATGGCCGCCGGTCATGGTTGGTCTTCCGGCCGCCGCTGGTTTCAACAGTTCCGACGCCTCTCTCGCCGGCCATTCAACCGGCAACCCTCGGGCCCGGCCTCCTATCAACCCCAATCGGAGCTCCACAAGTTCACTACCCTCAGCTCCCTCAGATCTATCTCGTAGCCACGGCTACCCAAAGCGGGCGGCCATTGTCCGGCGGCCAGCCACAGCTAGCTCGACAGCCGTGGGCCAGGCCATCAACTGGCCACCAGCCAGCAGGCAGTAGCAAGGCAGCAGCTGGCAAGGCCAGCCCGGGCCAGCCAGCCCGCCCGATGGCAGGTTGGGCCTAAATTTCTTTCAAAAAAAAAAAAGTGGCACGGATTCCAAACATAATTCCAAGTCCAATATTGGTTTATTGTCAATCTGTTGCTGGACGCACGGGCCAGTCTGATGGTGTTATTAACCCCCGATAGGCGGTCATCTGTTGGACTGAAATCGGGGGTCGGGCTTATGGTCGAGCCTTTTATATCCCTAGAACCAGTTTTTTTTTGCTCTAAGGTTGAGTGTAGTATTCATATGGTCGTAGCTATTTTTGATTAGATTGAACTCCTTCCTAGTTAGGGGTAGCCTGCAGTAGCAGCAGCTGCAGGAGCCGATGATTAGATTATGGTTGGAGTTTGATTGAGCAGGGTAGTTGCCGGAGCTGTCATTGACTAGATTGGTGGATCCTCACTGATCGAAAGGGGTTGCTTTGCAGTCTGTTTCTGATTAGATTTGGTGGTTTGCACTGATCGAAAAGAGCAGCTTGGTCCACTTGAGGTTCGAGTGGCTACTTTTGGTGGCCTCTCTTTCTGTTCCACTTTGAGTCGTTAGCGAGCCTAGGGGATTTGGGCGAGGTTGTAGTAGTCAGGGTGGAATGGATGTGGTGTGCAGGGTACTTAGCAGGGTAGCCTTGTCGGATGCCGTCATCCCCTGGTCGAGCCTCTCTCAGTCCGAGTTCCTCTGTAGTAGTTGACTTCTGTTGAGCGGATATTATACTTGCTTTGGGGTGATGGAAGCCTCGGGTCTTGGTTTTCTTAGCCCAGCCTAGGAGGAGGAGGATCTCTCCTCAGCGCTGGTTATCATGTGGTCCATGTTGACCATGACTATCTACTTCAATTACCTTATTTCCTAGCCTGGCGGGTTGTGCCAGGAATAGCTCAATTTCATTTCAGTACATTTCATGGTTCTTTTCAGATCCATTTGTATCACATATGTCACTTTATTTTACTCTCCATGCGGGTTGTGCATGGTTACCGTACTTTTATCACTCTTGTTTTTTTTTTCTTTTCTTTTCCTCCTGGGGTATGCCCCTTGTAGGCTGTACATTCGATTAACCTTTTTTAATTTCAAGCTAAATTACCCAAAAAAAAAAAAAAGTTGCTTAATTTGAGAAATTTAGTTCAACCATTCATACTTCATGCTATAGGCAATGGGGACATCACATCCCTGTGGTATGATCATTGGCATCCTTTAGGCCCATTGTTGAATACGTTTGGTTCCAGAATTGTGTATGATTCTGGCATTACCTTGAATGCCAAAGTGTCCCAAATAATTCTCAGCTCTGCCTGGGCATTCCCAGTCACACAAACTTGGGAATTGAATGAAGTCAGGCGTCAGCTTCCCCCTTTGAGGAATGGAAGGGATCAAATAAGATGGACTCTTAACTCAAATAGACATTTTAGCATAGCCTCTCTATGGGAGGAGTTGAGAGAGCCTTTTCCCAAAGTAACTTGGCATAAAACTATTTGGTTTGCTGGCCATATCCCAAAGTGCAGCTTCATTACCTGGATTGCCATACATGGTAGACTTTCCACTAAGGATAGGCTTGTTCTTTTTGGGCTTAAGCCTTCTTCTCAGTGTAGCCTCTGCCTTGGTAGTGAGAGTCATGACCATTTGTTCTTTAATTGTGTATTCTCCACGCAAGTCTGGAATGCTATTTTAGCAAGAGTTGATGAGAGGTGGCCCCCCCAATCTTGGGCAGCCTGGATCTCTCACATCTCCGCTTTTACGGGAAAATCCCTTAAGAGTGTTGTTATCAGATTGATATTCACTGTTACAGTGTATCATCTTTGGATTGAGAGGAATATGAGGAAGTTTCAAGCTACTGCTAGCACATGGGAGGCAATAGTTCACAAAATCTATAACATGGTTAAAGGAAAACTTCTGTCCCTGCCCAAACTGCCTGGCTCTCATGATACTAGATTTATTAGAGAATGGGGTATAACTTTGGAATAATCATATATGTTGCATGGTTTGGAATGTGCATGTGTGATTGTGAATTGGGTTGCATGAGTTCTTGATATTAAGTTGCATTTGTTTTCCAAAGCCTTTCTTTCTTGGCAGGTTGTGATGGGCAGATTCTGGGAGACACACTGATTGCATTTACTTTGTTTTCAAATCTAGAAATTAGTTATCTCCTACTTTTGTAGTCATGTTGTTACCTTGCTCTTGGAGGTTTACATGGATTTCATTGCATCTGAGTGATCTTACCATATTGTGTGCATCCCTTTTGAGCTCAGTGCTAAATCCCCATCATTCCTTGTGAGAGGAGGTAATAATTAGCGGGGGAATCTTGTGAGGTTCAGTGGAGGGAGAAGAGGGATCCCATGTTCTTGGTCATGGAAAAGAGAGTAGGAGTAGTGAGGTTCCGAGGGAGTAGAGGTGTGAGCACTATACTTTCCAAGGACATTGTTCTTTTTAAGTCAGGGCACTATAGTGCTTGGCATTTCTGACTTGGTGTTGCAATTCTGTTACTTCATTACTTTTCTGTCTTGGTGTGTATTGCAACTGCACTGTCCTGAAATGGTGGACTGATGTTGCACTGTCCTGTCTTGGTTGTTTTCCAACAACATTATGTACATTATTATTATTACTGTTATGGTAGTTCTTCGACTGATCTGACAAGCACTCTGTAGCTACTGTTTTACTGTCAGTTATGCTGCTGTGTTCTTGAGGGCTTTTGTTGTTGGACAAGAGATGCTACAGAGTTGAAGAGCTGCTGTTCTATTGAAGAGCTGCTGGGAAGTTTCTGTGCTAGTTCCATAGCAATCCAGTTATTTAGTGGACTGCTACCACTGCTGATGCTACTCTAATCTGCTGTTATGTACTGACCTGTACATGGCAGTCCAGTTTATGCTGATGAGGTCAGTGCAACATCAGTCCACCATTCCAAGTGTCCTGATGAGGTCCTCATATAGTTAGTCTAGAATTTTGAAGGTGCTATGTTGACGTTTATGCCTAACCAACTGGGGATGTCGTTGAGATCTCCCTTCGCAGAGGGGGACGTCCTCTGCATGTTGTTCTGTAGTTCCTCATTTAGATAGTTCCATAGCAGCTGCTGTGTAGACTGATGCTGCTACAATTCCGTCCTCTGCAGCTGCTGTTGATGCTATCAGTTCTGTTAGTTCTATACATACTTTTGTGTTAGTTCTTTTGTGTTAGTTCCATATTTGGTTCAATAGCAGCTGTTGTTCCAAGTTCAGCTGGTTGTGCATGGTTATCACTTCAAGTTTTGCTGATGTCCAAGTTCAGATTCTGATGTTCTGAACCCGTTCTGAACCTGTTTTGGCTGATGTTCTGAACCTGGATGTCCTGTTGAAGACCTGCATTCCTCCTTTCCAAGTGTTTTGAAGAGCTGCAGTCCAGTTTGCTGCTGTTGATGTGTGGCTACTGCCCAGTCATGGCTGGATGAATAGCATGAAATTTAGTAGTTCAGTAGCATTATGTGTTCTGTTTCGTATCCCTCTTTTAGATGGGTACGAAACAGACGTTCTATTTACTTCTAGTCCTATGTAGCCGTTTGGCGTAGGCGCTCTCTTGTTTTATATTCTTTTCTTTTCTTTTCTTTTCTTTCCTCCTGGGGTATGCCCCTTGTAGGCTGTGTATTCGGTTAGCCCTTTTTTTATTTCAAGCTGATTTACCCTAAATAAATAAATAAAGAGAGTAGTTAGCTGCTGTAGCCAAGAACCCCTCAGAAACCTTGTGGCTCCTGCACTTGGTAGAACCTGTCAATCAAGTGAATCCACCACCATGCATTCCAAAACAATGGACAACCTGCTCGAGGACTTCAAAAGAGTTCACGACAGTTCAAGACAGAGACTGCTCGAGCAGATCTGAAAGCTACGAAAATGGAGAATGTCTGTGCTGTCCAGTCCAGTCCAGATTGAATGGAGAATGCAGCAAAATGCAGTAGCAGCAAATGGACGCGCACTATACAGTTCAAAAGCAGACCACTCGGTGACAGCAGCCAGAACAGAAACAGAACAACATGCAACAGCACAGCAGTAGACACTAGCGACTATACACCGTGCAAAGGACGTCCCCCTCTGCGAAAGGAGATCCCAACGACAGCCCCAGTTGGTTAGGCCTATACAATATATTGAAACTAACAAATACTAAACTAATTGCCAGTGGAGCAGAGTAGCATACTGGAACAACCAATTCAGCCTTATAGCTATGTATCCAACTCATAACAAAGGTGGCAATGAGAGGAGAAAACAGGTAACAAAGTGCAGCTGCTCAACCATTACATAACAAAATAGAACTGCAACTTCATTGCAGCATGCTTAGAGTAGCACACGCAGTAGCAGTAACAAGTTGTTCAACCACTGAACTAAAGTAGTAGCAGAACCTGAACCACATTTAAAAAAGGACAGCCAAGCATTATGTCCTCCCTAGCAACTTCCTCAAAAGCTCACAACACCCCCTCTTCTATTCACTCGAGAGCTAGGATCCACCAACTCCCTCCTTAAACCTCACAATACTCCCTCACTACATATTACCTCCTCTCTCAAAGAAATGAAGAAGCACAAGCACACATCTCACCAGGTAGCACACTTTTCACACTATATGAGGTAGATTCACACAAAGTCTCCAACTAACCTCCCCAAAGAATATGGTATATACCTTGTACATAGAAGTAATAGAAGCCCAGAATTCAGTCCCTCATAGAAATCCTACTTAGCAAAGCCTAGTTAACTTCTAACCGATTCGTTGAGAAAACCTAACTACCAATTGCACTTCCAACCCTAGTTGAACCTTTTGAACCTTTCCAAACCCTAAAGGAACCCTTTGGACCACAGTCATCCTTGATCTTTACCCATTGGACAATATAAGTTAGGGAAATCTCTATCCATTGGACAATAGGTTTTCCCACCAAGGTTATTTTATTAGATTGTTCAAAGTACACTTATATAATTATATATAAGCTTATGTACAGATGCTTGAAAATGTGTGTGTGTATATACATATATATATATATATATATATATCGGGGTGGTTCCGGGGATAACTAATTAGACACCTAAAAAAATACCTCATAGTTTCCGATCAAATTTTGATAATCCGAGCCGCTCAATGCGATCAGAACGTGATTTCACTACAACAAAAATCACATTTTATAGCGTGCGATATTAGGCGATGCTATTAAAAGTCAAGACTTTTAATAGCGTTCATTGCTCGCTATAGTATGTAACCATTTTATAGCGTTCTTTGCGCGCTATCTTTAACATACTTTCAATAGCGTTCTTTGACCGCTGTCGTAGATAAACTTTTAATAGCATTCTTTTTTTTTGGGTAAAGCCCTAGGGCGGTTAGCTTGAAAATAAAAGAGGTTAACCGAATGTACAGCCTACAAGGGGCATACCCCAGGTAAGACAAAGAGAAAAATATAAAGAGCGCCAAGTGGCTACATGGTTGCCCGTGTTCTTGCCCCCACCGAACAAACTATCCCAAGGAATAGAAAGTTCAACGGGGAACCTGGGCACGGGCGTGACAATAGCAGTAAACAATTAGAGGCCCTCGAAGTCCTCGCAGACATACAACGGAAACTACAATTAGAGGCCCCCGATTTCAGTCCAACAGATGACCGCCTATCGGGGGTCGCCAATAAACACATAAACACATAAACAGGTTGACTGCTTGGTGCTTGTTGGTTGGCCCAGTTGACCGGGCTGTTGACTGGCCGACGACCTTAGAGCGGCCCAGATCTGGCCAGACCAGAGACCAGGCTGCTGCTGCTGCTGGCGGGGGTGACTAGGACCAACCGACGACCGGCGGCCATGGGTGGCTGGCTTACGGCCCGATGAAAGGGCCGTGCCCGTGCCGTTGAGCCCAAAACTGCCGGCGGCTGGACTGGCGGCTGAATGCCTTGTTCCTCACCGTCGACCGGTGGATCTGAGTTTGGACCAATCGATGACCGGCAAAACGGCGACTGGCGACTGAACCCATGAAGGCCGGACCAGAGCTACGGCTGTAGAGCCACAGCGACTGGCGACTGAACCCATGAAGGCGGACCTGATCGAGGCCGGCTTGAGTGAGGTCAACCGAACCAGATCTGGCCGGAGCGGCGGCCCGAGGGCTGCCGGTTGTGGAAGGGCGTTCGTACGGCCCGAGGCTGCCGGCTGTGGAGGGCGGTGGAGGAGAGACTCTCTAAGAAGAGAGGATCCCTTGCCCTTGTGACTACCTTGAAGTTGCTGCTGTGGCTGGCCGGAGGTGGCAGCCGGCGGGATTGTGTTAGATGGCCGGACCCGAGGGTAGCCGGATATGGAACGGGCGGTGGAGGAGAGCCCCTGTCGAGAGAGGGGCTCCCTTGCCCTTGACTATGCTACTGTTGCTGGCCGGAGATGGGATGCCCGGCAGCCGGCAGGAGCTGGAGCCGAAGGAGGCCAGGCCGGCTTGGCCGGAGGGAGCATTCTCTCTCTATCCTAGAGAGAGAAGCTCCCAGGCTTTCTTACAGAGGATGCAGAATACATGCCTCATGACTTTAATAGCATTCTTTACCTGCTATCCTATACTACTTTTTATAACTTGCAATGAACGCTATATTAGCCATTTTTTGGCCTTTTTTTTTTAATATTCTATAATACCAATATGCTAGTATTTTTAAATAAGATCATGGTAATTTCATTTAAGAAAAAACAAAAATGAAATATTCCATTCAACACCAACTATATCCAAACGTCAATGTACAATATACAATTCAACCATTGAATAAAGATTCATTACATTAGCGGGGAAAACAATTCCCCTACAAAAACTACATAAAAGAGTCTGACTAATTAGACTCATTGAAAAAAAAAACTAATGTAATTCCCCCTTCCTGAAAATGTAATCAACAATCTCATTTCGCAGATTTTCTTTACTTGAAGCTTACTTCTTTGCTGAGCTTATACCCTTTCTGCTCCCAAAACCATCCACATACCGGTAAATATATCATCCATTTTGGGAAAGGTATGATCTATGACATATGCAGCTTGTACTTCCTGAAATTATCAACATGGTAAAGATTTCATCAGTAATAAGAGGTAGCCGTAGCCCACATTTGATCCTGTTAACACAGAAATCAAAATAATTGAGATAAACTGCTCTGATTCTCAAAAAGCTTTTCCAAAATGGAAGAAACCGCAGTACTAGAATCATGTAAGAGTATGCTAGAGGATTTCTAATCGAGGATGGGATTCCATATAGAACTTCTCAAATGAGAAGAGAGTAAACACACACTGAACTACTTCTCGTAAAATTATACCAGTCACCACAAAAGAAGAATCAAACTACTAATGACACACTTCTTAAATCCCTGTGTAACACCTTTGCTCAAGAGAGCTCGTGATCTGAGAATAAGATTTGGAACTCATGCAGCCATACTCTTTGCACTTATCTATTTATTGTCATATTGTTGCTGGACTTAAGGGCCAGTTTACTGTTAGATTTTGCAACCCCCGATAGGCAGTCATCTGTTGGACTGAAATCGGGGGCGGGCTCTTCGTAGAGCCCTCTGTATCCCTTGAGCCAGTGCTTTTAGCCCTGAGGAGTTGCGTAGTATTCTTGTGGGCGTGGCTGCTATCGATTAGATTGGATTATCCTAGTTAAGGGGCTATCCCGCAGTAGCAGCAGCTGTGGGCGCCGATGATCAGATTATGGATGAGTCTGATCGAAAGAGGTAGTTGCCGGAGCTATCATTGACTAGATTGGTGGATCCTTGCTGATCGAAAGGGGTAGTTTTGCAGTCTGTTTCTGATTAGATTTAGTGGTTGCACTGATCGAAAAGAGCAGCTTGGTCCACTTGTGGTTTGGGGGGCTACTTTTGGTGGTCCCTCTTCCTGTTCCGCTAAGAGCAGTTAGCGAGCCTAGGGGATTTGGGCGAGGATGTAGTAGTCTGGTTGAAATGGGCGTGGTGTGCAGGGTGCTTAGCAGGGTAGCCTTGTCGGATGCCGACATCTCCAGTTCGAACCTCTCGGTCCGAGTCCCTCTGTAGTAGTTGACTTCTTTTGAGTGGGTATTATGCTAGCCTCGGGGTGAGGGGCTTCTCGGTTCTTGGATTTCTTATCCCAGCCTTGGAGGAGGAGGATCTCTCCTCAGCGCAGGTTATCATGTGGTCATCGTTGACCAAGACTATCTACTTTACTTACATTCATTCCTAACCTGGCGGGTTGTGCCAGGAAGTATTTACATTTCGCCTCACTTCATTTCATTTACTACATGGCTCTACTCAGACCCATTTGTATTGCCTATGTCACTCTATTTTACTCTCCATGCGGGTTGTGCATGGTTACCGTACTTTTTTCATTCTTGTTGTTTTCCCTTTTCTTTTCCTCCTGGGGTATGCCCCTTGTAGGCTGTACATTCGCTTAACCTTTTTTAATTTCAAGCTAATTTACCCAAAAAAAAAAAAAAAAGATTTGGAACTCAATTAGCATAGTAATCAAGCACAAAAAGAGAGGAAAAGGAAAAAGATGTATAGTTCATTGAAGTGGTGTGACTAGTCTAGTAAATTACTGAAGGTAGTTTACTCCAAGATAAGTAAAGGCTGCTCGTCTCCATACCATAGGTCCATTACATTTTAAGTACACAACCAACAGCAAAAATAAAGAGTTTTAGAAACTGATCAATCTATTCCACACATAACCAATTACAGAGGTTACATCAATAATATACATCTCACACTACTAACTCTGATTACAATCCACTAACAAGATCCCTAACTAACTCGACACTGTTCCGTTACAGACTGAGAATCTGTGGAGGAATCCAGTGCTTCTCAGGTGAGGTCATGCACGATACAATGGTCTGCTTATCATCCCCCCCGCAAGCTCATGGAGAGAGGCGCCATGAGCTTGGTAGACAGATACAGAAAACGAGAAACAGGCAGGGATTTAGTAAAGAGATCAGCCAATTGGTCCATGGAAGGAATATGCCGCAAAAGTAAAGACTTGGAAGCAACCTTTTCTCGAATGAAATGATAGCCCACAGCAATATGCTTGGAGTGGGCATGAAAAACAGGATTGTTGGCCAGAGCTAAAGCAGAAATATTATCACACCATAGAGTAGGGGTGAGAAAGGGGATGGACAAATCAGTGAGAAGCATAGTTAACCATGTGAGTTCTGCTGCAGTTTGAGCCAAAGCACGATATTCGGCTTCACTAGAAGAGCTTATGTAAAAAAAAAAAAAGGGACTAAAGTGTCAGATTATGTAACAAGGTCCCGGGTTAAAAAGAAACTTATGAAAAACATGCTCGTGTGTAGAAGTTCATAAAGTGTCACTTACTTCAAAAGATGCTTGAAGTCTTTTTTTTTTTTTTTGGGTAATTTAGCTTGAAATTAAAAAAGGTTAATCGAATGTACAGCCTACAAGGGGCATACCCCAGGAGGAAAAGAAAGGAAAAAAAAAAAAAGAATGATAAAAGTACAGTAACCATGCACAACCCGCATGGAGAGTAAAATAAAGTGACATAACCATGAAATGTACTGATATGAAATTGAACTATTCCTGGCACAACCCGCCAGGCTAGGAAATAAAGTAAATGAAGTAGATAGTCATGGTCAACGTGGACCACATGAAAACCAACGCTGAGGAGAGATCCTCCTCCTCCTAGGCTGGGCTAAGAAAATCAAGACCCGAGACATCCATCACCCCAAAGCAAGCATAATACCCGCTCAACAGAAGTCAACTACTACAGAGGAACTCGGGCAGAGAGAGGCTCGACCAGGGGATGACGGCATCCGACAAGGCTACCCTGCTAAGTACCCTGCACACCACGCCCATTCCACCCTGACTACTACATCCTCGCCCAAATCCCCTAGGCTCGCTAACGACTCAAAGCGGAACAGAAAGAGAGGCCACCAAAAGTAGCCACTCGATCAGTGCTTGAAGTCTTGCTTTCCCAAGACACGCAGATCATCGCAAAGAGCTTTAACCTGGAAGGGAATACATGTGCATTTTATTTAACAGCTGTTGAAGAGTTCATGAGCAATTGGAACTCAAACACATACATGGACACATATATGCACGTTGCACACATGCAGAGTGTACCTCTTCTGTTGTCAGGGCATGATCTGTTATAGACAAACAAGCAGGATCCTTGAAAGTGATAGATGTAACTGAACAAAGAATCTCAAGGGGAGAGTCAGACCAAACAAAATCTGAAGCTGAGGCAAACCTTCCTCAAAACTGTCGCTCCATCTTCATACCTAGAATGAGTAGTAGTAAACGAAAATATTGTCATTGAATCTTATTTTTCCTAACAGAAATGCATATTAAGGTGGGTGCGAATCGAATTTAGCAGAATCCAATAGAGAAAATATCCTAGGAATTGGTAAATCATTGTTGACACCAATGCAATTTGTATGTCTCATAAGCACATCAATGCTGATAGCGTAAAATTTTATACTACATGGCAACTCTAGTGGACCCATCTTTTCGAATAATAAAAGTGAAGCACAAAGTTCGCATGGATATCTGATGATCAATAAACTTAAAAGAACATATAGAAATTCCATAGTTCAAGGATTTACCCATCACGGTGTCTCTTTTGCTTGGTTCCTCTAAGTACGTCCAGCACCTGAGTCAGAGAATCCATAGGATAGTACAGTTCAATATCACATGAAAATGAGGCTACATGAAAACGTAAAGTTTGATACTTTAACAGGGAAAGTTTCCAAATAAATTATGTCAAACTACCTTTGGAGGTTCTTTTCCTCCCTGGAATAGATGCTTAAGGCAGTACAGGACAGCATTGTAATCTTGAGACCTGAAAACCTACAAAATGCAGGTAATAAATATCCAACACAGAGGCAAAACCAAGCCTCAAAGCACTTCAAAATGAAATGAAATCAACAGAACTACCAAAGCTAACGAAACTACTGCAACCCAGTTACGATAACTCATCCCAGAGAAGATAACATATATGCACTGGGTGTGGAATCACATACCCATTTATTTTTTGAATGCCCTTGGGCTTCTCAGGTTAGGGGAATTCTAGCCCCTAAGACTCCTTATATGGTAGGAGTATTTACTTGGCAGCAGTGGGTAAGTTCACTATCCACTTTAAAAGGGAAATCATTGCCTATCACAATTGCAAAACTGGTATTCACAGTCTATGTGTACCAATTGTGGCTTGAAAGAAATCATAGAAAGTTCCAAAATATTAGTTGCCCCCCAGGAGTGGTTGCAAACAAGATTTCAAATGAAGTTAGATGTAGGTTGTTATCCCTCTCATTCAAGGGGCCATCTCATTTACTTTCAATGTGGAACATTCATGTCTGAAGTAAGTATAATTGGGAGTCTGTAAGGCACTCTTACTCATATGCTAACATTTGCAGGTCAGAGATCAAGGGGGGGGGGGGGCTTTCATAGTCTCCCCATATCAGTATAATCATTGGTCAAGGGGTGCAGCCTCAAAGCTATATCCCTTGGTCAGCAAGAGCAACCAACAACTGCAGGAAAGCTGGCATCAGCCCTCTCTCAGCAGTGTGCCAAGTCAGGAGCTACATGGGAGGGGTTGGCTGCTGGTTCAAGGGGATTCAGCAAAATGCAACACAGCTGCTGATTGTAGCTGCTGTTCTGAACCTGATGGTGAGAGCAGGACTTCAGAAGCAAAAGCAGGATTTCAACATGTCTGCTATTACTCCTACATACACAGGTAGTTATCTTATACTCTGGTGGTTTCTCTGCTAGACTAAAGGTTCACTTGTGTTGAGAGTTAGTTGTTAGCATTCACTACAATCGGTGTTTCCCTGTGAGAGTGTGATAGAGCCTCAGCCTTTCCTTGAGAGTGGAGGTAATAATTAGCGGGGGCATTATGAGAGGCTTAGTGGAGGGAGTAGGGTGGATACGTATCCCTTAGCTTCTGAAAAAAGTTGAGAGGGAGGAGTGAGTTTTCCGAGGGAGTTGGTGGTAAGGACCACATATCCATAGGAATTCATTTTCAGTTTTCATTGACTGGTCTTTGCATTGCTGATGTTCTGTTCTGATCTACTTAGGCTCAGAACAGCCCATCTCATGCCAATGTGTTGCTACTGCTGCTGTTCTGTGCTCTTCTGACCCTACTAGCTACCTGATATGTTCTGTTATGGTGTGGTTGTTACTCCTGCTAGTGAGTTTGCTGTGAGCTTCTGTATTAATTGTGGTTCAACCATTGCAAGTCTGCAGTTTTGCAGAACACCCTAATTGTGGTTTTAGTTGCCTGTTTTTGCTGAGCTTCTGTATTACTCCTGCTACGGCTGGCCTGTAGTTTTATCATACCTACAATGGTTGTTGATTGTTCCAAAACAGGACTGCATTGTACTTTCCATCCATGCTTTTGCATTATGTTTTGCCTAACCAATTGGGGCTGTCGTTGGGATCTCCCTTCGCAGAGGGGGAATTCCTCTGCAATGGCCAGCACTCACATTTTCATCCTAGGGAGCATGTCCCTAGCGATGGCCACCAGTGTTTTGTGGCTGCTACCAGCTCCTGCAGCTACCAGTTCCTGAACGAACTCTGTTGATACTGAACTGATGATACTGAACTGATGATCTGAGCCTTACTATGCTGATGCACTGTTGATGGCTGCTGTGGTTCAGTAGTTGACTGATGAAGCATACATTTACTAAGCTGCGGCTGCAGCTGTGCTGCTGTGGTGTTGACTGTTGCTGAACTGATGACTGTGCTCTGTCTGATAGTCCATTTCCCATTTGTGACTTCATTTCAAGTCAAGTTCTGAAGCTGCTGCAGTTGCTGCTTTAGGACTCAAACGAACTCTGTCTTTGGCAGCCCTGGATGGTGTGTTGCTACTGCTGATGCTCATGTTCAGCTGCTCCCACAAGCTTTCTGCTCTATGCAGTCTGCTGAGTTTTGATATGCTTCCAAGCTCAATTGTGTAATGTCATGCATAAGTTTTATAAGTTTGATTGGCATAAGTTTTATAAGCTTTATAAGTTTTGTAATGTCTTGCATTGGCGCTGTTTTCCTTCCCTCTTCTAGATGGATTGGAAACACCGCATGTTAGTTATCTCATGTAGCCACTTGGCTTAGGTAATTTTCTTTACTTTTTCCTTTTTCTTTTCTTTCCTCCTGGGATATGCCCCTTGTAGGCTGTATATTCGCTTAGCCTCTTTTTAATTTCAAGCTGTTTTACCCAAAAAAAAACATATATGCACAATCCAAAAATCCTAACTTAAGGGGATCTCAAGACCTTACTTAAGTCTTGACTCAACTTTAAACTCAAGTTAAAAATTCCTAAAATCCCATGCCATCCACTCAAACCCAAGGGAGACATTTTTTAACTCAAATTTTTCACGGCTACTTCGTGGCTTTCAAATTTATCATTCTTCCATTAATTAAGCTTGTAAGCATAAATTTGGAGTTATTGAATTCGGATTTGCCTAGTATTGAATTACCTCATATAAACTAGAGCTTATACCCAAATATTTTCAAACTACAAATTGCATGACTAACTAGAAACAACAATGTATGGCATCCAAAAGCACATGCTAGCATATGATCATACCCAATTTTGGCAGAGGGAATCAACCAAGAAAACAACCCATCAGTACATATATTGCATATTATATATTAATTCCTACTTAATCTTTTCTGTCATTTGATAAATGCGTGACGGAATGGAGGTCAAACGGCGGTGGTGGTGTTTGTCAATTTGCAGAGGCGATGGGTTTTGATGGCGCCATTCTCGGTGCCTATGTGTGTGTGTGTGTGTGTGTGTGAGAAAGAGAGAGAGAGATGTTTACAGAGCAGAGAGAGAGATGTTTACAGAGCAAAGAGAGAGCCCTAAGGGAAAGAAATTGGTGTTAGGGCGAGAAAGGAATGCGAGTTCACTAGAATACTAGATTATATGAAAAGAAAATACAATCAGGACTTAGATAGGGTCATACCCAAATATGTCGTCATGCTCAAAAGGAGAACATACACAGTAAATGAGCCTAAATTGCACAGCCAAATACTAGTTTGTCTTGATCATTCAAACAGTTTGATACCAGCGAAAAACATAAAAATTGGCATGACGAACTTTGCCATGATATAAAGTAAATAAAGTAGATAGTCAAGGTCAACGGTGACCACATGATAACCGGCGCTGAGGAGAGATCCTCCTCCTCCTAGGCTGGGATAAGAAGACCGAAGAACCTATCTGCCCACCACCCTGAGGCTAGCATAATACCCACTCAACAGAAGTCAACTACTACAGAGGGAGTCGGACCGAGAGAGGCTCGAACTGGAGATGTCGGCATCCGACAAGGCTACCCTGCCAAGTACCCTGCACACCACGCCCATTCCATCCAGACTACTACATCATCGCCCAAATCCCCTAGGCTCGCTAACGACTATAAGCGGAACAGGAAGAGGGACCACCAAAGGTAGCCACTCAAACCACAAGTGGACCAAGCTGCTCTTTTCGATCAGTGCAACCACTAAAACTAATCAGAAACAGACTACGAAGCTACCCTTTTCAATCAGTGAGAATCCACCAATCTAGTCAATGACAACTCCGGCAACTACCTTGCTCAATCAGACCCTCCATAATCTAATCATCGACACCCACAGCTGCTGCTACTGCGAGATTGCCCCTTAACTAGGAGAATCCAATCTAATCAATAGTAGCCACAACCACTAGAATACTACGCAATTCCTCAGAGCTAAAAGCACAGGCTCAAGGGATATGGAGGGCTCAACGAAGAGCCCGACCCCCGATTTCAGTCCAACAGATGACCGCCTATCGAGGGTTGCAAAACTAACAATGAACTGGCCCAAAGTCCAGATACTAACAGTAAACTGGCCCACTAGTCCAGCAACAATGTAATTGTAAAGCGCAAAATGAATAACAGTGAAAGAAATGGATACACCCTTCACTGCCCGACGGCTTGTCTACCCGGGCAGGCCTGCCCACGGGCTTGCTGCTACCAAACTGGCCCGTGGCTGTTGAGGGCCTAGCCCCAAACTGGTCCACGGCTGTTGAGGCCCATGGCCGGCTGTTGGTTGGCCCTGGCCACGGCTGCTGGGCTGACCAGAACGGCAAGGATGAGTGGCCTGGACTGGCCGGGCCCGGCCTGACTTGCCTCCGGTGAGGACTGAGTCTCCGGCGTAACCTCCCGGCGTAACCTTCCGGCTGGCTGCTGCAGTGAGTTTGGGTTTCTCCGGCGTAACCCTCCTGCGAGGACTGAGCCCGAAACCCTCAATGAACGGCGGAGCCGAGATCCGACCATGGACGAACCCCGCCTCCGTACTAGCGTTGCCGGTCGATTGTTGAGGAGTTCAGAACTCCGATGGTGGTGATGGAGTAGATCGTACGGCGATTGAGCTCAAACGAAGTGTAGCTCCGGCCGCTTGTACTACTTTATTTACTTTATTTCCTAGCCTGGCGGGTTGTGCCAGGTACTAGTTCAATTTCACATTTCACGTATTTCAGTACACATAGCATTTTGTTATGTATATTATTATCCTACTTTCCATGCGGGTTGTGCATGGTTTATCGCACTTTTGTCACTCTTATTTGTTTTCCTTTTCTTTTCCTCCAGGGGTATGCCCCTTGTAGGCTGTATATTCGCTTAACCTTTTTTAATTTCAAGCTAAGTTACCCAAAAAAAAAAAACTTTGCCATGATGACTACATTTATAATTCTACAACTCACTTTGGTAGGGTCTATGTTTAACATGTATGTACACTGAACTTCAACTACCAGCAGGCTTCTAAAGTCCAAATGAACATCAGAAGTAGTGAGAAATATTTTTAGGGACACTCACTCTGGTGCGGTCACTCCACCTGGCCGGCCTTCCTGGTCCGGTCAAACTTCACTTCGGAGCTCCACAGCCGTGGGCGCCTCCAACCACATCCCCGCCGTGAACCGGCGAGTACCGTTTGGGATCTGCTCCGGGCAGATCTGAAACCAAACAGAGGACCTCAACCATAGCCGACGAGCTCAACCGAGGACCTCCGGCGACCTTGGGTTGCGACCTTAGGTAACATCGAGCTGCTGGTCTGAATCACAGCCACCAGCTGCCGGACTGAACTTGCTGGAGGTGAGGTCAGTTCTGGCAACAGTGGCCACCAGAAGCCAAGGCCCGGGCAGGCAGCCCAATTAGCAGCCCAGACCGGTATACCTGGGTCAATTCGTTATCAATATTTGATCAATATGAACTTTGAATTTGGCTATCTACATTTACTTTGTTGCTGGACTAGTGGGCCAGTATACTGTTTGTTTTGCTACACCCGATAGGAGGTCATCTGTTGGACTGAAATCGGGGGTCGGGCTCGTTGTCGAGCCTTTTATATCCCTAGAACCAGCGTTTTTTGCTCTGAGGTCGAGTGTAGTATTCTAGTGGTCGTGGCTATTATTGATTAGATTAGACTCTATCCTAGTTAGGGGTAGCCCGCAGTAGCAGCAGCTGTAGGAGCCGATGATTAGATTATGGATGGAGTTTGATTGAGCAAGGTAGTTGCCGGAGCAGTCATTGACTAGATTGGTGGATCCTCACTGATCGAAAGGGGTTGCTTTGCAGTCTGTTTCTTATTAGATTTGGTGGTTTGCAGTGATCGAAAAGAGCAGATTGGTCCACTTGAGGTTCGAGTGGCTACTTTTGGTGGCCTCTCTTTCTGGTCCGCTTTGAGTCGTTAGCGAGCCTAGGGGATTTGGGCGAGGATGTAGTAGTCAGGGTGGAATGGGCGTGGTGTGCAGGGTACTTAGCAGGGTAGCCTTGTCGGATGCCGTCATCCCCTGGTCGAGCCTCTCTCAGTCCGAGTTCCTCTGTAGTAGTTGACTTCTGTTGAGCGGGTATTATGCTTGCTTTGGGGTGATGGATGTCTCGGCTCTTGGTTTTCTTAGCCCAGTCTAGGAGGAGGAGGATCTCTCCTAAGCGCTGGTTTTCATGTGGTCCACGTTGACCATGACTATCTACTTCATTTACTTTATTTCCTAGCCTGGCGGGTTGTGCCAGGAATAGTTCAATTTCATTTCAGAACATTTCATGGTTATGTCACTTTATTTTACTCTCCATGCGGGTTGTGCATGGTTACCGTACTTTTATCATTCTTGTTTTTTTTCCTTTCTTTTCCTCCTGGGGTATCCCCTTGTAGGCTGTACATTCGATTAACCTTTTTTAATTTCAAGCTAAATTACCCAAAAAAAAACAAAAAAAAGTTAAAACTGAATACGGCTTCCAGCCTCGTCTAATACAATACAACATGCAGATCGAAGCATAGCTATTATCCAGTATCTCCTCACTAGTCTTTGTGGGCATATTAAGTATGATATATGGTGAACCAGTGAACCAGCCATGAGTCTATACAAATTCCCCTAACGTGAGATCAAGTACTACGATAAATCATCACTTCCCACAAAAGCTGAAGGTTTTTAGGAAGTGGGGTAAACTAGGCATCTTCAATTAGTTGCACAAATAGCACCGTTGACATGAAGCACTTGTGATCCCTTCTACGTGTATTCCAGCTTTGATGGTAGTTTTGCAATCACCCAACTATCGAACTACATCGGGCAAAAATTGGTGATCTTACATCCATCCTGGCATTATATAGCCAATAGTTTTGAACCAATCAAAACACATGCCCCAATATTCTTGAATGAAAACATAAACCCAGGAATGAAAACATAAACCCAGATAGTAAATCCAAACCCTCTTTGTGGAGGGAAAGAAATTTCAGAGTTTTTCAAAACAAAAAGGAGGATCCAGTAAGGGTGGCGCAGAAAATAATTTTTGACCTGAGATTTTGCATGAGTGCCTGGAAGGGCTTCAAGAGAACTCCTTTAAATCAGCGTCTATGTCAGGAATGAAATGTTTCTTGTAATCCTTTGCTAGGATTCTGTTTCTTGTAAATCACAAACCCTAATCTACCTAGTTCAAGTTCATAATCAAGAGATTTTGCCAATTTCTTAAAATCCGAAGGAATTCCTAATCTCAAACCATCAAAAACCCTATTTCGAGTACCATACAACCTGATTCGAGCATTAATCAAACTATTAGAGTTCGAAATCAAGGGTTTCACTATTTTTGAAGCTTGGCTTCTGAAAGTCGGTCCCTATTGAGTTGATTTGAAGGCCGTTGGGCCGGATTAGAGCCTATTCGCATCCTAATGTTCTTGTTTTCAATACAAAATCAAGTGGGTCATACAATTCCAACCCTAGATATACTCCTATTAGGGTTTTCGAGCTCTAATCTACTCGTGACAAGGGTTTTCGAAACTAGATCCACTCCTACCACACAGTAGGGTGTGAGACCTATTTGGATCAGATTTTTGCAAAATAGAGGAGAAAGAACGAACCTTTGAGTGGAACGTAGAAAGAAATTAGGACTTCTTGGACGGGATGATGGCCACTTCCTCGAGGATCTTCTCGGAGGCTTGATACATCTCCTCAAGGTCGGCTACGCTGTGGTCTTCCAACTTCATTGCAGGAGAGAGAGAGAGAGAGAGAGAGAGAGAGAGAGAGAGAGAGAGAGAGAGTTTTCAAATGAGGAGATGCGAGTGGAGATGGGGAAGAGGAATGGAGATTGGAGAGAGAGGAGTAGGCCCGATAAATTGGGTGGAACGCTATATTAGAATTAATGAAACGCTATTATTCTCACCTCTACAATAGCATTTATCAAAAAACGCTGTAAAATTATGCTGTGAAAACCTCTATTTGTTGTAGTGTTTTAAGGGTACCCGCGAGAAATTAGCAAAAAAAATGACCGAAAAATGCTTGATCTGAGCAGTTTTTAACTTAGATTTAATGAACGGTTCAATTAAAAACTGCTCAAAATAAGCACTTCCCGGTCATATTTTTTGCTAATTTCTCGCGGGTACCCTTAAAATCACATTTTTCACACATTGAACGGTTCGGATAATAAAAATTTGACCGGAAACTATGAGATTGAGATTTGGGGTGTTTTTTTAGGTGTCCCTTGAACCGTCCCGTATATATATATATAATATATTATTCTAGTATAGTACTTCCCATCTTTATCCATTATTTTTACCCAAAAATTCTTATCCATTAGTCTATAGAAATTAGGGAAAATATCACCCATTGGTCAATAAGGTTAGTCTTGCTACCAAGTACAAAGGTCTATTAGTTTAATAAATTCACCATGTGTTAATATACTTATATATATATTGTGCAAGCATAGTACTTTCCATCTTTGACCATTGGATAATAAATGTTAGGAGAATTATTACTCATTGGTTAATAAGGTCAAGTCAAGCCAAAGTACTAGGTCTTATTAGTTTATTTGCTTCCTAGATCCACCATGTGCCTAAAGGCTTAAAGAAATAGATATGGATATCTTACCCTAGGATTCTATGTACCCTAATATAGTATTATAAAGGGACATGTGCCAATTTGACATAGTTTAATAGGAAATTTTTGACTTGGAAGATTTAGTGAGGTCATGTAGTACTTGTGTACTTTGTATACTTTGACATACTTCTATATATATATATTAAACAAGGGTGAGAGAGAGAGAGAGAGAGAGAGAGAGGGAGGGAGAGAGAGGCCGAGAGAGAGATAGGAGAGAGAGAGAGGGAGGTTGATGTACAAGTACTTAGATTTTTTTTTTTTTTTTTGGGTAAATTAGCTTGAAATTAAAAAAGGTTAACCGAATGTACAGCCTAGGGGATTTGGGCGAGGTTGTAGTAGTCTGGTTGGATTGGGCGTGGTGTGCAGGGTGCTTAGCAGGGCAGCCCTGTCGGATGCAGACATCGCCAGGACGAGCCTCTCTCAGTCTGAGTCCCTCTGTAGTAGTTGACTTCTGTTGAGTGGGTATTATGCTAGCTTTGGGGTGAAGGAAGACATGGCTCTTGGATTTCTTAGCCCAGCCTACGAGGAGGAAGATCTCTCCTCAGCGCTGGTTATCATGTGGTCATCATTGACCATGACTATCTACCTTATTTACTTTATTTCCTAATCTGGCGGGTTGTGCCAGTACGTACTTCATTTTCACCTCATTTATTTCATGGTTCTATTCAGATCCATTTGTATTTCATATGTCACTTTATCTCACTCTCCATGCGGGTTGTGCATGGTTACCGTACTTTTTTCAATCTTGTTTTTTCTTTTTCTTTTCCTCCTGGGGTATGCCCCTTGTAGGCTGTACATTCGCTTAACCTTTTTTTTAATTTCAAGCTAATTTACCCAAAAAAAAAAAAAATGTACAGCCTACAAGGGGCATACCCCATGAGGAAAAGAAAAGGAAAAAATAAACAAGATTGAAAAAAATGCGATAAACCATGCACAACCCGCATGGAGAGAATGGTTTTGAAAAAGAAGGAGGAACATTGATCCCCCAGAAGCATAGCAGCCACAAACAGCATAGCCTGCTGCTCTGACATGTGAGGCGATTAGGGCGAACTCTGACATGGCCGTGGAGCAACAGTAAGATCCATGGCTGACGGTACAATCTCATTGGCGGAAGGACTGGGTATCAAAGCTCTGGGTTCTAATGAGCTACGGAGGAAGCAGAAGAACCTCGTTGATTCTATAACCCCTTCTCGGGGTCCATTATCTCATACTGAAAACCACAACAACTCTACCACGTTTGAGTTCGGAACTCCACAAATGAGTAACTCAGGTGATTGCAAGAACGGATCCATGCTCCGGTCATCATCTGCAACCAAAAAGTCGAGCCTAGCTCGGAAACTTCAACAGGTACTCTTCGAAGAGAGTCTTAAACTGGAAGCGGATGAGAGAGCTCGTCAAGTTCAGATACAAGAGGCACACGACGACGTGAGGAAGCTTCGATTCATCCAACCCCAATCAATGCAATCGGTCACCCCTGTCAACTCCATTCCTATCGAGTTGGGAAATTCACGATCCAACGACACAGCTGAGTTCAATCGGCCCTCCTCTTCAACTGGGCTGGGGTTTCAATCGAAGGCAGATGAATGTGCACTCCACGTTCAACAACAACAGGAGGTACTTTCAAACCCTAATCTGAAATATTTAGTCAATGCCAGAGGCATTCCGTACTTGGAAGGGGATCCCAACATGGGATACCCCGAAGAAGATACTAAGCCTAGGCGGCCTTGGTCTTCCAGGGTTGAGTCCAACCCCAATAAATATCGTGGGAATTCTTACATTGATGGTGATCCAAATTTAGGGTATAAATTGGAGGACACTAGACCTAGTACTGTCCCTAATCAGTCTTCTCGATCGCACCATTCCAATCCCAAATTCTATGCTGGTCAGAACAGGCCTAAACCTAAAAATTGGGCCTCTCTTCTTCAATCCCAGAGTCCATCTTTGGACATGAAACTTGCCTTTTTTCCTGAACTTCAGAAGGGCAAAGAGGCTATAGTGGAAATAGATGTGGAATTTACTGAGGTAGGAAAATGGAATAGATATTTGGTGGGTCATTTCCTAGATGGAAAGATGGCTTATCCACTCCTCGTATCCACTGCTCGATATCAATGGAAGGTTCTCTTTGTGGCTGTCAAACCAGATGTCTCTGGTTTCTATCTATTTGAATTCAAAGATGAGCAAGCCAAGTTGCAGGTTTTAGAGGGGGGACCTTACTTCTTTTCTCAAAACTATTTAGTCCTTAAAGACTGGCATAGAATGATGAAACCTCTCCGAGACCAGCCTTCCAAAATCCCTGCTTGGGTGAAATTTCATGATTTACCTTTTGAGCTATGGAACCAAGAATGTCTTAGCAGAATTGCTAGTACAGTAGGTCGACCTATTCATGTTGATCAAGCAACTGCAAGGACCTCTAAGCAACCAGGGCTTCTTCCAAAGCCTTTTTTTTTTTTGGGTAAATCAGCTTGAAAATAAAAAAAGGCTAACCGGATATACAGCCTACAAGGGGCATACCCCAGGAGGAAAACAATACAAAGAAAAAATGGGAAGGTAGGCCAAATGGCTACAAGGGGTTGATAACATACTAAATAGATGGAAACAAAACAAAAGGGATAAATACATTTGTTTCCTATCCATCTACAAAAGGGCTAAATAAGGCTGGACAAACTGGATCAGTCATGGCCATATTCAAGGCAGACCTTAGCTGAACATAGCAGAACAACAGATCATAGCAGATGCAGAACTGATGCAGACCATAGCTATCAACACAATACACTTGGACACTACACTACAGAACACTACATTACATAACATGGAGAACTGATGCAGAACTAATGCAGAACTGCTACATTACATATCCATCTACAAAAGGGCTACATTACACTACACTGATGCAGAACTGCTGTTCTGCTACATTACATTACACTACACTCATATGAGCATCAACAAGGCTTGGGATACTTGCTCCATAGCAGCAAGGCAAGCTTCAGAACTGCTATCACAGAACTGCTATCACTGAACTTCTGAACTTCATAGCAGCAATCCAATCAGACCAACAGGCAAAGACAGCAGTTCTGAAGCTCCCATCAAAGGCAAAGAGTTGAAACAAAATGCAGACACAGCCATAGCAGCCATAAATAGACCACCAAGCAACAGGAGGAGGCAGCTGCCACAGCAGCTTAGTGAGGCTCAGAACATGCAGCAGCAGCATCCATCCATAAGTAGCAGGCTGCTATGATGGAACTTCTGAACTCTGAAGCTTCCAAACCAGGTGCCAATAAACTTCTAATGCTTCCAAATCAGAACTGCAGCAGCAAGTTGTGTCCCCACATAACTTCTGACTTGGGGACACAACATGGACACAACAAAGAGCAGGCTGAACTTCTGAACTTCTGAAGCTTCCAAATCAGGTGCCAGAACAATCAAATACTATACTAAACAGAGGATTTCCCCCTCTGTGAAGGGAGATCCCATCGACAGCCCCTGATGGTTAGGCATAACAGAAAATGAGATGCCAATAGAAAATGACTATTCAGCTCCAACACAGCTGGACATTACATATCAGCAGAATCAGGACAATGCAATACAAGCCAAAATAGCTAGTACAAGCTTGTGTTCTGCAAAACATCAAATGGCTGCTACAAGAACACCGGGGCTGCAGCTGCTGCTAGCAGCTACTGAAAGCAGTAAACCACAGTAGCATGCAGAAACAGAACATCAGGCATAAACAGAACATGCAGAAACAGATGTAGCTAGGTTCTGACTTGGGAACATAGAACCAAGCTGCTATGATGGTAATGAAGCCATGAACTGGCTGTGCTCTCTGTGCTCTAACAACACAGCAATCTAATACAAAAGAAGAAGAACAGGCCCCCCAAACATTGGGGACACAGAAGAAAAAGGAGAGTCAAGAACTTTACTGCTCACACTACTACTCTAGGGTCCAAACTCCCTCCACTCTCCCTCACAAAGAGACTCCCACTAAATACTACCTCCACTCACAAGAAAAATGAGGCTCAAACACTCTTCTCACAGCTGCTACATATACTGGAACGCTCAAGAGATCCGAGGGCAAAATCAGTACCCCTCAACCTGCCTTAAGATATAATATGAGCTTAAGATAATTACCTTGTATAAAGATATAATAGTAGACCAGCAGTGAGCCCCACCAAACTGATGGAACTTGCACTTGAAAAGTACTAGCAGCCAATACCTCTCAACCTGCCTTATGAGTCACAGAACCACTGGAGAAAAATTAGAATCAGGTCCAATAGATACAGTAATGAATCAGTAACTGATATGAGTAAGCTTAAACAGTGTTCCACACATGTACAATCCAATCTGCTTGAGAGTGCGGCAAATTAGAAAGTGATAAAATCCTAGCTCTTACCATCATGGAAATTTTGTGAACAACTGCCTCTCGGGAACAGGATTGATTTTGGAACTTCCTCAAATTCCTTTCAATCCAAATATGGTAAACAGTTACAGTAAAGGCCAATCGAGTGATCACACTTTTAAGGGATTTACCCTTAACACCTGACAACAAGGTCACCCAGTCAGAATCTGAAGAGGAATGAGCCTCTCTCTCTAACCTAGAGAGAGAAAGCTCTCCCCGGCCCAACCTCGCTGGCCCAGCCGCACCTGGCCCAGCCACGTCGGCTCCCACTCGGCGGCAGCAACAGCAGCAGACCTCGGGCAAGGGAACCTCTATCGCTATAGAGGCTCTCCTCCACCGCCCTTTCACAATCGGATCCCCTTGGGTTCGGCCAACGGCCATCATCTGGCCTTCTCTGGTCCGGCGATCCACACCAGCTCCGGCGACCCAGCCACGGTGAAAGATCCGTTTGGCAAACCGACAGGGGTTCAATCACGACCCCGATGGGGGTTCAATCCGTTCTGCACCAGACCCCGATGGGGGTTCAATCACGTCAATCAGCCGTTCAAATCCACAGCCGGCGAGTCATCTGTACCTCGGCTGTCCTCACTCGGTTGTGATACACCGCAGAGGGCGGCGGCTCGCCGAACGGGATGGTTGTCACTCCGTTAAGATCATCAGTGGGACTTGTTGAGGTACCAGCCTGGATCATCTCCAGCCATCATCTCCGGCCCAAGTCAGACCGTTGCCGGCATCACCCGCCGTGGCTTACAGCCATGGCCCAAGTCAGACCCCGATGGGGGTTCAATCACGTCAATCAGCCATGGCCGCCGGTCACGGTTGGTCCAAGTTTTCAGATCCACCGGCGTCGGTCGGTACAGCGGCGATCAGGCCCTTTTGGGCTCAACAGTCGTCGGCTGCCGGAGTCAGTCCGGCTGTCACAGATCATGCCCTCACCTCCTGTAAGGCACGGGCACTGGCCCTTGTCATCGGGCCAGTCAACAAGGCCAGTCAACAAGGCCAGTCAACAAGGCCAGCCTGCGGCCAGCAGCAGAAGGCCCGTCGGGGCGTCAACAGCTGAGCGAGCCAGCCCGGTTGTATTGCTCTTTGGTCATTACTATGTTACTTTCTAGGTTAATCAGTGCGGGTTGTGCACTGGCCATTATCTTTTATGTTTTCTGTAGTATGTATTGCGAGGACTTCGAGGGCCTCTAATTGTACCTTATACCGACGGTTGGTGTCGGGTATTTACTGCTATTGCCACGCCCGTGTCCAGGTTCCCCGTTGAACTTTCTATTCCTTGGGATAGTTAGTTTGGCCCATGTAGCCACTTGGCGCTATTTATATTTTTTGTTTTGTCTTACCTGGGGTATGCCCCTTGTAGGCTGTAAATTCGGTTAACCTCTTTTATTTTCAAGCTAACCGCCCTAGGGCATTACCCAAAAAAACAAGCTCATGAACCATAACAATCAAGAGACTCGAAGTTTAGCCTGAATGGAATTCCACACCTGGTTGGTAAATGGACAATTAAAGAAAAGATGGTCATGGCTTTCACTCCCCTGACACAAACCACACTGAGGGGAGACGTTAAGACCAAATGACACAAGTCTATCTGTGGTGGATAGCCTGTTTTGAATGGCAAGCCATGTGAGAAAGCTACATTTTGGGATGTGAGCCGAGAACCAAACTGCCCTATGCCACAATACCCTAGGAAAGGGGGTTCTCAATTTGTCCCATAGAGATGCAACTGTGAACTGACCATTGGAATTAAGAGTCCACCTTGTTTGATCAGCCCCATTCAACCTTGCTTGAACAAGAGGAGGTAGAGTGCTTCTCACCTCATTTAGATCAAAAGTTTGAGTAATGGGAAACACCCAATTTGAGTTATTAATAATGTGAGACACGAATGATTCCTGTGGAATACCAGCGTCATATGCAATTCGGGGACCAAATCTATCCATTAAAGGACCGAGGGGGTGCCAGTTGTCATGCCACAAGTACGTGGAATTCCCATTCCCAAGTATATTAAGCACATATGGTTTAACCAAAAGTCAGAGATTCAAAAGTTTCCTCCAAACCCATGTACAATCACCAGGTATTTTCAAGGTCCACCAGGGCAAGGGTTTGTATTGAGATAAGTGCAGAACAGGAACTACCTGATGAAGTATCTATTAGTGTTCAAGGGGAGACAGTAGTGGTACCCATTGAATACCAAGTTCTACCTCCCATGTGTACACATTGCCATGTTTTTGGTCATTCCACATCCACATTTGCCAAGCATACTGTGACCCCTCTTCCTCCACCCATTGAGCTGGATTGGCAGGTTATGAATCATGGGAAACAGAAGGTGGTCCCTCTCATATCCAATCCATCTTCTTCAGTGCCTCAACTGGGCAGTGTATAATCTGGTATGTTTGATCCAATCCAGGAAGAGGGAAGTGATTCTGAGGATGATCTGATGGAGGTTTTACAGGGGGTAGTTTTTTTTTTTGGGTAAAATAGCTTGAAATAAAAAGAGGCTAAGCGAATTTACAGCCTACAAGGGGCATACCCCAGGAGGAAAAGAAAAAAAGAAAATAAAAGATTGAGAAAAAAGACCTAAGCCAACTGGCTACATTGACCATCGTTTACGATTACAATGAAAAGGAATGTAAACCACATGTTTCACTACCATCTAAGAGATGGGAGAGAAACACATTTGAAGGAGGACATATGCTAGACAGAACACAGTCTGCTACATAACAACTGCTGGACAGAACACAATCTGCCCCCCAATCTTTGATCAGTTCTTAACATATGCTAAAAGAGGACATCTCCTTTGGAAGCTAGGTGAAACAGCTGCATAATGGCATGAAAACAGCAGCAACACAGCAGCCACACTTGCTACAGACAGGTCAGCAGCAGCAGGTCACCACTAGGGACATGCCCCCTAGCAAAAGCAATATACGCTCCAAGGGACAACCCCTCGAGGATAGGTAAAACCAAAAGCTTAACCATTAACAACCCAAGTCCAAAACAGCAATTACACTGTAAAACCAATAGCTAATAATGTGTTGTAACAGCTGACTTGGGGACAGTACAAGGAGAAAGGCTGCTATGTTGAGAGATAGCACAAACAGCCCAGAACGGCACAATCAGCCCAGAACGGCAGCAGCAGTCCATCAGAAATAGCATATCAGAGATTACAACACCATATCAGAACCGAACAGCTAGCTGGTACCATTAGCAGGAAACAAAGCTAGCAAATCCTGCTATAGATGCAATCTTCAATCTAGCAGCTAGCTGGTATAACAGACAGAGTAGACAAGTAAACTACTGAAGCTCAAAATAGTCAAGAGTCACCAGCACAAGAGGCAGCTGGGTATGCAAAAGAGGCAGCTAAATGGTGCAATGAATGCAGAGGACGTCCCCCTCTGCGAAGGGAGATCCCAACGACATCCCCAGTTGGTTAGGCATAAATAACAGCAAAAGCATCAAAACAGCTGGGTATGCAAAAGAAGCAGCTAACAGCCATATCAGAAATTGGACTGCCCTGCTATAGCAGAAAACGTGTTTTAAATGTACAAATATGGACATATGGACAGTCATGTGGACTAACAACAATTTGGACAGCTCAACAGCTGGCCTATAACTTGGCATTACATCCATTTTGTGCAACCATATACTATCAGCTTACTAGTGCAAAGCAAATAGCAGCAGGCAGCAAAAAACTACTGAAGCTCAAAATAGTGTAACTCTAATCCCAAAACTGCAGAACTCTATTCCCAGAACAGCAGAATAGCAGTATAGCAGCAAGAAACTACTGAAGTGGGAGCTTCTCTCTCTAACCTAGAGAGAGAAAGCTCCCTCCGGTCTGCCACCACCATTTCCGGCTGGATCTCGCCGGTATCAACAGCAAGGAGGCCGAAGTAAACTAGACCAGGCAGGAAGAAGCGGCAGTCCTCGGGCAAGGGAGCCCCTCGCACGACAGGGGCTCTCCTCCACCGCCCCTTCTACATCCAGGCCCGGCCAGCCCACAACTGGCCTTCGATGGCCTTTTCAACCCTCAGCCGGCCGTCCAGGCCCGGCCAGTATAGCAGCTTAGCCCTCGTGGCTGAGTTGCCTTTTCAGATCTGGAAGTGACGATCAGGCCATTCCCAGCGATCAACCCGCTGCCGTGGGACTTAGCCGGGGTGGGGCACAACTCCAAGCCGTGGGTTCTCTGACGTGGAACCCATTCCCAGCCCTGCCACCGCCGTGGGTTCTCTCCATTCCCAGTCCCGCAGCCGTGGGGCTTGCCGTGGGTTCTACCAGCCATGGCTTTTGCCCCTCGAACGGAGGAGGGTTCGTCCATGGTCGGAGGTGGGTAGCCCCAACAACCATGGCCGCCGGTCATGGTCGGTCCAGCAACGATCAGGCCCTTTTGGGCTCAACAGCCGACGGCTGCCGGAGTCAGTCCGGCCATCGCAGTTCATGGCCCTAGCTGGCCAGATCTGGGACGCTCTAAGGCCGTCGGCCAGTCAATAGCCCGGGTTCAACTGGGCCAGCCAACATCCTGGCAGGCTAGCCAAGAGGCCAGCCAGGCCAGTCACGCACCAGCCCGGGCAGCAAGCAGCAAGCAGCAAGCAGTCATCTGTTTATTGTCAACCTGTTTGTTTATTGTCAATCTGTGTATAGTTTGTTCGGCGACCCCCGATAGGCGGTCATCTGTTGGACTGAAATCGGGGGTTAGGCTCTTGGTTGAGCCTTTTATGTTTTCCGTAGTATGTATTGCGAGGACTTCGAGGGCCTCTAATTGTACCTTATACCGACGGTTGGTGTCGGGTATTTACTGCTATTGCCACGCCCGTGTCAAGGTTCCCCGCTGAACTTTCTATTCCTTGGGATAGTTTGTTCAGCGGGGGAAAGATCACGGGCAACCCATGTAGCCACTTGGCGCTCTTTATATTTTTTCTTTGTCTTACCTGGGGTATGCCCCTTGTAGGCTGTACATTCGGTTAACCTCTTTTATTTTCAAGCTAACCGCCCTAGGGCATTACCCAAAAAAAAAAACTACTGAACTTCAAAATAGTATAACAGATAACAGAGCAGTACTGAAGCTCACAACTACTCCCTAGTAACCGCACACCACTCACTCTCAAGATCAAAACCAAGAGCTGGGTATCCACCTTCTCCCTCTACTAATTCTCTCATGATTCCCCCACTAATTATTACCTCCTCTCACAAGGATTGATGGGGAACTAGCACACAACTCACTGGGATATCTCACAATATAGTAGGGACACACTAAAGGGAGTAAGTTAACTACCTGAATACTTAGAAGTAATAGGAGCCCAATGACTGGTTAACCCTTCTGAATCCCCCCTTGAACTCAGTGTGACTTTGTTACTGTCCAGCAGCTGTTGCTAGCTCTCCTCTGAATACATAGAAGTAATAGATAGAAGCTGATTGGACCAGTCACTGTGACTGCTGAACCTTCTGAATCCCCCTTGAGTGGAGTAGTGACCTGCAAATGAGATGATGTTAGTAAAAATTCCTATCTACCACGCATAATTTAGTTTAATGGTGAATGTTCCACATAGCAAGTATACTCAGAGGTCCCTTAAACTCTAGGGACAACAACCTATTCCTGACCTCATTTGAAATTTTATTAGCAACCACTCCAGGGGGGCAGCTAATATTCTGGAACTTTCTGAAATTCCTCTCTAACCATACTTGGTGCACATAGACTGTAAAGACAAGCTTAGCAACTGTGACTTCCAAGGATTTACCCTTTAAGTTGGATAAATGACTAACCCACTGCTGCCAAGAAGACAATCCTACCATATGAGGGCATTTAGAGGAAAGAATTCCTCTAATCTGTGCAGCGATGGGACACCCAAACACTCCTCATCCCCTAGATGCGCCAAGAAGGTGGATATCATGAAGGCTTACGACATTGTCAGATGGGATTTCCTCTGGGATGTCCTAGCCTCCATGAATTTCCATCCTAAGATGATCCAATGGTTGAAAGCCTGTGTTTCCACTGCCAATTACTCCTTATGCTTCAATGGGGAAGCTATAGGATATATACCTGGGCAGAAAGGCTTAAGGCAAGGTGACCCGTTGTCTTCATACTTATTTGTGATGGTAATGGAGGTTTTGACTTGCATTCTAAAGGAGAAGTCTCTTCTTCTTGACTTTGAGTTCCATTCGAAATGTGGCACTACCAAACTTGTCAACCTCTGCTTTGCAGATGATCTTATGATTTTTTGCAAAGGTGAGGTAAGCTCTGTCAATCATATCAAGCAATCCTTGAATGAATTCGAAGCCTTATTTGGCCTCTCCCCCAGTCATACCAAGAGTAACATTTTCTTTTCTGGTGTCAACCCTACCACCAAATCTTCCATCCTCAACTTATTGGGTTTTCAGGAAGGGTCTTTACCTGTTAGATACTTGGGGGTACCTCTTTTATCCACCAAGCTCAAACACTCCGACTGTAAAGTCATGGTGGATAGGATTGTGGCCAAAACAAAATCTTGGACCCTTAGGTACTTGTCTTATGCTGGAAGAATACAATTGATCAAGTCAATTCTCTTCTCTATGCAAACTTATTGGTCATCTCTCTTTATTATCCCTAAAAAGGTAATTAAGGAGATTGAATCAATCATTCGAGGCTTTTTCTGGACTGGTCCTGACCTTAAGAGGACTGGTGCCAAAGTCTCATGGGAACACCTTTGCTCCCCTGTTAAGGAAGGTGGATTGGGATTTAAATCTTTGGAGATTTGGAATAAGGCAGCTGTGGCCAAACACATTTGGTTCCTTGTCTCGGGGGGGGGGGGAACAATCTAAGTGGTGCCAATGGGTTAAATCTTATTTACTTAAGGGCAAGAATTTTTGGAGTGTTAAAACTCCAAGTGATCCATCTTGGGTTTGGAGGAAAATCCTCAACCTTAGACCATATGTCCAGCCTCACATTAAATACAGAATTGGGAATGGCCAATCAACCTTTCTGTGGTTTGACAACTGGCATCCCATTGGACCCCTCTTACCTAGATTTGGCCCTAGGATCGTCTATGATTCTGGGCTCCCAAAGGATGTCACAGTGCAGGCTATTATTAGGGATAATCAGTGGGCCTTCCCTGTGACTCAGTCCCCTAATCTTAATGAAGTGAGATCTGACCTGCGAACAGTCCAAATCAACGCTGCCATAGATGATAGATGCATTTGGACTCTAACTACCTCAGGGAAATTTACTATCTCCTCTCTTTGGGAGCATTTAAGACCTCATTTCCCTATCATTACTTGGGTTAAAGTAGTATGGTTTTCAGGGCACATTCCTAGGTGTAGTGTGATCTCATGGTTGGCCATTCAGAATAGATTATCTACTGAGGATAGACTTGTTCTGTTTGGCTTGAAATCACTTCACGGCAACCTAGGTGAGAATAGATTATCTAAAGAAGCACTATAGAGGCAGACTCCTTAATTCAGCAACCTAGGTCAGCTGATCCAGTCACTGTTCCTTTCACTTCTGCTGATCCAGTCACTGTTCCTGAACTTGCAACTGTTCCTGATCCTGCAACTGCTCCTGATACAGCAACAACTGATCAAGCAGTTCATGATAATTTTTCTGGGGAAGTGGCACGTTCAGCTCATGATCAACTTACCCCTAAGCCTCCTGATACTCAGCATGTCAAATTCAAGGAGACGGTTGCGGAGTTGGCTGTCAATAAGTCACTCTCCAAATCAGCTCTAAAAAAGGTGAGAAAGCAATTGAGGGATAAAAATTGAGGGATAAAAAGGTGAGAAAGCAATTGAAATAAAAAGGGGGCTATATAAGTACTTGTACTTGAACTTTGCAAAGAGCTCTTCGAACAAATCAGGGAAGTAACATTCTTTCCTATCTCTGTCTGATTAATACAGTATTTACCTTTAATTTTATGTTTTCAATTCTGTTTGTAACTGTCTACTGTTTAATGGATTGTGAGTCTTTACATTTTGGGTTTTGGAACTTGAGGGGCCTTAATGACCCTCTCAAACAAAGGGAGGCAAAAAATTGGGTTGTTTTTTTTTGGGTAATTTAGCTTGAAATTAAAAAAGGTTAATCGAATGTACAGCCTACAAGGGGCATACCCCAGGAGGAAAAGAAAGGAAAAAAACAAGAATGATAAAAGTACGGTAACCATGCACAACCCGCATGGAGAGTAAAATAAAGTGACATAACCGTGAAATGTACTGAAATGAAATTGAACTATTCCTGGCACAACTCGCCAGGCTAGGAAATAAAGTAAATGAAGTAGATAGTCATGGTCAACGTGGACCACATGAAAACCAGCGCTGAGGAGAGATCCTCCTCCTCCTAGGCTGGGCTAAGAAAACCAAGACCCGAGACATTCATCACCCCAAAGCAAGCATAATACCCGCTCAACAGAAGTCAACTACTACAGAGGAACTCGGGCTGAGAGAGGCTCGACCAGGGGATGACGGCATCCGACAAGGCTACCCTGCTAAGTACCCTGCACACCACGCCCATTTCACCCTGACTACTACATCCTCGCCCAAATCCCCTAGGCTCGCTAACGACTCAAAGCGGAACAGAAAGAGAGGCCACCAAAAGTAGCCACTCGAACCTCAAGTGGACCAATCTGCTCTTTTCAATCAGTGCAACCACCAAATCTAATAAGAAACAGACTGCAAAGCAACCCCTTTCGATCAGTGAGGATCCACCAATCTAGTCAATGACTGCTCCGGCAACTACCTTGCTCAATCAAACTCCATCCATAATCTAATCATCGGCTCCTACAGCTGCTGCTACTGCGGGCTACCCCTAACTAGGATAGAGTCTAATCTAATCAATAATAGCCACGACCACAAGAATACTACACTCGACTTCTGAGCAAAAAAAAACGCTGGTTCTAGGGATATAAAAGGCTCAACAACGAGCCCGACCCCCGATTTCAGTCCAACAGATGACCGCCTATCGGGGATCGCCAAACTAACAGTAAACTGGCCCGATCGTCCAGCAACAGATAGACAATAAACAAATAAGTGCAAAGCGCAAATTGAAACGATAGGCGCAATGGATACGAGAGCTTGCTGCCGGGGCTGAAGGCAGGCTGTGATTGGCTTGGCCTGGCTGGCCCGGGCTGGCCTTGCCAGCTGCTGCCTTGCTACTGCCTGCTGCTTGGCCCAGGCAGGCTGCGCCCGACGGGCTGCCCGTTGGCAGGCCAACGACCTGGCTAAGTTGCTGGGCTGTTGGGCCGGAAGCTCCTGGCCCGCAAGGGCTGCCCGAGCCACCGCCGGTAGCCTCAAGCTGTTGAATGGCCGGCGGAGAGAGGCGCCGCCGCTGCTGCTGTTAATGGCGGCAGCCACCAGCTGCCACCGCAGCCCCCATGTGGCCGATGGCTGTAGAGGCCCCAACGAACCTTGGCCGGAAGAAATTTGCCCGGGCCGGCTGATTGCCCGGACGGCTGGACTCCACGGCGGATAGTGGGTCCACGGCGGGGATGGAAGACACGGCTGCTGAGCCACGATGGATTACCAACGAGCAGCCAGGCTGTGTTCTGGCTGAGCCACCTTGACAGGCGGCGTGAAGGTGAGTCCCGCGGTGGGGTTCCAGCGGCCGGCTGGTGAACCGACGGCTGTTGAAGACCCTCGGTTGAGCTCGTCGGATGAGGTTGAAGACCTTCTGGTGGTGGTTGAGCTCCTCCGTTGAGCTCGTCAGTGATGGTTGACGGCGTCGGTTTGATTTCAGATCTGCCCGGAGCAGATCCCAAATGGTACCCGCCGGTTCACGGCGGGGATGAGGTTGGAGACGAAGCCCACGGCTGTGGAGCTCCGGACTGTTGTGAAGCTTGACCGGACCAGCTGAAGGCCGGCCAGGTGGTGTAACCGAGCCAGATCCGTCCGGCGCGGAGGGCGGTGGAGGAGGCCGGTGGAGGAGGGCGGTGGAGGAGAGCCTCTCTAAGGAGAGAGGATCCCTTGCCCGGATGGTGGCTGCTGCCCGGCGTGGCTGCAATCTTGTGGTGGCTGCCGGCTGATTTGGCTGGGTCAGAGGGAGCTTTCTCTCTCTAGGTTAGAGAGAGAAGCTCCCACGCCCTTTTCCTTCAGTCTGTTATTTTTTTGGGTTGTTAAGAATAAACTTTCCTTAATTGGTCTTATTGAGCATAAAATCAAAGAATCCAATGTAACTAGAGTAGTCAACACCATGCTCCCTCATTGGAATTTTGTTAGCAATCATTCCTGCTCTCCTATAGGGCGTATCTTGATTTGTTGGAATCCCCTATTGTTTAATGTACAAATTCAGTTTCAGTCCAATCAGCTTATCCATTGTAAGGTTCAATCTTGTAATGGCCAGTTTTCTTTTGATGCCTCCTTTATATATGGAGCAACTAGTTACTTGGAGAGGCAACAACTATGGGCTCAATTACAGCAGCTTTGTGTAGTTACCCCTTGGGTAGTGTTAGGTGACTTCAATGCATTGAGGTCTCCCCTTGAAAAAGTAGGAGGGGACAGAAATTGGCTGCCCTGGATGGAGGAATTCAATTCTTGTATCCAATCAACTGAATTACTTGATCTCAGGTATACTGGTTGCCAATACACATGGTCTAATAAACAACTGGGAGATGCTCATATAAGTTCCAAGATTGATAGGGTTCTAGTTAATGAGAGTTGGGTCAAAGATTTCTGCTGGTCCAATGCACATTTTCTCAGCCCTGGAGTGTCTGATCATTCCCCTGCAGTTGTTTATTTGACAACTGCCTCACCTACAAAGAAAAGACCTTTTAGGTTCTTCAACTTTTTAGCTGAGCACCCTAAGTTCCTTGACACTGTTCAGCAGGTGTGGAGGAGGATAATCATTGGAAATCCAATGTTCTGTGTTTGTCAAAAACTTAAGCAATTGCAGGAGGATCTTAAAAAACTAAACACAAATGAGTTTAGTTATCTTTCATCAAGAGTGGCATCCTGCAAACAACAATTAGAAGTTATCCAAAGAGAACTAGGCTCTGACCCTAGTGACCCTTCTAAACAAGCCATTGAAAAGGAACTGTGCAAGCAGTATCTAGTTTATGCCAGGGCAGAAGAAAATTTTGCCAAGCAAAAATCAAGAATTCAATGGCTAAAGTTGGGGGATCAATGTTCCTCCTTTTTTTTCAAGTCCATTACCAATTCAAGGAATAGGAACAGAATTTCTAGCTTGGTTCTAGAAGATGGGTCTGTTTCCCAAGACTTAGAGTTGATTAAGCACACATTCATCAACTACTACACAAACTTGTTAGGCACCAAACATTTGACTGATTACTCTGGTTCTTCTAGGGTGCAACAGCTTATATAACAAGGAAACTATCCCCCTCCCAGAGTTTGCAAATGGTGATGGGGGTAACTGATAAAGAGATCAAAGACACATTTTGGTCTCTTAATCCTCAAAAAGCTCCTGGGCCAGATGGCTATAATGCTTCCTTCTTCCATAGAGCATGGCCTGTCATAGGCCATGAAGTGACCTCAGCTGTCAAACTGTTTTTCAGGTCTGGTCAACTTTTGAAGAAGGCCAATGCTACCCTAGTTGCTTTGGTGCCTAAAGTCCCCAATCCCTCTAAGGTAGGAGACTATAGGCCCATCTCATGCTGTAATGTGATATATAAATGTATAGCTAAAATACTAGCCAATAAAATCAGACCTGTTCTGCCTTCCCTTATTGATCCTGCTCAGTCTGGCTTTGTCCAGGGTAGGAGGATAGCTGATAACATATTTCTTACTCATGAATTGATGAGAGGTTACCACAAACATTCCTCATCCCCTAGGTGTGCCATGAAAGTGGACATAATGAAGGCCTATGATAATGTCAGGTGGGAATTCCTTTGGGATGTCTTGGCTTCAATGAACTTCCATCCTAAGATGATCCAATGGTTGAAAGCATGTGTGTCTACAGCTAATTACTCCTTGTGTTTTAATGGGGAAGCAATAGGGTACATTCCTGGGCAAAAAGGTTTAAGACAAGGTGATCCACTATCTTCTTACCTTTTTGTGATAGCTATGGAGGTGTTAACTTGCATTCTTAAGGAGAAATCCTTCCAACCTGATTTTAATTTCCACTGGAAATGTGGAGCTACCAAACTTGTCAATCTTTGCTTTGCAGATGATCTTATGATCTTTTGCAAAGGTGAAGTTGCCTCCATTAATCACATCCAGAATTCTTTAAATGAATTTGAGAAGCTGTCTGGGCTTTCACCAAGCCCTTCCAAGAGCAGCATCTTTTTCTCTGGTGTTAGTCCACCCACCAAGGCATCCATATTAGGTATCCTAGGCTTCCAGGAGGGGTCTTTGCCTGTTAGGTACTTGGGGGTACCCCTACTGTCCACCAAACTAAAACACTCGGATTGTAAAGTAATGGTTGATAGAATTTTGGCCAAGACTAAATCATGGACACATAGGTACTTGTCCTATGCTGGGAGGATTCAATTAATAAAATCAATACTGTTCTCAATGCAAACCTATTGGTCATCTCTCTTCATTATCCCTAAGAAGGTAATTAAGGAAGTGGAATCTATCCTAAGAGCCTTCTTTTGGTCTGGCCCCGACCTTAAGAAAACGGGGGCAAAAGTCTCTTGGGAACATCTCTGTTCTCCTATTAAGGAAGGAGGGTTAGGGTTTAAATCTATGGAGGTCTGGAACAAGGCAGCAGTCGCCAAACATATATGGTTCCTTAATCTATGTGGTGCCAATGGGTGAAGTCTTACCTACTTAAAGGTAAGAGCTTTTGGAGTGTTAAAACTCCAAGCGATCCCTCATGGGTATGGAGGAAAATTCTTAACATTAGACCACTCATCCAATCACACATTACGTATAAAATAGGGGATGGCCATTTGACCTCTTTGTGGTTTGATAACTGGCATCCCCTAGGGCCCTTATTGCCTAAATATGGGCCTAGAATTACCTTAGATTCTGGGCTGCACAAGGATTCCACTATGAAGTCTATCATCAGAGACAATCAGTGGGCCTTCCCACTGACCCAAACTCCTGATCTCAATGAAGTGAGATCAGAATTACAAGCTGTCCCCATCAATGCTTCCACTGGGGATAGATGCATTTGGAATCTCAATGCATCTGGTAAGTTCACCATCTCATCTTTATGGGATCATTTAAGGATACATTTTCCTGCTATCACTTGGCATAAAGTGGTATGGTTCTCAGGGTACATCCCTAGATGTAGTGTGATCTCATGGATGGCTATCCTTAATAGATTATCTACAGAAGACAGACTAGTCATGTTTGGAATGAAAGCTGCTTCCATATGCAGCCTTTGTTTGGGAGTAGAGTCCCATGAGCACCTCTTTTTTGATTACCCCATGGCTACACAAATTAGGGGCATCTTATCCCCAAAGACCCCTCACATGACAGGATTGACATCCTTGCAACAGTGGGTGACCAGGCTGTCTTCTGTCCAAGGCAAGGCTCTGGCCATTACAATCGCTAAACTTGTCTTTACAACCTATGTGCACCAATTATGGATAGAAAGGAATCACAGGAAATTCCAGAATCTTAATTGCCCCCCTGGAGTGATTGCTCACAAAATTTCAAATGAAGTAAGGTGTAGGTTGTTGTCATTGTCTAAGTTCAAGGGGCCTTCTCAATTATTATCTATGTGGAATATTCACGATTAACATTCTCAGTAATAAGTTAGAATGAAATTACCCAAATACTCACATGATAACACATGCAGGTTAAATATCAAGGGGTTTCCCCTTGATATAACATGGTCCAGAATTGTCCCTGAGGGAGGATTCATAGCAGTTCAGCTGCTAAAAGTTCAGTTAGTCAAAGGGACTCAGAAAAGGCTTTCCATTCAGGGCACTGCTATTACTTCTATGTAGCAGGTATATATTTTAATCTTTTGTGAGGAGCACTTACAGATGAGGTGTGAGTATATTTTAATCTTTTGTGAGGGCACTGCTATTACTTCTTGTTGCATGCTAAGACTGATTGTGGTAGCTATCTTACTGCTATGCATGTGCATGTGCCCAGTTTGACCTGATTTGCATATGCTAAGATATGTTTTGTGTTTACTTTTGTAAGCCTAACCAATAGGGGCTGTCATTGGGATCTCCCTTCGCGGAGGGGGACGTCCTCTGCATCAGTTGGCATATTCTGCATCAGTTATATTGTCATGTGGGAATATTAGCCCTGTTCCATGTTGTATCCCCAAGTCAGAAACCTAGCTGCATCAGTTTTGAATGCCTGATCAATGTACCCGTGTGGCTGGTGTTGTTCTGTTGTTATGTTCTGCATTGTAGCAGCTGCTATTATGCTGCTGCTGTTATTGTAGCTGGTGCTAGTTATGTAGCATTGATGTGGCTGCTAAATAGCATAACTACCACCAGCTGAACTTATCCATCCACAAAACTAGTTCCAAAACAGGTTCAGAAGTTGTAATGGAGTATGAGCTTGATCTGAACTTGTTTTGGCTGTCCTGCATCTTTTCTGAACCTGTTGTGGCTGTTCTGTTGGCTGTAGCAGGTTTTGTTTTCAGTTATGCCTAACCATCGGGGGCTGTCAATGGGATCTCCCTTCACAGAGGGGGACGTCCTCTGTATAGTTTTGCATTAGTTTTAGTATTGTATAGTATTACTCAAGTATCATCACAAGGGTGCATGATACTTTCTGTCATGGATTCCTGTGTTGTCACCTAAGGTTCAGAATCTGCTGACTGTAATGTTGATGGGCTGTTTGGAAGCTTCAGAATTTCAGAAGCTCCATCATTGTATTGGCAGCACCACTTGCTCTCCTTTCAGCCCTGTTCAGTTTTACTGTATCCCTTTTGTTTAGTCAGTCCAGCTGGTGTTAAACAAGCAGTATGAGCTAACCCTGTTAAGAGTTGTTATGAACTGCCTTGTGCTATGTGAGAGCCAGCAGAGTATGAACCTACTGTTTGTCCAGAATGTGGTAGCTGATGGATTGAAGCTGGTTTCCAAGTTCTAATATGCCTAGTGCTAGTCAGTCCAAGCTCAAGTTCTGAAGTTAAGAAGTAAAGTCAAGCTCAAGTCCTGAAGTTCTGAAGTTCGAATGGTGCCATTCAAATGTGCCAATCTGTTTTCTAATTTCAGTGTAATCTAATCTTTTGTATAGACATGTTCAGTTCATTTGAACAAGCAGTTGGTATGCTGAAATGTTTTATCAGTTCTGAAATTTTTATCATTTGAACAAGCAGTTGGCTATGTTTCTTTTCCCTCTTCTAGATGGATCGGAAACATAGTTTCTCATCAATACCTTGTAGCCATTTGGCGTTATCAATTTTCTTTATCTTTTTTGTTTTCTTTTTCTTTCCTCCTGGGGTATGCCCCTTGTAGGCTGTATATTCGGTTATCCTTTTTCTATTTCATGCTATTTTACCCAAAAAAAAAAAAAAAAGTAGAGATATGGAAGATGTGAGGTAGATATTGGAAGTACAAGATTTCTTACATCCTTACAACACCATTCTTATACTTTCTCAAGTCAAACCACCAACCTTTGTCCTTACATATATACATATATATACATTGAACTAAGAAGAGAGAGAGAGATAGAGAGAAAGGCCGGGAGAGAGAGAGAAAGGCCGGGAGAGGGAGAGGGAGAGGGAGAAAGAGTGATGTGTGTGCAATTGTACTCACTCAATCTAGTCAATCTTCTTTGGCCAACTTCTTACATCATCAAGTACCACCAAATCTAGTCTTTCTTACACTTTCATATCCAAGCCAATCTCCTAAGTACTAGACAAAACTAGAAACCCATTAGAATAACCTAAACTTTGTCCTAGAATGGAAGTAAAGAAAGGAGAAGATCTTTGTGTGCTTTCAAGGATTGAAGTGACATGATATTGGAGCAAAAACCATTGGACAAAGAGGGAGAGAGAGGCCGGCCAAGAGGGAGGAGAGAGAGCCAAGGTTTTGCCTATAAATAGGACCCCATTCTCACCATTCAACTCACACCTCTCATACTTCAACTTCTCTCTCTAGAAAGTCTAGTGTTCTTTTTTTTTTTGGGTAAAATAGCTTGAAATATAAAAAGAGGATAATCGGATATACAGCCTACAAGGGGCATACCCCAGGAGGAAAAGAAAGAGAAGATCAAAGATAGAAAAGATTGACCTACGCCAAGCGGCTACATTGACTAAATACAAGAATTAAATTGATTCTAAGTAATGACATCCACATGTTTCAAGGCCATCTAAGAGATGGGAGAGAAACACATGCCAAAAGAAGGGTTTACAGAAGTTGAGTCTAGCCTATTAATAGCATAGAGCATTCAGATTGTTTACAAAAGAATCTAGCTTCATTGGTCATATGATCAGCCATTCACAATTTACATTTCAGAACAGCAGCAGCAGGTGAAGCTTGGGCATGGTGTTGGAAGTCACTGATAAGGAGATCAAGGTAGCACACCAGCACCTAGCTGGGCATGGTGTTGGGCAGCTGCATCATTGGTATTGGTTTACAGAAGTTCAAAAAGTTAGCAACTAAAACAGAACAACACCAGCAACTGACCCCATTGGCCCTAGCTGCTATTGGTAGCAGAGCAAGCACTATGTACAAAACTATTTACAGAACTACCAAAGTTTTTTTTTTTGGGTAATTTAGCTTGAAATTAAAAAAGGTTAAGCGAATGTACAGCCTACAAGGGGCATACCCCAGGAGGAAAAGAAAAGGGAAAACAACAAGAATGAAAAAAGTACGGTAACCATGCACAACCCGCATGGAGAGTAAAATAAGTGACATAGGCAATACAAATGGGTCTGAGTAGAGCCATGTAGTAAATGAAATGAAGTGAGGCGAAGTGTAAATACTTCCTGGCACAACCCGCCAGGCTAGGAATTAATGTAAGTAAAGTAGATAGTCTTGGTCAACGATGACCACATGATAACCTGCGCTGAGGAGAGATCCTCCTCCTCCAAGGCTGGGATAAGAAATCCAAGAACCGAGAAGCCCCTCACCCCGAAGCTAGCATAATACCCACTCAAAAGAAGTCAACTACTACAGAGGGACTCGGACCGAGAGGTTCGAACTGGAGATGTCGGCATCCGACAAGGCTACCCTGCTAAGCACCCTGCACACCACGCCCATTCCAACCAGACTACTACATCCTCGCCCAAATCCCCTAGGCTCGCTAACTGCTCTTAGCGGAACAGGAAGAGGACCACCAAAAGTAGCCCCCAAACCACAAGTGGACCAAGCTGCTCTTTTCGATCAGTGCAACCACTAAATCTAATCAGAAACAGACTGCAAAACTACCCCTTTCGATCAGCAAGGATCCACCAATCTAGTCAATGATAGCTCCGGCAACTACCTCTTTCGATCAGACTCATCCATAATCTGATCATCGGCGCCCACAGCTGCTGCTACTGCGAGATAGCCCCTTAACTAGGATAATCCAATCTAATCGATAGCAGCCACGACCACAAGAATACTACGCAACTCCTCAGGGCTAAAAGCACTGGCTCAAGGGATACAGAGGGCTTTACGAAGAGCCCGCCCCCGATTTCAGTCCAACAGATGACTGCCTATCGGGGGTTGCAAAATCTAACACTAAACTGGCCCTTAAGTCCAGCAACAATATGACAATAAATAGATAAGTGCAAAGAGTATGGCTGCATTGCATAATGGTAAAGTAAGGGATACTACCCCCACTGCCCGAGCCACTAGCCCGCTTGCCTGCCCGGGCTGGCCTGCCATCGGGCGGGCTGATGCCTGCCGCTGCTGCTGCCGCAGCTGCTGCCTGCTGCCGCCTGCTGGACGAGAGTAAGACTCGAAACGCCCGGGCAGAAGCTGCTGCCTAGCCTCTGCCCGAGCAGAACAGTCACGGACAGCACTGCTGCTACCCCCTCCGCTCGAGCCACACAGGATGGCCTGCCCAGGCTGGCTTGCTTGGCTGTTCTGTGGCTGGGTTGTTTGTTGGCCGGGCTGGCCTAAAAAAGCCAGGTGCCCGGGCTGGGCTGACGCCTTCTGCTGCTGCTGCCCGGGCTGGCTGGGATTGCCCGGGCTAGCTGGGTGGCCTGGCTTGGCTCACTCCGGCCGGAGTTCACCACCAAGCAATAAAGCCACGGCGGTTGTTCGTGGTGGGAAGAGGAACCCACAGTGGAGTGACCACTGCCGGCGGCCTGTTGAACGGCCGGATCTGAACGGGCCAGATCTGGACGGCGCCGCCCCCAATGGCGATTGCTGTACTGGCCGGGCCTGAGACGGCCGGCCGTGGGTGGAACGGCCTTCGAAGGCCAGTTGTGGACTGCTGCGGCCAGCTGTGGTAGTCGGATGAAGGCCGGCTTCGTGGTGTTGCCGGGTTGAGGTTGATTCAGATCTGCTCAAAGTAGATCTGAGATAGAACCCACCGGTTCACGGCGGGGTTGAGGTAGGACGAAGCCATGGCGATGAGCTTCAGACCGGAGTGGGAGGGCGGTGGAGGAGAGCCCCTGTCGTGCGAGGGGCTCCCTTGCCCGACATGGCTGCTGCTGCTGCCAACATAGTGGGAGACCGGCGTGGTGGCCAGGCGTACACCCTTAGCCCGTAGCTGCTGCTTCTGATGGCCAGTGGCCTTGGCTGCTGCTGTTGGTGGCCGGCCGGAGGCCTGGCTGCTATGGCTGGGGGGCTGCCTGGCCGAAGGGTTGCTTTGAACTACCAAAGTTTTTACAGCTCAAACATAAATTTTACAAAAACTTTTTGCAGAGGACGTCCCCCTCTGCGAAGGGAGATCCCAACGACATCCCCTGTTGGTTAGGCATACAAACTGAACTGGATTGCTACAAAATCTACTACTAATGAGTATAGTTGATGGCACCAGATTTCATAACAGTCATAACACTTGCAACTGATAGTCAACAGTTGACCACAACTGCAGTCTACTGATGCATATTTGATCCCAAAAGAAAATACTACATATGAACATTTGATTTGGATCATTTGAATTACAGAAAACAGACAGAAAAAAGCAACTGCAGCAAACAGAACAGCTGGAACAGTCCATGATCTGGACACTTGCTCTAAACCTACAGACTACTGATGGAAGTTGTTCAACGACAACAAAATGAACATGCAATTCTTCATGAGCAAATGCAGCTATGTAGTTTTCAAACTGAGTGTGGTTTCCAAAAGGGTGAACAAAACACCCTAGAGCTGAGAACCCCTTACTCTAGAGCTGAGAACCACCTACTTTCCTCACTAACTGCTAACAGTCTCCAGAGCTGAGAACCCCTTACTCCCTCCTCTGAACCTCACATAGCTCCTCCACTAAATATTACCTCCTCTCTCAAGGAATGTAGGGGCTCTAAGTCTAGTGTTCTTTTTTTTGGGTAAATCTAAGTCTAGTGTTCTTGCTTGTTCTTTGCTTGTTCTTGAAGTTCTTCCCAAGTTTTTCAAGAAACTCATCCTAAGCCGCCACTAAACAGCCGCTCAACCACCCTTCCGATCCAAAAAGTTTAGTAGTGTTAGTCAAGATTTAGTCCTCTTTGGGATAGATTAGTCCTCTTTGGGATTAAATCAATCTCCCAATGCAGTTTTTGCCATGGTAGTGAAAACCATGATCATTTGTTCTTCAACTGTAGTTTTTCCACAAGGGTTTGGAATGCCATGTTGGAAAAGATGGATACGAGTTGGTCCCCAAGGCCTTGGCCAGCATGGATCACCCTCTTCTCCTCTTTTAAGGGGAAATCTCTAAGGAATATCGTATCTAAGTTGATTTTCACTACTACAGTATACCATATTTGGATTGAAAGGAACTTAAGGAAGTTTCAAAATACAACGAGCACCTGGGAAGTGGTTGTTCACAAAGTCTTTAACATGGTTAAGGGTAGATTACTGTCGTTGCCAAAGTTGCCCGCAGGCTCACAAAATAATAGGTTTAATAGAGTATGGGGCATCAATGGGTAATGAGGTATTGTGTGTTTGTGTATTCATATTGTGGCCATGGTTGTAGATTTGCAGGTTTGGTCAGCAAGGCTGCCTTAATAAAAGTACTCCAGTGGCCTCTAAATTTGGATGGCTGGTGCAGCCCCTGCTAACATGGAGGCTAGTAGGTTTCAAGGTTATTGAGTGTGCCACTATATGTAGATCCTGTGAGAAGTGTGCTTGAGCCTCAATCTTCTTGAGAGTGGAGGTAATATTTAGTGGGAGGCACTTTGTGAGGGAGAGTGGAGGGAGTTGGGTTGCAACCGTTAATCAATAGAAGCAATGCAACAGTAGTATCCTAGATTGACTGTTGACTGATTGTTCTGATTGTTTTGAACTGTGTTGCTGAACTGTTTTCTGAAATGTGTTGCACAGACTGTGCTTTGTTACTTTTGACAGCCTTTTTTATCACTGTGTAGTGCATTCTGAACCTGACTTCTTATGTAGTGCATTTTTTTTTTTGGGTAAATCAGCTTGAAATTAAAAGAGGTTAAGCGAATATACAGCCTACAAGGGGCATACCCCAGGTAAGACAAATCAAAAAGAAAACGACAAAAATATAAAAAGCCAAGTGGCTACATGGGTTGCCCGTGTCCAATCCCCGTCAAACAAACTATCCCAAGGAGTAGAGGGTTCAACGGGAAACCTGGACACGGGCATGGTAATAGCAGAAAATCCACGACACAACCCGTCGGGATAGGGGTAAATTAGAGGCCCTCGAAGTCCTCGCAAGCACAGTAATAACTAAGTAAGTCAGCTACTGCTACCAGAAGCAACAAGTAATACTAAAAGTAAACAGTAGTAGACTGTATGATAGATAAATGCCCGAGCCACACTGCCCGGGACGGCAAAAATTTGTTGGCCAAGCCTGTGTTTGGCTGGCCTGGGCTGGCTGGCCTTGGCCTTGCCTGGCTGGCCTTGGCCTTGTCGCCTGCTGCTGCTGCCTGCTGCGTGGCCCGGGCTGGCTGATGAATGCCCGGGCTGGAAGGCCAACTGACCCCCGCGGCGGCTGACTGGATGAAGGCCGGGCCAAAAAAAACCACGGCTGTTGAAGTGGCCAGAGAGGGCCTTGACTGCCCGGGCCTGGCGGTCGCCAGGCTAGCTGTGGCTGGCCGCCCCACTGCGGCTGGAGATGGTGGCCGATGGCTGCTGATGAAGGCCGACGGCTGACTGGCCAGACAGATCAGGCCGGAGAGGGCCCTGACCGCCCGGGCTATAAGGAGAGCATTGGCCAGGCCTGGCCACTGAGCCACGGCAGTTGGTGTTCCAGAGCTCCATGAACCTTTGCTGTTCAGATCTGAACTTGTAGACCTCAGTGGTGACTTTGCTTTGCCGCTGTGCCACTGTACGAGCACAATTGAAGCAGCAAAGGTATCTCCGGCAAGGCCTGGCAGTACAGTAACGAAGAGCTTCGATCCATGGGGTTCCGGACCCAAGGGTTGCCGGATGTAAGATGGGCGGAGGAGGAGACGCCCTGAAGAGGGAGGTTCCTTGCCCAAGCTGTAGCTGTGGACTGCTGCGGCTGTCCAGCTGGGTTGGTCGTTGAAGACGATGAACAGTGCCGCCTGACATGGTCAGCGCACTTCCAGATCTGGAATGGCCGGTGGGTGAAGTGGATGGAGATGAGGGCAACTCAGCCACGGCTGAGCTGCTGTACTAGCCAGGCTTGGACGGCCGGCTGTGGGTTGAATCGACCTTCGAAAGCCAGCTAAGAGCTGGCCGAGTGGAAGGGTTGGAGATGTTGATTCCCGATCTGGGATGTAGAAGGGGCGGTGGAGGAGAGCCCCTTTCGTGCGAGGGGCTCCCTTGCCCGAGGACGGCTGCTGCTGCCATTGGAGAGGGCGGCCGGCGAGGCTGGGCTGGGCTGGGTCAGACGCAGCTGACTGCTGCCGCCTGTAAGTGGCCGGATGGGAGCTTTCTCTCTCTAGGTTAGAGAGAGAAGCTCCCTCCCCTGCTGTTCAAAATCCTCCTCCTTTATGTAGTGCATTTTCTTTTGCACCTCAGTGGTTTATGTGTTGGTGCCATTGTGCACCACAGTGTTTGGTGCCATTAAGCAATCTGTAGCACCACAGTGTTTGGTTTTGTGGATTGCCTAACCATAGGGGCTGTCGTGGGATCTCCCTTCGCAGAGGGGGAATTCCTCTGCAATTATGGTTCGGTTGGTAGTTGTGCTACAGATTGCTTTAGCTCAGCCAGTTCATGGTGATATCTCTGATCTGCTTCTGAGTTCTGAACCTGCTATGTTTTGAAAGCTAGAAGTCTGTCATGAAAGCTCTCAATGTGGTGTGAGGTATGAGTCTTCCAAGGGTGGAGGGAGTTTGGACCTGGCTTGTTGATTGCTGTATCTCATAGCAGCTTGGTTCTATGTTCCCAAGTCAGAACCTAGCTGCAACAGTTTTGAAATGTACTTAAGGTTCAGATATCAGTAAAAGGAATCACCATATGTAGCTGCATACAGTTTTGAAATGTACTTAAAGTTCAGATACCTAGCTGCATACCCCTGTTGTTCTGATCCTTAGCTGGTTTTGCTTCTATTATCAGCATTGGGTAGTAGTGTAGCTACTTAGTTGCCTGCCTAACCAATAGGGGCTGTCTTTGGGATCTCCCTTCGCAGAGGGGGAATTCCTCTGCAATGTGTCACCTGCTTTCACAGGATGTAAATGAGAAAGAATGGGTACTGTGTTGTAATTGTTTAAGAACAGTTGTACTGTTTTGTTTTGTCCTACCCATTGGGGGCTGTCCATGGGAAATCAGTAAAAGGAATCACCATATGTAATCAGTCTTTTGTAAACCAGAATGGCTACCTTCTGAACTTCACTAAGCTGCTGCTGCTGAACCTAGGCTGAACCTACCCCAGCAAATTGGTCAAGTCTAGAGCTGTTCCTGTTTGCTGGTCAAGTTCTGAAATTGACCAGATTTGAGCTGTGCAAGTTCTGATCCAGCTGAATGTTCTGAAATCTGCTGGTGTTGGTCTCAAGTTGGTACAAGCCTCAAGATCAGTTGGTGGTCTCAAGTTGGTACTCCTGTTATACTCTGCTGTTCTGTGCTGTTCTGAAGGGCCACAGCTGATGTGATGTGATGGAATCTGTGTTCAGAAGTGACAAGTTTTGCATTAGAGAGCACAGCCAGTTCATGGCTGAATGTTCTGAACCTGTTCTTGCAGCTGGCCATGACAAGTTTGCTGTTCTGAACCTGTTCTTGCACAGTGGTAGGGAATGTTATTCCCCTTTTTGTAGATGGATAGGAAACAATGTATACCCTTTTGTTTTGTTTCCATCTATTCAGTATGTTATCTATAGGTAGGGAATGTTATCCCCTTTTGTTTTGTTTCCATATTTCTTTGTTTTGTTTTCCTCCTGGGGTATGCCCCTTGTAGGCTGTATATCTGGTTTTTTTTTAATTTTAAAGCTGATTTACCCAAAAAAAAAAGATTTAGTTTCGAGAGAAACCTTTCTCTTTCGAAGCTACCGGAAGCCTACCGTAGGAAGTTATTCCGTCTGATAACCGACGTACCTTCTTTCCTCCGTAGTCGTCACTACCGCCAAGAAGAACGGTTGAATTCTCCGTTCCCCACTATTCCTAAGTATACGTAGTTTAATCTTACTCTCTAATCTTAAGTATATGTGTAGTCGATTATACTTCAATAAACCTATGTTGTTTTGAACTTCTCGAAAAGGGAGAATAAATTTTGCAAGATAATGCTTGTTGCCCAACTTTAAGTATTCGTATTTTGATCTTAGAATGATTATGAGCATGTGTATATGATTTCTTGTCTTACTTGTTGCTGATAAAGCATAAGTGGTTTACCACTCCAAAGGTGTCCGTCCATGTGGCACTATGCTTTACTTTGTGTGATTAAATGTTGAGTATGAGGACGTGGTAATATGAGCATGCTACCTAGTATCGAGTTGAATGATCTTGCTAGTTTAGTTTCAAGACTACAAAGAATGATTTATGATTTTTTCATAAGAAGTCCTGCCGCGGAGTCTGTGCATGAGAACGAGACACAGAAACCGAGAAAGTTAGAAACATGACACCTAGGGTGTGGTTAAAGGCGTTGCCTTGGTAAAATATTTTTGAAACTACATAATGACCGATTGTGATAGTCATTATGTGAGTTGTGTGTGTGTGTATCAATGGGAACCTGGGACGGCGGAACCATTGTGAGGATACTCGGGAGACTGGAAGGGCGGAACCGAGGTTGGGTGTGTGGCTTGGTTATTCGTGGAGAGGAGCCAATGCTAATGTGTGCCAATGGGAACCCAGTGCGGCGGAACCATTGTGAGGATACTCGGGAACCCGGAACGGCGGAACTGAGGTTGGGTGTGTTAAAAAAATGGATTTTCGAAATGTCGATTTGGTTTTGTAAATGGAAATTGGTGACACGGTCTACGATGAGTCACGTAGGAGAAACACAGAAAATCATGACACCAACGATAGATAGATAGTGAATGTGGATGTGTCATTGTTAACTATGTTGATGAACGAGCATGTGTAATTTGTCTATATGCCTTTGTTGTAAGTTAAGGGTTAGTGGGTATGGTTTATTCTATTGAGCTTTCGTAGCTCACGGTGTTGCCTTTGGTGACCCTGACATATTATATTGGTGGCGACGCCGGTATAATGTGTCAGACCTTGCAGATGAACAGGGTGAGCTGTACACTTTGGAGGCTTTTGGAGCCGAGGAGCTGGCTAGGATGGAAGAGCAGGCGGAGCTGTAGATAGGAGCCTTAGTACCCTCCTTTGATTGAATAAATGTACTCTTGTGAGAATCATGATGTAATAATGAGCCAGACTCTGTTAGTTTTATCAATACAAATGACTAATTAACGTACCCAAGATTGGGGGCGTTACAGTGATTTTAAAGATACCCGCGAAAAATCGGTAAAAAAAAATGACTGGGAAGGGCTTGATTTGAGGAGTTTATTATTGAACCTTTCAATAAAAAACTGTTCGGATGTAGCCCTTCCCGGTCATTTTTTTTTTTGCTGATTTCTCGTAGGTACCCTTAAAATCATGTTCTAATCACATTGAGCGGCTCAGATCATCAAAATTTGACCGGAAAAAAGGAGAAATGGAGAGGTCCGCATTTTAACTAAAATGAGGTGGTCCTCATTTGAAAACGGAGGATCCCATAAGGAATCCCTTATTTTAATAAAATGTAGACCTATGTTTTTCGGATCAAATTTTGATGATATGAATTGTTGGATGTGTTTAGAACGTGATTTTAAGGGTCCCCGCAAGAAATCAACAAAAACAAAGACCGGGAAGTGCTTCATTAGAGCAATTTTCTATTGAATCGTTCAACGAAAACTGATCGGATGAAGCACTTCTCTATCCTTTTTTGTTGTTGATTTCTCGCGAGAACCCTTAAAATCACAATTTGAACATATTGAACGGTTCGAATTATCGAAATTTGATCGAAAAAGAGATATTTGTATTTTATTAAAATAATGGATCCTTATAGGATCCGTGGTGTGTGTGTGTGTGTGTGTGTGTGTGTGTATATAACTCATTTCTTTTAGATACACCAAGTATACATGAGAGTTATAGTCAACTAATTTCCTAAATTAAAAATCTATTCAATCCGCCATCCTATTCAGTATTCATTTACTGTCAAAATTATTTAGCATAAACTTTTATATATCATAACACATTCCTATAATTTTGGTACACCAAAAGCACAAGAAAGATAAATATATATTGCTCCATCCAGTGAATAGCGATTCCACGGGTCAATTAATTCCTAAATTATCCTATATTTCTATAAATGAAAACCAATTCTTAGTTTATTTCCATAATTTTGAGTATTTTAAATAGTTTACAGAGATGATATCTCAGTTTCAAGTAAATTGTGGTTCAACACCGAAACTGAACCGTAGTCTAATGGTTTGGATTGATTTGGTTCTATACTTTTTGTGGGTTGATTTGGTTCTCCAAATTTATAATTCATATGTAGTGGTTTGGTTCTTGGTTTACTATAAAACCAAACCAATCTGATCCATGCTCATCCCTAGGATTTTCTGATTCCTCTCGTCGGAGACGAATCAATAATACACAAAAGTTTACTGTGTTTTCATTAGCCGTGCGTCCCTCCCCCTAGGATTTCTACACTAAATGGGTTGGCAGGAGGGGGGCTTTAATTTTCTCTCCTCTCGGGCTTTCTCTCTATCGGTTTGATCAGAGATCTATTTTCTCCTTTCATTGTCCTCCACTTTCGCCCTACCCTACGCCTCCAGCCGCTTGTCTCGCTATCGTCTTTTCCATCACCGCGCCTCCTCCGCCATCTCCATCACGTAATTGTCGGTGTTCCGTCATGGAGGTGCGTCTCGGGTTTGTGGATTAGCTTGCTGATGTGGTTGCCGAAGCCCATTCTTGTTCGCTCTTGGTTTGCTGGAGTAGGAGTGCTTGATTGGTTGGGTATTGTTTGTGAGGTTTTATTTCTGTTTCTTTTCGATTTGTTTTTTTGTGTTTTTTGTTTTTCTCTCCAATTTGCTTTTGTGAGTCTTTCTCCCAGCTAGGTTTCCCTAATTTGGTGGTTTTGTTGGAGTTTCATTTGTTGGTTTTGGGATCCGGTTGTCAGAAACTGGTTGATCATCAAGGGATCATTGTGTTGGTTTGTGAGGTTGTTGGTTTTTTCCTTCTTTTCCTCCTGGGGTATGCCCCTTGTAGGCTGTATATCCGGTTATTCTTTTTTCTATTTCAAGCTTTTTTACCCAAAAAAAATAAAATGCCATGTATGCTGAGATCATATCCCCGTTGTGGGGTATGATATTAAGTGATACAATTAGTAATAGTTGTAAATGATCTACTACTACCTGACACATCCCGCCAGGTTAGGAAATAAAATAAATAATCACAGTCAGAGGTGACCACATGACCACATGATAACCAACACTGAGGATAAGCAGCAACACAGTAATACGGCTTCAAGGGAAGCTGAGCGGCTACTACAGAGGATCATGGCACCAAGAAGAGGCTCGAACCAGAGATGACAGCATCCGACAAGGCTACCCTGCCAAGTACCCTGCACACCACTCCCAATCCTTTTTTTTTAAAACTCCCTCATCCAAGTCTAAGGCTCGCCAAAACAACCAGCACTCAACCAACTACCAAAAACCGCAACCTCCAGAGTTGGGATAAGCAAACCGAGAACCTAATACTTCCAACAAACCCAGAGAGCAAGCATAATACCCACTTCTAAGAGAACAGCTACTACAGAGGGACTCGGGACCGAGAAGAGGCTCGAACTGGAGATGTCGGCATCCGACAAGGCTACCCTGCCAAGTACCCTACACACCACGCCCATTCCATCCAGACTACTACACCCTCAACCTAATCCCCAAGGCTCGCTACCAACTAAAAGAGGGACAGAAAGAGGATCCACAAGAAGTGGCCACTCAAACCGCAGGTGAACCAAGCAGCCCCTTGCGATCAGTGCACAACCACCAATCTAATCACTGACTGCCTGCGAAGCTATCCCTTTCAATCAGTGCACGACCACCAATCTAATCAATGACAGCCTCGGCAGCTACCTCGCTCAATCAGAATCCAACCACTAATCTAATCAATGGCAGCCGCAAAGCTACCCCTTTCAATCAGCACAGACTCTAATCTAATCAACGATAGCCACGACCACAACCATACTACGCACAACCACCGGGCTAAAGAAGCAAAGAAACTAGGGATATAAGGTGGCTCGACAAGAGCTTGAAAAAATAATTTTTTTTATAGCCGAAATGCAGCTGCCACAATACTGGATGAATTACTTTACCAAATCAGATCCAAAAACCAAAGTCAAGATTACCCCGATCTCAGTCCAAGCAGGTGACTGTCCATCGGGGATCTTGAAATGGACCAGATGTGTGTCAAAATGAATCTACAATTTGTATTAAAATTGCAGCCAGTAGACTGCCCAAATCGCAGGTGTCTTCAACCGATCATACCTGCAAACTAACTAAGAGCATCCAACCGAGAGTACTCCGGCGTGACTAGTCAGCACACCACTGGACGCCGAAAATCAGAGAGTAGATGGACGATGGTTAACACTACCAGTCAACATGTTCTCAATCTGATTCTAAAGGTTGATTTAACAATGGCTACTGCTTTACCAGCAATTAGATCTATCGTAAACATGATTTTAATCAAAATCCAGCCTGACCTTCAGTCGCAGTCGCCGGACTTCCGAGACTGTTGAGACCGAACTGCGGCGGATCGGAGCAATAACTGGAAAACGCCGGTGGTTCACCAGATCTGAACCGGACACCTCTATTTTCGACTAGCAGCTGCCCTCCACCATGCCGTGCATAGCTAGAGCGGTGGAATAGCTGAGATTGGTGATTCCGTTTGGTGAAAAGGACCCACGAGCAATGAGCTTTGGGTCATCTTCGTGAGGATGAGAAAGCCTAGCCGAGTCACCGACATACTTCGATCGTACCTCCGCCGTGTACGGCTATGTCCACAATCGAGCAGAACTCGGGTCCAGATCTGAACTGATGAGCACCAGATGAGGTGCTTGTGTGTAGAATCTTCGAGACAGAAATCGAGTAGAACTCTGCTCCGATTCTAGACTGTAGAGCACCCAGATGTGTGCCTCTGTTGACCACCGAGAAGAGAAATCTGGTGGTTTGTAACCACTGTATAGTGGCGTATGGTGTGTTGATCAGGGAAAACCCCTTTTTCTCTCTAGAGTTTCTAGAGAGAAGGCAGAGCCCCCTCGAGGGGTTGCCCAGTTTGTTGGTTGGCTTGGCTTGAACAACCGTTGGATATGGAGTTTCCACGTTTGAGCAATACCACCGCATCTTCTTCTGAGGTTGGGGCTCGCAGCCCTAAATCAAGAGCAAACCCTAGCCCTCCACCGAAGCTTCAGCAAGCGTTATTCGAAGAAGGCTTGTTTCTGGAAGCAGAGGTGAAAGCTACAGTACAACCCCAAGGCCAGCCTCACGAGGTACCTCCCTCTAATCTTAATCCAAATACTTTAGTCACAGCTAGAGGTATTCCGTACCTAGAAGGTGATCCTAACATGGGCTACAGCGAAGCCGACAATAAACCTAGACAACCACAGAATTTACCTCAGCAATTTCCTGATAAACCCAGACTAAATCCAAATACTTCTAAAGCCAAACCGAAAAATTGGGCATCCTTATTGCAGTCACAGAGTCCTTCAATGGACATGAAACTCGGCTTCTATCCTGATCTCTTTCAAGGGAAACAAGCCCAGGTAGAAATAGACGTTGAGTTAACAGATGTTGGTAAATGGAACAGGTACTTAGTGGGCCACTTCCTAGATGGGAAAATGGCCTATCCATTGGTTGTTTCCACTGCCCGATACCAATGGAAAGAATTGTTTGTGGCTGTAAAGCTAGATGTGGCTGGTTGCTATCTGTTCGAATTCCGAGATGAACAAGCTAAACAGCAAATATTGGATGGTGGTCCTTATTTCTTTTCCCAGAAATACCTAGTTCTAAAGGATTGGCATCGCATGATGCAACCAGTTAAGGAGCAACCCTCCCACATACCAGCCTGGGTTAAATTGCATAATTTGCCTCTTGAGTTATGGAACCAAGAGTGTCTAAGTAGGGTAGCTAGTACAATTGGTAAACCACTACATGTAGATCATGCCACGGCTAAAACCTCAAAGCAACCAGACTTACTTCAAACAAAATCAACCAGTGCTAGAATCTGCATCGAGATTAGTGCTGAACATGACCTTCCAGAAGATGTCAGAATAACTGTAGGGGGAAACTCAGTGGTGGTGCCTATTGAATATCAGGTGCTGCCTCTCTTATGCAAACATTGTCAAGTCTTTGGTCATGCTACTGCCCAATGCTCCAAGAATGTTCCCCCACAATCCAGTCAACCCACTCAAGAATGGACTCTAGTGGGTAATGGGAAACATCCAATCTTCTTCTTCTTTGGGTAAAATAGCTTGAAATAGAAAAAAGGATAACCGGATATACAGTCTACAAGGGGCATACCGCAGGAGGAAAAGAAAAAGAAACCAACAAGAGTAAGAAAATTGACAACGCCAAATGGCTACATGGCTAAATGATGAGCGTTGTTTCCAATCCATCTAGCAAGAGGGAAGGAAAACAACGCCTATTGAAAGTAACAAAGTAGACTACACCCATGTAAGGCACTATGAAGTGCAGTCCTGGAGAGTTAATACATTACACTTGAAAGAAGCTAACTCATAAACCAATACCAGAATAGCTAAACACAGTCTTTGGTAGCAAAACACGGTCTTTGGTAGCAATAGAGCTGGTGCAGTAGACAGCACTCAGCAGTCTTTGGTAGCTAAACAGCACTTGGACAGGCTTTTTTTTTTGGGTAAAAATTGGACAGGCTTTAACCTGGGCAGGCTCATAACCTGGGACTGCAATGGATAGCAGCAGCATGCCATAACAGCAACAACAACTGATGCAGCTTCTGACTTGGGGACACAACCATCAGCAGCAGTCTATACCATACCAGAATAGCTAAACACAGTCACTAAGTAGAACATATACAATACTATACAGAGGACGTCCCCCTCTGAGAAGGGAGATCCCATTGACAGCCCCCGATGGTTAGGCATAATCTACGTAAAGCTACCACAGAATGGCGCCTAACTGAAAACAGAACCTGCTCCTAAAGCAGATCAAAATGCAACAACTAGCTGGTACCACTATCAGCCATAGCAGATCAGAAATTACAACACCATAACAGAACATAACAGCTAGCTAGCAGGGTCAGAACTGGACAGTAGCAGATCAGCTAAGAGCAGTCCAGCTGCAGAACAGAAGCAGTTCTGATGCAGCTTCAGAACTGCTGCTGTCACAGAAGAGCACAGAACAGCAGCAGCAAGCACAAACTTCTGAAGTGAAACTTCTGAAGCTCAGAAAGAATTGAAATGCAGAAAGCAGATCAGCAGCAGTCCATTAGAACAGAATGCAGATCAGCAGCAGTCCAAAATACTATACAGGAAATCAGCTTGATGCTCAAATCATTAAAGCAAGTAGTAACCAAAACAGGAGGTATAACAATACTATGCAGTTACAGCAGCAGGTATAACAATCCCTAGCAGCAGCAACACATTGGCATGAAATGGGCTGTTCTGAGCCTTAGTAGATCAGAACAGAACAGCAACAATGCCACAAAATGGGCTGTCCACCAATCCAATAGAATGGGCTGTCCAATAGAATGAATAGAACAGTAGCAATGCAAAGACCAGTCAATCAAAACTGATAATGAATTCCTATGGAAATGTGGTCCTAGCCACCAACTCCCTCGGAAAACTCACTCCTTCCTCTCAACTTTTTTCAGAAACTAAGGGATACGGATCCACCCTACTCCCTCCACTAAGCCTCTCATAATGCCCCGCTAATTATTACCTCCACTCTCAAGGAAAGGATGAGGCGCTATCACACTCTCACAGGGAAACACCGATTGTAGTGAATGCTAACAACTAAACTCTCAACACAAATGAACCTTTAGTCTAGCAGAGAAACCACCAGAGTATAAGATAACTACCTATGTATGTAGGAGTAATAGCAGACATGTTGAAATCCTGCTTTTGCTTCTGAAGTCCTGCTCTCACCATCGATCTGCAATTTTGAAAATATGAGTAGGATCCAATCAGTTCAAATATTGAAGTTATGCATGAATGTTCCACATAGAAAGTAAATGAGTAGGTCCCTTGAAATCTAAGGACAACAACCTACATCTAACTTCATTTGAAATTTTGTTAGCAACCACTTCAGGAGGGCAACTTAGATTTTGGAACTTTCTATAGTTCCTCTCAATCCACAGATGGTGCACATAGACTGTAAAGACAAGCTTAGCAATTGTGATAGCTAATGTTTTGCCCTGTAGAGTGGACAATTTACTTATCCACTGTTGCCAAGAGGTCAACCCTACCATATGAGGGGTCTTTGGGATCAAGATACCTCTAACTTGTGTGGCCATGGAGCATTCAAAGAATAGGTGGTCATGGGTTTCTACACCCATGCACATGCTACAGATGGAGAAAGATTTCATGCCAAACATCACCAATCTATCCTCAGTAGATAACCTATTGAGGATGGCCATCCATGAGATCACACTGCACCTGGGAACAGGAAAGTGGGTTCTCATATGATCCCAAAGGGATGAAATACTAAACTTTTTTTTTTGGGGTAAATTAGCTTGAAATTAAAAAAGGTTAAGCGAATGTACAGCCTACAAGGGGCATACCCCAGGAGGAAAAGAAAGGAAAAAAAACAAGAATGATAAAAGTACGGTAACCATGCCTGTTGGTCTGATTGGATTGCTGCTATGGATTGCTGCTATGAAGTTCAGAAGTTCAGTGATAGCAGTTCTGAAGCTTGCCTATCCCAAGCCTTGTTGATGCTCATATGAGTGTAGTGTAATGTAATGTAGCAGAACAGCAGTTCTGCATCAGTTATGCATCAGTGTAGTGTAATGTAGCCCTTTTGTAGATGGATATGTAATGTAGCAGTTCTGCATCAGTTATGCATCAGTGTAGTGTAATGTAGCCCTTTTGTAGATGGATATGTAATGTAGCAGTTCTGCATCAGTTCTCCATGTTATGTAATGTAGTGTTCTGTAGTGTAGTGTCCAAGTGTATTGTGTTGATAGCTATGGTCTGCATCTGCTTCTGCATCTGCTATGAGCTGCTGTTCTGCTATGTTCAGCTAAGGTCTGCCTTGAAGATGGCCATGACTGATCCAGTTTGTCCAGCCTTATTTAGCCCTTTTGTAGATGGATAGGAAACAAATGTATTTACCCCTTTTGTTTTGTTTCCATCTATTTAGTATGTTATCAACACCTTGTAGCCATTTGGCCTACCTTCCCATTTTTTCTTTGTATTGTTTTCCTCCTGGGGTATGCCCCTTGTAGGCTGTATATCCGGTTAGCCTTTTTTATTTTCAAGCTGATTTACCCCAAAAAAAAATCCGCATGGAGAGTAAAATAAGGTGACATATGTGATACAAATGGATCTGAATAGAACCATGAAATGTACTGAAATGAAATTGAACTACTCCTGGCACAACCCGCCAGGCTAGGAAATAAAGTAAATGAAGTAGATAGTCATGGTCAACGAGGACCACATGATAACCAGCGCTGAGGAGAGATCCTCCTCCTCCTAGGCTGGGCTAAGAAAACCAAGACCCGAGACTTCCATCACCCCAAAGCAAGCATAATATCCACTCAACAGAAGTCAACTACTACAGAGGAACTCGGCCTGAGAGAGGCTCGACCAGGGATGACGGCATCCGACAAGGCTACCCTGCTAAGTACCCTGCACACCACGCCCAGTCCACCCAGACTACTACAACCTCGCCCAAATCCCCTAGGCTCGCTAATGACTCAAAGCGGAACAGAAAGAGAGGCCACCAAAAGTAGCCACTCGAACCTCAAGTGGACCAAGCTGCTCTTTTCGATCAGTGCAAACCACTAAATCTAATCAGAAACAGACTGCAAAGCTACCCCTTTCGATTAGTGAGGATCCACCAATCTAGTCAATGACAGCTTCGGCAACTACCTTGCTCAATAAAACTCCATCCATAATCTAATCATCGGCACCCACAGCTGCTGCTACTGCGGACAACCCCTTAACTAGGATAGAGTCTAATCTAATCAATAATAGCCACGACCACAAGAATACTACACTCGACCTCAGAGCAAAAAACGCTGGTTCTAGGGATATAAAAGGCTCGACAACGAGCCCGACCCCCGATTTCAGTCCAACAGATGACCGCCTATCGGGGATCGCAGAGTCAAATAGTAAGCTGGCCCAAATGTCCAGCAACAAGACAAGATATAAATAATTGCATAGTGCAATCCAAACAATGCTACAATGCGCAAAACGAATAACGGTGAGAGAAATGGAACATCCCTCACTGCCCAACGGCTTGCCTGCCAGCTGCTTGGCCCAAGGCTGGCCCGGCTCCAGCCGGCTAGCTAGCCCTGAGGTAGTTGACCGGCGACGGCCTGGCCCCAATCTGGCCCACGGCTGTTGAGGCCCACGGCGGCTGTTTGATGGCCGGGGCCGGCGAAAAATAGTGGCTGTGCCTTGGGAGTTGATGGCCGGCTGTTGAAGTTGAAGTTGATGGCCGACGGGAGTAAGGCCGGCCACAGCTTCCACCCGCTGCCTCCGACGGGAGTTGAAGGCCGGCCACAGTTTCACTTCAGTGAAACCGGCGGCCATGGCAGTGGCTGAAAGGGATGTTGACCGGCCCTCAGGCCAGATCTGATACATTTTGGTAAAACCAACGGCCATGGCTGTATTGGACGACCGACGACCAGTGGCTCTGTATTGGACCGACCGACGACGACCAATGGCTCTGTATTGGATCGACCTACGACCGGCGGCCATGGCTGTGCTTGTTGGGAATGACGACCAGCGGATCTGATGAGTATTAGCGCCGGGCCTAAGCCGGCCGATGGAGCTGAGAAGAAGATCGGAGAAGGCCGTGAGCCCACGGATCTGCTGCTGCCTTGGCTGGAAAACGGCCGGACCAGAGGAGGCCGGACCAGAGATGGTCGGCTTTAGTGTTGAGCGGTGGAGGAGAGCCTCTCTAGAAAGAGAGGTTCCCTTGCCCGGCTATGACCTTGCTGTTGCTGCTGCTGTTAACGGCGACTCCCCGCCGGAAAATGGTGGTGGCCGGACCTAAGGGAGCTTTCTCTCTCTAGGTTAGAGAGAGAAGCTCCCACCAGGGTGATTTATGATTACTAAACTTCCCAGATGCTGTAAGAGTCTAGATACACTTGTCTCCAATGGATGATGGAGACAGTATGTAGATCAGCTCTCACCTCATTAAGGTCGGGGGATTGGGTTACTGGGAAGGCCCATTGATTGTCTCTAATGATGGCCTTCACAGCTGAATCCTTAGGAATTCCTGAGTCATATACTATTCTAGGACCAAACTTTGGAAAAAGGGGGCCAATGGGATGCCAATTGTCGAACCACAAAGAGGTTAGTTGGCCATTCCCAATATTGTACTTGATATGAGGCTGGACACGTGGTCTAAGGTTAAGTAATTTCCTCCAAACCCAGGAGGGGTCATTTGGTATTTTAACACTCCAAAAACTTTTACCCTTAAGTAAATAAGACTTAACCCACTGGCACCAGATAGATTGCTCCCCACCAGAGACAAGGAACCAAATGTGTTTGGCAACAGCTGCCTTGTTCCAAATCTCCATAGATTTAAATCCTAATCCACCTTCCTTGACTGGAGAGCAAAGGTGTTCCCATGAGACTTTGGCACCTGTATTTTTAAGGTCAGGGCCAGACCAGAAAAAGGCCCTAAGAATAGATTCAATCTCTTTAATTACCTTTTTTGGGATGATAAATAGACTTGACCAATAAGTTTGCATTGAAAATAGAATTGACTTTATCAATTGTATTCTACCAGCATAAGAGAGGTATCTATGGGTCCAAGATTTAGTTTTTGCTACAATCCTGTCAACCATGAGTGCTATTGTTCCTTCCTTCCTCAATCGGATACTAATGGATACTAATGGAACCTTAAACACCTCCAAGACTGCTATTGTTAGTCTCCAAGCAGAAGTGCTTACTGACTCTGAGGAAGAGTTAGAGGAGGTTCTTGTAGGAGTTGTAAGTAGTTCACATGAGACACTGAGCCAGTTTCAGAATAAGGTTCCCATTCAGCAGCTGCCTGTACTGGTCAACGTTGAGCAACATGAAGATAGCAATGAACAGGTAGCACATACATTGCCTCAGCAAGTGCCCCCACCTAAGCTTCAATTAGAAAAGGTGAATGATGGTGGTGGGAATTTAAATTCCTCCAATCAGCAGGCTAACCCAATATCCAGATCTTGTCGGATGTCGCATCTCCGGTTCGAGCCTCTTCTCGGAGCCCGGTCCTCTGCAATATCTGTTCCTTAGAAGTGGGTGCTATGCTTGTTAATTCTGTGCTAGGTTGGAGTATTGGAATCTTGGTCTGTTTAATCCTTCTCTGGAGACTAGTGGCTTTGGGTTTTGGATGAGGGCGGGTTGTTTTGGGCGATCTTTGGACTTTGGATGAGAGTGTTTTAGATTGGATGGAATGGGCGTGGTGTGCAGGGTTGGGCCCTCTGCCGGATGCCGTCATCTCCGGTTCGAGCCTCTTGGTGCCTAGTTCCTCTGTTGTTGCTGTTCAACCCCCCGATGCCGAGGTGCTTTGTAGCTGCTATTTTTTCAGTAAAGGTTATCATTTGGTCATTTCCGATCGAGACTTTTATTTTATTTCCTAGCTTGGCGGGTTGTGTCAGGCAGTAGTTCGCTTTCATGTTATTTATACTCGTATCACTACATATCATACCCCGTTGTACTATCCTTCCGCTTAGATAGATAGTGCAACCGGGGTATGATCTCAACACATGGCAATTCTATTATCTTATTTACTTTATCACACTCTCCATGCGGGTTGTGCATGGGTTATCGCACTTTTTTCAATCTTGTTTTTTTTCCTTTTCTTTTCCTCCTGGGGTATGCCCCTTGTAGGCTGTACATTCGGTTAACTTTTTTTTAATTTCAAGCTAATTTACCCAAAAAAAAAAAACCCAATATCCAGATCAGCAGCTAGTTTTGCAGCTGCAAAACTAGCTGCAAAACTTAGGAGCCAACAATCTTTGGATCCTGGTGCATTGTCAGATAGGAAACTATTGATGGGGGGCTCCTCCAACGCTGGGCAGATAGGGAAGCAAAAGGGCTCTGCAAAAAGCTATTTCCATAAATCAAGGAAGTAGCTCTCTTTATCTGTATTGCCCATATTTAACTATATCAGCTGTTATTATCTATTTTCATTTCTAGTGACCTGTATATTGTAGCTGTACCTAGTTTTACTTTATGGATTGCTCACATAGAAATTTTGGTTTTTGGAATTTGAGGGGCCTTAATGACCCCCTAAAGCAAAGGGAGGCAAAGAATTGGGTTTTTAAGAATAATTATCTCTAGTTGGACTCATTGAACATAAAGTCAAAGAACCCAAAGTGTCTAGCATTGTCAGCACTATGCTCCCTCATTGGAACTTTGTTAGCAATCACTCCAGTTCTATAATGGGGAGACTTTTGATTTGTTGGAACCCTTTGGTTTTCCAAGTTCAGGTTCTGTGTCAGTCCAACCAGTATATCCATTGTAAGGTGATCACTTGTGATGGCCATTACTCTTTTGATGCTACCTTTATTTATGGGGCTACTTGTTACCTTGAGAGGCAACAGCTTTGGGCTGAACTACAACAACTCTGTGTTGTTACCCCTTGGGTCGTACTAGGTGATTTCAATGCCATAAAGTCCCTTACTGAAAAAGTGGGTGGGGATAGGACCTGGGTGCCTTGGATGGAGGAGTTCAATTCTTGTCTCCATTCAACAGAATTAGTTGACCTCAGGTACTCTGGTTGTCAATACACTTGGTCTAATAAACAATTGGGTGATGCCCACATTAGCACTAAGATTGATAGAGTCTTAGTCAATGATAGTTGGATCACAGATTTCTGTTGGTCCAATGCTCATTTTCTCAACCCTGGTGTATCTGATCACTCACCTGCTGTTGTGTATTTGACAGCTAGAGCCCTAGGAAAAGGCCTTTTCGGTTCTTTAATTTTCTGGCGGAGCATCCTAAATTCATGGAATCTGTCCAGCAGGTATGGAGGAAGGTAATTTTAGGTAATCCAATGTACTGTGTCTGTGAGAAACTGAAGCAATTATAGGAGGGCCTCAAACAATTGAACGCTAATGAGTTTAGTGATTTGTCAGCCAGGGTGGCCTCTCTTAAACAACAATTGGAAACCATTCAAAGAGAGCTTGGTTCTCATCCCAATGATCACTCTAAGCAAGCCACTGAACGTGATCTGTGTAAACAATACCTTATTTTTTGCTAAAGCAGAAGAAAGTTTTGCTAAGCAAAAGTCAAGAGTTCAGTGGTTAAAGTTGGGGGATCAATGTACTTCTTTTTTCTTCAAAACTATCAGTAATTCCAGGAATAGGAACAGAATCTCTAGCTTGGTACTGGAGGATGGCTCTGTCACACATGACATTGGGTTGGTGAAACGTACCTTCATCAACTACTACACTAATTTGTTAGGTTCCAAACATCTGGCCGATTATTCTGGATCCGCCAGAGTTGACCAACTTATTGCTAGAGTTTGGATATGGTGATGGAGGTGACAGATAAAGAGATCAAGGATACCTTCTGGTCTCTTAATCCTCAAAAAGCACCTGGTCATGATGGATACAATGCAGCCTTTTTCCAAAAAGCATGGCCAGTGGTTGGCCATGAAGTGACCTCAGCTGTTAAACTTTTCTGTAGATCTGGCCAACTTTTAAAAAGGCTAATGCTACCTCTGTAGCTTTGGTGCCTAAAATCCCCAACCCCTCGAAGGTGGGGGATTATAGACCAATCTCATGTTGCAATGTAATATAAAAGTGTATTGCTAAAATTTTGGCCAATAAAATCAAAGACTTGGATTCGTAGCTGTTGATTCTAATGAACTTCGAAGGAACTACTGTGATTCCCCCATGGCAGACGGCACAATCTCTTTCCCCGAAGGGCTGGGTAGCAAGGCCCAGGATTCAAATGAGCTCCGCCGCAAGCAGAAGAGCTCAATACAACACGGTGAAGGCACAATCCTCATCGAGCAAACCTCACTCTCACCCAAATCGACTGACACATCAGATCCCCAAATTAAATTGGGAACTCACAGTCCAAAACACATCAAGACGAGCCCCGCTCGTAAACTCCAACAGGTCTTTCAGAAAGAACGAAGGCAGATAGAATCCGAAGCTCGGATGCTCGAAATTGTGGGTCACCTGGAGGATGAACTCAACAATTCGGAGGATCCTTTCATTCTTGATGTCGTGACAGCTAAATTAACAAGCATTCAGCAGTCATGGAAGGAAGATCTTTGGAAGGAAGCGGAAGAGCAGGCAAACGAGTTACGGAGGAAGCAGCCTCCCTTATCTCAGGCTGGCAACCCTAACATCTCCACCACTAGTGAGTTCGGAACTCCACAAATGGGTAACTCGTCTGCAACCAAACAACCGAGCTCAGATCGGAAACGTCAACAGGTACTCTTCGAAGAGGGTCTGAAACTGGAAGCTGAAGAGAGAGCACGTCAGGTTCGATTCAAAACGCAATCGGACATCCCTGAGTTCAATCGTCCCTCCTCTTCAACTGGGCCGGGGATTCAATCGGTGACAGAGGAATGTTCAAATCACGTTCAACAACAACAAGAGGTATTTTCATACCCTAATTCGAAAATGTTAGTCAATGTCAGGGGCATTCCGTACTTGGAAGGGGATCCCAACATGGGATTCCCCGTAGAGGATACGAAACCTAGGCGGCCTTGGTCTTCCAGAGATGAGTCCAACCCCATTAGGAATCGACAGAACCCAAATGGTCCTAAACCCAAGCCTAAAAATTGGGCATCCTTGCTGCAATCCCAAAGTCCCTCACTTGAGATGAAATTAGAGCATCATCCTAATTTATTCAAAGGGAAAGAAGCCCAGGTAGATATTGATATCGAGCTCACTGATGTTGGTATGTGGAATAAGTACTTAGTAGGACACTTCCTGGATGGTAAAATGGCTTACCCTTTGGTGCTTTCTACTGCCCGGTATCAATGGAAGGAGTTATTTGTGGCTGTTAAGCCAGATGTTGCAGGCTGCTATCTCTTTGAATTTAGAGATGAGCAGGCTAAACAACAAGTTCTGGATGGTGGCCCGTATTTCTTTTCACAAAAATATCTAGTTCTCAAAGACTGGCATCGAATGATGAAGCCAGTTAAAGAACAGCCATCTCACATTTCGGCTTGGGTGAGACTACGTAACTTGCCCCTAGAATTATGGAACCAGGAGTGTTTGAGTAGGGTTGCCAGTACCATAGGTAGACCACTTCACGTGGATCAAGCCACAGCCAAAACTTCAAGGCAGCCAGGACTTCTCCATACTAAGTCAACCAGTGCAAGAGTGTGCATTGAAATTAGTGCTGAGCATGATCTTCCTGAAGATGTGCGAATTACTGTTGAGGGCAATTCAGTTGTCGTACCTATTGACTATCAGGTGTTACCTTCAATGTGTAAAGTATGCAAGGTTTTTGGACATTCTAATTGCTCTGAGAAATTACCCCCAACATCCAGCCCTCTGGAGCAGGAATGGACCTTAGTGGGTAACGGTAAACAGAAAAATGAACCTAACAAGCTAGCTGTCGATAACCCCCAAACAGTAGTTGAAGAATCAGAGGATGAATTGGAACAGGTACTGGAAAGCATTGTGAGCTCCTCTCAGGCCACATTGAGTTTGACTCAGAATGAGGAGTCCAACCACAAGTCGGCTGTTCAGGTCACTGCTATACCTGCTGAGCAAGAGGAGGTTCTTGAAGAATTTGTCAAATATGAGGAAGTTGAAATTCAGCAGCTGCCTTCTACTTATCCAATGCAGAATGGTTCCGCAGAAGTAGTAAATGGAAATAACAAGGGAGGGAGTTCGGACAGTCAACAAACCTTCGGACAGCTGCCTTCTAATCCTGCAGCTCCCCTCTCTAGATCAGCAGCTAAGAAAGCTGCCAAAATAGCTGAGAAACTCAAGGACAAAGAACCTCCTGATCTCAGTTTCATCTCAGATTTCAATATGCTAGGAGGTTCTTCCAAGGCAGGGCAGTCGGGGAGGCAGAGGAGCTCTACAAAAGGCTCCTTTTTCAGATCGAAGAAATAACTGACAGGGCAGTATACTTTTATTTCAGTTTCTGTCTTTTGCATATCCATTTTGCTTAAATTGTTTTGTTTTATGGCTATACAACCTCTTAATCTAGGCTTTTGGAACATCAGGGGTCTTAACGACCCTATCAAACAAAAAGAAGTTAAATGTTTTGTAAATAAGAACAACCTTTCACTTGTGGGGTTATTAGAGCATAAAATAAAGGAGGTTAATGCTTCTAGAGTGATGAAACATATCTGCCCTCACTGGAGTTTTGTGAACAATTATCCCCAAGCATCCATAGGTAGGATTTTTGTGGGTTGGGACCCTAATATAGTCCAGATTCAGGTCTTAGACCAATCTGACCAATTTATACACTGTCAGGTATAGCCTAAAAGTGGGGAGCCCCTGTTTTTTGCAACTTTTGTTTATGGAGAGAACAATTATGTGAATAGGCAAGCATTGTGGTCTAGACTTCATCTCCTAAGCACTGCATCCCCTTGGATTGTGCTTGGAGATTTCAATGTCATCAGGTTCCCTAGAGAGAAGGTTGGGGGAGCTACTTCTTGGCCTTCCTTTATGGATGACTTCAATAACTGTCTATTTGCTTTGGGGCTTGATGATCTTAGGTACACGGGTTGTTTTCTTACTTGGGCCAACAAACAGGACCCAACACATTTTGTCAGTACAAAGCTGGATCGAGTCTTAGTTAATGAGCATTGGATGAGGGTGTATAACTGCTCCTATGCTCATTTCCCTAATCCAGGGATTTCTGATCACTCTCCTGCCATTACAACTATCCTTCCACATCCTAAGAAATCAAATAAGCCATTTAAGTTTTTTGACTTCCTAGCTAGTCACCCACAATTTCTGGACATAGTTCAGAGAGTTTGGCGGAGAGTGATTATTGGAAATCCGATGTACTGTGTTTATGAGAAACTCAAGATGTTGCAAGGTGAGTTTAAACAAATAAATAATAGAGATTTTAGTGATGTCTCTAATAGGGTTGTTGAATCTAGACAACTTTTAGAAACCTTGCAGCAAGCCTTGAGTACTCATAATCTGGACCCTTCCTTGATTAATCAGGAAAGGCTAATAAACAGCTCCTCACATTGCTCAGAGCGGAGGAAAGTCTAGCAAAGCAAAAATCGAGAATCCAATGGATGAAGTTGGGTGATCAGTGTACTTCTTATTTCTTTAAGACGGTGACTAACACAAGAAATAGAAGTAAAATAACTAGTCTGGTCTTAGAGGATGGGTCCCTCACCCATGACATTGAAGTCATTAAGTCCACTTTTGTCAATTTTTACACCAACTTGCTTGGTACAGCCCATCCTGAGGCTTACCAAGGGAGTAGTAGGATTCATCAGTTAGTAAATAAGAGATTAACTGATACTCAGAAATCAGCAATGATTGTTGAAGTAACTGATCAAGAGATTAAAGACACACTTTGGTCTCTCAATCCCACCAAAGCTCCTGGTCCTGATGGTTACAATGCAGGTTTCTTCAAGGAAGCTTGGCCTATTGTTAGTCATGAGGTCCTTGCAGCTGTTAAGACCTTCTTTAGGTCTGGTAAGCTTCTCAGAAAGGCCAACTCTACCATGGTAGCTCTTGTCCCTAAGGTCCCTAACCCATCCAGAGTTGGAGACTTTAGACCCATATCATGTTGTAACACTATTTACAAGTGCATTGCTAGAATACTTGCTAGCAGATTGAAGCATGTACTCCCTATGCTTATTGATCCTGTCCAATCAGGGTTTGTTAAGGGTAGGAGAATTGCTGATAACATTTTTCTTACTCAAGAGCTCATGAGGGGGTACCATAAATCCACTTCTACCCCAAGATGTGCTATGAAAGTTGACATCAAAAAAGCTTATGATAATGTCAGGTGGGACTTTATTTGGGATATTCTATCCGATATGAATTTCCATCCAACAATGATCAAATGGCTTCAAGCTTGTGTTACCACTGCTAACTACTCTCTTAGTATCAATGGGGAAGCCACGGGTTATATCATTGGACAGAAGGGATTAAGGCAAGGTGATCCTCTGTCCTCATACCTTTTTGTAATGGTGATGGAAATTCTAACCTGTATACTAAGGGAAAAATCCCAACTACCTGATTTCCATTTTCATTGGAAGTGCGGAAATAATAAGATCATCAATCTCTGTTTTGCTGATGACTTGATGATTTTCTGTAAGGGTGAACTGTCCTCAATCAATCATATTCAAGATGCTCTCACTGAGTTTCAATTATTATTAGGACTATCCCCTAGCCCTGAGAAAAGTAGTATCTTTTTTGCTGGGGTTAATAATACCATTAGATTGAGCATTCTGAATGTTCTAGGATTAAGTATCTGGGTGTACCCCTCCTCTCAACCAAACTCAAGGCTTCGGATTGTCAGCGTCTAGTGGAAAGCATGACCGCCAGAACTAAGACTTGGACCAATAGAGATCTTACCTATGCGGGCAGGGTTCAATTAATAAAGAATGTGCTTTTCTCCATTCAAACTTATTGGTCTTCCTTGTTTATCATTCCTAAAAAGATAATCAAGGAAGTCGAGTCAATCCTTAGAGCCTTTCTTTGGTCTGGTCCTGATCTAAAGAAATCTGGTGCTAAGGTTTCTTGGGATCATTTATGCTCTCCAAGAGAGGAAGGGGGGCTTGGTTTCAAATCAATGCAAGTATGGAATAAGGCTGCCGTTGCGAAGCATGTTTGGTTCCTTATCTCTGGGGGTGAACAGTATATGTGGTGCCAATGAGTCAAATCATATTTAATAAAAGGGAGGAGTTTTTGGAATTTAAAAACTCCTAGTGATTGCACCTGGGTTTGGAGGAAAATTTTGAATGTTAGACCTCTGGTGCAACTTAGTATCTTGGGAAATGGGAACTCCACATCCTTGTGGTATGACAGTTGGCACCCTCTTGGCCCTTTAGTGGCTAAATATGGCCCTAGAATTGTATATGACTCTGGTATCCCGAAAGATGCCTTTGTGTCACGTATCATTCATGATTCCAATTGGGCATTCCCCATTACCCAAACTTTGGAACTTAATGAAGTGAGAAATACTCTTCCTCAACTTGTCCAGACCAGATTGAGTGAAGATGATCAAAAGAGGTGGACCCTTACTTCTAGCGGACAGTTCACGGTTGCCTCTCTGTGGGACAAATTGAGAACTCATTTCCCCAAGATTTTGTGGCACAAGCTTGTTTGGTTCTCAGGCCACATTCCAAAATGCAGTTTCATCACATGGCTGGCTATTCAAAATAGACTATCCACTGCTGATAGACTTGCCATATTCGGACTAAATCATAATCCTCAATGTGGCCTTTGTTAGGAGAGGGAAACCCATGATCATCTTTTCTTCAATTGCCCTTTCACCAAGCAAGTGTGGAATGCAATTCAGGCCAAGCTACATGTGTTGTGGCCTGCCAGATCTTGGGCTGATTGGGTAACACTGCTTTCAAACATAAAAGGTAGAAGTCTGAAAAATCTAACAACTAAACTGGGCTTCACAGTAGCAGTGTACAATATCTGGATAGAGAGAAATATGAGAAACTTCCAAAATCATTGCTGCTCTTGGGAGATAGTTGTTCATAAGATATGCACCATGGTGAGAGATAGACTTTTATCACTTCCTAATTTACCTCAATCACAAGCACAATGGATCGTAAATGAATGGAACATTGTTACATGTTGATTTACTAATGATTTACAACTGCACGCTATTGTTATGTTTGATTGGTATGTGGATTTCTGGGCAGGAGAGGCTGTCATAGTTCAGCAGTCATAGTCCAAAGGGGGATTCAGAAGGGTTAAGCAGTCATTGGGCTCCTATTACTTCTAAGTATTCAGGTGGTTAACTTACTCCCTTTGGCTGCCTTGGAATGTATAGCAGTTGTGTGTCCCTACTATATTGTGAGATATCCCAGTGAGTTGTGTGCAAGTTCCCCATCATTCCTTGTGAGAGGAGGTAATATTTAGTGGGGGAATCATGTGAGAATTAGTAGAGGGAGAAAGTGGATACCCAGCTCTTGGTTTTGATCTTGAGAGTGAGAGGTGTGTGGTTACTAGGGAGTACTTGTGAGCTTCAGATAGCAGCAGCCTAGTTTTCTGCTGCTGCTGCACTGCTTTAGATAGCAGCAGCCTGCTCTATTATATGCCTAAGGTTCAGATTCTGATGTTCGGAACCCCCTCTACTGTTACCTCTGCTTTGTGGTTCATTTAGAGAAGGTGTATCAAAAAAAGGAACATATTCTGGGCTGTGTCCTGCTGCTGATTCTGTTTAGTTTCTGTCCAGTCCTACTGAAGCTGAATTTGTATTGCCTGATCTTAGTGGCTGTTTAAGTGGCCACCATTGTCTTTTTTAGTGGCTGTTTGTCATGCTTTTGAACTGATCTGTCTTGGATCTGCTACTGCATACTGTATCAGTGGCTCCATTGCTAATTCGTTTAGTATTTTGTTATGTTATGTTATGAAAGTTATGTTGTTTTGCCTAACCAATAGGGGCTGTCGTTGGGATCTCCCTTCGCAGAGGGGGACGTCCTCTGCATAGTCACGCTTTGGTTCCCTGTGTCTGCATTATTCACTTTTGGAATTGCACAATCAGATGGTTCTGAAATGTGATGGTCAGATTGTTCAGATTGTTCTGCATGTTGTTTGCTACTACCTTCTTTTTGTTCAGCTTCCAATACCAGTTCTTGTTAGTATATGTTGTGAAGTTTTTGGAGGCTTCAGAAGTTTCAACTCTAAGGGCTGTGTCTGCATTCTGTTCTGGGCTTCAAAAGTTTCAATTCTAACAGCAGCAGTTCTGAAGCCTGTCCAGTTTTGGGCAGTCCAGTTTATGCTCTTGTGTTCTGCTGGTCGTATTGTATAGCCTGTCCAGTTTATACTCTGCATGATGATGAAGCCTGTTTCTGTTTCAGTTCTAAGATGGTGTTGACTGTTACAACCTATGCCAGTCCAGTCTATGCTCTTGTGTGCTTTCCAAATGCAACAAGTAGAGGTTCCAAGTGCAACAAGTACAGTCAGTTTGTTATGCCAGTTATGCTCTTTTGTGTTCTTGTAATTAGTCCATTCTACTGTTGATAGTCCATCTTGTGGCTCTCTTGTAATGTATTGCAATGGCGTTGTTTTCCTTCCCTCTTCTAGATGGATTGGAAACACCGCATATTAGTTATCTCATGTAGCCACTTGGCTTAGGTTATTTTTTTTTCTCCTTTTTCCTTTTCTTTTTCTTTTCCTCCTGGGGTATGCCCCTTGTAGGCTGTAAATTCGTTTAGCCTCCTTTTTATTTCAAGCTGATTTATCCAAAAAAAAAAAAAATCAAACCTGTCTTACCTTATCTCATTGATCCTGCCCAGTCTGGCTTTGTACAAGGTAGAAGAATCGCTGATAACATATTCCTTACTCAGGAATTAATGAGGGGTTATCATAAACACTCCCCATCCCCTAGATGTGCCATGAAGGTGGACATCATGAAGGCTTATGACAATGTCAGATGGGAATTCCTCTGGGATGTTCTTGCCTCCATGAATTTCCATCCGAAGATGATTCAATGGCTGAGAGCCTGTGTTTCCACAGCAAACTACTCCTTGTGCTTTAATGGGGAAGCAATAGGATACATTCCTGGACAGAAAGGTTTAAGACAAGGTGATCCCTTGTCTTCCTACTTATTTGTGATTGTAATGGAGGTCCTGACCTGCATTCTTAGGGAGATGTCTCTTCTCCCTGACTTTAAGTTCCATTGGAAATGTGGTTCCACCAAACTTGTCAACCTATGCTTTGCAGATGATCTGATGATCACAAAGGTGAGGTCAGCTCTATCAATCACATTAAACAGTCCTTGGCTGAGTTTGAGGCCTTGTCTGGCCTTTCTCCAAGTCCTACTAAGAGTGACATCTTCTTTTCTGTTGTCAATCCTGCCATCAAATCATCCATACTCAATTTATTGGGTTTTCGGGAAGGGACTCTACCTGTGAGGTACTTGGGGGTACCTCTTCTTTCCACTAAGCTCAAACACACTGACTGTAAAGGTATAGTGGATAGGATTGTAACCAAAACCAAATCATGGACCCATAGGTATATGTCTTATGCTGGAAGGATACAATTAATAAAGTCAATACTTTTCTCAATGCAAACTTATTGGTCATCTCTTTTTATCCTCCCTAAGAAGATAATTAAAGAGATTGAATCAATCCTTAGGGCCTTTTTCTGGTCTGGTCCTGATCTTAAGAGGACTGGGGCCAAAGTCTCATGGGAACACCTTTGCTCCCCTGTCAAGGAAGGTGGTTTGGGTTTTAAATCTTTGGAGATTTGGAATAAGGCAGCTGTGGCCAAACACATTTGGTTCCTTGTCTTGGTGGGGAGGGGGGGGGTAGCAATCTATGTGGTGCCAATGGGTCAAGTCTTACTTACTTAAGGGTAGGAGTTTTTGGAGTGTTAAGATCCCAAGTCATCCCTCTTGGGTTTGGAGGAAACTCCTTAATCTTAGACCTCTCATCTAGCCTCACATAAAGTACAAAATTGGTAATGGCCAACTAACTTCTTTGTGGTTTGACAACTGGCATCCCCTTGGTCCCCTTCTGCCTAGGTTTGGTCCTAGAATTATGTATGATTCTGGACTTCCCAAGGATGTCATTGTGCAGACTATTATTAGGAACAACCAGTGGGCTTTCCCAATAACTCAATCTCCTGATCTTAATGATGTAAGATCTGATCTTCAGGATGTCCCTATTAATTTCGACATTGGGGATAGGTGTTCTTGGACTCTCAATACTTCAGGAAAGTTTACCATTTCCTCTCTTTGAGATCATTTGAGAACACACTTTCTTACTATTACATGGCACAATGTGGTATGGTTTTCAGGACACATCCCTAGGTGCAGTGTGATCTCCTGGATGGCCATTCTTAATAAGTTATCTACTGAGGATAGATTAGTCATGTTTGGCATGAAATCTTCCTCTCTTTACAGTCTGTGTATGGGTGTTGAATCACATGATCACCTATTCTTTGATTGCCCTATGGCTACTCGGATTAGGGCAATCCTGTCCCCTAAGACCCCTCATATGGTTGGAATGGCTACTTGGTCTCAGTGGGTAAGTAAATTATCCACTTTAAAGGGTAAATCTTTGGCAACCTCTATTGCTAAGCTAGTATTCACAGTGTATGTGCACCAAATGTGGCTTGAGAGGAATCATAGGAAGTTTCAGAATCTTAGTTGCCCTCCTGGAGTGGTTGCTAACAAAATCTCAAATGTAGTTAGATGCAGGTTATTGTCCCTTTCCATCAGAGGGCCTTCTCATTTACTTTCTATGTGGAACATTCATGTTTGACTTAGGTATATGTGTTAGATTGAGGGGCACTATTTCTCATTTGCTTTTATTTGCAGGTCATAGCTCAAAGGGGGGGCTTTCAAAGCTTCCCCTAGCTGCATTTTTTTTTTTGGGGTAAAATAGCATGAAATAGAAAAAAGGATAACCGGATATACAACCTACAAGGGGCATACCCCAGGAGGAAAAGAAAAGAAAACAAAAAAAAAAGAGTAAGAAAATTGATCACGCCAAATGGCTACAAGGCATTGATGAGAAGCTATGTTTCCAATCCATCTAGTAAGAGGGAAGGGAAACACTGCCAATTGATAACAACAAAAACTACGCCCAAGGCATCTAAAAATGCAATTACAAAACCAAATGCACAGTGCCCGCAGAGAACATCTTGAGCAACTTAAAAGCTATGTTTCCACTTGATAGAAAGCATTCAGCAAGCAGCAGTAGTAGTACAACATCTGCAGTAGTAGCTGGCTGCAGAATTGGAGCAGCAGCAAACAGCGAACAGCAATAGCAGTAGACTACTAAACAGCAGCTATAACACCATCTTGACATCAAAACAGTAGGAGAATAGGCATCCACAGAACTGGAACTCAAAACTGGAACAGGCAGCAACATGGGAACTGTCTGTCTTGTAAATTAGTCCGGCTGCTGGCTGCTGGAATAGGAGCAGCAACAGGCATTCAAAACTGCAGCAGCAGCAGCAAGCAGTATAACAGATAGCAATAGCCATAGCTGTAACAGACAGCATAACAACAAAACTTGAATCAGTAGAACTGGTGCAGCTTGGAACATGGAACATAACATGGAAACATGGAACGAAGGAAAACCTAAAAAAGTCGTTTGGGGAGCTTCTCTCTCTAAACCTAGAGAGAGAAAGCCCCCCGGCAGCCACCACATGGCCCAGCCACGCCGGGCAGCAGCCACCATCCGGGCAAGGGATCCTCTCTCCTTAGAGAGGCTCTCCTCCACCGCCCTCCACAACCGGCAACCCACCGCTCTCCTCCACCGCCCTCCGCTCCGGACAGATCTGGTTCGGCCACACTCCACCTGGCCGGCCTTCATCTGGTCTGGTCAAACTTCACTATGGTCCGGAGCTCCACAGCCGTGGGCTTCGTCTCCAACCTCAACCCCGCCGTGAACCGACGGGTACCATTTGGGGTCTGCACCGGGCAGATCTGAAATCAAACCGAGGAGCTCAACCATCACCGAGGAGCTCAACCACCACCAACCGGTCTTCAAACTCACGGCTGAGGGTCTTCACCGAGGTGCTCAACAGCCGTCGGTCCACCAGCCGGCCGCCGGGACCCCACCGCGGGACTCAACAGCCGCCGTGTGGCTCACCTTCACGCCGCCAGTCAAGGACCTCTCCGGCCAGATCTATCCAGTCAGACCAGGTAGTGGTCAGGCCATCTCGGGCAGTGCGGGTTGTGCACTGGCCATTATCTTTTATGTTTTTCGTAGTATGTATTGCGAGGACTTCGAGGGCCTCTAATTGTACCTTATACCGACGGTTGGTGTCGGGTATTTACTGCTATTGCCACGCCCGTGTCCAGGTTCCCCGTTGAACTTTCTATACCTTGGGATAGTTTGTTCGGCGGGGGCAAGAACACGGGCAACCCATGTAGCCACTTGGCGCTCTTTATATTTTTTGCTTTGTCTTACCTGGGGTATGCCCCTTGTAGGCTGTACATTCGGTTAACCTCTTTTATATTTCAAGCTAACTGCCCTAGGGCATTACCCAAAAAAACATGGAACGAGGCTGCTATGTTGGTAATCAGCATAACAGCCAGCACAGAACAGCAGCAGTCCATCAGAGACAACAGCATAACAAAATAGCAAATCAGATGTGGCTGCCAAAGTCAGAACAGCCAAACACAGTCGCTAAGTAGAGCAAATACTATACAATACAGAGGACGTCCCCCTCTGTGAAGGGAGATCCCATCAACAGCCCCTAATGGTTAAGCGAAGCAGAAGACACAAACTAGCAGCTTAACATGGATGAAAGTAACCAGCTTAACAGTAGCAGCAGTAAACAGCTTAACAACAGCAGTAAACATCAGCAGAAATGTCTGAATCAGAATTAAAGTTACATAACAGACCAAAAGGAATAAATCAAAACCAAAACAAAGCACTGAGGTTAGCACCAATGAATAAGCACTACATAAACCACCACCTCAACCTCTACAACCTTGAAACCTCACACCACCCTCTCTCAAACAAACTCAAAGCTGAGGGACCACTTACTCCCTCCACTGAACCTCACAAGACTCCCCCACTAAATATTACCTCCTCTCTCAAGGAATGTTGAGGCTCTAGCACATAACTCACAAGGTCAACTCTCAATATAGTAAAGATACTCAAAACTGCAAGACACCACAACATCCGACAAGGATTAAGGTAACTACCTGCTAGGATAGACATCCTTGGGTGGTTCTAGGTGACTTTAATGCTATTAGACATCCTAGGGAGAAAGTGGGGGGAAATGCTCAGTGGTCTCCACACATGGATGACATCAATCATTGTTTGTTTGCCTCTGAGCTTGATGATCTTAGATTCACCGGGTGCTTTTTCACTTGGTCAAATAAACAGGTCCCTCCTAATTTTGTGACCTCTAAAATTGACAGAGTGGTTGTGAACGAGCCATGGATGAAAACATTTACCCAATCCTCCGCTCATTTTTTGGTACCTGGAATCGCGGACCATTCCCCAGCTGTGGTATGTGTCCTGCCTAATCCAAGGAAATCAATTAAGCCTTTCAGGTTTTTTGACTTCCTTGCAGAGCATCCACAGTTCCTCACAATCGTTCAGAGGGTTTGGAGGTCTATTGTAATTGGTAATCCTATGTTCTGTGTGTGTGAAAAACTTAAATACCTTTAACATGAGCTGAAGCAGCTTAATAAAGATGAATTCAGTGGCATTTCTGATAGAGTGTGTGCCATCAAGCAGGACTTAGAAAACATTCAAGCTATGCTAGGGTCTCATCCTAACAATAGTTCTACTATAGCACAGGAGAGGGTGGTATACAGGCAATATATCACCCTGCTTAGAGCTGAGGAAAGCCTAGCCAAGCAAAAGTCGCGAATACAATGGCTGAAACTTGGTGATCAATGCACTTCCTATTTCTTTAAAACTGTAAGTAATAGGAGGAATAGGAACAAAATAACAAGTTTAGAGCTTAGGGACAGCTCTATCACTCATGATCCTCAGGTTATCAAGTCAGAGTTTGTTAACTTCTACACAACTCTATTTGGTACTCCTCATCCCACACCTCATCTGGGTTCAAATAGAGTTGAGCAATTAATTAGAAGTAAGCTTAGTGTTGAACAGAGTCATCGGATGGTCTCTCTTGTTACTGATTTGGAGATCAAAGAAACCTTTTGGTCCCTTAGTCCTACCAAGGCCCCGGGCCCTGATGGGTACAATGTAGGATTTTTTAGGAAAGCATGGCCTGTCATTGGGAATGAGGTCACCTCGGCTGTTCAAAATTTCTTCAGATCTGGTCAATTACTCACCAAAGCTAACTCCACCATTGTAGCTCTTGTCCCCAAGGTACAAAACCCTTCCAAGGTGGGTGACTTTAGGCCCATTTCATGTTGCAATACCATCTACAAATGCATCTCTAGGATTTTAGCTAAGAGATTGCAACCTGTACTTCCTCTTCTCATTGATCCTGTCCAGTCAGGCTTTGTGAGAGGTCGGAGAATAGCAGATAACATATTTCTCACTCAGGAACTCATGAGGGGTTATCACAAGTCATCACCCTCTCCTAGGTGTGCCATGAAAGTGGACATTATGAAAGCTTATGATCATGTTAGATGGGAGTTTCTTTGGAATGTTCTTTCTGCAATGAACTTTCATCCTACAATGATCAAGTGGCTTCAAGCATGTGTAACAACTGCTAATTACTCTCTTTGTATCAATGGAGAAGTTACCGGTTACATTAAAGGTAGGAAAGGTCTGAGGCAGGGAGATCCTCTGTCCTCTTATCTCTTTGTTATTGTTATGGAAGTTTTTACGGCTTTGCTTAAGGAGAAATCTCATCTCCCAGAATTCCACTTCCATTGGAGATGTAAAGATAATCGATTGGTTAATCTTTGCTTTGCTGATGATCTAATGATATTCTGTAAAGGAGAGCTTTCATTGATCAAACATATCCGGAATGCATTGGCTGAGTTTGAGTCTCTTTCTGGTCTCTCCCCTAGCCCTGGTAAGAGTAGCATATTCTTTTCAGGGGTCAGTGTGAGGGTTAAAGAAACTATCTTGCAAGAACTTGGCTTCCAGGAAGGTTCCCTCCCTGTGAGATACCTGGGGGTCCCCTTACTATCCACTAAACTCAAGGCTATTGATTGTCAGAGATTGGTAGATAACATTACTGCTAAAACTAAGTGTTGGACTAATAGGGATCTTACTTTTGCTAGGAGAATGCAACTTATAAAAAACATTTTGTTCTCAATGCAAACATTTTGGTCCTCCCTGTTTATCTTACCGAAAAAGGTCATTAAGGAAGTTGAGTCTATCCTTAGGGCCTTCTTGTGGTCTGGCCCTGATCTTAAAAGGTCTAGGGCTAAGGTTGCTTGGGAGCATCTTTGTGCCCCCAAGGACGAGGGGGCCTTGGTTTCAAATCTTTGGCAATTTGGAATAAGGCTGCAGTTGCTAAGCATATTTGGTTCTTGATTTCAGGGGGCGAGCAATCAATGTGGTGTCAATGGGTTAAATCCTATTTATTAAAAGGTAGGAACTTTTGGAGCCTTAAAATGCCATGTAATCCCTCCTGGGTGTGGAGGAAGATGCTTAATTTGAGAAGGTTAGTTCAACCATTCATGCTTCAAATTATTGGAAATGGGGACAGCACATCCCTGTGGTATGATCATTGGCATCCTTTGGGCCCCTTATTGAACAAGTTTGGTGCCAGAATTGTATATGATTCTGGCCTTCCATTGAATGCCAATGTGTCTCGGGTAATCCTCAACTCTGCTTCCCAATCACACAAACTTGGGAGCTGAACGAAGTCAGATCTCAGCTACCCACAGTGAGGAATGGTAGGGACCAAATTAGGTGGACTCTTAACTCAAATGGTCAGTTTAGCATTGCCTCTCTTTGGAACGAATTGAGAGAGCCATTTCCCAAAGTAACTTGGCACAAAGCAGTTTGGTTTCCTGGCCATATCCCAAAATGTAGTTTCATTACCTGGATTGCCATCCAAGGTAGACTTTCCACTGAAGATAGGCTTGTTCTTTTTGGGATTAAACCTTCTTCTCAGTGCTGCCTCTGTCCTGGCAGTGAAAGTCATGATCATTTGTTCTTTAATTGTGTATTCTCCACTCAAGTTTGGAATGCAATCCTAGCAAGAATTGATGAGAGGTGGCCTCCATGGTCTTGGGTAGAATGGATTTCTCACTTATCCACTTTTAAAGGAAAATCTCTTAAGAGTGTTGTTTTTTTTTTTGGGTAATGCCCTAGGGCGGTTAGCTTGAAAATAAAAGAGGTTAACCGAATTTACAGCCTACAAGGGGCATACCCCAGGTAAGACAAAACAAAAAAGAAATGAAAAATATAAAGAGCGCCAAGTGGCTACATGGGTTGCCCGTGTCCTTGCCCCCGCCAAACAAACTATCCCAAGGAATAGAAAGTTCAACGGGGAGGCTGGACACGGGCGTGGCAAAACAGTAAATACCCGACTCCAACCGTCGGTACAAGGTACAATAAGAGGCCCTCGAAGTCCCCGCAATACAAACTACGGAAACCATAAAATATAATGGCCAGTGCACAACCCGCACTGATTAAATTAAAAACCCATTGGGCAGGCTGCTGCCTGCTGCGTGGCCAAGTAGGCCGTTTGCTGATTGCCCGGGCGGCCAAAAGCCCGTGGCTGGCGTGTTGTTGACTGGCTGGGCAGGTCTGCTAGGCTGGTGACTGCCCGAGCTGGCTGGCTGGCCGGACCAGTTGCTGCCCGCATTGGGTAGCCATGACTGCAAAAAACAGATCTGCCCGTTGCTGTTGCTGTTGGTGGCCGGCCCGAGGCTGAGCTACCTGGCGGCCGGGATTGGTATTGAGCCCCACGGACCAGATGGCCGGTAGTGGCTTCAGATCTGCCCGGAGCAGATCCAAAAACGTAGCCGCCGGTCCTCGTCCGGGTTGACTGTGGAGACTAAGCACTACGGCTATTTGAGCCACGGTGGTAGCTGTTGACTGGACCAGTTGGAGGCCGGGCCAGGTGGAGCTTGCTCGAACCAGATCTGGCCTGACCGAAATGGCCTTGTGGTGGCCGGAGGTTGCTGCTACCGGTTGTGGAGGGCGGTGGAGGAGAGTCTCTCTAAGGAGAGAGCCTCCCTTGCCCGTTGCTGCTGCTGCTGTTGGCCGGTGGCCGTTGCTGCTGCTTTTGGTGGCCGGCCGGTGGCCAGACCTTGTGGTGGCTGCCATGGCTGGATATGGGTTGGGCGGTGTAGATGGCCCGTAGATGGTTGACTGAACCAGAGAGGTCCAGATATGGTTGAACAACCGGACCAGAGGAGGCTGGCCCAGTGATGGCTGGCTTTCCCAGATCTATTACTGACCAGCGGAGGCCGGACCAGTGGTGGCTGGTTTAAGTCTTGGGCGGTGGAGGAGAGCCCCTGTCGTGCGAGGGGCTCCCTTGCCCGAGGTGTACTGCTGCTGCTCCTGCTTAGCTCCGAATGCCAGCGGATTGGATGGATAGATGGCCGGAATGGGCTTGGCCAGGCCAGAGATGGTGGTTGCCGAGCTGGAGGGAGGCTTTCTCTCTCTAGGTTAGAGAGAGAAGCTCCCCCAGCTCTTTTCTCGACGTATCCACTTCTCTTGTCCATTTCATTTTACCACATGTTTGTACTTTTATCCATCCATATCATACCCCGTTGTGCTATCATTAGTACAACGGGGCTATTATCTCTACCCATATGTCATTTACCTTACTCTCCATGCGGGTTGTGCATGGTTACCGCACTTTTATTATTCTTGTTTTTTTCTTCTTTTTTTTTTCCTCCTGTGGTATGCCCCTTGTAGGCTGTACATTCGCTTAACCTCTTTTAATTTCAAGCTAATTTACCCAAAAAAAAATTGACCCACTTTAGTTAGTCCCAGATGAGGAGTGGGATGGGACGTGCCAAAAAGAGCTGTATAAAAATTCACAAACTCCTCCTTGATAACCTTAAGGTCATGAGTGGTAGACCTGTCATTCAACTCTAGACTAGTTATTTTGCTCCTATTCCTCCTTTATTTTTTTTGGGTAACTTAGCTTGAAATTAAAAAAGGTTAAGCGAATATACAACCTACAAGGGGCATACCCCAGGAGGAAAAGAAAGGGAAAAAAAACAAGAATGACAAAAGTGCGGTAAACCATGCACAACCCGCATGGAGAGTAAGATGAAGTAAATACGTAACCATGCACAACCCGCATGGGGAGTAATATAAAGTGAATACATAACAAAATGCCATGTGTACTGAGATATGTAAAAATGTAAAAGTGAACTACTACTACCTGGCACAACCCGCCAGACTAGGGAATACGGTAGATAGTCATGGCCAACGATGACCACATGATAACCAACGCTGAGGAGAGCAGCTACGAAGTAAGACGACTTCTAGGCAATCTGAACGGCTACTACAGAGGAACAAGGCATCGAGAGGTTCGAACCAGAGATGACGGCATCCGACAAGGCCCCGCTGCAAGAGCCTGCTCACCACGCCCAAACCTTCCGGCCTAACCCTCCCTCATCCTAACCTAAGGCTCGCCAAAACACCCACTGAACCAACTACCCAGTAGCCTCCTCCTCCAAAGCTGGGATAAGAGAACCAAGAACCTAGACTTCCAAACCCAAGGCTAGCGAAATACCCACTCAACAGAGATCAGCTACTACAGAGGGACACGGACCGAGAGAGGCACGACCTGGAAATGTCGGACAAGGCTACCCTGCTAAGGCTACCCTATTCCTCCTGTTGCTCACAGCTTTAAAGAAATAGGAGGTGCACTGATCACCAAGTTTCAACCATTGTATTCGGGACTTTTGTTTAGCTAAACTTTCCTCAGCCCTAAGCAGTGTGATGTATTGTTTATGAGCCACCTTCTCTTGTTCTACGGCAGAGCTATTATTAGGGTGGGAGCCTATAATTGCTTGTAGGTTTTCTAAGACTTGCTTAGTGGCACTCACCCTCTCAGAGATGCCACTAAACTCCGCCTTATTTTTTTTGGGTAATTTAGCTTGAAATTAAAAGAGGTTAAGCGAATGTACAGCCTACAAGGGGCATACCCCAGGAGGAAAAGAAAGGAAAAAAACAAGAATGACAAAAGTGCGGTAAACCATGCACAACCCGCATGGAATAAAGTAAATACGTAACCATGCACAACCCGCATGGAAAGTAATATAAAGTGAATACATAACAAGATGCCATGTGAACTGAGATATATGAAATTGAACTACTACCTGGCACAACCCGCCAGGCTAGGAATAAGGTAAATAAGGTAGATAGTCAAGGCCAACGATGACCACGTGATAACCAACGCTGAGGAGAGCAGCTACAAAGTAATACGGCTTCTAGGCAGTCTGAACGGCTACTACAGAGGAACAAGGCATCAAGAGGTTCGAACCAGAGATGACGGCATCCGACAAGGCCCCGCTGCAAGAGCCCTGCTCACCACGCCCAATCCTTCCGGCCTAGTACTCCCTCATCCAAGCCTAAGGCTCGCCAAAACCACCTACTGAGACCAACTACCCAATAACCACCTCCTCCAAAGCTGGGCTAAGAGAGCCAAGAACCTAGTACCTCCATCAAGCCCAAGGCTAGCATAATACCACCCAACCTCAGAGCTAACAAGTACTGGATCTAGGCATGTAAAGGCTCGACCAAGAGCCCGACCCCGATTTCAGTCCAACAGATGACCGCCTATCGGGATCGCAGAGACTAACAGTAAACTGGCCCGTAAGTCCAGCAACAAATTGACAATGAGTAAATAAGTGCAAAGAGCAAATTGAATAACAAAGGCGCAATGGATACGATGATTTCCGGCCTAGCCGGGCAACCGGGGCCTGAGACTCTGCCTTGCCAGCCCAAGGCCGGCTGGCTTGGCCTGCCTTTGCCCGAGCAAGCCCCCCTCCTCTGCCCGAGCAAGCCGCTGGACTGACGGCTGGACTGACTCCGGCAGCCGGCGGCTGTTGACTCCGACTGGTTGTGATCCAAACGGAACTTGGTGATAGGATTGTTTCCGATGTGAGCTTAGGACCTCAGGATCGGAATACTGACCTGATGTTGGTAGATGATGGCCGATTCACCACGGAAAGTGAAGAACGGCTAGAGAGAAGGTACGATATGGCTGTCCAGATCGGAATACCTCAGGATCGTATCTGTTTTGGGTTTCTGAGAAACCCAACCGATGTGAAGAACAGATCTTGAAATCCGAGATGAGACGAGATGAGCGGTGAGATTCCGGCTGGCCGTTTATTAGTCCGGCGAGCCACAGTCGTCTGCCATGACCACAACCGACCAGCTCTGGCTCTGCTCCGAAGCTGGTCCAGTGAGCAACCAGTCGAGATGCCTCTGTGTATAGATCCTCCGAGAAGAAACCTGTTGTTGAAATCAGTCCACAGGGTGGACTTGAACCAGATTCAGTACTGAATCGGTGGGTTTTGTTCAGAAAAAATTCGACCAAGCTTTGGCCGGACATGGAGGATAAAGGATTGAATAAGATAAGGTTGGATAAGAGAGTGGGAGGCGTTGGAGGAGAACTAGCCCTAAGGAGGGAAGTTCCCTTGCCTCTGATCGGGACTCACTTGGGCCTGCCGGAAAATGGCCAGTGCAGGAGAGAGCTTTCTCTCTCTAGGTTAGAGAGAGAAGCTCTCCTCTAACTCCGCCTTATTAAGTTGCTTTAAATCATGTTGAAGGTGTTTAAGCTTCATACACACACAAAACATGGGATTCCCAAGTACAATTGTCCTCTAACTCCTCTGTACAATTGCAAAGAACTGAGGATGGGCAGCTAAGAAGTCAAAAAACCTGAAAGGTTTAATTGACTTCCTTGGGATGGGCTGGACATACACCACACCTGGAGAATGGTCTGAAATACCAGGCACCAAAAATTGGGCCGATGATTGAGAGAAGGTTTTCATCCAGGGTTCGTTCACTAAGACTCTATCAATTTTGGAGGCCACAAAATGGGGAGGCTCCTGCTTATTGGACCAGGTAAATAAGCACCCTGAGAACCTAAGATCATCAAGTTCCGAGGAGAATAAGCAGTGATTAATGTCATCCATGGGAGGATACCACTGTGCTTTCCCCCCGACTTTCTCCCTAGGATGCCTAATAGCATTAAGGTCACCAAGGACCACCCAAGGAGAAGAGGACCTAAACTGAGATAGACTACGCCAAAGAGACCTACGGTCTGAGATAGAGTTTGCCCCATAGACCACAGTGACCAAAAAGAAAGCACTCCCATCTTTTGGTTGGACCTGACAGTGAATGAATTGGTCTGCCTGACATAACACTGAAAGAGACATGACTCCAGGGTCCCAACCCACAAAAATCCTCCCTAACTCAGCATGGGGGTAATTGTTCACAAAACTCCAGTCAGGACAAATGAATTGGGTGATTCTATCTGCCCAAGTTGCCCTAATTTTATGCTCAAGAAGACCAACTAGGCTCAAATTATTGGTGTTCACAAAAGATTTTGCCGCTTTTTGCTTAATGGGGTCATTCAGACCACGAATATTCCAAAAACCTAAGTTAAAAGCTCGTAGCGACATCGGAAACAAAACACAAGGTAACAACAAGAAGCTGATACTGAAGAAGTAATACTACAACATTCAAAAGGATATCAAAAAGGATATCATTTATTCCTCCTCTTGGAGCTGCTACTCCACTTTTTATTGTTGTTTTTACCACTGACCTTGTTATTATGAGATTTCAAACCCTTAGAATTCTGACAGGATGCCTCACCCTTTCTTGCTACAGTCTTATCATCCGGAGGGACTAGTTTCACTAAAGGAACAGGTTGAGCAGGGATTATTACAGATTCTGGATCCTGAGAATGATTGATTGGACTGTCCTCCACACTGCAATGCAGGACAGCAGCCAGAACAGCAGCTTCAGTATCCTCAATCACCTGATCAGGGGCCAGAACAGCAGCCATATCAACAGCCATTTCAGCAGCCATAACAGAATTGCCATTCAGCTCATGCCCTTCCGATTCACTTCCACTTATGTCCACCTCTGTGACCTTGGGCATTGAAGTATCTACCACAGCCACCACAGAAACTGAAGCTGCATCCAGTGCTACTGAACCCCCTACGTTGCTTCCAGTGGTTCCTTTCCCAACAGTTTGCCAATCCTTGTTTGGTATTCCACGATTTTGTGCTTGTATATGAGGGATGGTCCTTGGACATTTGGGAGTAGCATGGCCAAAAACCTTACACTTTGAGCAGACAGGAGGCATTAATTGGTATTCCACCCTAACTGATACACTCTCCCCATCCACTGTGACCTGTATGTCATCTGGAAGTTCATCAGCAGCCTCAATTTCCACACACACTCTAGCATATGCAAGCCTAGTCTTTTTTTCTGTAGCTTGATCAACATGTTTGGGCTGACCAATTGCACTGGCCACCCTGCTTAACCCCTCTTTTGTCCAACACTCTGGGGGCAAATTATGAAGCTTAACCCAGGTAGGGATAGAGGATGGAGAGATCTTAGAAGGAGACATCATTCTTCTCCATTTCTTTAGAACAAGAAATTTTTGAGAGAAGAACCAAGGCCCCCCTTCTAGGACTGCAATTTGACTCGCTTCATCCTTAAATTCAAAATATAAGAACCCTGCATTATCCGACTTGACTGACAACAGGCCATACTTAGTCAACTTGCCCCACTGTTTATGGGCAGTTGAGTTAGCCAGTCTAAAATCCATCCTATCATCTAGGAAATGGCCAACCAAGCAATGTGACCAACAATTCTCATCCAAGTGAGTAATATCAAGTTCAACCACAGCATTCTTCCCTCTCTTTAATTCTGGAAAGAAATCTAACTTCATATTACTTGAGGGCCCTTGGGACCTAAAAAGGGAGGCCCAGTTCTTATTAGTTTGCAACGGACGATTCATGTTTTTAGGCTTAGTTACAGGGTTAGTACTTGTGGATGCATCAGACGCTGGGTTTGGAACCAAACCCGACTTTGGTACTTGTACTTGAGTTGAGGGATGATATCGGGGTTTAGTATCCTCGATAGGAAACCCTAGGTTAGGGTCTCCTTCTACGTAGGGATTTCCCCTAGAATTAAACAATATCTTAGGATTAGGGTTAAATTTCTGAACCTCTGAGGGAGTACGCTGAAACTGGTACGTGTTACCATGAAGATGGGTCACCCTTGCTCTTGCTTTTGCTTCCCTTTCCAGTTCATCCTCAAATAGAGCTTGCTGCAATTTCTGAGCAGCATTTGGGTTACTTTGCGAATTTGTCCTATGAGCCCCAGACCCATTCGACGATAATGGAGGAACCGAGCCCTGAGATGCGACCTCAACTTCTACCCTCAAACCCTCCTCGAAAAAGACCTGTTGTAACTTACGCGCTGAAGTCGTAGCCTTGGCCGATTTAGGGCTGTGAGCTCCAAATCCGTTTGGAGGTGATGCATGACCAGAGCTTATTCTGTGGAATGAAGATCGGTGTCCCCAGATTGCATGATGTTGAGTTGGAGAGGGCTTATAGGTTCAGAGATGCCTTTCTGCTTCCGTCGGATCTCATTAGAATCAATGACTTTACCCCCAAGACCCTCCGCCATCGTCCTTGAAGGACTTGAGAGCTTAGCCGATTTAGGGTTGGAAACCTCAAACCCACCTGAATAGGATGCGTGAACATCATTTCCGATTTTGAAACCCGAACTGGAGTCACCTGGATTGTCCCCTTGTTGAGTTTCTACCTTCATCGGAGAAGGAAGAAAATGAGGAGAATTTGATGGATCGAGAACCTGTTGTCTCCTCCGGAGTTCATTAGAGTCAAGAGCTTTGAGTCCCAATCCCTCTGCAAGAGAGATGGTACCATTGGCCATGATTTACCTGGAGAACCAGCTTCTCCATGCCCTTGTCAGATTTCGCCTAGATCTCCTGGATTTCACTGTTACTCCACGGCCATGTCAGAATCGCCCTAATCGCCTTACATGTCAGACGTCCATAAGCTAGAGATTCTGTCAAAGATTTATCGTCCTCTGCATTTTGACAGTGAGTGTTCTGCTATGATCTGTTATGTGCTGACAGTAAGTGCTGTAGCTGCTGCTAATTGAATTCAGAAGTTGTAGCTGCTGCTAGAAGATACACGATGAACCTGTCCAGCTGCTGATTGTAGCAGCTAGCAGTATTGTAGCTGCTGCTATAAGTGATTCAGTCATTGAAGACCCCCATGGAATCTGTCCAGTTCAGGTAGCTGCTGCTCAGTCATTGAAGTCCCCCATTGAACCTGTCCAGTTCAGGCACAGCAGTTCAAGCTCAGAAGTTGTTTTGGTTGTTGTCAACATGCTTCCAAGGTCAATCCACCTCATGTGATTATTTGGTTATTTGGTTCAGGCACAGCAGTTCAATGTTGTAAGGATGATGACTGTTAGTGAGCTGTATTCCACCTCAGTGAGTGTTCTGCAGTCATCAATCCGCCTCATGTGCCATTATGTGTCATTAATTGTCATCCATGTCTCTTTTGTAATGTATAGTGCAGTTTTGTGCTAAGCTAAGATGGTATTCTACTGTTAGTGAGCTGTATTCCTAACTTCACAGTGCAGACCAGCTAGTGATGGTATCCTCTAGGCGTTGTTTTCCCTCCCTCTTACTAGATGGACTGAAAACATCGTGTATCTTCTAGCCTATGTAGCCATTTGGCATTAGCATTTTTTTTTTGGGTAAATCGCATTAGCAATTTTCTCTACTCTATTTTGTTTTCTTTTCTTTTCCTCCTGGGGTATGCCCATTGTAGGCTGTATATTCGTTTAATCTCTTTTCAATTTCAAGCTGGTTTATCCAGATTGCAAGGTATTTGGGCATACTACAGGCTCGTGTACTAAGCAATTGGGTACTAAAGTCTCAAGCCAAAAGGACACATGGCAAGTGGTCAGTAAAGGTAAGGGTAAAAGGGATGCCAATCCTGCTGCTATGGGAACAGGGGAATCCTCTTCCTTTCAATCTGCTATTGAAGTCTCTAACGGCAGTCCAGGTGTTCTAGCTGATCTTCCTCATTCGGATGAGTTGCAGCCATCTACAACCTCTGAAGCTTTGCCTTTTGTAGCTTCTGATATTGTTGTTAAGGATTCGGTGGATAAGGGGAATGTGGGTCAGGGTCCAGTGGCTCAAGTTCTTTCCAATCAAGACAATGGGAGACATAGGGCAGCTTGTGGTCAATCTATTCCAGGCCAGGTAGAATTCGCAGCAGGTCCTCGTTCTTTTTTTTTTTTTGGGTAAAGCCCTAGGGCGGTTAGCTTGAAAATAAAAGAGGTTAACCGAATGTACAGCCTACAAGGGGCATACCCCAGGTAAGACAAAGAGAAAAATATAAAGAGCGCCAAGTGGCTACATGGTTGCCCGTGTTCTTGCCCCCACCGAACAAACTATCCCAAGGAATAGAAAGTTCAACGGGGAACCTGGGCACGGGCGTGACAATAGCAGTAAACAATTAGAGGCCCTCGAAGTCCTCGCAGACATACAACGGAAACTACAATTAGAGGCCCCCGATTTCAGTCCAACAGATGACCGCCTATCGGGGGTCGCCAATAAACACATAAACAGGTTGACTGCTTGGTGCTTGGTGCTTGCTGCCCGGGTTGGAGGCAGGCTCTGCCCGGGCTGGTGCGTGACTGGCCTGGCTGGCCTGCCAGGATGTTGGTTGGCCCAGTTGACCGGGCTGTTGACTGGCCGACGACCTTAGAGCGGCCCAGATCTGGCCAGACCAGAGACCAGGCTGCTGCTGCTGCTGGCGGGGGTGACTAGGACCAACCGACGACCGGCGGCCATGGGTGGCTGGCTTACGGCCCGATGAAAGGGCCGTGCCCGTGCCGTTGAGCCCAAAACGGCCGGCGGCTGGACTGGGGCCGGATGCCTTGTTCCTCACCGTCGACCGGTGGATCTGAGTTTGGACCAATCGATGACCGGCAAAACGGCGACTGGCGACTGAACCCATGAAGGCCGGACCAGAGCTACGGCTGTAGAGCCACAGCGACTGGCGACTGAACCCATGAAGGCGGACCTGATCGAGGCCGGCTTGAGTGAGGTCAACCGAACCAGATCTGGCCGGAGCGGCGGCCCGAGGGCTGCCGGCTGTGGAAGGGCGTTCGTACGGCCCGAGGCTGCCGGCTGTGGAGGGCGGTGGAGGAGAGACTCTCTAAGAAGAGAGGATCCCTTGCCCTTGTGACTACCTTGAAGTTGCTGCTGTGGCTGGCCGGAGGTGGCAGCCGGCGGGATTGTGTTAGATGGCCGGACCCGAGGGTAGCCGGATATGGAACGGGCTGTGGAGGAGAGCCCCTGTCGAGAGAGGGGCTCCCTTGCCCTTGACTATGCTACTGTTGCTGGCCGGAGATGGGATGCCCGGCAGCCGGCAGGAGCTGGAGCCGAAGGAGGCCAGGCCGGCTTGGCCGGAGGGAGCATTCTCTCTCTATCCTAGAGAGAGAAGCTCCCAGGCTTTCTGCTGTTCTGTCCATGAACAACAGGTCCTCGTTCATCAAGCACTTCAGTTGATACGTCTGTAACTCAGGCTCCTAGTGATGAGCTTACTGATTCTGAGGATGATTTGCAGGAGGTTTTGGAAAAGGTGGTCAGTACCAATCGGTCAGATACTTCGGTTCATCTTAAGCCTCCAGCCTCTCTGGAAATGGGTTCCGGAGACACTCATACTCCCCATGGAATGCTAGGTCCTCAAACATTGGAAGCAAAAGGAGTTTTTTTTTTTTTGGGTAAAATAGCATGAAATAGAAAAAAGGGTAACCGGATATACAGCCTACAAGGGGCATACCCCAGGAGGAAAAGAAAAGAAAACAAAAAAGAGTAAGAAAATTGATCACGCCAAATGGCTACAAGACATTGATGAGGAGCTATGTTTCCAATCCATCTAATAAGAGGGAACGGAAACACTGCCAATTGTTACCAACAAAAAGATTACGCCCAAGGCATCTAAAAGTGCTATTAAAGGCATCTAATAGTATTGTTTCCTTAGAGCACTTGAACTGGACACTTACACACTTGACAAGCACATGGTTTCTAATAGTATTGTTTCCTGACAAGCACTTGAACTGGACGATTCCAGAAAGCAGGACACTTGCACACTTGCACTCATCGTATATAGCAGAACAGTCTGCCCCCAATCTGTGATCTGCCCTTCACATATGCTGAAGCTTGATAGGTGAAACAATCTGTGATGTGATTTGTTCTCCTCCTAGCAAAGCAATACACGCTCCAAGGGACAACCCCAGAGGATAGGTGAAACTGAAGGAACACAAATCCAACACAGCAATTACAATGTAAAACCAATAGCTTGTTATGCTGCATACAAACTAGGTGGTACAATGTATCACTAGCAGATCAGAACAAAAGAATCTACTAAGGTATCTACTACTGGACTGCATATAAAACAGCAGCAGAACTGCACAACAAGTCCCAACTGAGCCTTCATCTAATAAGCCTTCAACTGATATTGCTAGCAGCAGAACAGTCAAGCTTCAAACTGATGCAGCTTCAGAACTGCTGCTGTCACAGAACAGCAGCAGCAGTCCATCACACAAAACAAAACAAAATGCAGAGGACGTCCCCCCCTGCGAAGGGAGATCCCAATGACAGCCCCTATTGGTTAGGCGACTATTATAAATGAACAACCACTAAATAAACTTAATACAGCTTCTGAATATACAGCAGTCAACAACTACATTCAACATCTGAACTGAAAATGGACACTTGACATAGAACTGGACAATGGACATCACAAGGGTTCTTATCAGCATCCTTGTGCATCCCAATGATATTGAAAGGGTGCAGTTCTTAAGCCAAAACAGTACATCAGATTCAGAACAGCAGCCAAAACAGGACCTATCAGAACATCATAACATCAGAACTGCCATGGCAGCAGCAGATACAGAACACACAGAGCTGCCATGGCAGCAGATACAAGTAATAACAGATTACAGTAGCAGATTACAGAAGCAAGAAGCTTTTGGGTACCACAATTCCCTCTGAAAACTCACTCCATCAGCAAAACAGGAGGTATAACAAAACTATGAAATTACAAAGCCAAAACTCCCAACTCCCACTCTCTATACAATGCCAAAACAGGGAAACCTTATACTCCCTCAACTAAACCTCACATAATGCCCCCGCTAAATATTACCTCCTCTCACAATGACGGAAGGGGCTAGAACACTCAGCTCACAAGGATTGCACTCAATATAGTAGGAACTCTCAAAGCACCAAGGAACCTAAAAGAGATAAGGTAACTACCTGAGTACTTAGTAGTAATAGAAGGCCAAGCAGGCAGGTTGCTGCACTCCCCTGCTTCTGCTTCTGTTTCTGTGACCAAGGAGGAGCATGAAGCTGTATCCCCCTTGACCAATGACTTGCTGTACAACCACCTGAGTGCTTCTGATGCAGCCTCAGAGACAACTCTGGACCAAGTTAGATCAAGGGGAAACCCCTTGAGATTTACCTTACTTCATTTGAAATTTTGTGAGCAACCACTCCAGGGGGGCAATTAAGATTCTGGAATTTCCTATGATTCCTCTCAAGCCATAATTGGTGCACATAGGTTGTAAAGACAAGTTTAGCAATTGTAATGGCCAGAGCCTTGCCTTGGACAGAGGACAGCCTGCTCACCCACTGCTGCATGGATGTCAATCCTGTCGTGTGAGGGGTCTTTGGGGATAAGATACCCCTAATTTGTGTAGCCATGGGGCAATCAAAAAAGAGGTGCTCATGGGACTCTACTCCCAAACATAGGCTGCATATGGAAGCAGCTTTCATTCCAAACATGACTAGTCTGTCTTCTGTAGATAATCTATTAAGGATGGCCATCCATGAGATCACACTACATCTAGGGATGTACCCTGAGAACCATACCACTTTATGCCAAGTGATAGCAGGAAAATGTATCCTTAAGTGATCCCATAAGGATGAGATGGTGAACTTACCAGATGCATTGAGATTCCAAATGCATCTATCCCCAGTGGAAGCATTGATGGGGACAGCTTGTAATTCTGATCTCACTTCATTGAGATCAGGGGTTTGGGTCATTGGGAAGGCCCACTGATTGTCCCTAATGATAGACTGCACAGTGGAATCCTTGTGCAGTCCAGAATCTAAGGTGATTCTAGGCCCAAATTTAGACAATAAGGGCCCTAGGGGATGCCAGTTATCAAACCACAAAGAGGTCAACTGGCCATCCCCTTTTTACCCAAAAAAAAAACTGGCCATCCCCTATTTTATACTTAATGTGTGGTTGGATGAGTGGTCTAATGTTAAGGATTTTCCTCCATACCCATGATGGATTACTTGGAGTTTTAACACTCCAAAAGCTCTTACCTTTAAGTAGGTAAGACTTCACCCATTGGCACCACATAGATTGCTCCCCTCCCGAGATAAGGAACCAAATATGTTTGGCAACTGCTGCCTTGTTCCAGACCTCCATTGATTTAAAACCTAACCCTCCTTCCTTTACAGGAGAACAAAGATGTTCCCAAGAGACTTTTGCCCCTGTTTTCTTAAGGTCGGGGCCAGACCAAAAGAAGGCTCTAAGGATAGATTCCACCTCCTTAATTACCTTCTTAGGGATAATGAAGAGAGATGACCAATAGGTTTGCATTGAGAACAGTATTGATTTTATTAATTGAATCCTCCCAGCATAGGATAAGTACCTATGTGTCCATGATTTAGTCTTGGCCAAAATTCTGTCAACCATTACTTTACAATCAGAGTGCTTGAGTTTGGTGGACAGTAGGGGTACCCCCAAATACCTAACAGGCAAAGACCCCTCCTGGAAGCCTAGGATACCTAATATGGATGCCTTGGTAGGTGGGCTTACACCAGAGAAAAAGATGTTGCTCTTGGAAGGGCTTGGTGAAAGCCCAGACAACTTCTCAAATTCAGTTAAAGAATTGTGAATGTGATTAATGGAGCTTACTTCACCTTTGCAAAAGATCATAAGATCATCTGCAAAGCAAAGATTGACAAGTTTGGTAGCTCCACATTTCCAGTGGAAATTAAAATCAGGTTGGAAGGATTTCTCCTTAAGAATGCACGTTAACACCTCCATAGCTATAACAAAAAGGTAAGAAGACAGTGGATCACCTTGTCTTAAACCTTTTTGCCCAGGAATGTACCCTATTGCCTCCCCATTAAAACACAAGGAGTAATTAGCTGTAGACACACAAGCTTTCAACCATTGGATCATCCTAGGGTGGAAGTTCATTGACGCCAGGACATCCCAAAGGAATTCCCACCTGACATTATCATAGGCCTTCATAATGTCCACTTTCATGGCACACCTAGGGGATGAGGAATGTTTGTGGTAACCTCTCATCAATTCCTGAGTAAGGAATATGTTATCAGCTATCCTCCTACCCTGGACAAAGCCAGATTGAGCAGGATCAATAAGGGAAGGCAGGACAGGTCTGATTTTATTGGCTAGTATTTTAGCTATACATTTATATATCACATTACAGCATGAGATGGGCCTGTAGTCTCCTACCTTAGAGGGATTGGGGACTTTAGGCACCAAAGCAACTAGGGTAGCATTGGCCTTCTTCAAGAGTTGACCAGACCTGAAAAACAGTTTGACAGCTGAGGTCACTTCATGGCCTATAACAGGCCAAGCTCTATGGAAGAAGGAAGCATTATAGCCATCTGGCCCAGGAGCTTTTTGAGGATTAAGAGACCAAAAGGTGTCCTTGATCTCTTTATCAGTTACCCCCATCACCATTTGCAAACTCTGGGAGGGGGAGAGCTTCCTAGTTATAAGCTGTTGCACTCTAGAGGATCCAGAGTAATCAGTCAAATGTTTGGTGCCTAACAAGTTAGTGTAGTAGTTGATGAATGTGTGCTTAATCAACTCTAAGTTTTGGGAAACAGACCCATCTTCTAGAACCAAGCTAGAAAGTCTGTTCCTATTCCTTGAATTGGTAATGGACTTGAAAAAGAAGGAGGAACATTGATCCCCCAACTTTAGCCATTGGATTCTTGATTTTTGCTTGGCCAAAATTTCTTCTGCCCTGGCATAAGCTAGATACTGCTTGCACAGTTCCTTTTCAATGGCTTGTTTAGAAGGGTCACTAGGGTCAGAGCCTAGTTCTCTTTGGATTATTTCTAATTGTTGTTTACTGGATGCCACTCTTGAAGAAAGATCACTAAACTCATTTGTGTTTAGTTTTTTGAGATCCTCCTGCAATTGCTTAAGTTTTTCACAAACACAGAACATTGGATTTCCAATGACTATCTTCCTCCACACCTGCTGAACAGTGTCAAGGAACTTAGGGTGCTCAGCTAAAAAGTTGAAGAACATAAAAGGCCTTTTCTTAGTAGGTGGGGCAGTTGTCAAATACACAACTGCAGGGGAATGGTCTGACACTCCAGGGCTGAGAAAATGTGCATTGGACCAGCAGAAATCTTTGACCCAACTCTCATTAACCAGAACCCTATCAATCTTGGAACTTATATGAGCATCTCCCAGTTGTTTATTAGACCAAGTATACTGGCAACCAGTATACCTGAGATCAAGTAATTCAGTTGATTGGATGCAAGAATTGAATTCCTCCATCCAGGGCAACCAATTTCTGTCCCCACCTACTTTTTCAAGGGGAGATCTCAATGCATTGAAGTCACCTAACACTACCCAAGGGGTAACCACACAAAGCTGCTGTAATTGAGCCCATAGTTGTTGCCTTTCCAAGTAACTAGTTGCTCCATATATAAAGGTGGCATCAAAAGAAAACTGGCCATTACATGATTGCACCTTACTATGAATAATCTGATTGGACTGAAACTGAACTTGTACATTAAACAACAGGGGGTTCCAACAAATCAAAATACGCCCCATAGGAGAGCAGGAATGATTGCTAACAAAATTCCAATGAGGGAGCATGGTGTTGACTACTCTAGTTACATTGGATTCTTTGATTTTATGCTCAATAAGACCAATTAAGGATAGTTTTTTTTTTTTTTTGGGTAAATTAGCTTGAAATTAAAAGAGGTTAAGCGAATATACAGCCTACAAGGGGCATACCCCAGGTAAGACAAAGCAAAAAGAAAACGACAAAAATATAAAAAGCCAAGTGGCTACATGGGTTGCCCGTGTCCAAGCCCCGTCAAACAAACTATCCCAAGGAATAGAGGGTTCAACGGGAAACCTGGACACGGGCATGGTAATAGCAGAAAATCCACGACACAACCCGTCGGGATAGGGGTAAATTAGAGGCCCTCGAAGTCCTCGCAAGCACAGAAATAAGTAAGTAAGTCAGCTACTGCTACCAGAAGCAACCAGTAATACTAAAAGTAAACAGTAGTAGACTGTATGATAGATAAATGCCCGAGCCACACTGCCCGGGATGGCAAAAATTTGTTGGCCAAGCCTGTGGTTGGCTGGCCTTGGCCTTGGCTGGCTGGCCTTGGCCTTGTCGCCTGCTGCTGCTGCCCGCGCTGATGATTGCCCGGGCTGGAAGGCCAACTGACCCCCGCGGCGGCTGACTGGATGAAGGCCGGGCCAAAAAACCACGGCTGTTGAAGTGGCCAGAGAGGGCTTTGACTGCCCGGGCTGGCGGCCCAGGCTGATGAGGATGCTGATGCTGACTGGGGCCGAAGGCCCAAGCTGCTGGCTGGACTGGCCTTACCAGCCTGCCAGGCTGCTGTCTGTCTGGATTGCCCGGGCTGGCCTTGCCTGGATGGCCTGGCCTACCGGCTGGCCTGCGTGGCCTTGAAAGCACCGCTGCCCGGGCTGCTTAGACGCCATCTATGGCATTTCATTGGACCAGATCGAGCCGACTGGTACCCATTGCAGAGACCGGGCTGTAGAGCCCGGGGCCCGTCCAGTGATGGCCAGCTATGGCTGGCCGGAACTGTTCATCTTCTTCCTTGTGCATCTGGTACTTTTGAGTTTGAGACCAACTCCATATAGATGACCCAACCGATCCAGAACCGACATGGTATTACTCCACCCGCCGTGACATCTTGACACATAACGGGAGGAAACTGATTTGTGGAGAGGTCAGAGCTCAGAGAAAGGACCCAAGCTCTGGAAGCACCTGCGCGAAGAACGAGTGTACGGGGGTGCAGGGCTGTGCATCGATGAGGTTAGGGCCGGAGCCCGATTTGTACAGGAGGAGCAGTCCTGCGACCAACAGATCTGGGTTGGGTCGCTCCGTGGCCGGAAGCTGCCCACTAGTGATGGCCAGACCGTAGTAGGCCTGCCGCTGCTGTCGCCGGAGCTGGACACCACGGCGGATGTTGAGCCTCACGGCGAGGTCGTGGTTGGAGGCCGGACCAGATCTAGAACGAACCAGATCTAGACCGTACCTGTTGTAGTTTGCCCGAGTGTGAAGCCCCGGTCCAGCGTTGGTCGGACTGTACCAGGTGATGGCCGTCGACTGCCGGATGTGGAGGGCGATGGAGGAAGTGTTGACCACGGCCGGAGCTGTTGCACCGGAGCTGGAGCTGGTCGATTGAGGCCAGATCTTATCAATGGATGGCAGGACCAGTGGGTAGCCAGTTGGGGAACGGGCGATGGAGGAGAGCCCCTGTCGAGAGGGGGCTCCCTTGCCCTGCCGGATGTTGCTGCTGCTGCTGCCAGCCGGAGGTGGCAGCCGGTTGCCGGAGGGAGCTTTCTCTCTCTATCCTAGAGAGAGAAGCTCCCACCTTTAATTAACTCTCATCAATTCTTGCTAAAACAGCATAGGATAGTTTATTCTTAGCGACCCAATTTTTGGCCTCCCTTTGTTTGAGAGGGTCATTAAGGCCCCTCAAGTTCCAACACCCAAAATGTAAAGACTCACAATCCATTAAACACTATACAGCTACAACAGAATTGAAAAATTAAAGGTAAATACTGTATTAATCAGACAAAGGTAAGAAAGAAGGTTACTACTGTGCACTGGCTGTTATTGTTATCGTTTATGTTTTCAGTTGTATGAGTTGCGAGGACTTCGAGGGCCTCGGATTGTACCCTATACCGACAGGTTGTGTCGGGTATTTACTGCTTTTGCCACGCCCGTGTCTAGGTTCCCTGTTGTACGTTCCATTCCTTGGGATAGATTGTTCGACGGGGGCATGAACACGAGCAACCCATGTAGCCACTTGGCGCTCTTTATATTTTTGCTTTGTCTTACCTGGGGTATGCCCCTTGTAGGCTGTACATTCGGTTAACCTCTTTTATTTTCAAGCTAACCGCCCTAGGGCTTTACCCAAAAAAAGAAGGTTACTTCCCTGATTTGTTAGAAGAGCTCTTTGCAAAGTTCTTCTGCTTCCTCTGCTGCCATGCTTTACCAGAACCTCCTCCGGTAAGTTTGATATCTGGAATGAGATCTGGAGGTTCTTTGTCCTTGAGTTTGGCAGCCATTTTGGCAGCTTTTTTTGCTGCTGATTTGGTTATAAATGCAGCAGGGTTTGGGCTTGTAGTCTGCTGATTAGGGGGTCCTGCTCCTTCCTTATTGGCCCCCACTCTTTCTAATGTTTCAGTTTGGTTAGAAGGGACTGTAAGCTCTAGCAGAGACAGGGGATTAGGTTCTTTAAGGTTATGAGCAGACTCCTCAATGGCAAAGGCAGAACTGACTGTTGGGATCAGAGGAGGGTTAGCTTCTGTACTTTGAGACAGAGTCAACTTCTCTTGAGAGCTGCTCACTATACTCTCAAGAACCTTTTCTAATTCTTCCTCTGAGTCATCATCTGAATCAGTAATCTCTGCTTGAGGTTTACCCTCATGCTTGGTGGGGGAAGGTAGGGTAGTTGATGTAGAACCTGGGAATGTGTAAGGAGGGTTAGCTCTCAGTTTCCCACTACCTACCACTGTCCATTCCTGATGTAGAACCTGGCTGGTAATTGGAGGTGGTTTCTTGGAGCAATGGTCAGTTGAGTGGCCAAAGACTTGGCACTCCTTGCAAAGTAAAGGTAAGACTTGATATTCAACAAACACCACAACTGATTCTCCCTCCACAGTTATTCTAACTTCATCTGGAAGTTCATGTTCAGCACTGATCTCTATACATATTCTAGCATTTGTTGATTTTGTGTGCAAAAGACCTGGCTGTCTTGAGGTTTTGGCTGTGGCTTGGTCCACATGTAGTGGCTTACCAATGGTACTAGCTATCCTGCTTAAGCACTCTTGATTCCATAGCTCTAAGGGTAGATTATGAAGTTTAACCCATGCTGGAATATGAGAAGGTTGTTCCTTTACTGGTTTCATCATTCGGTGCCAGTCTTTAAGTACCAAGTATTTTTGAGAGAAGAAGTAGGGACCCCCATCCAACACTTGTTGTTTGGCCTGTTCATCCCTAAATTCAAATAGATAACAGCCTCCAACATCCGGCTTGACTGCTACAAATAACTCATTCCACTGATATTTAGCAGTGGAGGCTACCAAGGGGTAAGGCATGTTCCCATCAAGGAAGTGACCCACTAAGTATTTGGTCCACATACCTACATCTGTTAGTTCAATATCGATCTCCACCTGGGCTTCTTTCCCTCTCAGTAGGTCAGGATAAAACTCAAGCTTCATATCCATTGAGGGGCTTTGGGACTGCAGCAGGGAAGCCCAGTTTTTGGGTTTAGCCTGGTCATTTTTCTGTTTTGGTTTGAATTGGGGATGTTGACCAGGAATAAAAGAATTTCGAGATGTTGATTGATTACCATAATTCAGCGACCTAGAGTGAGGTGCATTTACTGAAGATACTTTAGGTATTTCTGCAGTTTTAAGGACAGAGGTTGATGGAGGCTGCTGTGAGATAGGGTTCAGTTTCCTTACCTCTGATGGAGTACGTTGAAATTGGTAAGTGTTTCCGTGGAGGTGAATCACTCGTGCCTTAGCTTCAGCCTCCTTCATCAGACCATCTTCGAAAATGGCTTGTTGGGTTTTGTGTACAGCTTTGGGGCTAAGCTGCGAATTAGGATTATTCTCCCCAGTGCCGTTAGCAGTTGCTGCTCCTGATTTATTCCATTCCTGTTGTATGCTCAGTAGTTTGGCTGTGAGCACATCTAGGATGAATGGATCTTCCGAGATGTTGAGTTCGTCCTCCAACTTACCCACGATTTCAAGCATCCGACTTTCAGAATTCGAGCGCTTGCCTTCCTTCGGATTAGGGCTATTCTTCCCAGTGCCGTTAGTAGTTGATGTTGGACCCGTATTCTTGTTAGCTGCTTCAGCATCTACCCGCAACCCTTCTTCGAAGAAAACATGTTGAAGTTTTCTCGCCGGGCTCATGTTCTTGGGCGACTTAGGGCTGTGAACCCCAGCGCCCTTTGGAGATGAAGACTGAGTCGATCTGGTTCTTCTTAGGTCAGAATCGGCTGAGATGCTCGATCCTTGTGGATTTAGAGTGACCGGAATCCCTATTTTGGGGTCTTCCAAGTGCAGTTCTTGAGTCCTTCGATGCTCCTCTGAGTTCAGAGGTAGGACGGAATTTTCATCGAGTTGTGTTAGGTTCTTCTGTTTCCGACGAATCTCATTTGAGTCCTGGGCCTTGCTACCCAGCCCTTCCGAGAAAGAGATCGTGCCGTCTGCCATGGATGAGATCACAGTAAGCCATGACCTCACCTGGAATCGCCATACCCTTGTCAGAAATCGCCCCTTGAGTACAGCAACTTCCTACCGTAACCCGCTTATAATTAGAGTATTTTCCTGATCTCCAAAAGGAGTTCAAACCCATGCTGGTATTAAGCCACCTGAACCTCCTGATCTTTTAGGTCTAGGGGACAGAGGGAGAGCTGCTAAGCAGGTTTCCATTGATGGCTTGGTTATCGCCAAAAATCTCTCCAAGTCTGCCCAGAAAAGGTTGAGGAAGCTCGCTAAGGAACAGTCACTATGTTCCTTGAGCAGTGGAAGGACTTAATACCTTTGTATCCTTTTTTGGCTAGGCAGTTCGCTTATTCTTCCATTTTCTGCCATTACATATCTTTTTTTTGGGTAATGCCCTAGGGCGTTTAGCTTGAAAATAAAAGGGGTTAACCGAATATACAGCCTACAAGGGGCCTACCCCAGGTAAGACAAAAAACAAAAAGGAAATGAAAATTATAAAGGCGCCAAGTGGCTACATGGGTTGCCCGTGTCCTTGCCCCCGCCGAACAAACTATCCCAAGGAATAGAAAGTTCAACGGGGAACCTGGACACGGCGTACAATCAGAGGCCCTCGAAGTCCTCGCAATACATACATTGGTTGTGTGCAGTAGCAGAAAACTATCAAGACCATGGTCTGACATACTACATCAGAATAAACAACAGCTATTACAGTTAGCATTCAATACAGTAGCAGAAAATAGAGCAATAAGCTATAAACTGCATGACTGCCCGAGCAAAAAAATGCCCAAGCTGCTGAGCTGACCTAGCGGGGCTGCTAGGCTGTAGGACCGGCTCCTAGGCCGGGCTGATGAGGCTCGCAGGGCCAAAAATCCCTGCTGACTGCAGTGGTGGTTGCTGTTTGCCCGGGCTGGCTGTTTTGCCCGGGCTGGATGAAAGGGTTATGGCCGCCCGAAGCTGGCTGACTGGCCAGCTGGCTGCTTGCCCGAGCTGGAACTGGGTAATTTGTAGGCTGGGCCTCTTGGCCATGTGATGACTGCCCGCCCGAGCTAGCCGCTTGGCCGAGTGGCTGCCTGCCCCGCCCGGACTAGCAGCTTGGCCCGCGCAGGGATGTGGTGACCTGGCTGAAAGCCAACGACTGTGAAGCCTCCGCCTGGCCTGGCTGGCCCAGATGGCTTGAAGCGCCGCCTGCTCCACGGCGGCTGAGCCACTACTGTGAGCCACGGCGACCGGCTGACTTGGGATTGATAGCCCACCGGAGGCGGGGTTGGGGCTGGAGATGCTGGCCGACGGCTGGTGGGCCACGGGTATTGAGCCACGGGTGTTAGCCACGGCTGTTGAGCCACGGTTGGGGATCTGAACATTAGAACTCCTTGGTGAGTCAGCCCTACTGCTGTGCCACTGTTCGAACACATATTGAACAGCAGGGTCATCTTCTCCGGCGAGGACTGTTAGAGCAGAACCGAACCCATAGAATCTCGACCCATGAAGCTCAAAGCTACGGCCAGGCTGACCCTCTGTAGCCCCTTCGGTCCGGTGAGGATGAGAGGTGGATATTTGGCCGGACCACGAGAAGGACGGCTTGAGATTAGATCTGGACGGTGCGGATCCCAAAGGGTACCCCGTGCCTCCGCTGTAATACCCGGATATTTGGGCGGTGGAGGAGATCCTCTATAGCGATAGAGGTTCCCTTGCCCGAGGTCTGCTGCTGCTGCTACCGTCGATCGGAAGCCGGAGGGGTGCGGCTGGGCCAGGTGCGGCTGGGCCAGCGTGGGAGGCCGAAAATGGCTTTGGTCGGGCTGGAGGGAGGCGTTGGAGGAGAACTAACCTTAAGGAGGGACGTTCCCTTGCCATCCCCATGCCGGATCTGGGGTTAAACGGAGCTGGGATGGCCGGCGGCCGGAGGGTTAGGGCTGGAGGGAGCTTTCTCTCTCTAGGTTAGAGAGAGAAGCTCCCCAGCGTGGATGCATTTTTTGCTGATTTGTATTATTGTGCCATTACATATCTTATTCTGCTTGAGGTTTTGTTTTATGTCTATGCAACCTTTTAAACTTGGTTTTTGGAACGTTCGGGGTCTCAATGATCCTATTAAGCAAAATGAGGCTAAAAGTTTTGTTAATAACAATAAGCTCTCTCTTTTGGGTTTGCTAGAGCATAAAATTAAGGAGAGCTTGGCTGCTAGAATTTTAAAATATATTTGTCCGCAGTGGAATTTTGTGAACAACTACTCTCACGCCCCCGTCGGTAGAATTTTAGTTTGTTGGGATCCTATTCTGATGAATGTTCAAGTTTTGGATCATTCTGATCAATTTATTCATTGTGAGGTGTTGCCTAGGTGTGGTGGAGCCCCTTTCCATGCTACCTTTGTGTATGGGGCTAATAGCTACTTATTTAGGCAAGCTCTTTGGTCTAGTCTCCGCCAGTCTAGTACTTCACATCCTTGGGTTGTGCTTGGTGATTTTAATGCAATTAGGTTCCCAATTGAAAAAGCTGGGGGGTCTTCCTCCTGGCCCCCTCATATGGAAGAGTTTAATGATTGCCTGTATGCTCTTGAGCTTCATGATCTTAGGTTTTCGGGCTGTTTTTTCACCTGGGCCCATAAACAGGACCCCGCGCATCATGTCACCACCAAATTGGATAGGGTTTTGGTTAATGAACAGTGGATGAAAGACTATTCCAGTTCTTCAGCTCATTTTCCCACCCCGGGGATCTCTAATCACTCTCCAGGTATTGTGTGCATCACTCCCAGTCCTAGGAAATCCTCTAAACCTTTCAAGTTTTTTGACTTTATAGCTGATCATCCTCAGTTTTTAACTGTGGTTCAAAAAGTCTGGAGGAAAGTGATCATAGGAAATCCTTTGTTCTGTGTTTGTGAAAAACTCAAACTTTTACAAGGGGAGTTTAAGCTTATCAATAATAGGGACTTTAGTGATGTCTCTAAGAGAGTTGTGGACACTAGGCAGCTTCTTGAGATAAGGTTGTGTGGTTAGAACTGCTATGGAGCAGGGAGAGTCCACGGCTGGGGAGCTTCTCTCTCTAACCTAGAGAGAGAAAGCTCCCCCGGTCCAGATCCAACCGGTCGCCGGTCTCCACCTCCGGCCAGCAGCAACATCAACAGCAAGGACGGCAAGGGAGCAACCCTTCTTAGGGCCTGCTCTCCTCCATCGCCTCCAACCTCCAACCGGCCACCTCTATCTCTCCATCGGGCAGCCATAGCTGGCCTTCTCCGGCCCAGGCTCCCTCCGGCCATGGCAGTCACCTTCTGGGCAAGGGATACTCTCTCCTTAGAGAGGCTCTCCTCCACCGCCTTCACAAGCGGCAACCTTGGGCCTGCAACAACTTCTTAGGCCAGATCTGGTTCGGCCATCACTGGGCAGCCACGGCCTGGTCTAGCTCTTGACAGGTCTAGCCCCAATAGATCCTCACTCGACCCAAGCTCCACAGCCGTGGGCCTCGCCTCCAACCTCAACCCCGCCGTGCACCGGCGGGTACCTTCATTGGGATCTGCACCGGGCAGATCTGAAAGTTCAACGGCCATTACTGGCCAATCAAGCTCCACCTGGTCCGACCTCCGTCTGGACCGGTCAAACAACAACCGCCGTGGCTTTGAGTTTGGAATCATGGGTCAAAACTTCATGGGTTACCTTCTGTACCAGGCCTCGCCGGAGATGATGACCTTTGCTGCTTCAATGAGTGCTCGAACAGTGGCACGGCAGCAGGGCGAACTCACCACTGAGATCTACATGTACGGAGACCCAGCAAGGCCAAACCCCCGAACCTGAACAGCAAAGCCATGGCTGCCGGTCGTTTTCCTTCAGGCGGCCGGTCAACGCCCAGATCTGGGCAAGTTCACATCTCCGACAAGCTCGGCCACATCCAGGTACGGTCACATTTAGGCCACCGTGGCTCACTGTGGCCGCCAGTCAAGGCCGTCATTCAAGGCCCTCTCCGGCCTGCTGCTTGGGCCATCAGCCCGGGCAATCCCAGTCGTGGGGCTCATCAGCCCGGGCAACCCAGCCAGCACGGGCAGCAGCAGCAGGAGGCGTCAGCCCAGCCCGGGCACCTGGCTCGGTGTTCATCTCCAGTCAGCCACCGTGGGGCCCAGCCACCGTGGGGCTCACCCACAGCTAGCCTGGCGAGGCCAGCCTAGCACCCTACCTGCCAGCTCGGGCATTCAGCCCGGGCAAGGAGCCAGCCCAGTTTCCAGCCCGGGCATGCCACCCGTGCGTGGCGCAGCCAGTGATTGTTTTGCTCGGGCAGAGGCTAGGCAGCAGCTTCAGCCCGGGCGATTCGAGACAACCCTCATCCAGCCGCTGGGAAGGCCATCCGCAGCTAGCCCGGGCAAGCAGCCAGCCCGGGCCAAGCAGCAGGCGGAAGCAGCAGCCGGCTGCGGGCAGAAGTAGAAGCAGGCAGCAGCCACCCGATGGCAGGCCAGCCCGGGCAGGTAAGTTGGCTGGGTGGCTCGGGCAGTGGGGAAGTTTAATTTATGTCAGGCAATGTACTTTTTTGCACTTATATTGTTGCTGGACTTTGGGCCAGTTCTCTGTTAGTTTTTGCATCCCCCGATAGGCGGTCATCTGTTGGACTGAAATCGGGGGTCGGGCTCTTCGTCGAGCCCTCCATATCCTTTGAGCCGGCACTTTTAGCTCTGAGGACCTGCGTAGTATTCTTGTGGTCGTGACTATTATTGATTAGATTGGATTCTCCTAGTTAAGGGGCAGTCTCGCAGTAGCAGCAGCTGTGGGTGCCGATGATTAGATTATGGATGAGTCTGATTGGGTAGTTGCCGGAGCTGTCATTGACTAGATTGGTGGATTCTCACTGATCGAAAGGGGTAGCTTCGTAGTCTGTTTTTGATTAGATTTAGTGGTTCACGGATCGAAAGGAGCTGCTTGGTCCACTTGAGGTTTGGGGGGCTACTTTTCGTGGTCCCTCTCCCTGTTCCGCTTATAGTCGTTAGCGAGCCTAGGGGATTTGGGTGAGAATGTAGTAGTCTGGATGGAATGGGCGTGGTGTGCAGGGTGCTTTGCAGGGTAGCCTTGTCGGATGCAGACATCTCCAGTTCGAACCTCTCTCGGTCCGAGTCCCTCTGTAGTAGTTGACTTCTTTTGAGTGGGTACTATGCTATCTTCGGAATGATGGGCGTCTCGGTTCTTGGGTTTCTTTTCCCAGCCTAGGAGGAGGAGGATCTCTCCTCAGCGCTGGTTATCATGTGGTCACCGTTGACCCAGACTATCTACCGTATTTACTTTATTTCCTAGCCTGGCGGGTTGTGCCAGGTAGTAGTTCAAATTTCAAATTTCGAATTTCACATTTTACAGTACGCATAGCATGTTGTTATGTATTTACTCTATCTCACTCTCCATGCGGGTTGTGCATGGTTTACCGCACTTTTTTCACACTTCTTTGTTTTTTCCTTTCTTTTCCTCCTGGGGTATGCCCCTTGTAGGCTGTACATTCGCTTAACCTTTTTTAATTTCAAGCTAAATTACCCAAAAAAAATAGGCAGCTTCTTGAGTCTTTGCAGAAAGAGTTGGGTAGTCAATCTTCTAATCTCTCTGTTATTAGCCAGGAGCAGGAGGTCCATAAGCATCTTCTCACCTTGCTGAGGGCCGAGGAAAGTCTGGCTAAACAAAAGTCAAGAATTCAATGGTTGAAACTTGGGGACCAGTGCACTTCTTATTTCTTTAAAGCTGTGAACAACACTAGAAATAGGAGTAAGATTACCAGTTTGGTGTTGGAGGAGGGAGTTGTGAGGTTCCCTTGTTCTTGGTTTTGGAAAAGAGAGTGGGAGTTGTGAGGTTCCGAGGGAGTAGAGGTGTGAGCACTATACTTACCAAGGACTTTTGTGGGAGTCATGCTACTACCTTATTGATTATTGGGCAATTCTATTGCTATGTGTGCTATCCATGTGAACAACAATTCTGCTGAAATTAAAACGAGAGTCCAAGATGGCGATTTCTGACAAGATTGAGCTGATCTTCGTTGTACAGTGAGCGTTCATCATGGCCGACGGCACTATCTCCTTCGATGAGGGTTTGGGCCTCAAAGCCCTGGACTCAAACGAAATCCAGAGAAAGCAAAGAGAAATGGGCGACCTATTAATCTCAGAGCCAACATCTTCCCAACAAAATCTGGGCTCCGAACCAGAAAACCCTAACTTCAGAAGATTGCGATCTGTTTTCTCAGATAACTCTCAATCAAAGACCCCATTTCCGAGGTTTTCTAATCCCTCTCCTCCTGGGGTTGAAAGCCGTAGCCCTAAATCGGGAACAGCAAGGAAGATCCAACAAGCCCTTTTTGAGGAAGGTCTGATCATGCATGCGGAGGAAAAAGCCCGACTTCTTCAACAACAACAAACACTCGACACTGCATCCCAAACCCAAGAGAAGGAGCGTATGCGTTCAGAGTCCGAGGCTCGAATGTTGGAAATCGTGGGTCATCTGGAGAACGAGCTCAACTCATCGGAAGACCCATTCATTCTAGATGTGGTCACAGCCAAATTGCAAAGTATTCAGCAGTCATGGAGAAATACTGAGTTACAAGATGGAATCTGTGATCAAGAACAGGTACGTAGTCCTAAAACCACACCTACGTTTCCGTTTCTGTTTAATGCAAGGGGGAAACCATATGTGGAAGGGGATCCTAATATGGGTTATAGCATTGAGGATACCAGACCTCGATATGACAATCGGGGTACTGGTTCTTCCTCTAACATACCTGAGCCCAACCCTATCCGAAACTCAACTCACAATTCATCAGGAAATTTCAAACCAGGAATCAATCCCACAACAGCCATACCACATAAAATACATTCAAATACTAACCCCAACCACATGCATCAATATAGCTACAAACCTAAGTTAGGCCAACATCATCCAAAACCTAAACCAAAAAACTGGGCAGCCCTCTTC